>JBBBDQ010001308.1:0-1200000 GCA_037127315.1 Ascarosepion bandense
AAAAAAACTCAACATAAATTTCATGATTCATCTTTGTAATTTAGGCCAAAAAACGTTATGCCTTCTTTAATAGGAAAGAAAAAGGAATAATAATAACATTTCCTAATAGTTACTAGTCAAATATTTATCAGAACTATAGAAATTTCATGGTGACTTTTGGGATGGTTGGTTGGTTTGTTTTTATGGCAAATCAACCTCGGCGGGTCATTTATTGCCAACTAAATTTTATTTATTTATTGCTGGTAATACCTTTTCCTTTCAACAATTTATTGTTGTTTTTATATAAGTTTTGTGTCTAGTAATACTTTTTTCTTTTCGAGGACCAAGATTCATTGGGATTTGTTTTTAGGGGCAGGGTCCCCAAGTCCTACCCTGTTATTTAACCCATAACTGGAGGGAAGAGATGGATTAATACCTTCCCCAAGGGTATCAATGCTTAAGTGAATGCAAGGTATTCAACTGGAATTCGAACTCAGCTCATCGATATCCACTGCACCACAATGCACATCCATCACTTACAACACCAGGTATTCCCAAGCAGTCACCCATCTAAGTACTGACCAGACTCAACATTGCTTAAATTCTGTGATCAAGCGAGAACTGGTGTATTCAACGTAATATGGCCGAAAGCCACTTTTGGGATGGAAATTTCAGAATAAAGGTCACTTCTATTTTAATAATACAGAAAAACTTAAATTTTTTGGTTTCTAAGATTTATTTGCATCTAACTTCCTTCCTGTTACTTTATTGATAACTGACTGAAACAGGACGTTTCATGACCAGAACATGGCAGCTGATCTCTAGTCTTCTTGAGCTCTAATAAACAAAAAAAAAGACTTATAACATTCAATACTGCAAAAACAAAACTAGCAACATTCTATCATCCTCATAAAGACACCAAACTTTTTACTCTCATGATGAATGTTTGTACTCTCAATGAAGCTTCTTCTTGGAATTTCTACTGGCACTCAATTTTACTTCATACCTCAAAAAGTGCTCATATACAAAATCTGCCAAGAAAATGTGTGCACACTTCAAGAAAAGAAAAACTTCTTTTGTATTTTATTAAATTATGATAACACTGTTTACTGTAGCATAATATTTTCTCAATAGATGATATTACATTGGTGACCCTTAGACAATAAATTGCAAGTAGGTGTGCAGCAATTATACTAGACACTTTGGCCTATGTTGCCCAAGCAGTAGTTCATCATACTAATAAATGTCTTAATGCTAAGGGCCACCATTTTGGGCAGCTCTTGTGATTGTAGAGTCCAAAGGTAATTTGTATTAATCTTGTGATATTTAAATAAATTTCATATTACAACATCTTTTAAAGTTTTTTCTTTTCTAAAGTGTGCATCCATTCCTTTTGTTGGACTGTATATATATTCCAGAAGAGGCTGCAAAAATGGTCAGTTCCTTGTACTGCTCCAGAAAGTACTTGACCTCCCCTGACATCCTCTATTTTTACAAGACTCAGTTTTTTTTGTTTTTTTTAGAAACATGTGGCCCCAAGCAAGGCATTTTACTGCCACTGTTGTACAGGGGGTTACATAGGAGGAATGTTATGAGAATGAGTGACAGGTTTCAAGGGGTGTCAGGAAGAGAGTATGAAAAGGAAGAGAATACTGATGAGAGTGGGGTGGATGAAGAAAAAAGCATGAGAGAGAGGATGTAATTTAGTGAGACAGGAGATGACTATTGACTTTACATTTAAATTCTTGGAGATTGTAGCTATCGGAAAAGCAAGTAAACAGAAGGGAATTCCACAGGTGGGAAGTGTGAGACAAAAAGCTGCTGGAGTAGAATTTGGGTCTACAATTTATCAGTTTCACAATAAAAGGGTGGGACCTAGTTGCAAATTTTGTGGCTAAAGGAAATTCATATATAAGGGGTACCAGTGAGCTAAGTTCATCGGAGGAGAAGCCGTGAAAGTATTTGTAGAAGAGACACAGGGAAGCCACACTGCGTCGGTGAGAAAGCGACTGTATCATAGCTGCCAAGTCGAGATTGATAACATTAAAGATTTTTTGTTGAATTTGGTCAAGGACACCTAGGTGGATAGCAAGAGTACCAGACAAGATATATATCTATCTAATCTAATCTAAACTTATTTATAAATGGAACTTTGTCTGTGTGTGTGTGTATCCGTTACATATAGACTCCAAAACGGCTGAACTGATTTTCTTGAAAATTTACACAGTTGTATTATAAGCGTCTGCGAGTGTTCTTAGCTAGGTTTTGTGTCAAGGTACCCCCGATAAGTATCAAAAATTGATAATCAAAAAAATCAAGTTATAGAAGGAGTGGCTTGATTTTAATCAAATTTGATACACTCATAAACAAAGACATAAGAAACGATATTCAGAAGTTTCAAGGTTACAGTTCTTACAATAGTGCAGAAAATTGGTAATATATATATATAAAAGGCAAGATGTTTGTGTGTGTGTCTATTTATCTGTCTGTATGTCCTTTATACAAATCCACAATTTTTATCCAATTCTCACCAAACTTCAAAATTTGACTTACATGCATTCATTTTTCTTTTAGTCTACGGTTTTGCTTTAACTGGAAACAACTATTGTTTTTTAGTCTTTCGTGCCAATGTCCAAAGAGTCTGAGCTCCAGGACTATGGATTAGTTTTAAAGCTTTCATTACACCTGAGCAACGCCGGGCTATACTGCTAATAAATACATATATATATATATATATATATATATATATATATATCTTTCTTTTCTGTCATGCTCAGAGGTTTGGATTTTTTTTTGATGTCTTAATTTAAGATACTTTATCTTAGGTACATCAATATATAAGTTGTCATCATTTTAGACAGCATATCGATATAAATATTCTGCTGTCAATTTTGACAGTACCACCCCCACCTGTAGTGTAAGAATTGGTAAGAAGAATATGCCATGGTTCTGCTCTGCTTTATGCACATATATTTAAAGAAAGTGTTGGAAAACCTGAGGAGGGTTTATAAAAAAGTCTTTATTTTTTAAATTACTTCTTATTTTCATGAGGAAATTTCTTAGATTTAAGTTAAAGAAAAACACAGAATTTGACAATAAAAATTATGAAAAGAAATACTATAATTTTTTACCCATCTTTTGCACAGCGTGAATATATTTCAGAATTACTTTACTGAAAATGGATGGTAGTGAAATTGTAAGGTAATAATTCAGGGATGGTAGAGTTTGAATTCCAGTTGAATTCCATGCATTCACTTATGCACAAATACCCTTGGGAAAAGTATTAATCCGTCTGTTCCCTCCAAGTATGGGTTAAAATAATAGAACAGATTGGGTTCTATAGCCTTGGCTGGCAATCAGTCTACCACAGAAAGTAATGGAAACCTACTGCAGAATAATTTTCTTCTCAGTCAGTCATGTCTCTTTCGAGACATGATTGCCCAAAGCATGTATCACATATGGCACTTAACTGACTGAACGTTCCCAGCTGAGATATTTCTTTGCATGCATTCCAAATCAAAAAAATTGTAAGAAACATCAGATTTCATACTCTTCTATTCCACTAAACAATATAGGCCAGGGAATTCTTTGTTTTTTGCAAGTCATAAAATGTTGTCAAAATTATAATTCAATCTTAAAAAAAAAAAAGGTAAAAGACTCTCTGGTTCTACCAACAGAAATACTTGACAGATTCAAAAGAATTTGAAGCAGATTTTTTTTTTTTACCTCCAGAGTTTTTGTCTAGCTTTCTGGATTCATAAATGTTTCTTGAAAAGAAAATATTTATTTTTGTAAATATCTAACAAACAGATATCTGTTAGAGTCATACTAAAGTTATTTCCTTTTCCAGATTAATGCTTTTCAAATGTTCAAAGAATTTTGACAATGAAGATCTGTGGAATGTTCTGTGGATTTTAGATGTTACTCTTTGTGAGTCTTATACCTTGTGAGATCTCACTGTATAAACGGCCAAATGATTACTTTAAAAGTGATGATGAAGATTACATGTCATGATAAATAACAATTTTATAACACCACCTCTTGAATAACAAATTTAAATAAAACCAAAATAAGCTATTTTCTTAAAAAAGGTTTTAAGAAAACGGCACATTATCCCATTTGATCTGTCACTTGTATTTAAGCTCATTCAGTTTTGATAAAATGTTTCAGATTCAGCAGTTTATGAAATTTTATCTTTAATTTCAACAAATTTCTAGTTAACTTAAATGTTGTGAGCTGAGAAGAAAGTGTTTAGCTTTATTTAACATAGAACATTGCTAGGTTATTAATAGAACTCTTCTATGATTAGACTACAGCTTTTATAGACATCTCATATTTCACTAACCTGTATCCTTTCTCTCATGCTCTTTTCTCTATCCACTCCACTCTCATCAGTATTGTCATCCTTCTCTTACCAACACCCTGACAGCCCCTATAACCTGTCACTCTTTCTCATAACTTTCCTTCTATGTAAGCCACTGCAAAACAGTGGCAGTAAAATGCCTTGCTTGGCATGATACGATTATAAAAAAAATATTCCCAACATTTCAGCCATTGTATGTGCATTGTAGTGCAGTGGATATTGGCTTGAAACAAGAAATTGGGGAGCCGAGTTCAAATTCCAGTTGAATTCATTGCATTCACTTACATGCAAATACCCTTGGGAAAGGTATTAATCCATCTCTTCCTTCCAGTTATGGGTTAAATAGCAGGACAGATTGGGTTCTATAGCCTTGGCTGGCAACCAGTCTACCGCAGAAAGAAATGGCAACCTATTGCGGGATAATCTTCTACCCAGTCAATCATGTCTCTTTCGAGACATGATTGCCCAAGTGTGTTTCATGTATGGCACTTAACTGAACCTTGTTTGAACTGAATCCATTATTCAATCTATGATAGAGAAAACTGTTTTCATTTTACTATTTATGTTTAATGCTTTCTAATTCATTTGCCTACTTGCCATTTGCATATTTTTTTCTACTGGAGGATTTTCTTCTTATTGGTTGGACATCTGCCAACAAAGAGTTGTGTCACACCTTAGAATGGATGGGAAATCAGCAGCCTCGACTACTTGATCATGACAATCAGGTCACTTCAAAGGATGCTGGGTAACATGGACAAAAATTCTCAGGAGCACATATTAATTACATTCTATGTTCCTGCTTTTATGGTGCCTAAAACATTAATTTGTTAGCAAAAGGAATCATTTGTATAGGTAACACTGCTCAGCTCACTGTCCCAACTATTTCAAGGGGAAGCTGGTAAAAACTTCCTTTCTTCATAACCAGATGTCCAGGAATCCTCGTTGGGTCTGTACTGGCAGGGCACCCATTTCCTTTCTTTCAGCAGAGACAGCACACTAAACATTTTCTATTTGACTGAGGTGGGTACCATTAAGCAGTAGTTAGCCCCAAATTGCATTTTGTTTCCACTACATTCACTGAACTAAATTATATAACATTTCCAAACCAGCAGACCTTGAGATTGAATTTCAACAAACCAGATATGCTTTAATCAATAATTTAATCCACAAAGCCTTAAGTCTAATGAATAATGTGTATAATTTCAGAGGTTTAAACTTAATATTTGTACTCAGGAGTAGAATATCTGAGTGGTTCCTTTCTTTCTTAATTAAAATCTCTCCTCTTTATGCTAAGTCTACTGAGGATATTTTCCAAACCAAATGTGCACTTATTTTCTGAGATATCTTATTTCCCATTGTTATTCACACAAGGAACTGAAGGTCAGGCTTTGTCCAGTGAATATTGATGGACAATATACACATTTCTTGAACTCTATATACTGAAAAATTTCAGTTGATTTTTTTTTTATTCAAGTTTGGTTGAAGATTAATAATAGTTGCTGCTATTTTATTTTCTTTCTCAACAACTCAAACCATCTTTCATATTTCCAGGGACAGTTTGAATATCTTCTGAGAGACTTGGCAAATCTTGTAACTGACAGCTGGTTATAAGAAATAAGTTCCACACTTCATACTAATGTTATTCTTTCATTTAAGAAATGCACAAAAAAATAATAACAAATATATCTCTTAAAAGGGGAAATGAACAAACAATAAAAAAAAACACAAAAAAAAAACTTTCCAAAGAGTAAAAAATAAAAAACTCCAAAAATGACAGAGTGACGCATGTTGTCTTGCAGTAGAATTTCAAACTTAATATGGAGCAGATATTTACCATGATGCCTCAGACCAGCAGTGGCTAAAAAAACAAAACATGTGAACCATCTTTGAACCATAAAAGGTTACATTGTAGAAGACTCAGATAATTACAGCTGTGTATGTGTGTATATATATTAGTCATCCACATACAAGCCTGTTTCACTGTATCACAGCTCATCAGTGTGGCTATATCTACTTGCTTCTGGCCGAGATCAAAACTCAACCAATTTGGTGTCAGTTGGAGTCGCTACACCTTAAGCCATAGACGCATGGAATCAGTGAAGGGAAATTTTAATGTCTTGTATATAAACAGTGTATACACATGCCAGTCATCAAAAGAACTCAATTCATTCATGAAGATTGTGAGAATAATTTGTAATGTCCTGTAAAATATAAAAATTGATATTTATCAGACATACAGATATATAAATTGATATTTATGAAACGTACATACATACAGATATATATATATATATATATATATATATATATATATACATCAATATGTATGTATGTTTGATAAATATCAATTTTTATATTTTACAGGACATTACAAATTATTCTCATAACTTTACCATTATTACTGCTGATACCATAATCACATCAGTTAACCTGGTAACACATGTACATGTTTCTTCACCATTACACTTTTGGTATTCATAAATTGTAATGAACATATTTTTTGTAGCTTGGTCATGTTATGCCATCAAACCATCTTACAATTCATTTGCACAACATCTAAAAACAAACACTTACCAAACTTTCCATGAATGTGACAGGAGGGAAATATATATATATATATATATATATATATATATATACACACACACACAATGGTGTTTATTATAATATAGGGTTGTTCACCAAATAAAAGGCCTAAAAGCCACTCAAGATAGAAGGTTTGTGAATGAGGTTGTTGTATGAGTTTAAGATGAGGAAAGATCAGATTATGAGAATATGTAAGATAGATAACAGTTGACCCAAGACTTGAAGAAATTGACATTATAGTTATCAGAAAAGCATCCTCTTAAGAGTATATTCCACAAAGTAACAGTATTGGGAAAAACATGTCTGAATGGAACTTACTGGTGGAATATGAAGCAAATGTGGATTATTCAACAATGGTGGGACATAGCTATGAAGATCTGAACTGGTGGAACTAAAGGATGTAGCTCATTTGAACATTTCCCATGAAAATAATGATAGGCTTGTGACATTTCATCTGTTTAAAAGGGACTGTAAGGTTGAAATTATTTCATCACCCACAAGGCTGCGTAAACATGTTTGAAGTTTGTTAAAGCTGGAAGGTGAGGATTGAGCAGCTCTGCTTAAATATGGCCACAATACTCTATTTTTAGTTTTAATGCTTCCAAAACAAAGCTGCTATCTATTAACCATCACAGACAATCGTTCCTCCCACCCATTAACATGGATCAGGCTAATCTCCCTGAAAGTAAAAGACTGCACCTACTTGGATTAACTCTCACACCAGATCTCAAGTAGAATAACTATATAGAATCCATAGCTAAATCCACTGCTAAGAAGATCGGTTTTCTGTGTAGGGCAAGGAAGTTTTCCCATCTGAAACAATCCTGCACATATACAAATCTACCATTCACCCATGCATTGAATATTGCTGCCATATCTGGTCGGGTACTTCTGCTATCTACCTAAGTGTCCTTGACCAAATCCAACTGAAAATCTGTAATGTGATCGATCCCGACTTGGCAGCTATGTTACAGTTGCTTTCTCACCAACGCAGTGTGGCTTCCCTGTGTCTCTTCTACAAATAGTATTTCTAAGAGCCACTCCCAACATCTAAATATGAACTGCACTCAAAAATGTTTAATATTGGTGATTGAACGAGAACCAGTGTCTTCAGAGTGATTTGGCCATAAGTCTCATTCTTGAGAAAGAAAGCAAATTATTTTATATTGCTAAGTAGAACCCGGTTAATCAGAACTTTATCTCTATTTCAAACATAAAGTTGTTCTTGTGAATGCAAAATAACAATTTAAACAAAACATCTGTTCTACCAACATCCAACGATGATTATTTGGACAAAAATAGTTTGCCTGAAAAATCAACCATTATCTCTCTTCTTTTACTCAAGCAACCAGACTGGCAGCAAGGTCCCACCCTTTTACAATTAAATCAACTAAATGCTGCTGCCATTTCTATTCCGGCAGCTTCCTTTCTTGCACTTCCCGTCTGTGGAACTCCCTTCCATTTACTTTCTTCCCTGATGGCTACAATCTCCAAGAATTCAAATGCAACGTCAATTCCCATCTCTTGTCTACTTGACGCCAGTCCTTCTCTCATCCTTTCTCTATCACCCTGTGTATCTTCTTCTTTTTCTTTCTCACTCTATCCTTACAACTGTCATCACACTGGTATTCTCATCATTCTCTTGCCCTTTCTCTGACACCTCCTGTAACTGGCTCATCTTTCTCTTCGCTCTCCTGCTGCTTAAACTTATATTCTTCTCTTATGTAGCCCCCTATGCACCAGTGGTGGTACTGCCTTGCTTGAGATGAAACAATTAAAAAAAAGTAAATAAATAAAAAATAACACTACAGTGACAAGTTTTGTTTGTTTTCAGGAGAATTTGCTACTAGTTACTTTAGAAGTCTTCCTGGAATGGTCAGATGTTAGTTTACCTGGAAGACTATTAATAAGAAGAGTTGAAATTAATGCATGCAAGATATGACAGCTCTAGTATCACTCATTCATAGTTAGCTTGTTAACTTTTCAACCCACTCTCATATCTCATCAAGATTTATGAATGGAGATCCACCCAAGATTAACAGCCCAATGATTTAATGGAAAAGCTGAATTCTTTATTGAAGTTACACCTAAGCATAATACTTTACTGAATTAAATCTTCCGATAACGATTCATTGTTCAAACGGTTATGATCATTTGTACATTTTAGATTTGTCAAAATATCATTCAATCTGTCCCCTTCAGATTTTAAACCTTACTTATAAGATAACTTTATAAATAAGAGATATCACATCTATTGCACTGTGGGATGTGAGGACATAGTGTACACAGTGAGGGTAATACGAAAACCTATAGCAGGATTTCCTAATGGAAATCAAGTATCAATATTCTAGATGTACGTGAAACTTGGCTGACAAAAAACAGAGATTTTACAAGTACTGATCACAGAATCAAATATGCAGGCGGTGAGAGAAAAAAATAAGGAGTCAGACTAATTTCAGATAAAGAGCAATGCATTCTGTGATATTATCAACTACAGGACAGAGTTTGTCTAATGAAATAGAAAAGGATGACATCTGATCTAGACATCATAGAAGCACTGTGTGTTGATTGCAGAATTGAAAAATCTATCAATCGAACAAGAAAAAGAAAGTAAGAAGAAAGAACTATCTAACCGTAAGAAAACAGAATGTATGGTTGTTAGCAAAAGGGACAGAAGAAGAAGTGAACCAACTAATGGAGACATCAGAATCAGCAGATACAGAAATATAATCATGTGACTAGTACAGTAACAGACAATGGAAAGTGTGAAACAGAAATCTAAAGGTACATTCATCCTTATGCAAATTGATTGAAACAAAATGAATAATGTCTTCCAAGGTCTTTCACATTTTCCCTGATCAAACATACGTCATTTCTTGGAATTGTTTTTCTCTTTCAATTACATTTTCCTTTAAGTTTTGGACTGATGGATCCAGTTTCTTTCTTCACCTTGATGACACAACTGACAGTTAAAACGCTGATACCAACACTTCCTTGGACTAATATCCATTGTAGATAATGACCGTAGAACAACTAAACAACAGTCAAAACAATAGCATCTGGGCATGATAAAAATCTGATGCAATTAAGGATGAAGTAATATTTTTAAAAGCCAAAAGAAATTTCATCATACACCCCAAAAATAGATTCATATTGCTGCACACCACTGCAAATGACCTAATTTAAGAAGGAAATAGAAATTGATTACACATTTTAACACTAGTGGATGTAAAACTGACCATATGACATATGATGAAAGAAAGGAAACTAAAGCAGTTGTTTCAATTAATTTGCACAAGAGTGTAGAAATATTGAACAATGCCATTCAAAAGCTAATTAAAGTATTAAGAGGTAGGAAAATGTCATAAAAATCAAAGAAAAAAATGCTGAACTGCAATGTAATATGTAACACCCTATATAGCATTGAATGTGGGACAGTCACCTGACAGGTTAAGAAGAGACTTGAAGTGATAGATTAATGCTGAGTGTAGTGAAATAGAAGCAGCGAATTCTAACCAAACAATGGCTAAGAGGCCACAATGTTTCACCTGCCTGTTCGAAGCAACCATTTACAATTAAGGTAAAGTGCATGTGTGACTGGAATGCTTTTAAAACTATGGCTAATTACCAACATAGTTAAAAAATTTGAACAAAAGGTGATCAGCCAAGTTGGGAGAGAATCTACAGATTTTGATCTGTGCAGACACATTACAACACATTACAACATTACAACACATTACAACATTACAACACATTACAACATTACAACACATTACAACACATTACAACATTGCAACACATTACAACACATTACAACACATTACAACATTGCAACACATTACAACAAATTACAACACATTACAACATTACAACATTACAACACATTACAACACATAACAACATTACAACACATTACAACACATTACAACATTGCAACACATTACAACACATTACAACATTGCAACACATTACAACAAATTACAACACATTACAACATTACAACATTACAACACATAACAACATTACAACACATTACAACATTGCAACACATTACAACACATTACAACATTGCAACACATTACAACAAATTACAACACATTACAACATTACAACATTACAACACATTACAACACATTACAACATTACAACACATTACAACACATTACAACATTGCAACACATTACAACACATTACAACACATTACAACATTGCAACACATTACAACAAATTACAACACATTACAACACTACAACATTACAACACATTACAACACATAACAACAGTACAACACATTACAACACATTACAACATTGCAACACATTACAACACATTACAACACATTACAACATTGCAACACATTACAACAAATTACAACACATTACAACATTACAACACATTACAACACATAACAACATTACAACACATTACAACATTGCAACACATTACAACACATTACAACATTGCAACACATTACAACAATCAACCATACTGAGAATACGATGTCCTGAACATGTGAATAATGAGAAAATTTCAATGAAAGTAGAATGACAAATAAACTTACTTGGCTTGAAATAAATGTCTCTAGCAGTTTTTAAGTGAATAGTTATGTATCAATAGATAAATATAATTTATCACATATTCATGCCATTTTCTCCTACTACTTATTTTAATTATACTTCTACATTTTACAGTAAATGAGATTAACAAATGCAATGCCCTCTGTCAAACTTTTTAATAATTTCACCCCAGGTAAGGCAATGCAGTCACTATGATACAAGATATTACTGAGAGTGACAGGATATGATAGAAAGAAAACATTATTAAGAAGTGGGAACAATAAAAGGACAGAAATTAGGAAGACAAAATATAATGACTGACATTGTATTTCATTTTTTTCAAGATCAAAGTTGACTGGAATTCAAGTGATATGATGTGCAGTTTAGCACTCGTCCATCGCTAAGATTGTCAATACTTATGCTCAGTGACAAGTTATATAAACTCTCTCTTGCACTTATGCAAATTAAGCATATTAATTTGCCAGTGTCACTACAGCAAGAAACTGGAAAAAAACTTTCAAAAAGGGAAAAGTACACAAGAAGAAAGTCTTAGCACAGAACTTAGGGTTACATCTAGCTATTTCAACTGTAAAATGATGAGACCTTGCCCGGGAAGCAAGAAGCTCAAAAAGAGTTCCAGCTTTTAACATACTTTCTATCGTTACCCCTCTCAAACCAAATAAGTAATAATAAACATTGATTTCTCGTATTAAGCAAATTAATTAGCTTAACAAACTATCGCTTGTTAAAAATGTTTGCAATAATGATTGTAGGCTACTAGTAATTTGTGTTTCTAACATAGTCTCTATCCCCTTTTATGTGCCGTGTGTCTTCAGGGCATAGGCGATCATGGCTTTTCATATCTCCTCATCCCTAGTGGCTTTTAACAAATTTTGTATTGTTACCCCACCAAACCCGCTTTGCCATCCCCATACTGCTTTCTTCTGTCTCTCTTTCTCTCTATCTGACCTGTGAGTATCAGATTCCCCAATCCTTCCTTCTTCATTATATGTCCTAGAAACTTCAGCTGTCTTTTTCTGATGCTCATTATTAGTTTCCTTTTTTCCCAAACCTCATCATGGCTCACATGCTCAGTCCATGATATCAATAGCATCCTTCTGTAGAGCCACATTTTTGTTGCTTCAAATCTCTCTCCTTCATCTTTGATGAGATTTTCCAACATTCATTATTAGTTTCTGTTGTGGTCCTGTTTAAGGGATCACAATTATAAGGTGAAAGAGTCCTGTGTTCACTGTGAGCAGCTAAACTACAAGTGTACTCCTCTCCTTGAAGGTAGAAATGTCTGGCATTATATAAACCAGAATCCTATATTGTCCATGGATATAGAAGTGTTAACTACCCCAGAACAGTTTCCTTTTTGTTTCCTTTTTTTCCAAAACCTCATCATGGCTCACAAGCTCAGTCCATTATATCCACAGCATCCTTCTGTAGAGCCACATTTTAGTTGCTTCAAATCTCTCTCCTTCATCTTTGATGAGATTTTCCAACATTCAGTGCCATACTGAAAAATAGAATCTAGTACTGGGCTTAAAATGATAATGTTTATGTATGAAAGAGGAAAGTTTATCAGAACATTTACCAAGTAAATATTTATGGCAAAGGTACATTGAATCTATCTTATGGTTGAAATAATTGTCTAATCTGACATAGTGAACCAAATTTCTTATTTGTTTGGTGTTAATGTTAAATTGGCCAATGAACCATCATTCTTTTAGGATTTTCGTAATCGTTTTTGGCTTTGATGAAAATATTTTTCATCAAATAAGTTGTTGGATAATCTGTGATTGGAGAATTGTGTTATTTGCATGATTATCATAGGCGGATGGGATGGAGGGAATGTTCATGAAAAGTATATTGCTATTCAGATTTCTCAATGGCTGGGAGGCTGGAAATTACATCCAGGAAATCTATAAAAATCAACCTAATAACATGACTAGCCTAATATGCCTGTGGTTTTCTTCTATGTGATTTTCAACCTTCAAACCAGTCAGGAATCACTAAACAACTGATAATTCATAACATAAAACTAACAAACTTCCATTCAAAGCAAATAATAAACTTTAGAACCAAAGGAAGTAAATAGATGACAAATAAGAATAAAATAAATATATAATGTGGCAAAAACAGTCTCCTCCTCTTCCTCTTACTTCTCAAACCCACAGTGACATAGAGAGAGAGAGAGAGTGTTTAAACAAGGAGAAGTAACACATTTAAGTCACTTAAGGGATGAAACAGCCATTAACCAATATTGATTTCTATATCTAAACATTTTATATGTTTAAGCCCTATCCCTGGTATTGTGCTCCCTTCCCCAAAATATATATAAGAAAAATTTTACACACACAAATTGACTACAGACAGTAGGCAAAGTATAAACAGTAAAATAAATAATTTTTTCTTTATTTTTTTATAATCATATCTCCCCAAGCAAAGCATTATACTGCCACTGTTTTCCATGGGATTATATAGAAAGAAAGTTATAAGAAAGAGTGACAGGTTATAGAGGGTGTCAGGAAGTGGGTAAGAGAGGGACGAGAATACTACAGAAATGAGATGAGAGCATGAGAGAGAGGATGCAAGTTAGTGAGATAGGAAATGACTATTGACTTTACATTTATATTTTTGGAGATTATAGCTGTCGGGGAATTAAGTGAATGGAAGAAAATTCCACAGGCAGCACGTGTGAGAAAAGAAACTGATGGAGTAGAATTGGCATTTACATTTTATTGGTTTCTCAAGGTTACAATGGCTGAAATGTTGGGAATATTATTTTTTTATAAACATATTGCCCCAAGCAAGGCATTTTTCTGCCACTGTTGTGCAGGGGGTTATATAGGAAGAAAGTTATGAGAAAGAGTGACAGGTTATAGGGGGTGTCAGGATGAGAATACTGATGAGAGTGGAGTGGACGGAGAAAGGAGCATGAGAGAGAGGATGCAGGTTAGTGAGATAGGAGATGACTATTGATTTTACATTTAAATTCTTGGAGATTGTAACTGTCAGGGAAGCAAGTAAACTGAAGGGAATTCCACAGGTGGGAAGTACGAGAAAAGAAGCTGTTGGAGTAGAATTTGCATATACATCTTATTGGTTTTACAGTAAAAGGGTTGGGCCTAGTTGCTAATCTTGTGGCTCAAGTAAATTTGTGTATAGATAGCACCAGTGAGCTAAGTTCATCAGAGCAAAAGCTGTGAAAGTACTTGTAGAAGAGACACAGGGAAGCCAGACTGCACCAGTGAGAAAGTGACTGTATCTGAGCTGCCAAATTAGGATCAATCACATTGCAGATTCTTTGTTGAATTTTGTCAAGGACCTCTATGTGGATAGCAGGAGCACCCGACCAGATATACAAAAAAGTAAGAGGCTTAAGACAAGTGTATTCTTACCAGACATATTCAACCTTTACAGTGAAGCAATCATGAGAGAATTAGAAATCCTACCAGGATTCATTATTAGTGGTCATATTATTAACAACATTACATATGAAGATGACACAGTATTGATAGCAGACAAAGAAAATGACAGAAGCACCTACAGAAGGTAGTGAAAGAAAGCAAGAAAAAAGGACTAAACATCAATTGCAATGCATCTTATGGTTATACATGTAGATTTTGTTCCAAATGTTGTTATAGATGAGAGTGGTAGTGAGAGGACAAGCTCCCACTGTCTGTAAAATGCTTCATGGCATGTATGTTTCTGACAACTAAGTCCAGCTGCAAGTCAGGCAATGGTGGACAACTGGTGCCTCATAACTTCAGCTGAATGGAGCTTAACAATATGAGAAAGCAGTCCCCACCTCTAGATGAAAGAAAACCCTGATTTTAAACTTTCAATGCCTTGTAATCATAACCACACAGTGTAATTGCCATTGCCACATGAAACATGTGTAAGAGAACTGACAACTGCAGGTATAAATTGTAAAAGGTTTTATTTCCTTTACAATACTTGTGCAGCTGTGAAAGCTGCAATTAAGACAAACAGATAACATGAGCACATGGAGGAAGAATGTACACAAGGATAGATAATTAAAAAATTCGAAAAAAATAAAATAAAATAAAATAAACAATGAAATTTACATAAATAGTTGTAACAAAACAAGGGAACTTGTAACATGTGTTTAAATCAACAGGAATCGTTTGCGTCGCTAAAAGCAATACATTTTTACAAATTAAGGAAGGGTCTAAAAGGCAATAAAACTTTAGAAGAGTTAAATTCTATTAACTATAAAGATTTATCTAGGATTTGCTGGAAAGGGAAAAAGTGATAATTACCTCGTTGGCACTTCATGTGGTCTATGGCAATTTGGATAGTTACTCCCTAAAAGTATCGAAAACAAATGTGCTGCCACTGGAGGTAACAAATTTACATCTGACCTCTTAGAAAGTTTCAATCAAAAAGGCTGTTAAGAAGGTTTGTATTTCTTATGCAGGGGCCAAAATCCTATATTCCAGAAAAGGTTGCCCTAAAAACAGCTTACTTGTTATATTTTTACTTACTGATTCTAACTTTACTGTTTCTGTTTCATACTTTCTATTTAGACCTTATAATTGTTTTATGTTGTTCCTAAAATGTAAGGCACTATGTTTTCTGGCAACATTGTCCCAAGGGGTGACAAGGCCACCGGTGAAGAATACAGGGCTGGCTTTGGCAAGAAAACGAACCTGCTGATTTTACATTAAGGTTTGGTGGCAAATGGTGCCTGGCGGCAGCTACACACAAGGGAAAATCTATCAAAGTAAATCCAGATAGAAAAACCAGAGTGGTGCCCCAAAGGATGTTTGTTGTCAACACAGACAAACAAACTTCCAGCAAATCCTGCATGTTAGCTGTAACACATTGTTTTTCATTAGAACTTGTTACTATAGTTGAGAGGAGAGCCATGTGGTTTGAACAGTCCATGGCCTCCAATACCATCAGCCAGGCTTGTGTCCTGGAGAGCTCAAAGCATCAAAGAACTACATTTTAACTAAATAGGGTGTTACCATCATTTTGTAAGAAATTTCTACTATGTTTTTTCTGATAAAATATTTCAGAATTTATAATTATTAAAAGAACAGATTTTTCAAGAATGAAGATGCATGTTTTTAAAGAGTTTAATATGCTTGGGAAAAGTTCCAGGGATCATGACATACAAATTCTTTCAATAATTAATTTAAAGATATTTTGAATTTTATAAATAAGAGAGAAATTATTTTAACAAATAAATTTACATTTTGCTGAAAAAGATTTTGTTAGCCTTTCCTCAAAATTTACCCAAAATATCACAATAATTGACTCATTGATTATTATTTTCTGAATTTTTTTACATTTTTTAAATGAGAAAAAAATTATATTCATGTAGTTTTTTTTCGTCATTCTAATCTGATAACTTTTTGCCATTTTCATTTAATATATGCAGTGGTTTGGCTTTCAAACTCAAAAGTGTTGCACATTTTATTCTTTATTCAAGAAATGCTAAATCTTTTGAATTCAATATGAAGCAGAAATTCTTTAATAATGGTAAAACTAATAGTAATAACAAGAATAATAAAAATAATTTTGAAAATTTAGTTTGTAGGTTTTGAGAAGTTACGATCATTTAAAGAATTTTCACACAGTTGGAAATCATTCTGTTTGTGATGTTACCTTCAAATGTTTCCATCGATACATTCTAAGCCATCATTTTTCAGGCATACTAACCATATGGAAAAAGAGAGTCTGTTATGATAATCTAAGATTATCATTGTAAAGAGAAAACTTTTAAGACATAAAAACATAGTTCATTCTCTTTCAAACTTTGTTGTTTTATGTCATTGTAAGGTGTGTGACTTCAAGGCCTTTTGTTGATTGTGGATCTTCTTGTTCCAAGAATGAGAAAGCCCCTGATATTTCTCTCTCAGATAAAGTGCTTATATAATTTCTTAGCATCTGGGTGTCTTACATGTCGACATTCTACGTTCAGCTGTGTTAACCACTTGTTTTCATGTCAAGAAAAGCTGCTGACATCCTTTGGTGGCTATAAAGTTATTTTCTAGGTCAACCCTCTGATACACGTATATCCTCTAAAAATTCTGTTCTGGAATCAAGTGCAAAACTTATTTTGGTATCTCTTAGTGTGAACATATTGTATATTAGAGTTGCCACAGAGCAACACTTCTTTGAAAAATGTTCCTTATTGACATTAAATTCAATTGAGATTTTTTGGTATTTTTGGTATGAATTACATCCTACATCAAGAAATCTAGCAGAAATATTTAATAATAAATAAATCATATTAAGTTATTCTATTTTTATCAATATCAGCACGACAGCCTATTTTATATTTTTTTAATGCAGAGATGTTTTCACTTTACTTTCTTTATTATATACAAAACAATATGAAACAAAGGCCATGTCAAATAATGAAAGTCATGTCACATTGAAATCGTTGTTAGTTTAATGTTTATATCTTGCCAACAAGTCGATGTCTACCAAGTCTTGTTATTAACTCAAGTAGAATGACTATATAGAATTCATAGCTAAGAAGGCCGGCCCACTGTGTAGGGCCAGGACGTTTTCACCATCTGAAACGATCCTGCACATATGTAAATCTACCATCCACCCGTGCATTGAATACTGCTGCCATATCTGGTCAGGTGCTTCTGCTATCTATCTAGAGGTTCTTGACAAAATACAACAAAGAATCTGTAATGTGATCCTAAATTGGCAGCTCAAATACAGTCACTTTCTCACTGACGCAGTGTGGTTTCCCTGTGTCTCTTCTACAAATACTTTCATGGCTTCTGCTCCAATGAACTTAGCTTACTGGTTCCCTCTATATATGAATTTACTCGAGCCACATGACTAGCAACTAGGTCCCACTCTTTCTCACTGTGAAACCAATAAGATGTAAATGCAAATTCTACTCTAACATCTTCTTTTCGCTCACTTCCCACCTGTGGAATTCTCTTCCATTTACTTGCTTCCTTGACAGCTACAATCTCCAAGAATTTAAATGTAAAGTCAATAGTCATCTTGTATCTTACTAACTTGCATCCTTTCTCTCTCATGCTCCTTTCGCCATCCACTCCACTCTCATCAGTATTCTCATCCTTCTCTTAGCTACTTCCTGACACCCCCTATAACCTGTCACTCTTTCTTCTAACTTTCCTCCTATGTAACCTCCTGCACAACAGTGGCAGTAGAATGCCTTGCTTGGGGGTGAAATGATTATAAAAAAAAACTCATTCCATCATCAGACCCCTTCAATAACAGATTGAATAGGTGCAGCAAAATCAGAGATGTGCAGGAACTTGAGAAAACTGAGGGTCAAATCCTCAATTTTATGCCTCTAAGACTCAATTAGAAGGGGGCTATTTCAGTGTCACTTATCAAAACATAGATCAACATTCACACCAATTTTTGAGACTGTATGGATCTTGTGCAACAAAGTTAACAGAGAGTTATTTGAACAAGTGCTTTTTTTATTTGTATTTTTTTCAAAGAAATTTTTTTTACTGGAGGATAATTTTGTTTTAAAATTCCTCTGTTAAATTCCTTGGTCGTCTTCTTTGCTTGGCCATTGTCTAGATAGTTGACTCCCATACCCTTCCGCATATACGCGCATAGTATTCAAAAAGATAAAATAATTCTTCTATCAACTGGTTGTGAGCACATGTTTTTTTGGGGGGTTAGGAACAGCTTTACTAGTAAGTCATGATTTTGCTTTGATTTTATTTTATTTTAATTTTTTGTTGTGGCTAATTTTAAGTTTCATAGTTATTTGAACAAGTGCTTTTTTTTATTTGTATTTTTTCAAAGAAATTTTTTTTACTGGACTTTAACTAAGTTAAAACTGAGTTAACTCAACGCCCCTACTTCTTATTTTTAATTTTTAAAAAAATTTTTTTTATTTTATTTATTTTATTTTTTTCAGTTGGATTAGATAGACTAAACTATCGCCTGGTTCACACTCCACCCACATCTATTGTACAGGTGTAGAGGCTCATCCCTTGTTCCTTGTTTAGGATGTAGTTTCCAGTTTTCTCTTTTCCAATCTTTTCACTTTTCTTTTTCTTTTTTTTTTCTTTTTCAATTGGAGTAGATAGACTAAACTATCACCTGGTTCACACTCCACCCACGTCTATTGTACAGGTGTAGAGGCTCATCCCTTGTTCCTTGTTTAGGATGTGGTTCCCGGCTTTCTCTTTCTCTTTTCCAAATCTTTTCACTCTCACGTAGCCCCCTGCACATCAGTGGCGTTACTGCCTTGCTCGGGGTGATATGATTAAAAAAAAAAAAAATCTCAAATTTTTATTTCACTCTTTGATTAGATACCCACCTAGTATGGATGTCTGGGGTCATTGCACCCTCTGCTCTTCCCTTCTGCATGCTACTGAGCCAAATGAATCCAAATGATTCATGGACCACAGGGTGAGTTTCAAAACATAACATAATCCTATGACCATAATTCTGTTCATTATCTTAGTTGCCTAATAAAATAAGAGAAGTTTTTTACATTTTAGCCGAATGAGAATTTTTCTACATCTTAACAAGTGAAATCTCCCATTCAAGTTTATATATCCCTAAGAAAAAAAACTGCTGGAACATTTAGATAAAGTAGGAGAGTAAGAAGAAAGGACTAACTATGAATTGTACAAAGAGAAAATATATGGATGTTAAAGATGTCAAAATTAAATTAGTACAGAAATTTAAACAACTGCGAAATGTTTTAATAGATGATAGAAAATGTATGGCTAAAATCATATTATATAAAATACTCATATGAGTGCTTATATATATATATATATATATATATATATATATATATGCATTTTATCAGCAATCCCTCTTTTATACAAGTTTCAATAAAAATGACTAACAATAAAAAGAAAAAGTCAGCACTCAATAACATGATCACAATGTGCTGACCATGTTTTGAAAATAAGCATTACTAAAATTCTAGATACATACAAAAAAAAATCAACTATCCATACAATCAGTCAGTTAAGTGCTATACGTGATACACGCTTGGGCGATCATGTCTTGAAAGAGACATGACTGACTGGGCAGAACATTATCCTGCAGTAGGTTGCCATTGCTTTCTGCGGTAGACCGGTTGCTGACCAAGGCTATAGAACCCAATCTGTCCTGTTATTTAACCCATAACTGGAAGGAATAGATGCATTAATACCTTTCCCAAGGATATTTGGGCGCGTAAGTGAATGCAATGAATTCAGCTGGAATTTGAACTTGGCTCCCCGATTTCTCGTTCCAAGCCGATATCCAATGCACCAAAACACACATCCTTCATACAATCAGTTAAAAGTAAAAATAAAACCATCCTTGATAATGTTTAAAAGTACAGCCAAAAGCACTTGGACATACAAAACATTCAGACAATTTCTACATTCCTGATGTCCAAAAATAAAAAAGAAATTATATGAACACAAGAAAAATTAAATAAAATATTTAACTTGTCAGTTGTTTTCAGTCAAGTTGATATAAACATACACGCAGAGACATGTATAAAATATTCACTCGTCCCTATTTGCTTTTGTTTATGTTTTTTATAGAAACCAAGATAAAGGTTATGCATGAATATAGACAATAAATTAAGATGTCATCATTTATTCTAAGCCTTTATGATTTTTAGTCTTCTAAAAAAAACATCTTCTTGATCAAGTCAGAATTTTGTGACTAATCATAAAATATGTGTATCTATTGTCAAAGTAAAAAAGGAAGTGAAATGCTTTTTTTATGATTTGTCAAGTACATCACTCAAATGAGTTCAGCACAAACATGTCCCTATTTATATTAAATATATAAATATACTTTAGTTCAAAATATTCATTATCTATATGAATATCTAATGAGCCATTGTCTGTGATATCGGGTAACAGTGTTTCTTCACAGAGGAAGATGATTAATCATTAATAAATTGCTTGTCTTTGCAAAATAAGTGGAGAAAGATTTGTTTCCAATGGAATAAGATGAATGCAAATATCAAAATATTAGAGACAAGGTCTGAGAAAAGGAAAGAAAAATTGTAAGACACCTTAATTTCTTTGCCTAATCGAAGACAATAACAATAAATCTTTTAGCAATTCCGAAGGTAGAACTCTTTAGAAGTTCACAAATGATAGCAAATCTTTTTCCTTTTCTTGATCAGGTGCCAGCATCACGGAGATTTCTTTGTCTTTCTTCTTCCTTCAATATTTCAACAAAGTGGCATCAATACAGAGGGATAGAAAAATTCTTGCACACATAAGGATTTACTTTGACAGAAGTTTTATTGTTAGACATTTGTTTTTTTTTTATTGGTATCTTCATATAATTCTTCTTTTGTTGCTCATAGATTTTAGCCCTTTAAGTCAAATAGCTGGAATTTGGAATCAGAAGAGATTCTTCATATTCGTGAATCCTGGTATGACATGATGTTTACAAAATGCACAGCTATATTGTTGTACAGAAATGTCAAGACTTGAAGGTTGAAGAAGATACTTGCCAAAAATGCTGGGATATAATTAAAAGAAAAGAAAAACTGCTGGAGATAATTGGAACAAAAATAAATGGGTAAATGAAAGTATTTAATGTCAGAACACTTCAAATATTCATACAGTTATATCTTTTTTTAAACCCATCAACAAAGGCAGTAAAGCCACTAAGACACAAGGGTGTTACTGAGAGTGAAATAAGAAGAAAAAAGAGAAACATTATGAAGCAAGAAAAATAAAAGAAGAAAAATCAAGAAGACAATAGATAATGATTGATATTGCACTGAAATTTTTGGGGATCAAAGTTGGTTGGAAAGCATGAAGCCTGAATGTCCTGCATGTTAGAAGTGTGAGAGAAGAAAGTGTTAGCTGTGAACTGACACCTCAAGCCAATTCAACCGTAAACTGATGAGACCTTGTTGGCACTATAGCATTGCACTTAAATTCATAAAGTTTAGGTACAATAGCAGTTCATCAGGACAACAAAACAAAGAAAGCATTTATAGAAAAGGCACAGGGAAGCAAGTTAGAATGTGGCTAAAACCAAGACATTGCCAATTCTTCATTGGTTTTTATAAAGAATCTCTAAATATGTAGCAAGAGCAGCAGACCATATATTGCAGCAATATTCAAAGCATGGATTAATGGTAGACTTATAAATATGTAAGATAACGTCTAGAGAGAAAACTTTTCTAGCACATCACAGCAAACCAACTTTCTTATTAGTAAACCTTGCAATAAATTCAATATAATTTTTGCTAAGCAAAAAACAATGAAAACTTGCATGTCTATATGACAAAGATTTTCCTAATCTTCTTAACCCAGGAGCTAAAATATAAAAGATTTAGAATTTATCAAAGTCCCAAAATATAAATGATTTATTATTCAGCAAATATTTTAGCAAACTCTTGCTCAGATGAGAAATTCAAAATTCAGTTGAAATTTATCCAAAATTCTAAAGTCAGGTGATTTCTAAAAAACACCTAAATACACAGAAAAAAAATGAGCTAAGCACAAAATGTCCTAGTATTTAGCTTTTATTGGTCACAACAACAAATCATAGATCAGGAAATATGCTAAAATTAAGCAAACAGATGAAGTAATTAAAAATGGGAATACTTTTTTTTAAATTTTTTGTAAATTTCTAAGCCATGTAGAAAAATGGGGACAGTTCTTCAAAGAAAGAATAGTTAATTTCATTTCATTCAATACTGAAAAATTCAAACAATTGAGGAAGCTATTTACATTATTTACATTGTTCAGACTGTTGGCCTCATTTTTGTTACCATGTTCTGAATAATGTAAAATCACAATGTAATAATGTAACTAATTACAATATTTCATATAATAATGTAAATAATTAAAATACAGCATCTCAAAAATATAAACAAATGAATAAAGGATTAAAAAATATTTCCCATTGAGTTTAATGCAAGGCTAAATATTCTATATCAATTTTAAATCTGCTTCAAGGAAAACAGAACAGACTTTTGTTTTCACTGTTCCTTTTGTTGACATTTTGGTGTGAATTAGCATTGTCTTGTCCGAAAATTATCTAATTGATAGTTTTTAGAAATTTATTATTATTGGCAAAAGAAACATTTCTACAAGCTTTTTTCCTGTCTTCTAAAAGCTTCACCAGTGCCAACAACTGAAAAGAATTCTCATGACATATTTCCTTCTGTTGCTTAACTTTGGTTGAGACGAATTTACAATTGGAATTTTTTTTTACATGATCTTCAAAGACACAGCACTAAAGCAAATCAGTGGTTCATGATGCTGAAAGCATTAAATACAAATATCACACTATTTCCTTCATCAAGATCATAATGATAAATAATTTTACTTACTTTTCATTGTTCTTTAATCATTAATTTTAAAATATCTGAACTAAAGAGAAAATTTTCAATGAGTGAGGATTTCACAGCATGGAAACAGTAGAAATATCATCGTGTCTACTAAAGACACTAACATCGATGTAAATTCCCAATTTCTAATCTTTACTTCATACTATTAATTTTGCTTAGAATTAATTTTTCTTAGGGAAGCATCAAATTTATACTTGGTTACATCAAAATCAAAAGAAAATATTAAAAACTTATTTCTTTTTTTACTTTCACTTAATAGACACTGAGGAAAGAATCTATGTTTTTCAAAGACACTAACATTCATTTTGTTCTCGTTTTTATTCATATCTATTTTTTTATATTTTTGTCTAGTTGAAGAAAATGGCTTTTGAAAACTTTTGAGTGCATCTTTTGTCTTGTTCAAGTCAAAATGAATATTTTAAACAAGATGCAAAGATTATTTTTATTTTTAAGCTTTTAATATTGCAATGAGTGATTTCACCAGCCTGGAAACAATCCCAAACTTTTCATTGTTTGCTGAAATGAATTCATCAATAAAATTTACAATATCATCAAACTTGTATATAATTGCATATCATTTTTTAATGTGATTTCTGTGTGTCAAGCTTTTTTCATTTAGAGTCAAAGATTCTACCTTTTGTCATTATCTAAAAGATATGATTATTAATATGCTTTTCCAATGTGCCTGTGTTATCAGGCTGCCACATTTATTCAGCAAAGAATTTGTTGATTTAAGGGAGTGTTACAAAAAAGAAAAAAATGGTGTGTTGGTAGGAAGCAACCACAGGAAAGTGTTCCAAACAGACAAACCAAATTCACAAGTCTTGTCTTAATCTCCAAAACGCTATTCTCATGCAAACGACTGACCCTCAAAATGAGCATACCATGTTTTATGCACTCGACTTGGCCACCACTCAGCCAATGAGCGCTCAGCACAGTAAATATAAATGGCTACAAGCAACACCAATTCTGTTTACCATGAAGTGCTGTCCGATTCTCCATCTCACCAATTCTCCATCGCCACACTCCCTTACAAAATATACACCTGACTCTGGCCCATTTGGGTTGCTGAGGTAAGTCACTGTTTCAGGGAGTTAAATCAGAAAAGAATGTTTGCAAAAGTGTTTTTCCAAAACAATCAGGGGCTCAAAATTAATGTTGAAAATCTACTGGAGTAAAAGATTTTACAGACATAAAGCTGCTTATTGATATTTTTCCATATTGTACAATTAGAAAAACATTTCATATATGGGCTTCAGGTAGGGTCTTTGTGAAATAAAGAACTTATATCAAATGTTTCAAGAAGTAAAGTGAATCATTTAGTTGGCCTAAGGATTGACTTATTTTTCATGGCTTGTCAACCTTTTGCAGGTTATTTAAAGCCATAACATATGTTTAGATGTTTAAAATTTTTATAAATAATAATGATTTTCTCATACAAGTGCTACATTTTATATATAGCTGAGGGGAAGATGTGGATTCATACCTTCTTCAAGGGTATTTGAGCAAAAGTGAATATAACAAACCTGACTGGAACTCAAACTTGGTTCTCCTATTTCTGATTCTGAGCCACTACCCATTAAAACACCTGCACATCTCAGCTTACAACACTTGATATTCCCAAGTGGTCACCCATCTAAGTACTAACCAAGCTTGATATTGATTAACTTTGGTGATCAGAGGGGAACAAGTGTTTCAACATGATATGGCCATAAGCCAAGAATCACAAAAGAATATTTTTCTAAAATTATATTGACAAAATATTTGTGAAATTATTTAAAAAAAATGATATTTATAAAATTATATCTACAAAATTATATTTATCAAATTACATTCTCAAACTAATATTTGTAAAATTATATTTAGAAAATAATCTCTATTTATGAAATAAAACCATGTAAATATTCAATGATTTTCTGATGAAATTGTGCCAAAGTCAATCAGAACTGATTGGCTTACACATGTTGATTCCTACATCCAAAGTATATGAAACAAAAAACAGGAACGTGAAACTGGTTTGTGTGTCAGTGTCTCTCAAGGGACAAAATATCTGTGTTAGGCAAAAAGCATAAAGAATTCTTGATTGAAGACTTCAAAGAAAATTGACTCATTCTACAAGGAGGAAATATATGTGAACAAAATTATTGACATAAAAAATTCTGCAAAACCTAAACATTAGAGGTTTTTCATACAAAACATTGCTAATTCCACAACATATTAATTCAAAGTTGCAATTTTAGTATCAATAAGATACATAAACATAAAATTTTGCAAGTACATATTTGTCTGTGTAGAGAAAGAGAGATTATATAGCTGTAGAAAAAACACATTTAGATAGAGACTTGATAAAATAAAATAAAAAATGAACATCTTAATGATGAAAGAGTTCTGAAAAATTAAAAAAAACAGGGCAACTACTCCTACATGAGCATTCACAAAAATTAGTTTAGTTAGTAAACTAAACAAAACTTTCAACAGAAACACAATCAAATGAAGCTATAGTTGCACTAGTAATTTAGATAGTTTCATAAAAAAAACAAAATGCCACAAACAAATAGCATTGTACAAAACAAAACCACTAACAAAGAATGTAACTGCAGGGACAAAAATAAATGTCCACTTCAAGGACTCTGCAACACAAAAGAAATAACTTACAAGGCAAAGGTACATGACCCAAATGGCCAAAATAAAATATATTTGGGCTCTACCAAAGACACCTTTAAGAACAGGTGGTTTAATCACAGGTCTACATTCAAAATAGAAAAATTAAAAAAACTGTGCAAAATTGGCTAGCCACATATGGAAATTAAAATCAAAATATGGAAAAGACCCAGACATAATGTGGAGCATTGTAAAAACAGCCAAGCCTTACAATGGTGGAAAAATATGTAGACTGTGCCAAGAAGAAAAATAAAAAATTATGATATTCCCAAATAAAAATGAACTTTTAAATGAAAGAACGGAAATTATGACTAAATGCATCCACACAAAGAAATACCTTTTGGGTTCATGCAACCATGGATGAAAACACCATAATAAGTTTTAATTTAAAAATTGCATGTTCATAAATTCCCTGCCATGTGAACATTTAAATAAAACACTGTTACAAGAGCGTTCTTAAAAAGAAAAATGGTAAACGATAAAATCAGTTATTAAAAATTGCCTGAAGACACCACTCATGGTAGAAACCGGGGTAGCGGAATAACTCATTTAAAAATGGAAAATATATATATATATATATATATATATATATATATATATATATATATTATTAGTGATTCACATACAAGCCTGTTTTGCCGTATCACAGCTCATCAGTGTGGCTAAACACTTCCACTTTCTTCTGGCTGGGATCGAAACTCGATCAATTTGGTGTCAGTCAGAGTCACTACCCCCTAAGCCATAGGCACATGGAATCAGAGAAGGGAAATTTTAACGTGTTGTATATATAAGCAGTGTATACACACACCATATATATATATATATATATATATATATATATGCAGGATGTGATGGGTAAATTGTTGCTATTTGTTATTTTTAATTTCACACATGTGCATTGTTTATTTTTGATTTTGTCAACTGCTCAGTAGAGTAGTGTCAGTTGGGCACCATTTGTGAGAAAGAGAACACCATGACGCAAATCACTGCAACAGAAATTTGGAAACAGCATGCTGCACTGCTTGTTATTCACATCAAAACTCCAATATTTCAGAGTGTTTGGGTGTCAATCTGGGCGGGGTGCAGAGGATCAGAAGAGAGTTGGATGATATATCCAGTCAACATTATGGATTTTGGAATGATCACTACTGATGGCGACATTATACCTCTATTAATCTTGCTACAGAGCCTCAGACCCAACAGAGGCCTACATCAAGTGTCTTGAGAAGGTAAGTGCTGCCTGCCTTTGGTCAAGAGGGTGGCTGCTAGAAGACCCTATATCTGCCAGTATGATTCTGAACCATGCAACACAAGCAGGAGAACCCAGTCATCACTGTCAGTAAATTTTTGCAACTACATCACCCATCTGGCAACCTAACTCGTCAGACTGCAATCCCCTTGGTTGTGTAGAATGCAGTTAAGTAAGAGACCAATAAAACTCCTTGTAATACTGTAGTCAAGGATTATGCCAGAATTCATCAACTTAAACAAGGAGATTATCCAAAAGAGCTGCAGGAGATTCTGAAGTCATCTGAAGGTCGTGCTTGAAGTCAATGGTGATTTTCTTGAATAAATTTACACTTTAGTATTTCAAGACGATTTTGTGTAGTTTTGGTAAATATATTGAATAAAACGAGTTGCCATTGCTATTTTCATTTTTGTATAATCCAGATGATAATTTAACCAGTATGTGCACCCTGTATGTAAATTTTATTTCTATTATAAATATATTAAAAAAAGATTCTGTAAAAATGTGCATGTATATTTCATAGTTAAAAGTGAAAAATTATTTTTAAATTACATGACTTTTAAAAAGACAATTTCAACTTCAGATTTGTTTAATTAATTTTTTTTATTTCTTTCTTGAGAAATAACCAAAAAAGAAATGATATCCTCTTCTTAGTTATCTGAAAATGAAACTCCACAGAAAATTTGCATTTGTCATCCTAAATTGTCAATATTAAAAGACATTGTTTGTTTGCAATAAGAATTGATTTTCAATCTATTTATTTTTTACTTACTCAATAGATAAACAATTTAAATAAGGATATAATTTCTTGCAATGAAAAAAATCATGCTGACTTTTTGTTACTGTTTAATCTTTTGCATCTTTGTTAAGAACGGAAACAAATATTGAGTAAAACTCCAATAGACTTGTGCACAGCTTGTGAATTCTGGGAAATTTTTTGAGCTTCAGAAAAATACATTGAGATGAATGTCAAGGGTCAATTTGATAATATCAATAGCAGATAATGATTTGCCTGTCAACTCCAAGAATATCAGACATTATTTCCTTAAAATAAGCAATCTGATCATTAAGGCTAAATTCAGAGATTATATCTTAAAAAAAAAAAGATCAAGAAACCTTGGTAAAAGCTCATCCGTCTTTTATTATAACAAATACTTCATTCAGAGAGATTCTTGATTTAATAGATTATCATCTTATATTGAACATTGAAGATATATTTTTATGTGTTGTGTAGAGAATATATGATGCCAATTTGAAATAAATGCAACCGGACATTATTCCAATTTTCATATGGATTATGCTAAGCATAATATTTTGACTGGTGTTATCTCTAATCATCTTCAGGTGAAATTCTTTGCAATACGATGAACAGAGATGAAGCTGGCTGCAATGAAGAGATAAAAACAATAAAAATGAGGATGTTGGTCTAAAATCAATGGCAGCTGATACAAAATACATCACATCTCATGGGTAGAATGTTAAAGACTTTCATCAAGAGGAAATAAAAAGTGGTCCTCGTTGAGAGGAGCAGGTGGATAGCAAGAATGATCAGCAGATTGATGCTGTCTGTCTGCCTGCAATAAGTCAAAATTGGATGAATATCTAGTCGGTCACGAGAGAAAGATCTGGCTATTGTGAAGCTAGCATGAAGAAAAAGAACTGACCGATTACGTCGGACCACTGACCATGAAATCCAATTACATCTGGTGTCTGTTTGTGTTGTAAGGGCAGACAAAAGAGAGTGGATTATTCTGAAAGGAAATGGTGGTGTGTAGCCAAAGCTTTGATTTCAGATACAATATCATGAAATCAAGTGTCAGATGAGAGAATCAAGGATCTGAGCCCCATCAGCCAAGAAATGACAATAAAACAGCTTCCAAATCTCAGACTAAATTTTGATGATAGATCTATGTTAGCTGATACTTTTTCACTGGTTTTATAACATATTCAATCTTTCATTTAATTTTGGTTTGGCCTTGGACTTACAGAAAGCCTAGAAAAACAAAGACCAGAGGTAACTTTTTTAAAATACAACATCCAAATATAATAAGATGAAAAAACTGCTTCTACCCAATGGTGTGCTGATATGTACTCACATCAATATTCCTCAAATGTTTACTGCGTTTGGTACATTTAATAAAAAGGGGATTTGGTTTGGTTTGTTTTACGGCATATCAGCAACTTGGAGGTCATTTAATGCTGAAGCATTAGTTGTTTTAGCATGGAAAAAAATGTATTATCGCCATAATTTCTTTTCCTTCAAAAAATGTATAATGACAATTTTTTCCTTCAAAAACGTATTTTAGTTGGTAACATTTTTCCTTCAAAAATGTATCCCTGTTGGTAACATTTTTCCTTCAAAAACACATCTTTGTTGGTAACATTTTTTTTTCAAAAATGTTTTCCTGGTAATATATTTCATTCAAAAAAGTTTTGTTGGTAATATTTTTCCTTCAAAAATTTTTATGTATATATTTCATAGTCTATTTTTATACTTTCATAGTATTTTGATCCCTATTTGGAGGGTTAAATATTTGCCCATAGCTGGAACCCTAACAGGTGCTAACAACCCAGGTCAGGGTGGATCTGGGAACAACAGCAATTATGAGGTGGTCCTATGCTCCTCACAACCTCAAATTCAGAAGCCTTGCTGCTGGATGCAGTTTACCATCATACCCAGGACCTAATAAAAGGGGAAAAATGAGCAATCATTCAGAAGTGCACTATGTACCCTGTCCTGCAAGTCTTACTGATAAAAACACTGTGACGAGAACATGGTTCATTTGATAAAAGCAATAACTTTAATGATTTTAATTTGTTCTATGTTTTTGGCAATATGCAAACAATTTATAAATCCAATTGAATTTATATTCAAACTCTTTCAAAATGTAAGGATTTTATGTTCAAAATCTAAGGATTCTATATTCATTTATCTGCCAAAGGCAAAAACAAAAATGTTAAATACAAGGAGCATAAATCAGAAACAACCTGCTTTCAACTTGTGATATTTTTAACCAAGACTTTTTAAAATTGCAATTTAAATGTATTCTATTCATATTCCATTGAATAACCAGAAAGGCAATGCACTTTCAGCTGAAACAAATATTTGTGAAAGTAGAATTATTATATATTATTAAAATGCAAAAAATTGATAAATTTAATTTCTCAAACACATGGCTTTTGTTGTGTGGGAAGACGTAGCACAGACCTGGTTTAGGATGTATGAAACTTACAACATAAATATATGAAAAGTTAAAACAAAACACAATAGTCTTTGTAGAAAAATACTTATATATATATATATATATATATATTTATTAGTCATCCACATACAAGCCTGTTTCAATGCATCCCAGCTCACCAGTAAGACTAGACACATTGAAACTCGACCGATCCGGTGTCAGTCGAAGTCACTAACCCCCAAGCCATAGGCACATTGAATCAGAGAAGGGAAATTTTAACATGTTGTATATAAGCAGTGTATACACACGCCATCCAATGAAAAAAATCAATTCATTTCTAAAAAGTAACACATATATTCGAAATTCTTAACAGAAAGTTTACATATATCTACTTGCAAATGACTAGGTACTAAAAACTATATAAATTTTGTGCTTATCTGCCTGGTTGTTATTAATCTGAAAGTGTGCATATTGTTACTGTAACTTCATGGAGCAAAAAGAGAAAGATTGACTTTCCCACCTAATGATGTCTGATGTGGGTCTCATCAGATCACCTGATTGGTTTCTATTCTCGTAAATATTTATGATTAATTTTATTGCTATTTTCTGTTTTGATCAAGAGGAGATAACTTTTATAATATTATGTCTCAACTGACTCTAATGGTACTCTAACAAACACTCTCTCAGAACTCTGTCACAAAATCTCTTTGATTTCATTATTTAAGTATCTTGCCTAGTTCATTTGTGTTAGCAAGTGGGAGGGGTTCTTATTTAATCCACAATATCTCCACTTTTGAAATATTTTTTATTTTCTAAAAATATTTTATTTTTATTTCTTAGTATTCACCTCCTCCTCCTCTTTTTGATGAGTTCATCGTGTACTGAATTTTGTATTTCTTTAATTTTGGGTCAACCATTACTTTTTTTTCTATATGTTTCTTTTTTCTGGTACTCATATTTGTATGTACAAAGAATTCTTATGGTGTAGTTATTTTAAAGTTATCATAAAGTATTTGCATAGTTTCTTCCTTTCTTGCAGTCTTTTGTTCAGTAAATCTTTTCATTAAATGATTCCAATGCCTTTTGTGTTCCCATTTTTTTCTTTCACTGCAACACTGTACAAATTTTTTTCTGTGAAAATTTTTCCTTGTCTAAGTTTTATAGTGTGACTTTTTATATCCTACTTTTCAACACTTGTAGCCACTTTAACTTCTTAAAGGGACATTTGTCTCTGAGATGTACCCTTTCACATCTAAAACATGGATTAATTCTTTTTTTTTCCACATTTTTCATCAGCTTGTACGTATGCACATTCTTTTTCTGCTATTTCCTCTATACTGTGTCTCAGATATTGCTATCCTCTGCCATTTTTCCAATGTTTTTTGTCGTGTTAGGTTTTGATTTTGTTCCAGTTTTGTTAGGATTCCAGCATGTATTTCTACATCTTTTTCTGCTGTTAACCCTTGAATGAAAATGAATCCTTTAAACATGTCTGGAGTCAGCTCATTTAATTTGCATCTTTCACATTCCTTGTTTATGATTCTAGTATGTGTGACAAAATCTTTGCATTCTTTTTTCATCAATTTCATACACATCCAACAAGTATTGAATAACAAACTTTTCTCATCAAAAATTGTATCCAAAATATTTACCATTTCTTCAAAGCATGTTTCTCCTGGTTTTCTTTAAAAGATTTTCCATGTTCTACTGGTGCTAACTTTCTTAACAAAAGCATTGTTTTTTTCTCGTCTTTGTGGTTGCTGCATTCTTCTCTGAAAACTTTCTGGTATCTTCTAAAATAAGCAGAAAAGGTAATTCCATCATTGGAATTGTGTGTGAATTCAGCTATGGCATTTGCCACTGTGTTGGGAGTGAAAAGCAGACAGAATTTTCCATTTTTTCTTAATTATTTTAATTAACTTTTATTGTTATTTCAGGAGTTCCAACAACTGCTGTTGCTGTTATTGAATTTTTACCACTTGGGCTAATAATTATTCCATATTTAAGAATATCTGTTCCTTTTCTTTACACACAGTAAAGAAAAACAGTTATACTAATGTGGTTCTAATTTCTAGTCATCACTGTTATTATATGTGCCACAGGAAAAAAGGTGTTTTTCCTATTCCATATAAGTTTTGATTTCTCAATGCCACTGTTATAACTTGCTACTAATGATTATAATATTGTGTCTCGACTGAATCAAATGTTACCTTTATCAAAACTCTGTCATTGAACTCTCTTTGAATTTTTAGTTAAAGTGAATTGCATAGGCCTTTTGTCTGACCAGAGATGTCTTATTTACTTGAAGTTGAAATATACCATTATATTTAATGTCTTATTTACTTGAAGTTGAAATATACCATTATATTTAATGTCTTATTTACTTGAAGTTGAAATATACCATTATATTTAATGTCTTATTTACTTGAAGTTGAAATATACCATTATATTTAATGTCTTATTTACTTGAAGTTGAAATATACCATTATATTTAATGTCTTATTTACTTGAAGTTGAAATATACCATTATATTTAATGTCTTATTTACTTGAAGTTGATATTTAATGCAAGTATAATAGACAAAAGAAACAACTGTATAAAAAGTTAAATGTTCAGATATAAAAATTGGCTGACGAAAAGTAAAGAATCTATTTGTATAGAATAAAGAATTATATTAAGCATATGTGACATTGGATAGATGGATGACCACTCATATCCAAGGATTCCCATCAACTAAAGCAGCTAGCCAATCCCAGGCACATCTGTTTGTTCAACACCCACAGTGCCCATGGTTTATTCTGCAACTATGCTGAGTGGACCTTAGTTTCTGAGAGAGTGCACATTATCTAGCAGCAGCTTGTTGTTCAACAGTCTGAACAAGGCAAGCACACTCAAGCCCTCGTTCATGATGACTTGTGGCTTTGTGCTAGCACAACTATCAATTGCACCCAAAGGGTTCCATCTACCCAATTTCACTCACAAGGCTTGGGTTAAACTTTCCAAAGGTGCTGTATGCTGAGATTACCTCCAGTAGACCATGGAGAGATTTGAACTCAGGTCTCATGGTGAGAAGCAAATGTTCTTACTACTCTGTCACATGACATTATGTGCATGCATTAATTACAACAGAAATGCTGGATATATTCTAATGGTTTCATCCTAATGAAAGAAAATTTTCAGGGTTTTGCTTCCTGCTCATAACAAGTGAGTTTCCTTAGCTTTGCCCACTGATCCTCTAGAAACTGTCCTCACTGATGCGAATGCAAATAGCTGCTTGTGTGTTAAGGTTTATATGTTTTTGTAAAGATTAAACAAAACTAAATGCTCTTGCAGAAAAAAAATCAAATTTTCTTCTGTCATTTAAATACAGTGATCCTTGAATATTTTGCAAATGAATATAATCTTTAAATAGAAACCATTTACCTGTTTCTCATTTTTTTTTTATAAAAGAGTTAGGTATAATTTCCAATTTGAAGAATTCACATTTTTAATTGCCAACATTTTTTCTGACCCATGGGAAAGGACTATGCTATACTTTAAATGTAAGATTAACCTTTGGAATTAGCAGTGTTCAAACTCAAACACTTGTAAATAAGAGCTAGACACTTATTAAAATCAATGCAAGAAAATATTGCAAACAAAATAAAACATCCTGCTTAAATTTTCTTGAAAACTATCAAATGCAAATTAAATATGAGAAAGGTCAGAGAACACATTGGCTTAAAGCATGTGATTGAAGCAACAAAAATGAGGATATTAATTTGAATAGTTCAGGATAGAATTTAAAACCTTTGAAGTTTTACGTTTTCTTTAGAATACTTAAATGAAACCCGAGATCTTCATGTTCCCTCCTTTGGGGCATTACAAAATTTCAGATAACTCAAAGCTCTAAAAGCACATTTTTCTTCATTATGTAAAAAAAATAAGACTGATTACAAAATGATTCTGAGCAAATGTAATTTTTATTTTGGACAAATCTTTATCTAAAACTTGCTTTTAAAAAATAATTTCATTACTTGGATTTTTAAGAGGTACTGAGAAGCCTCCTAAGTAATGACCATGTTTAGATATCACTGGAAAAGGTGAAGTAATAGGCATTGTTTCTTGATTTGTATAAAACATGGCACAGAGAAACTTATTGTTATTCTCATACATAAAATTTATAAGAATAGAATGTGTGATTTCAAAATAAGAAAGTCCTTCAAGTTAGTTTCACAATAATTATTGAAAAACTTTGTTATTATTTAAATAAATTTTCTAAATAACTGTTGTAAAACCCTGACCTCAAGAAACTAATAGGCAAGCACTTACTTTATTTAAAAACAAAAACAGAATTTAAAAATAAAGAAACAATAAATTATAAATAACTAAACATTTTTGAGAAAACAATGAACTATAAAACCAAATTTAAATTTATAATTAATTTTTCAATTATAAAAATTATTTCTTAAATCATTTTATTTTATTTAAAAATTTAAACAAACCAAAGATCTAAGTTTTTTGAAACCCACTGAGGATTGAACTTACTTCATTATCAACTGTCAAAGAAAATTTTGTTAACATTACTCTATGGCTTGTAGCCAAAAAAACATGAAGTGTATTTTTAAAACTTTCTCACAGGACAATATCTATCTAAAGAACAATAAGAATTTACATTTGAGTTGTAAAAGTTAATAGTTCCCAGATTTTTTTTTTTTTTTTATAAGCGTTTAACCCCAAGAAGGCATGTCACTACCACTACTGCGCAGGGGGCTACATCGAGTGGAGAAAGGATGATTAAATATAGGAAATGACAGAGGGTGGGTGATAGGCGGGTAGGGATACTGAGAATGGTTAAATATAGTAAATGTCAGAGGGTGGGTGATAGGTGGGTAAGGATACCGAGAATGAGGGTTCGGTAGATGAGAGTGTTCTGAGAATAATTGGGAGTTAGGGTGATAGGAGGTGTCTATTGACCCTACATTTAAACACCTGGAGATTGTAGTTGTCGGGAAAGCAGACTTGTGGAAGGGAGTTCCACAGGTGGGAAGTGTGAGAAAAGAAGCTGCTGGAGTAGAATTTACGGTTACATCTAATCTGTTTAACTGTAAAAGGGTGGGACCTAGTTGCTAATCTAGTATCTCGTGTAAATTCGGGCTTAGGCAGCACCAGTGATCTAAGCTCATCGGAGCAGAAGCCATGAAAGTACTTGTAGAAGAGGCACAGGGAAGCCACATCATGCCGGTGAGAGAGTGGTTGCAGCTGGTCTGCCAAGTTAGTATTAACCACGTTACAGATCCTCCTTTGTATTTTGTCAAAAAGCCCAAGGAGAGCAGCAGGGGCACCTGACCAGATATGGCAGCAATATTCAATACACGGGCGGATGGTAGATTTGTATATGTGCAGAATAGATTCAGGTGGGAAAAACTTCCAGGCCCTGCACAGAGAGCCGACTTTCATAGCAGTAGATTTGGCAATGGATTCGATATAGTCATTCCATTTGAGGTCTGCCGAAAGTGTAAGGCCAAGGAGGCATAGTATTTTACTTTCTGGGAGGCTAGCCTGTCCCATGCTAATGGGAGGTAGATGCGATTGTCTATGGTGGTTAGTTGATAACAGCTTCGTTTTAGAAGCATTGAAATTTACTAGCCATTTCCGACTCCAGGCCACTACGGATTGGAGGTCCTTTTCAAGTATGGCAGCGATGTTTGCTTTGTCATTCACACCTGGTTTTTGATCAATGCAAGAGTAGATTGTTGTGTCATTGGCATACATGCCAACTTGGGATCTAATGGCATCAGGGAGATCATTAATGTAGATCAGAAAGAGCATGGGACCTAGGATAGAACCTTGAGGGACGCACGCGTTCGTATGGTAGTTTTGGGAGGCATGCCCATTTAATACCACCTTCAATGTGTGGTTAGAGAGGAATGACTGGATGAGGTCAAACAGATGTCCAGTTATCCCGTAGCTCCGCAGTTTGCACAAGAGGCCAGCATGCCAGACCCTGTCGAATGCTTTGGAGATATCCAAGGCAATGGACCAACAAATATTTGCTCAGATGAAATTTCAAGCAGAAAGTTATAAACCTTTGGTTAATTGTCTTTAATGAAGTCAACAGTTTTGGTCATTGAGACTGTTGCACATCTGCCATCAACATTAAGGTAGAAAGACCAGGTAAAATCAGTAGTTTGAATGGTGATTTTTAAAAACCTTCCTGGGGAAACATGAGCACAGTACAATCTTTTACTCCAATCAGCCTTATGCCAGACTCAGTAAAATTGCTTAACTTTGTGTTGCTATTGTGTAAAAAATACTTTTTTGTTTTTGTACTGGGCCATTAAAACATATATATATATATATATATATATATATATATATATATATATACTGTTAAATATAAGAGACAATGAATGTCTATTATGTTTAATCATGAGCCATTCTAAACGTTGTATTTTGGCTTTAATTTCAGTTGAAAATAAAGACAAAGGGTTATTAATCTCTAATAACCTTACAAGCACGAAACTAAATTCTCTACAAAAAACCAATGTAGTGTACCAATTTACATGCCCATTCAGAGATTGCATCTCTGATACTAATAAAAAACCCAGTACATATATTGGTTTTACGACAACCACACTCTCCCGTAGACTTCTTTCTGATCAGAGTACAATTAAACAACATTTCTCTGAAAAACATAAACATGTAGGTAATATCAGACATATTTTGGTCAGCAATATGGTGATCCTTACTCATACACACAGTAAGAGGAACCTGCAGATATTGGAGGCCATGTACATCAAATCTAAACAACCAACACTCAATAAAATCACCTTTAAATCCGGACATAACATATTACATTGCATTTGACTACATGGTTTTTTGTGATTTTTCGCTCTCACGTGGTGTGACATCATAAAACCGCATTGCAAATTTGAGAACTGCATTTATTATTTTTGGTAACTATTGCTGTTGCCAAGCAGAGTTTTATGTCAACACAAAATAAAATCGTTGGTGATGGTGGATGTTATTGTATTTCAGTCTAAATAACCTCTCTGAAGATGGCTCATGTGAGCCGAAAGCTTAGAAGCAAATCAATAAGAAATTATCCAAATGTTGGAGAATTTTTGTCTTTATTTTCAACTGAAATTAAAGCCAAAATACTACGTTTAGAACGGCTCATTATTAAACATAATAGACATTCATTGTCTCTTATATTTAACAGCATATGTTTAGAAAATTATTTGCTGCCTTGATACACTAAATATATATATATATATATATATATATATATATATCACTAAAGAGATGCTGTAAAAATGGTCAGATTCTTGCACCATTTAAAAAAGGGTCTGACTCCTTCTGATACTTACAAGAATTGGAGGAGATCAAAAATGAAATACTGGTGTTGCAGTGCAACTATTTTTTTTTCCAAACCATGACAGATTTTATGCAACCTTTTGTTGGCTATTTATTTTCCAGCCTGCAACCCGTTTCTCCAAATGCACAAGATCACAAGCCTATGACTTCTCTACAACTATGCACATGGCAAATGTTCACAAAATCTCCATTGTTTAGTGTCAGTAATTTAGTCCTTTACAATCAAGAATTGTCTTATGATATCTACAGTGTTGAATCGTCCCCATTCCCTAAATATTCCATTGATAGGTAGGATATTCTACTCAGGCAGCTTTTTCCCAAGAATCTTCACTTTGTGAAACACTCCCATATGAACACTTCCAGGATATTACAATCTCAACCTATTTAGGGTCAGCTGTTTCTATCTATCATACCCTACCCTTAAATCTTAATTTCCTACTTCCTCCTTTAGCTTCATGTCACTCGCCTCATTCAGTAACCTTCTAACTTGACGACTGGATCTTGTATTCTATAATGGATGAACATCAGTAAAATATTCTATCAATAACAAGTAAACAGAATATAATTCAAATTTTACTCTGTGAAGTTGATTGGATTTGTTGTTAAAATCTGTTTCAGTGAGGTGCCCAGTGAAGATGAAACACACTGGCAATAGCTTGGGAGATATGCTTGCTTACTAATGTTAACTGAAACAAGCATCAAAAGCGAGATTCTCCTTGACAGAACAAGATGAATGAATAGAAAGAAAACGATTCAACAATTAATCATTCTCCAAGACTGAATGAATTCTTCTTCAAAGTAAAACATACAAATTAATGTTCTTAAAAGCTTCTTGTATCTCAAACAATGAAAAATCATTGTTCTCTTCAATATTAATCAAGGAGATGATGGTACAAAGGCAGCAGATAAGCTGGAGCCTGAGATAGTCTGCTGCTATGAGTTGTGATCTGATGGATACACCAGGTGACACCCAACTACAAACAGTAGAACAGCAATGGAGAAACAAAGACAGTAACAAGCGACACCAGGAACAGAAAGTCTACAATGTTATCTTAACCAGCATTCCCCAGATTTCAAATACAACAACATTTTAGCAGTTAAAAAATGGAAGATTCAATCCTAATGTAAAAAAAAAAACAAAAACAATGTAACTTGTTAAAAGTGTGCCATTTTTTGTGACAAGTTGTACAAATTCTTCAAATTTAAGATTAATCAACTTAATTAATTTTTATTCTATGGTTGTTATTTAATTTGATTAGGTTTCAGTACCGTGTTCCAAATTGAAAAATTCAGAACTGAATAAATTTCACATAAACTGTGTCAATTTTATTAACATAAATATTATTATTTAATAAAATTAAATAAGAATTTAAATTTCTAAGATTTTTTTATAATTTCATTAATTTTAAAACCCGTTTTACAAAATTCAATTTAATTTCTAAAATGTTTTCGTGACAATGATTATGTTTCTACCTTAAATAACTCAAGTTATTCTTTTAAAAGAATTTAAAAAGCTGCTTTCCTATAATTTATTGCTTTTCATTTTTTTTTTCCCATTCATATTTGTAAAAGATGAAAAATCAATTTTATTCAACTTGGTAATTTATAAGAGTATTGGGCCATAAAAATGCATTTAAAAAAATTGAACAAATAAAAATATGTTGCCCAAGGATTATTAAAATTTTTAAATTAGCATATTATTAATTTCATGTGTTAATTGGACCGGTGCTTCATTTATGTTTTAGGTTGTTTTATCTGTCTACTTTTTGGTAGATGCATTCTTCAGTCTCACTACTGTTGTCTAAAATCCTAAGGCGACTCACTGAATGAGTATCCTCATCCTTATTGTTTTTTATTACTACATTTCAGTTGATGCATTTTTTCAGACTTTCCTCACATGTATAATTAATAGATTTAGAAAATTTTTTTTTCCTTCTTACTTTTAGACGTCAAAATTTCTTTAGATTTTTGTAGACACTGATAATCCTGAATTCAGAGTGAAAACTCCAACTCCGTGTACTAAGTTCTTTTTTACTAATATTTTTTAGAAAGAAAAGCCATTTGTTTTTTGAGTGGAATTTTACTGATCAAGGCACTTACACAAGTCTTTTTTTATTTTTTTGCTAGATGAACATGATATAACTTTTTGTTATGCTTAGATACAGCCTGCTTCACTATATGCACTTTTCAGTATGGCTCTTTATTATTTTTCCATACATGCTCTGTCATACTTGATTTCATGGTTTCACTTCTAAAAAAACTTAAATTAAACTTAATGAACTATGTACACGAAGAAAAGTAAAGAATATTTCAAATGAAATGTAATAATAAAGATTTGTCTCTAAATTTCTGATAATATTTTCCATAAGTATTCACTGATTTACTCTGATTAGTATCTTGCTTGTTATCGTTACAATGTTTCAGCCATAGTATCAGCCAGCTTTTTTTCTATTTGCTTCTATTTGTCTCTATTAACTTGTAAACCTCTAGGAATCTCAAACAAAATTGTTTACTCATTCTATTGGAGCAGGTAAAAACCATGATAAATTTACTACGTAAAATAAATCCGTGTATAATAATGATAACTTATCCTCTTAAAGGATGTGTGCAATGATATTCACAACAGAACATGGAAATGGTCAGCCAATTTCAAATTCAAGCTGGGTCTATTGCATTCCCTTTTTTAAAAAAAATATGCTGGAGGAAAATATGAAACCTTTTCTTCTCCCTCCACCTATGGATGAAATCCAGAACAGATTTGGCTTCTGTAGCCATTGTGGGCAGCCAGTTTGGAAGAAAGACAATTCTGAATTAAAAACTGGTTGTGCATTTGGGACTAGTTATTCTACCTTGGAAATCCTACTTACAATTAAAACCACAGCAACACAATCAAGTATGGTGTTGCTGCAGCCCTATACTCCTAACAAGGAGTTCACATGAAGAATCATCTCCAAAATTTAGACCAAATATAGTCGTTACTATTTCCAAGATAAAATCAATTGTTTACAATTTTATTTCATCAAATTTTATCGTGCAACTTTTTTGACAGCATGACGTATTGAAAAGATTTTAAAAGAAAGACGAAACAAAAATCAATTAAATCAGAAAATTAAAAACCTACTTTATGAAAAAATAAATAATAATTTACAAAAGGAAAAAAAGTTTCTGGACACAGTCCAGTAATTTTTAAAGACTTTCTTGACAAGTGAATCATTTTATCATCTTTATAAGTTTATCCATTTCTTACAACATCAATAAAACAGAGAAAACTTAAATTAATATTCAGATTTAAATAATAAAACCATAATAATAAAGTTTTAGAACCGTTAATATTTCCGAGGTTAAACAGAGTCAAGATTTAAAGCAATAATTCTAGTAAAAAAAAAAGCTATATAAGCAAAACCTTCAGCATTTTCTTAGCTTAAATTGAGTAAAAAAGTTGTTTTAACTTTTATCATTTTGACGTATCAAAAGTATGAAAAGTTTGCAAAAACATCTCATCCAAAATTATCTGAACTGTTAACTGAATTAATACAAGATCAACAAATAAAAAATTACAAAAGTGAAATTCAAGCCAAATTTAATTTTGATTTAATAAACACTGACATCTGGTAATATTAAAGTCACTTGTAATTTGTTGAACTTATTAGGATATCAGTTAAATATTTCCTGACATTTTCTTATGGTACTAAAATTAACATCCAATCAACACTCATATGTGTCTACTAAGTGAGGCCATGCCTAGTTCAAGTCAAAAAATGAAGAGGTTTGAATAAAATTTAGATAAGCACTGAAATATAAATATTTTTGTGATTTTTGATTTCGGTCAAAATTGAAGAACATCATTTATGGCTATTTCTATTTTGACAGAGCTTGTACATGTTTGCAAGTTTTATAATTTTGATCAGGATATAATATAATACAAATATAATATTAGTATATATGCATATATAAACATTTTTTCCTTCCCCATCCAAACATTAACCTGAGCATTCTCCATAAAATTCTTTGAGTTTTCATGAATAAATTTTACTTTGATAACCTCTTTGTTATATAGCCAAATTTATGCAGACAGTATTGAACGCAATCAACACTTCATCCAAGTTTCTCCATTTTAAGTCCCACCAAAGAACAGTCTTCAAAAACCTAACTAAACTAAAAATATACACAACTTAATCAGACTTATATATTCCTCAAGATAAAAAATATGAATAACAGAAACAAATTCTATTCCAGGATATCTAAACAGAATGTAATAATCAAATGTTGGCTACAAGATAATACACAAATGTTAAGTAATGTTGCCACCCAACATACACCTAAACAGACAAGCATTTTTATTTGAACATACACATTCAATATTATGCAGTTTCTTCTACTTCTATGTGCCCTGTCTCTTCAGGACATATGCGATCATGGCTTTTCCACGTTTCCCTATCCCTGGTGGCTCTGAGCACACCTTCTCCTGTTACACCGTGCAGTCCTCGTTCTGTCATCCACCTGATTAGGTCCTTCAAATATGTTATCCGTTGCTTTCCCCTGTCTCTTTTTCCCTCTATCTGGCCTGTTAGTATCAGGTTCTCCAGGCCCTCCTTCCTCATTGCATGTCCCAGGAACTTCAGATGTCTCTTCCTGTTGCTCAGTGTTAATTTCCTTTTTGTTTCCATCAATTCTAAGACCTCAGCATTGCTGACATGCTTGATCCATGATATTTCCAGCATCCTTCTGTAGAACCACATTTCAGTTGCTTCAAGTTTTTCCTTCATCTTTGATGGTATTGTCCAGCATTCATTGCTATATTGAAGGACGGACATCACATAGCAATCCAGTACTCTCTTCCTAGTTTCTAGCAAAATTGTCCTGTTTCTTAATACCTTACTCAACTTCTGGAATGCTTCCTTCGCCATGCCAATTTGCCTTCAGATCTCTGTGTTGCACTTTCTGTCTGCCATTTAAAATATTCCATGCAGATTCATTTAAAAACAATTATCACTTGCTTTAATACATGTGACACAAATCTGTCCAATAAGAATTAACCCCAAATCAGAGTATATTGTCTCTTTGTAATTGTTTATTTTTCTCTCGATCTTTGAAGAACCTCTAATAAAAGTGAAACATGTTTGATTGAGATACATTTCTTATTTTGTTCTAGTTCTTTATTCTAGAAGTTTACATAAAATCCAACAAATTTATAGTAATAAATATGAATAATATAATATAAAAAAATGTAAAAAAACTTTCTAAAATAATTATTTTTCATTTGAACTAAATACCTTCCATGATATTTAAATCAACTCTAATGATCCAACTTTGTCTACAAGAAAAAACAAAAATGTCATTTTTAGCCTCTTTGATTCTGACACTAGATAAAATAGATATCATTAAAAATTCACCTAATTGTTTCTCTCACAAACTTTTAAACTCAGTAACATAAAATAAATAAAAATTATTAATAAATTTCAAACTATGTACAAGGTGTCCCTCAAAAATGACATATTTAAAATGTGAATATGTGAGATACCACATGTCCCACAAAAACAAAATTAAAAAGGTTTCATATTGAACAATATAAGATTTATTTATCAAAATTTGAACAAGATATTTAAAAGGATGTAGATTTTATAACTGATTTCACAAAACTTCAAAAATGTTCAATATGCACACCTCCTATGACATGACACATCTCAAGTCAGTAAACCAGCTCCTGTCAAACACGGTGTTAGCTTGTCTTGCAAAACTTTCTCCAACTCCTCTGTGATTCTTCACTTAAGTTCCACATTTTATCAGCACATTGTCATTTTATCCCTGGCATGCCCAATCCAATTTCTGGTAGATTCACATTAAGTGAACTGAATAAGTTTTTAAACATTTTTGTCAAAATCTGAGATCATTTGAGCAAGAATTGGCTATGTTAATCGATGACAAAATGATGTCAGTTTTTTGAGGACATTGTGTATTTGATAAGCAAATAAAGAAATTGACAATAAAGCACATAAAGATTTTGATAAAATGATAAACACGCCTTTATTTTTTTATATCTATCAGTAGACACAAAGAGATATGTGTATTCATATTTGATCAAAAATCTGCCAAGGCTGACAAAGCAAACCTTGCCATCGAGCTTGAAAAGGACCTCCAATCCATAGCAAACTGGGGTAAGAAATGGCTTGTGAATTTTAATGCTTCCAAAATGAAGCTGCTATCTATTAACCATCACAGACAATTGCTTCTACCACCCCACAATAGCATGGATCAGGCTAGTCTCCTTAAAAGCAAAACACTGCGCCTCCTCGGTTTAACTCTCACAACAGACCTCAAGTAGAATGACTATACAGAATCCATGGCTAAATCTGCTGTTAAGAAGGACGGTTCTCTGTGTAGGGCCAGGAAGTTTTTCCTGTCTGAAACAATCCTGTACATATACAAATCTACCATCCACCCATGTACTGAATACTGCTGCCATATCTGGTCAGGTGCTCCTGCCATCCACCTAGTGGTCCTTGACAAAATCCAACAAAGAATCTGTAATGTGATCGATCCCAACTTGGCAGCTCAGATACAGTCACTTTCTCACCAGCACAATGTGGCTTCCCTGTGTCTCTTCTATAAATACTTTCACAGCTTCTGCTCCGATAAACTTAGATCACTGGTACCTCCGTACATGAATTTACTCGAGCAACAAGATTAGCAACTAGGTCCCACCCTTTTACTGTGAAACCAATAAAATGTAAATATAAATTCTACTCCAGCAGCTTCTTTTCCTGCACTTCCATTTACTTGCTTCTCTAACAGCTACAATCTCCAAAAATGTAAATGTAAAGAAGTCAATAGTCATCTCCTACCTCACTGACTTGCATCCTCTCTCTCAGGCTCCTTTCTCCATCCACTCCACTCTCATCAGTATTCTCTTCCTTCTCTTACTCCCACTTCCTGACACCCCCTACAACCTGTCACTCTTTCTCATAACTTTCCCCCTATGTAACCCCCTGCACAGTAAAATACCTTGTTTTGGGTGATATGATTATAAAAAAACGAAAAGTTTACATCAATCTTTTCTCTGTACAAGCATAGTATGAGATTCATATAAAAAAAATACCAAAATGATCCGAATTGAATATTAACAAAGAACTTTTGTTTTAAGAGAATTTGGTCTACAATGATCACAGCTATGTACTAGGCTCAACACTGATGATGTCAAATTAAACTTGTTCTCAGTTTCACACAAGACCATCAATGTGTTGACCTGAAAGGTGACCACTTAACCATCAAGTGTTGATTTACCCCATCACTGAATGTCAGTGGCTGTCCCTGACATGTAAATAGAGGGTCAATCTATGCTGCACTTAAGATATGCATGTGTGGGAAAACCAGGTAACTAGTAGATATATAAGTGCACACCAAGAGGGAAGAAGTACGGAGTCTTTTATGTCTTCGAAAGAAGAAGAACCCCTGTTCAGAGAAAACCTCCAAAGTCAAACAGCCACTTACTGCTAGTATTGTGTTCTTATTAGTCTCTACAACAATGACATTACAAATGTAAAGAAAATGAAACAGCCACAAAGAAAGAAAGGGATACTTCACCTAATGATAGCAATAAACCTAACATAATAATTCTGCTTGTCCCTCAATTCATTAATTAGTTAGTTTGCATGACTGTTAAACTCTGCCAATACCTTCATAAATAATGGAATATTCTGTTCTGACGGTGTGGATGATGTATTTAAGACCTGGTTTCTGTAAGAAAGAAAGAAGGGAAGCTAGAAGTGTTTAAATTGTTTCTGTGAATTAGAAAAGTTATCAATTTCAAATCTTTTCATGATTGTTATTGCAATATTTTGTGAAAGTTGTTAAACTCAAATATTTAACAATGAGATACGAGTATTCCTAGAGATATTTTATTGATATAGAACTCTCCATGAATTTATTCAGTTATTAACTTAAGAATTAAGATTCATCATAAAATTAAGATAATAAAACTGTGTCCTCCCTTCATTAATTAGTTCTTGAGTTACTTTACACAACTGTTACACTTTTGCCATTATTATTGTATTTTGGTGATAGCATGCAGTATAAATGCATGTTGGTATTGTGGTCCCATATACTGTGCCTTACCATGAGAACAGATCTTTATATATTTCCAACCAAATAAGAAAATTACTTTTAACTTTGAAAGATTTTCCATGTTTAAAACATCAACATGTTTTAGAGCCAGAAAGAAATGACGCATAACAAATGTCTTCTCCAAGGTAATGGACAAACGTTCATATTTAAATGCATTTTAAAATGAAAAGAAGTGACTTTTGACATAACCGACTAATGTGGTATTTCGATGCTATTTTTTATTTCCCACTTCAGATAAATTATTACGGACCTTCAGCACAGGTTAGGAGTAGATCCGAGGTGACTGATTTTTTCTACTGGCTGAGTCAGAGTCATGAAGAAGCTACAAAAGTCGTTCAAGCAAGCTATTTAAAATGTGCATATTAAAATAAAATTTCCAAGTAAAAAAATAATAGAAATAATGGATTTCAATAGAGGTTATTAGCAGCTCAGACCAGAATGAGAAAATGCAGACAGATGGGCTTAGAAGAGCAACGACATAAGGTAAGAGAGAGAGAATGATAGCAACTGCAAACAAGAAGAAACATACATAAATTATTTCTAGGTGCATTAAATGCTTAAGAATTAAGTAGATTTGCAAATATGACTGCCATTTGAATATGACTATTCTTTTCTCCAGAATCTATCATATTTATCTATAACTCTACCATTCTCCCATGCTTAGATTATTGCTGTCACATCTGGTCCGATGCAGCTACTATTAACCCCGATCTTCTTAAAGAAGAATCAGCAATATTATCAGTCCTGATCTGGTGGCTCAGCTTCAGCAACTTTCCCACTGCTGTAAGGTTGCCTCTCTCCACCAAATAATTTCATGATAATAGTTAAGATGAGCTGTTCTCTATGGTACCTAAACTTTTTGAATTCATGGCTCTAGTCTAGGTCCTACGCTTTTCCTGATCTTCATCAATGACTTTCTTATGAAATCAGTTCACAAGTAAGCAGATGACACTATTATTCTCAATAGAAAATCTGCCAAGGCTGACAAAGTAAACCTCGATGTTACTCTTGCAAAGAACCTCTGATCTGTGATGGAATGGAAATAGGAGATGGCTCAATAATTTTAATACTTCTAAAATGAGGCTGCTTGCCTTTAACCACCATAGAGAAAATTTTCTACCTTCCACAGTATGGATCATGCTAGTCTCCCAGAAAGCATAACACTGCACCTCCTTGAACCCACTATCTCAACTGACCCCAAGTGGAATGACCACATTAAATCAATAGCTACAGCTACCACTAAGAATGTTGTCAGACCAGAAAGTTTTTCTCGTCAGAATCTAGCTTGTACATTTATAAATCTACCATTGATCACTGCATTGAATACTGTTGACATACCTGGTCGGGCGCTTCTGCTATTAATCCCTGGGTTCTTGACAAACCCAAAAGATGTTCTGCAATATAATCGATCCTGATGTGGCTTCCTGACTTCAGTCACATTCTCATTGATAGGATGTGGCTTCCCTCTGTCTTTTTTACAAATATTTTATGGTGTCTGCTCTGATGAGCTTCTTTCCCTGGTGCTTCACCCACATGAATTTTCTCATGCTTCTAGATTGGCATATAGGTCCCACCCTTTTTACCATCAAAATAATTAAATGTAACCCCCACTTCTACTCTGTCAGTTTTTTTCTCACATGTCTCACTTGCAAAACTTTCTTCTGCGTACTTGCTTCCCTGGTAGCTACAATTTTCAAAAGTCACTTACCACCTTCTATCTCCCTAAATCCCACCCACTTCTTATGCTTTCTTAGGAATCCCCTGCACCCTGATTTTTCTCTCAAAGTAACCCCCCTCTACACCAGTGGTGGTCCTGTCTTGCTTGGGGTGAAATGATTAATAAAAAGTCATCAACATGAAGAAAACATGACATGAAATACCATGATGAAAAAAATTACATAAAATTTTTCTTACAATTTAAAACTTAGATAGATCTGCATGTCTTTGAAAATGTTCGATTCGAGTCCAAGACATAAATGATAAGGGCAAAAGGAATGATTTCCATATCAGAAACATTCAACATTCATTAACCCAAAATTGGTTTTGGTTGAAAATGATCAAATATTTTCCCTAAAACAGTTTCAAGTCCACTGGTATCACACATTCTACGACTGATGGAAAGTTTTGAAGTATGACTTTTGTTTCAGTGTGGAAAGTTAATATCATGATTAGTCTCCTTTTGAGTTAGATTTGTTACTGATTCATTACTGATTTGTTACTGTTTCTTTGCTTTCTTTGTTCAAGTGATGCCTTTTTTTTTCTATTTTGCAAAGCTCTTTCTGATTGTGTTGTGCCAATCTAAAGAGTCTGATGAATATTTATCTCTATTAAGGGCTTAAAGGATTCACCAGTTAGTAGTCATTATAAACTGCTATTCTGAGAAAATTATTACATAGAGACGATAATTTAGATATTTCTAAAAGAGTTGGACACAATGCATGATATTAATATGAGAATTTTGATCTGACGAGGCTATTTAAGAACATTAGTTTAGCTTTCGGCTTAATTTGTACGACCTTTGCAACAAGTTCAATGTTCTATTTTCTTCTCTCCCATACTAAACAGATATAATTGATCTATATTCTAGTTAAAGAATTTATTAATTCTACATTCTAAATTTTTATGATGTATTCAAGGTATGTGATATCATGCCTCTAATTTTGAATTCTAAATGATACTTTCTGTTTTTGGAATGGTTCATCTACATTTTGGAGCATGTCATGAAACATTTTGTTTGTTTTTTTATGATTTCATCCTAAAGCAAGGTAATAAAGTCACTCAGCCACCTAGAATTACTGAGAGGAGAAAGAGAATGAAACAAGAGAGAAAAAAGTAAAATAAAAAAGGAGATTTCAGGAAAACAAAAAATGGCAAATAACATGACATTTAATTTTTGAAAATGGTAGTTAGTAGGAAGGAAAGAAGCCAGAAGAGAGTCCCTCAAGTAAGTAGTGAAAATCAAGAAACAGTCAGCAGAGAACATATGATTACATCTAACCATTTCCACTGTAAAATGAAGAGACCTTGTCAGGAAAGCAAGAGACCAAAAGAGAGTTACACAATTAAGTAGAGTGATAGAAGAAACTATTAGCATAGAACTTATGGTTACATCTAGCCATTTCAATTGTAAAACAATGAGACCTTGCCAGGGAAGCAAGAAGCCGGAAGAGAGTTCCACAAGTGAGAAGTGTGAAAGAAGAAACTGTTAGCATAGAACTCATGGTTACATCTAGCCATTTCCACTGTAAAATGAAGAGATCTTGCCAGGGAAGCAGAAAGCAAGAAGCCAGAAGAAAGTTTCACAATTGAGAAGTGTGAAAGAAGAAACTGTCAGCATAGAACTTATGGTTACATTTAGCCAGTTCAAATGTAAATGCAAGAAACCAGAAGAGAGTTCCACAATTTAGAAATGTGAAAGAAAAAACCTTTAGAATAGAACTTATAATTCTATCAAGCTACTTCAACAGTAAAATGATGAGAATTAGTTGCCAATAGACTAGCATGCATAAGTGTTCAGATATGGTAAGCTATATTTAAATGTTCTAGATTCATGTCTTTGTATTTATGGTTGTACACACGCACAAAGCATAAAGCAAATTGAGTTTTTCTTTCCAACTTGTCATATTTCTTACGCTGTTGAAAATCATTCAGTTTTGGCATCTTCATAAGACATATATAGTTCAGCAATCAGATCAAAGCAGCCAGTGAAGTCAGAGGTTGGAAGATGGCATTTGATGAATGAAAATGAAGTCTCTGTTGATGCGGTCATATTCTACTGTGAGATTAAAATAGCAGGTGTACTATTCTCTGTTTGATAATACATTATTTCATTAATTTTTTGTGTCATATATGCCATTGCTGCAGCTATTGCGGGAACACAAATTAAACTAGGTTGTTTAATGTTGACTTTCATGGACCTGTGACAAATGTCTGAGTAAAATATTCAATACACCTTTCCAATAATCGACTAAAATAATATTCCCTTCTATATGTGGCGTTCTTTAGTACTCTGTTTTTCTTTCAAAAGGGCATATACAGCATACTATTATTATTATTATTAAATAAAGTATATATCTATTGCAGTCTGGTTGCAAGAGTAAACTCATGTGGCAGGGGCACCAGTGACTTAAGTTTGTCGAAGCAAAAGCCATGAACATATTTATAGAACAGACAGAGGGAAGCCACATCCCGTTGGTGTTAACTTCAATTAATACAAACATGTATATATGACATCAAACAATTACACTGTGAAAAAAATATGCTTCCATGATTACTTGCAACTTCTTTTATATGCTGTGTTTAGGAAATAGGTAATGGCCTGCCACAATTTCCTTTCCCTTGTAATTATTAATAAACTTTATCTTTCTTTTATTTCTCCTAAGTCCTGTTCCACCATCCATTTTCTCAAGCTCATAATGTTATGCATCATTTTCTTCTACTCATCTTTCCTTCAATGTGTCCTGTGAGTATAAGATTCTCCAAGCCTTCCTTTCTTATTACGTGACCTAGAAATTATAACTGCCTCTTACTGATGTTAAGTATAAGTTTCCATTTTGATTACATTTCCTCTAAAACTTTTTCCGTTGTTCATATGTTTGGTTCATGGCATCCTCATATCTTTCTGTTGAACCACATTTCTGTGGCTTCAAGCCTCTTCTTCATCTTTGAAGAGATTGTCTAACAGCCACTGTTGTGTAGGAGGCCAGATACAATCTAACAGTTTAATACTCTTTTCTTTTCTTTTTTTTTCTAATGAAATTTTTCTCTTAATATTCTTCTTAACTTTTGAAATGCCATTCGAATATGTCTTTGGATCTCTGTGTCACACTTTCCATTCTCTGTTAGAACAGTTAACGTTTGACCATAGCATCTTATGATCAGTATTCAGTTCTATATTCACAGAGGCATCAGTTTGAGAAGGACAAAATACGGTTTGTAGATAGTTATAAACTATTAAGATATGGCCAAGGGTTGGCTCAATAGCAAAGAACATAGGCTCCAAGGTAGTCACCATTCATGACACTATTGGCACTATAACAACCAGAATGAAGTGTTCAAGTTTCCTTCTTCAAGTCTCCTTACCACCCACATACACCACGGAATCTAAATGTTTACTCATTCCTTACCCAGCTTCCTTTTTATTCTCCTTCCACCCTAAACCCAATGTCTTCGTTTTTTTTCATTTTTTTCTATATTTTTCCTTTTATCATAAAATATTTGCCAGTTGCTTACTTTTTTGTATGGAGATGGTAGGGGAACTGAAGCAGCCTGTCTCATTTGTTTGTTTGGCTCACTCTTTTCCTCTTCCTCCCACCCCACCACTTTTTTTTTCATCCCTTGGACTCATTCAAATGATGGCATCAAAAGCTTAAGGCAGCAAATGTGAAAACGACAGGTTTTCCTCGTTTTTAACTTCCAGGAAAATGTTTTCATCAGGGAGATTTTATAACTTTTATTGATCAGAACCAGTGAAAGCTTTTGTGCATTGCTGTGTGCACACTTGCAAGTGCGTTTCTATCTCCACGAGACATGGACATTGATTTGCATGCAGATGTTAAGGCAGACAACCAGATATTGTATATCTGCAGATTTTTATGAAATATTTATGTACATTTCAATGCAGTTATAAATGCACTGTCAGAAGCACAGGACTCTGTTAACGCAGCTACAAAATTGGAAAATAAAAACATGTTCACATTTGTTTCTTTAAAAGTTCTTTTACACATACACACATACATGCATATATACGCACACGTGTACATACATACAGATGCATGCCAGCTTTTATTATGCAAGTCAATCTTTTCACAATCAAACGGTTATTAACATTTTCAAAATAAACATATTCATATAATAAATATATCAGTCAGTTAAGTGCCATTCGTGATACACACTTTGGGTGATCATGTCTCAAAAGAGATATGACTGACTGGACAGAAGATTATCCCATGGTAGGTTGCCATTGCTTTCTGTGGTAGACTGGTTGTTAACCAAGGCTATAGAACCCAATGTGTCCTGCTATTTGACTCATAGCATGGGGGGAAGAGGTGTATTATATTGTTAAGTAGTAATTAGTGGGAGATCAGTTTATTACTTAATAACAATATAAAACTGATCCCCCACTTTATGCTCAGTAAAAGCCTTAATCAAGTTTTCAACTATTATATTCAGTCAGTTAAGTGCCATACATGATACACATTTTGGATAATCATGTCTCGAAAGAGACATGACTGACTGGGCAGAAGATTATTCCACGGTAGTTTGCCATTGCTTTCTGTGGTAGACTGGTTGCCAGCCAAGGCTATAGAACCCATTCTGTCCTATTATTTAACCCATAACTGAAGGGAAGTTAATCTTTTATGTATTATAATTAAAAGATGTCAGAAATGAGCTGTAACATTGACAGATGTTATTATCATTCATTTCTCAAGGTACCCAAGTGCATTCAACCTCTTTCCAAGATCATTTTCAGGGGTGTGAGTTATGGCAACAAAAATAACCACAAATCTGTGTTGCTAAAAATTACTGTAAATTTTTTTTTCTGCTTGAAATATAACGGTTGACAAATTGCTAGTGTTCATAAAAATGTGAAAATTATCCAAAATGGAATTTTTTTTTATATTGTAATGTCATGGTCATGCATATGTTAAAGCATGAAAAAACTGTTCTTTTTACAAACATTTTAGAACATTCTGATTGAGCACTCTAGAAGAATGGTAGACTTTGAAAAACAGTAGCTACTCTAGCATCTATGCATCGTTCATTCAGCAATGAATTAGAACACTCTCAGCTATTGGGTGTGTGTGTATAATGATAATGTACGCACTAAAATGTTTACCTTTTTCTACTGAGCACCCATAGCTCAGAGGTAGAATTACCGACTGATGCCAATTCGGTCAGGTTTCAATCGGATGTCTAACCATACTGATGAGCTGTGATACAGTGAAACAGATGTCTGCGGATGACTATATATATATATATTGTGTATTTGGGCAGAAATCCCTCTTTTAATGAAATTTCATTAAACACAACATATGAGGTAGTGCGATCAAACTTTTTATTTAATTTTTCTTGTGTTTGTATCAGAGTTTTTTTTCCTGGACATAAAGTGTATAAAAACTTAGCAAATTTTCTATATATCTGAGTAGTTTTCCCTCTATTCTATTCCTCATTATTGATGATCCTTTTTAAGTGAATGCATAGTGTTTCAAGAGTGATGGGACTTCATTTTATCTAAACATAGTCAGCACATTGTGACCATGCTCAGAATTGATTTTATTAAGTGTTGCCTACTTCTTTGTTATTATTAGAGCTTCCATCATTTTTAGATTTTTTACATGTGTATTTCCTACAAGTATGTTGCAGATGGAATTTTGTAGGTTTCCACGTGTGTTCAGATTAGTTCTTAATTGATCTGAGATCAGAAAGGTGTAATGTGAGTCTTCTTGATAGACATGAAGTACTATGTCTAATATAATTATTCAGGCATTCGTTTTATCGGAAATGCATTTCATTAACAAACATGTGAATTCATGAATAATATTGGTTCTTTGTAATTTGGATCTTGTCGGTGAGTTGTTATTGTTGATAATGAGGTGTGCTGCTTGAAAATCTTTTTTTATAATTTTATTTGCTTGTCTTTGGTGACTGTAGTTGTGTATTTTTTAGGATATTTCTAAGAGAAAATTCATATTGCTTATAGTTAATGCATCTCTGTTTTTTACATAAAATGTTAATGTTATCATTTTTAACTGTATGGTCAGCGTTGTGTTTGGTTACCTTAGAAAGAAATCATTTGGTGATTGACAAGGTAGTCTGGAAAAACTTATTAACTGGTGCCCGTTTCACACTATTTTCTATATATCTGAGTAGTTTTCCCTCTATATATATATATACATATATATACTAATATAGAGGGAAAACTATCTTCAACTATATTTTTTATAACAACTATTTTCATGGCAACTGCTCTAATGAGGTTTTTACACTGGTGCCTCATCCACATGAATTTAAGCGTGCTACTAGATCTAACTGGACATTTTGCTCATGAAATTAAGGTGGCAAGAGTTTCTATGAGTGGATTTTTGTATAACAATGTAACTCTGCTTCTTCCAGTTTTAGATATTCTTATTAGTAACACATACTAATAAGAATATCTAAAAATGGAAGAAACAGAGTTTTTCAAATGTGGTTGTGTGATTAATAATTTCTTTTTTGTTTTCAACTAAAATAAAAACCTCATCTGCATAGCAGATATATATTTTGGGTTTAGCAACTTTTTAAATAATTTGTTTTTGTTGTGGATCTTCATTGCCAATTTGTTGTGTAATTGTGCCGAAACGTCACTGCAAAGTGTAGTGACGAGTTTGTGCCGGAAATAAGACATGGAACAAGAAGGTTGGTTCCAAACAGTGTATTAGTATAACAAGGAACAAGATATTCAAATAATAAGTTACTAGAACTAAGCAAGTCCGAATGTATTATCACGCTGCCTGACTAGTAGCTGTTGTTAACTGCTGTACTTGACTGCTCGTAACTCTTCCTTAACTGCCCTCTAGAAGTCTCACAGGTAATCTATATGTAGCAAGAAGGACAAGTCCATTTCTTGTAGGAGAGCACCATACCAGTTTTCTACACAGAATATGTGTAAATGAAAGAAACATAGACCGAATGGATTTCCGATACCAACATTATTAGTTTCAGTGTAAATATTACCATTATGGTCATGGAAGAGGACTTCAGTTGTGCAGGCATGCAGTCATTTTTTGAGAACATTAGGTTTGATGGCTGGAGGTGAATTCAAATAATTTTTTTGTACAAAGAGTTATATGCTTCTAAAAAACATAACTATAATAGCCTCATCCACATATGGAACAGATAAAAAATAATAGAAGCACAATAATAAAAAAGAAAAGCCAACACTCAATCATATCAACTATGAACATGGCCACAATGTGATGACCATGTTTATGAAATAGAAAAAAATTCATCACTCAAGAAACATAGATATAAAAGTTTAGAAGTTTTGTTAAAATAAAAACATTCTTGAAAATAGGTAATATCCAAAACCACTAAGATATATAGAACATCTAGGCAGTTTTTAAATAGTTTATCTCAAGAAAAGAAAAGACTTATATGAACACAAGAAAAATTAAAGAAAAAGCTCGATTGTAGTACCTTTACAGTCTTTTTCAATGAAAATTGTATGTATATATATATTTACACTCTCACACCCTGATTGAGCACTCTGGAAGAATGCTAGATTTTGAAAAACAGTAGCTACTTTAGCATATACGCATTGTTCATTCAGCAATTAATTAAAACACTCTCATCTATTGGGCATATATAATGATAATATACACGCTAAAAAGTCTGCCTTCTTCTATCGAGCGCCCATAGCTCAGAGGTAAAATCACCGACTGACGCCAATTCAGTTGGGTTTCAATCCTAGGTTAAAAAGAAATCAGAGTCTAACCATACTGATGAGCTGTGATACAGCGAAACAGATCTGTCTGCGGATATATACACTCCTGATCAAAATTTTAAGACCACTTAAAAATCTTTAAAAAGAAATATTTTTTTTACAGATAAATTTTAAACTCCTCCCACTTAAGGTTACCAATACTACAATCTAAAAGGTTATGGAAACAAAAAGCTATATTCCAAACATTTTATTTAGAAATTTACATTTTTATAAAATGAGGAGATTTACACATGATCAAAATTATATGACCAAAGACAAAAATTCTATGAAATTGTACAAAAAGTGTATGAAAACATTCAACAACTAAATTTCATAATGAGTTCTACCTCCACTGCTTTTGATGACTTCAAAAATCCTGTCGGGCATGCTAGAAATAAGCGTTTCCATTAAGGTGTGTGGGATGTTGCTCCAGCTTCTCAAGATGGCTTCACAAAGTTCATTTTTTGTTGAATATTGTTTGCCATTTTGATAAACATCTCTTGTCATCCATCAAACATTTTCAATTGGGTTCAAGTCTGGTGAGCATGCAGGATGTCCCAAGAGATGGACCCCATTTTCTTGTAGAAAGGTCAAGGTCCGTCTTGCAGCATGGATTGCAGCATTATTCTGTTGGAATGACCATCCATCCACACACAAACGATGGCCCTCCATCATTAATGATGCTTTTTGTAGCATGCTAACATTACCAGCCGCTGTTTGACAACCCTGCACCACCTGGAGCTCCATTGTCCCTCTGTAAGAAAAGGCACTCCATACCATTAGGGACTCTCTACCACTATGACGTGTGGAGAAAATTTCAGGAGGCATGTTTTTATTATGCCAATATTGTTGGAAGCCATCAGGACAATCTAGATAGAATATTTTCTCATCAGAAAACAGGACTTTCTTCCACTTCTCAACATCCCATGTTTGGTATTCACAACAAATTCCTCAGCTGCTTCCACCTTGTGATGTGGAAGCAGCTGAGGAATTTGTTTACGCTTTTATTTACTATGCCTTTTTGTTGTAAGTGTCGTCTGATGGTTATGGGACTGCAATCAGCATCTGTGACTGCCTTAATTTGACTAGAAGAAAGTCCCCCGTCTTTCATAACAACCTGTCTTATTCTCTTACTCAATGCAGGAGAAATTTTTTGGGGCCTACCAGAGGATTTTGCTTTTCCATAATTCTCACTGTTCTTTAGAAAGTTGCAAATCACAGTTTTACTGCGATTTAACTTAGCTGCATTGCCCGCTGTGACAAACCTTTCTTATGGAATTTTAGAATTCAAGAACGCTCAACTTTGGTAAGTTTGCTTGCTTTAGGCATGGTAACACATTTACGAAGTGATTGCTAATCTCTAACTGAACTAAAAACATTGGAATTACCATAGATCTAACAATTTATACCCCTGGTCTTATAATTTTGATCATGCGCAAATTGCCTCATTTTATAAAAATGTAAATTCCTAAATAAAATGTTTGGAATGTAGCTTTTAGTTTTCATAACCTTTTAGATTGTAGTATTGGTAACCTTAAGTGGGAGGAGTTTAAAATTTATCCATAAAAAAAATTTCTTTTTAAAGATTTTTAAGTGGTCTTAAAATTTTGATCAGGAGTGTATATACACAACCAGCCATAATTATTAGGCCACGTCAGTGTTTTAAAATATGATGTATTTCATACTATTTTTTAGTATTTATTGCCAAGTGAATAATTGTAAATGAAAATAGAATGGTTCATTTGTTAATTTAATATTACACAATAACATGTGCATCAAATGAACTTATAAATATTGAATAATAAACTATATTGCCGTTTCACCAATGGAAGAATGAAAAAAATTCAGGTTGATTTGAACGGGTTCATCTTTGCTTCCTTGCCTTATAACAAAAGGACCTTCTATTTTTATTTAGCAATAAATACTAAAAGTAGTATGAAATACATCATTTCTTTTAAAAAAAACTGGGGTGGCCTAATAATTATGGCTGGTAGTGTATATATATATATATATATATATATATATATATATAATTATTATTGATATTTTTAATTTCAGATAAAGATAGCTTACCATGAGTTGTAAGAAAGATAAGATATTGCAAATTTCTTAACACAACACTATAAATTATTAAAAGGTTGAAAAGAGAACATTTAAAAAAGAAATTGAAAACAAGTTGCTTTAAGAATGTCACAAAAAGAGATTTGAGAAAACTTGAAAGAATAAGCAAGAAAAATATATTCACTGAAAAGAAAATATTTGTGATAAACAGAGAGAGAAAAATAAAGAATATTAAAGCTGAAACATTAACTCACTATCCAAAAAATGACAATGTGGAATGAGTTAAAGAAAGAAAACTATAAAACTGAATTTTTATAAACCATTTCTTTCCATGTAGCAGTCAGTTAAGTGCCATACGTGATATAGACTTTGGGAGATCATGTCTCGAAAGAGACATTACTGACTGGGCAGATTATCCTGCAGTAGGTTGCCCTTCCTTTCTGTGGTAGACTGGTTTCCAGCTAGGACTACAGAACCCAATCTGTTCTATTATTTAACCCATAACTGGAAGAAAGTGACAGACTAATACCTTTCCCAAGGGTATTTTTGCATAAGTGAATGCAAGAAATTCAATTGGAATTTGAACTCAGTTCCCCGATTTGTCACTCCGAGCCATTATCCACTGCACCACAACGCACATCGTTTCCATGTATAAGGTAACCTATAAATAAGATGAGACCCAAAATCTTGGTTAATTTTCATGGTTTTATGATTCATCTGATATTTATCATATGAGATGACCAGAAAATGTAGGATAGCCAACATATGGTAGGCTAGCCCATGCCACTATCCTGTGGCAATTCTAACCCCACCCCCACCAAACTGTGAATGGCCCCTCAGGTGGCCCTCTTACTTTTATAAGCTTCAAAAATTTAAACTGATCAGTCTCTGATTTTGATAAGATTTTTGATCTTCAGCACTTTGGCTTTCTTTTTCATTTAGCTTTTTAAAGACACAAGGGTTAGAGACAAGCTTGAAAGAAAAACAAACAAAATAAAACAACCAGATAGAAACAGACATGTTGTTAGGGAAAGAAAGGGACTTAAATAGTCATGTTTTCATATAATTTGAAGGGAGACGTTAATTAGAAATAACGTCCCCTAACTTGATATGTAGATACGCTGTGTATACAATAGTGATGTCGCATGAAAATGAAGATGCTGCTTGAGTTTGCCTCTCTTTTCCTCAGAAAAATCTCGGCCCCTAAGTAGTACCCCCAACTTTAAGAGATCCACAATCACCACTGTCGCTATAATAATGATTCCTGTGTGTATAAAATAAAGCTGATGTTATTACAAATGTTTTTGCTTACCATTATCAAATCAAAATCAATAAAATAAGGTATTAACATGAATTTTTATAAAAATATTCCTAAACAAAAAGGAATTACTGAATGAAACAACAGAAATTATGACTAAGTGTAACTATACCATAAAGTACCTATTAGGTTCATACAACCATGGATGAAAACATTATAATTTCTTCTAATTTTGAAAATTGTGCATTCAAAAATTCCCCGTTACATGAGCATTCTTAAAAAAACCCCAGTAAAACCAATTATTGCAAATCGCCTGAAGATACCACATGGTAGAAACCTAGTTTGCTTAATAACATGTTTACAAATGAAGAATATATATATATATATATATATATATATATATATTTTTATAATCATGTCGTCCCAAGCAAGGCATTTTACTGCCAATGTTGTGCAGGGGGTTACATAGAAGGAAAGTTATGAGAAAAAGTGACAGGTTACAGTGGGTATCAGGAGAAAGGTTTGCGAAGGATGAGAAGACTGATGAGAGTGGGGTGGACGAAGAAAAGAGCATGAAAGTAAGCGGAAGGGAATTCCACAGGTGGGAAGTGCAAGAAAAGAAGCTGCTGTAGTAGAATTTGTGTTTACAATTTATTGGTTTCACAGATATGACAAATTAGAAGTTTTGTTTTAAGTTTCACCCTTTAAGATTTAATCATACTGAATTGTTTTTTATGTTGATGCCAAAATACCTGGATGCTAAGGAAATGGGGTGCTAAGAAATTTCATTAATTTTTTTTTTCATAAGAAAACTAGCCGATTTCATTTAGTTTCTTTTTTATTAATGTTTTTAGCATTTTTTGTTATTAAATGTCCCCATATTGTGATGAGAAAACATCTGCCAAGAATGGTGAAAAGTTCTAAGAAAATTAAAATTTTTTTTTATTGCAATTATGTTTTGAGTCTAGAGTCCAGCCTGTTTCATTTAGTTTCTTTTTTTATTAATGTTTTTATCATTTTATTATTAAATATCCCTGCATTGTGATGAGAAAAGATCTGCCAAGTATGGTGAAAATTACCAAGAAAATTAAAACTTTTTATTTTATTGTAAATATGTTTTGAGTCTAGAGTCTTACTGATTTAATTTATTTTTTATTTTTTTTTTAAATTTTTAACATTTTTGTTATTACACATCCCGGCCTTGCGATAACAGATGCATCAAGAAAGGTGGAATGTTGTAAAAACATAAATTTGCTATGGATGATCTAGCAATTAAAACACTTTCTATACATTTTCAACTTATTAAAACTTTCTCTTTTAATTAAAGTAGCTTTTTTTAAATCAAAATTATTGTAAGACTCATCATGATATCAACTAATGCATTTAGTTTGTTGTTTTATAAATTTCCCTTTGAGTTCATACTTTATTTAAATTCTTTTAGGTTACTCCTATGTAATCCTTTGGCAATTATTACAGGTGATACAGTAAATTCCTCTCTTGAGTTTTGGCTTGTTATATTTTTTGCATCTAGTTTTCCATTGTTTTATAAGTAGTTGTAACAAATTTAATGTCAAGCTTAGATAGATTCTTTTGAATTGTTTTTGTGTGATAGAGTTGGTGGGTAGAACAATATATTTTGATTTGTTGAGTTTATCAGGAAGGTCTGCTTTTCTATTCAGAAATATGTCATGAGCCTTTTGTTTCATGCTGAATATAATATAATCTAGTTATTGGATAAGCCTGACAGGCTCAACAAATCATTTTTTCATATATATGATAGGCATGTGATTGTGTGGCTAGAATGTTAGCATTCCAATTATGAATCTTCCTATGGTCAATTTGTCAAGTAGGAGGACTTCTTTATAATATCAGATCATACACTGACTTCTAGGAACTCTAAGTAAGGCTCACTCAGCATGGTACCTTTTTTCAATGGGTGATCATGCCAGATCGTATGCTCAGTCCCAGGAAAAGTAACTGCAGCTGATTCAGCAGAATTATATTCTAAATAAGATTGGCTCCGAGGGTGTTGAAAAATCACAAATATACCTGAGTAGGTGTCACCAATAAGAATTAGCTAAGCCACTGTAGTAGAACAAATCTGTAGAAGAGTGAATCATTGTAAAAGTAAAAGTCAATCGTAAATGAATATTGTGAAATTTAATAATTATTGCTCTAATATAATATTTAATATTATAATTATTGCTCTGAAAAGCTGCTGAAAATATTATTGACAAAAATTCTGTTTACTGTGGCATACATTAAATTATATGATAAATATTATTTTTATTAGAGTTGAGAGAAGAAATAGATAGACAGATAGAGAGAGAGAGAGAGAGAGAGATAACAGGACAAAATGAAGTTCAGAGGTTTATGTATAAGCTAAATTTTGAACTGAAATATTTTGCTGTATATTCCTTGCTAAATACTCGACCATCCATCCGTTGATGGAATACTGCTGTCATATATGGTCAGGTACCCCCGCTGTTCATTTCAGTGTTCTCGACAGGCTCTAAAGGAGAATCAGTAATGTGATAGGTACCAACTTGGTGGCTCAACTCCAGCCACTTTCTTACTGACAGAATGTGGCTTCCCTCTGTCTGTTTTATAAATATTTTCATGGCTTCTGCTCCGACAAATTAAAGTCACTGGTGCCCCTGCCATATGAGTTTACTCCTGCAACCAGACTGGCAACTGGATCCCACCCATTCACAGTTAGATCAACCAAATGCAGCTGACAATTCTACTCCCTCAGCTTCTTTTCTTGCACTTCCTGCCTGTGGAACTCTCTTCCATATTCTTGCTTTCCTGATGGCTATAACCTCCAGGAATTTAAATGCAAAGTCAATACCCATCTCTTAACCACTTGACTCCAGTTCTTTCTACGTCACCCTGTATATCTGTTCCTTTCTCTTTACCTTTGCAACTGTCATCACACCTGTATTCCCATCCTTCACTTGCTCCTTTCTCTGACACACCCTGTAACTAGTTCATCTTTCTCTTTACTCTTCTCCTATCTAATCTTTTTCTCTTATGTAGACCCCTACATCCTGAAGGGACAGGGCACATAGAAGAAGAAGCCCCCTACACATCAGTGGCATTACCGCCTTGCTTGGGGTGAAACAATTAAAAAAAATATTCACCATTGAATAAAATTATGTTGAAAACCAGTATTTATTTAATTACAAATAAATGCATGCAAGATTTTAAACAAACATATACTTAGAATCTCATCTAATTTAATTTCTCTATTTATCAATTTGTATTGCAGAGTAGTTTTTGCACTGAATGTTATAATCATGCTAAGCTAGTTGCTAATCGACTTAATGTACCCAAAATGTTAGGAACTTGGTAATCTTCCACTGAAAGCTGACTCCTTAGTTTTTGGCTAACTGCCGACTAATATCAACTGCCTAGTAATTCTACTGAACTCTAATAGAAGTCTAAAGAACTCCTATGAACCTCCCCAGAACTTCTTGTTAACTCTTATTAATATAGGAGGGAGAGTCCATTATCTGAGGAATAGGTGTGTTTCCCCATAACAATATGTTAAAAGCATTTTTGGACACAATCTTTTTTGCCAATCTTGGAAAGCTAACTTTCACTATAGATTTTCATTTCTTCCACAGAACAGAGATATCAGGCATTTTTACATCATAACTGAATCTGTAGTTGTTGCTATTAAGTTTCTTCTTAATTGCCAGAAAGACATATACTGAAATCAACACAAAAAACTTCATGTATATATATATATATATGTGTGTGTGTATAGGGGTCGCAGGTTTGAATAAATGACATATATTTTTGTAACAAAAATTTATCATAAATAATCAGAAATAAATATACTGTTTGATTATAAACAGAATATTTACTTAAAAACAAGTATCAATCAAAAATAATGTTCAAACAAATAATTATATATATATATATATATATATATACACACACAATAATGACATACTAATTATACAGGAACCAGTTTAATAAAGGTAGGTTATCTTTAGGAACCTATTCTGCTTATTTTCTTTTCAATCTGAGAATGGAAAAAAATCACTTCAAAGTAACAAAAAGAATTAACTGTTTTGATAATTTAAAAAAAAAGATTTATTTATTAAGGTTTTTCAGATTTAAATTTTTGTCTCATCATATTCCTCTTCAGAAGTTTGATGCTTTTTTGACTTGAATGTCATCAGCTGTGTTATGGATTTTTAGCCACATTCAAACTGAATTGCTGCAGTCTCAAAGATCCAGCAGAAGATCTATGAAATTTATGACTAGAAGATTTGCCACATTCTTAAATTGAAAATAATTTCTTTTGTCACAATAAATTATGTTCAGTACAGTAAAACCCTCTTTCAACCTCCACAGAACTCACAGGAATCGTATTAGCGATTTAGCTATAATATATCAGCTATTAATATACATTATTTTCAGATAATCCAAAAACCAGTTTGCTAACCTTTTATAATTTTAAGAACTGGTTTGCATGTAACTATAGTATTTCACTAATGTATTTATGGGTGTGTATATATATATATATATATATAGTTTTAAGGTGTGCTATATTTATAGGATAAAGTGCTCAATATCAGAGATAAAACATATGTAAATATAAAAGAGTGAACATTGAAGCCAACACTGACAGCAGGTCACCTGGTGATTGTGCTTATATATATATATATATATATATAATATTTCAAGCTCAGTGCATTGCATTATTCTAATATCTGCAAATGATGTGAATAAACACTGAACTGTAAAGAAAAGATTAAAATATAAAGATATTAAGCATCAACCTTTTTATGTCAGAGAGAAAAAATTTCTGAAAAGAAATGTTTGATATCAATTTGTTCAAAATCATTTAATAAAATTCTATGATGAGAAAAAGCAACTCAACAGCTGAACAAGTCTACCAGAAAAGAAAAAGTAACTGAAAACTTCAATGAAGGAAAAGCAATCTCATAATCCTCTACAGGTGCCTATCAATAAGAATTTACAGCCGCATTTACAATGATGGGGAAGTAAGATTGATAGGGTGGCTTCCTTGATGCAAGATTGTGTGCCAGTTAAGGAACTCAAGCAAACAATTAGCATTCAGTATTTTTGTCAGATCTGGAGCCAGCAGGTGGCAGTTTGCACAAGAGATGGGCTCTCAATGTGAGAAAAAATCAACATTTAATGGACACAGAAAACGACAAAAACGGATAACGATTTTCTTAAGTTAGGCATTTGGAGAATTGGAAAAATATTCCCAGCTCCAGGTACATTACTCTTCTTTTTACTCATTTGTTATATTCTCATCAAATGTATGTTTGACAGTATTGTTTATAGAGCTTGAATTTATTCAGATGATAATGGTGTTAAAAAATTAGTTAACCACTTTAAATATATATATAAGTAAATGGCTAACCTAGAGCCAACAGACCTACCAAGGTTTCACCATGGTGAAAACGTGGTAGGTCTGTTGGCTCTAGGTTAGCTACTTACTTATTTATTTGCTCTGCTATTGTATTGAGCACTTTAAATGTTAGGTTACTCGTCTCAGGGTTTTTTTCTTTTTGCTAGTACTTTAACTAATGTTCAAGTGCTTAGTTCGTTTTTTTTTGTGTTTTCATTTTTTTCCCCTCTGTGTTTATACTTGGTGGCTTTTTTGAGACGTGTTCAAAGATAAATTTACAGTTATATATATATATATATATATATATATATATTAGAAATTAATTGCATTTTGATTGGTCACCTATTAGTAACTATAGTATTCCACTAATGTATTTATGTGTGTATATATATATATATGCGTTACTCTTCAAAAATGAATTGAGTTCTTTTGGTGACTGGTAGGTGTATACACTGCTTATATACAACACATTAAAATTTCCTTTTTTCTGATTCCATGTGCCTATGGCTTAGGAGGTAGCAACTACGACTGACACCAAATCGGTCGAGTTTCTATTCCGGCCAGAAGTAAGTGGATGTGTCTAGCCACACTGATGAGCTGTGATACAGCAAAACAGGCTTGTATGTGAATGACTATTATATATATATATATATATTTATTTATTTATTTATTTATTTTTATATGTATTTATTTAGAATTTATAACATAAATATAATATCACTACAAAAGTAGCTATTTTGTTTCAACACAACTCATGTCTTAGCAAGTGATGGTGCTGATTTTTAAAGAAGAGTTTTAAAAGGTTCAAAACTAACCAAACCCCCTCAATTAGGGAGACATTGTTACATAGTCTGTGGTGACCAATAAAAATACAAGTAATTTCCAATTTCAGAAACAGGAACAGTCTCTAAAACATTTTATTGGAACATTAATGTTAATATTTGATGAAAATAAAGATTGGTATTAAAAATAAACTATTAGTTTCACTTTACAATAAAAATTAATATTTGTCTTAAAAAATACTTATATATTTATTACAAATTAATGTTAGAGACTACAAATTTTAAATTATAAGTTTAACAAAGCATTAGATTTAGATTATCGAAGAATAAGAAATGGGGAAAAAGAGACACACACAAATTTATAGATACTCACATATGGACAAACATATGCACATACATATATATACTAGTATATAGACATGTACAGACACATATACATACATATATATATATATATATATAGACACAAACTTTTTAATATATATATATATATATATATAATTTAAATCCAAAACGATAATCAGATAGATAGATCCCAAAAACCCAATTCTAATTAATATTAATTTCATTAATATTAAAATTGATCAAGGTGGAGGGCTCGATGCAAATATTATATTCTATTTACAGAGCCAAATATAAAAAATAAAACAAAAATTTCAATATTTAAATCCATTGAATAGTCATTTCTACAAGGAAGTCCTCACTTCTTCAGCCAAAATTTTAATTTTGCCATTGCTGAAGAAGCGAGGATTTCCTCATAGAAGTGACTATTTAACAGATTTAAATATCAAAATTTTTGTTTTATATATATATATATATATATATATATAAAATGGCATATCAATTTCCAGGAAGCAGTTGCATAAAGGCAGGTAATCTTGAGGAACCTATTCAGCTTATTTTCTTTTGAATCTAAGAATGGAAACAAATCTTTTTATATAATATTTGAAAGAGTTAAACCATTTTTCACTACAAAATGATTTCATTTATCAGAATAAATTATGTTTATGGCAGAAAAGTCTCCCTCAGCCTCTGCAGAAAGTACAACCAGAGTATTATTTATATTTTTAGCTATAAAATATTGGATATTCATGAATAAAATTATTTTCGGATAATCCAATAAGTGGTTTTGCATGTTTTTAGAATTTTATAATGTCTAAGTATATATATATATATATACATACAGTGACTTGAAGTGAGTGAGTGAGTGAGTTTTATTTAATGGCATATCAACCTCTGTGGGTTATTTAATGCCAGAAAGGTGGAGTTTTAAGGTATTTCTTTAAGGTTCAGTTATAATGGGAAGGTTGATTTAGACAGATTTTGATGTAGTTCTTTTTTTATTTTAGAAAACTAAACATGTCTTCTAGTTTTGTATTCAAAAATGTATTTCTGGTAATAATTTTTTCCTTCAAAAGTGTATCATGGCAATAATTGTTTTTTTCCTTTAAATATGTGTTATGGTAATAATTTTTTCCTTTCAAAAATGTATGTTTTTTTCTATAAAAGTGTATTTTTAAGTATATATTTCTATAAAAGTCTATTTTTATACTTTCATAGTGTTTTGATCCCAGTTTGGGGGTTATCTATTTGCCCATAGCTGGGACCTTAACAGGTGCTACCACTCCGGGTCAAGGTGGACCTGGGAACAACAGCAATTAAGAGGTGGTTCCATGCTCTTCACAACCTCCCAATCAGAGGCCTATATGACTTGAATTAATAAATATACATATGAGGAGGGTGCACATATGTGTAGTATTATTATTTAGATGTTAATAAAACAGTTTTTAATATATGAACAGAGCTGTATTATATATATATACACACATATATATGTATATTAATAAATATACATATTGTCCTATGTCTATGACACAACCTAAAGTTTCATGTTTTATGCAATCATCAGGTGCATATTTTAAACTGACAGTTAAATAGATTTGACTTTAAGTTTACTCGATGTTTATGGAAATTAAATCATATAAAGTTTTATTACTGCTTTTTTAATAACAAGATTAAGAAATTTAAATATTCTAAGATTAAATGTAGATAAAAAATTTTAAATCTACAATTAAAATATAAAATAAAATAAAAAACAGAAAAATATTAAAATGTAGGGAGAGGAATGTAAAGGGGCATAAATCATAAAACATAAAAATTTAAACATTTCAAAAAAAATTAAAATTTTTAATAAAAATAAAATAAAGATGAAAATTAAATTAAAATTTAAAATTAAAATTTAAAATTTAAATTAAAAATTATACAAGCTAAAATTAAAGATGCTTAATTCATAATTGTTAAAAGTAATATTTTCAGGGGGAAAGAATAGGAGAAAGAAGGAAAGAAAAGAGCAAAGTTATAGAGGAATCTATATCGATCTGGATCTAAGAATTTAAGTAAGAATTTTTTTCTATGAAAGCATGTGGTCATTAAATCAGTTAAATTAGAGTTATTAATATGGTTGAAGATGACAAGTCCATCAGAAAGTCACAAGTTACATCTATGTTTTTTTTTTCCATTTGGATACCCTGACATGATATAATGGTTAGCAAGCTTGTCTCACTAGAACCTATTACAACTGAGTAGTGAGTTCAATCCTGACTGGGTACCCCATACCTTCAGCCTTGTGCCACATCTAAGTGGCACTTAGGAAATCAACTATTTCTTTTTCTATTGCAAGGTTTCAATTTAGCTATGATATTCCAGGTAATAATTGGATTCTTCTTGCTGTTGTTTTTCAACCTCCAATAATACACGAACAAAGCACCACTTTTGCTTTATCTACTGTTGTTTAAAGACAACATGTGGTTGTTAAATCTTATCTTCCACCTGTTAGAAGTGCTTCCAAAGCAAAACTCAACACCATTATCATCTGAATAAATTCAAGCACTATAAACAATACTGTCAGACATACATTCGCCATTCAAAGAGCAGGTTTTATTTCTCAGAAGTTGCAAATATTTTTAGAAAAGTCATTGTTGTTATTAGTAGAATGACGGATGTTGTTTATATGTACCAAGTGTTTATTTGATATCACACTATTTTGGGAAATATATTTGTCTATGTTCTTAACGTATCTATAACTGACTTTAGCATTGTTTTTGTTGAAGATTTTTTTAGTGTGGATGAATTGTAGAAATATTTGTAAATTAAGTTTAGGAAGAACTTTACCAATATTAATTTGTACGTTACTACTGAAGGGTGGGTTAAGCTGAATAACATAATTATGTGATTCCTGCTTATTCATGCCTACTTTGTTTTTAACGGATTATTCTAAACTAGTGTTCAGTTTACTTTTTCCTAAAGCATTAATCTATTTAATTTTAGAATTGTCAAAATATTCCTTATTGCTAGAGTTAGTAATTAAACAAAAGTGGATGGGTTTGTTTAGGTTGCTGGTGATTCTCTGTGGATGATTTGTTTCCCTTTTGATGTATGTATGGTTAAGTGAGTCTTTAGTGTATGTTTTGTACAGACCATTGCTCGGGTCGAAAGTAACATCTAAGAAATTTACGACTTTAGCGTTAGTTATGGTAATATATTAAGATCATGGTCTTTAAAAAATTTTATTAGATCCTTTCTGATTTGATTCATTTTTTGTGGAATAGTTTTGTGGAGGATTATCAATCTGCTATTTTGGTAAAGTCTGGTGTTATATAAATCAAAGATGTGCCTAAGATTCTAGAGCAAAAAGTGTCCTACCAGAATTATAAGCCCCCATAGACATGCAGAAATCTGGGTTGGTTTTTCTAGTCCATAGGCATTCATAATATAAAATAAAATAGATTTCTGGCCTGTTTGATGATGTTGATATCTTGGTTGCTGATGGGGCAGTAATTTTTAGCCGAATTCAAGGCTAAAATTATTCAAGGCTATTATTCAATTATTCAAGGCTATTAAAAGTTTTCCAAATACAGACGGGTAGAAAATACAAATATCAAACTGGATGAAAGTGCATTTTTTATTTTTGTGAACCAATCAATTGCCTCGGCTGCTTTCTTCCATTGGTTCATGCCGAAGGCATTCTTAGCAAATGTAGAAGTTCTTTCAAGGATAATCTTGCTAATTATAGTTTTTTGAAGGGTTTAATAATCTTTAATAATATTGTGGGTTTTTTATGAAACTGTGCTTGTGGTCTTTGATTGTGATGAACACCTGTTGTTTATGTCAAATTGATACCCTATCATCTATTTTTAGTTCCTTAGTTATTTTCTTGACTTCCATATTTGTTGGTTCCCCAGTTACTAGGCACCTTTTTAGAATTTTTGTTAATTTCAAGGAGAATGGCTTTCGTGGTCTGACTGTGTTAATAAAATAATACCGGCTTGTCTTGTGCAATTTAATAATCATTTTGTCAGATTGATTTAACTTATTTATGTCCATGTGCATTCCAATAAGCAATTATTAAAATTTGAGAATGACTTATTTGCTTGAATTAACAAAATTAAATTTCATAATACCACTAACAAGCTGCAAAAACAATGCAGATGAACATAAATAATTCCCATGAACATCGAGTGAATTGAATTTAATATCTATTAAACTGTCAGTTTAAAATATGCACCTGATGATTGCATAATGCATGAAACTCTAAGTTGTGCCATAGACATTGGACAATAGATAGATATGTGTATGTAAAACTTTGGATATAAAAACAATATATCTATAAAAAGACAATATGAATAAAGACAAAATGATAACTTTTCTTTACCAATGAATATTTTAGAGTGTTTTTAATTTTAAAAAATGTTAAAAATTTAATGTTTTTACTCCACTTCACGTCTATTTATAAATACATGTTGCAAAATAAAATCCTTACATTTAGATTAATAAAGTACATCATGGGATGAAATGCATTGGTAAAGAAATGTCTCCCTTTACTTTATATATATATATATATATATATATATATAAAATAAAAAGGAAGTGTGTATATATATATATATATATATATATAGAAAGAGAGAGAGAGAGTGGGCGGGGAGAGAGTCAATTGCTGATAACCCTTGACAAATGAATTCAGGATGCTGAAAGCAATGGCAATCAGCTAAGTGACAAAATTTTTACTTATATATATATATATATATATATATATCACAGTGAATAAAGAACAAAGAAAATATTAATTTAAAATGGTGCTCAATATAGAAATACAGATATGAATATTTATTATAAATTATAGTTTAGAACATGTACAAATTACAATTTACTACAAATGTGGACAGTTTATTTCGATATCAAAAGAACAATGTCTCATCAGATAGTTAATAATGATGGTTTTTAGACCATTGTTTATTGTCATGGATAAGAACCAATATTCTGCAGTTCAAGATTATTTTTGTCTTCTTTTGAAATGTCTGAATAAAATTCAGCAAATTCTAGAGCAAGATAGAAGAGGCTGCTATATATAAGAGTGAAATGGATATTATACTAAAATGAAGAAATTCTGTTCTAATTTATAATGATGAAAAATGGACTAAAAAGACCTCTGATGGATATTTTGACATTGCAATGGGTTCTCTAGATTCGGCTGAGGCCTCTGATCTTGTGGGATTATTTATTCTTTACAACTTAAACACTTACAAGGATATAAATACAGATAGTATAGGTCTATATAGAGATGATGGCTTACTGATTGTTAGAGATTCCACTAGAATTAGGGTAGATCATACTAGAAAGATAATACTTAGGGAATTAAAGAGTTTAGGCCTTAGGGTAGAAAAAGCACCAACATTAAAAAAGTAGACTTTTTAGATGTTACTCTGGACCTTAGCAATAATTCTTTTCAACTTTACATAAAGGCTAACTCCAACCCAATGTACATAAATCCTAATTCTAACCATCCCTCATTAGTCATTAAACATATACCATCTTCTATTGAATCTAGACTCAGCAACAACTCATCTAGTAAAGTAATTTTTGATCAACATAGCAAATGTTATAATTCTGCACTGAGAAATAGCAGTTATAAGGCTACTGATATCAAATTCAGAAACCCTACTGATAATAATAACAGCAAGAAGAAAAGATCTAGAAAAATCATCTGGTTTACCCCTCCCTACAATATGATGGTTAAAACTAAATTGGGACAAAAATTCTTAAACTTAATCAGCAAACACATTCCCAAAACTAATTCTCTTAGCAAAATATTCAATAATAATACACTCAAGTTAAGCTACAGTTGCACGGATAATCTAGAAAAAATTATTAAAAAACATAACAAAGTTCTCAAAAAGTATTATGATACAAAAAACATGGTAAATTACAATACTCAAATAGATCGCACCAAGGACAAAGGAACTAATACCAGTGGATGAAATTGTAGAAATCTTAAAGATTTCCCTTTGCATAATAACTCTCTAGTTAGCTCCATAGTTTATCTTTGTACCATCTCCACAGTTGAAAATCCTAATACTATAAAGGTTTAGATCAATTCTACTGAAAACTCGTTCAAAACTCACTGGTATCAGCACACACTGTCTTTCAACAATAGTTCTTATAAATACAGCACTTCATTATCCAAATACTATTTGTCTTTAAAGGAAAAAGATAAAACACTTACTGTTAAATGGAAAATCCTTACAAAGGACCAAACTTGTAACTCCCTCCGTGCACCTTGCTATCTCTCTTAACAAAAAATTAGAAATTATCAAATTTAGGGACAGGGTTAAACTGTTAAACCAGAGGAATGAGCTCACTGTTCATTGGAAACATAGTTCAGCATTTACATTAAAATCCAAGTTATAATATTGAAAAATTAAGGAAAATCTTTTTAACTGCCTTTTTGATAGATGTTTTTGTTCGGGTTGGACGTTCTGGTTGATCTTTACTGGGTGTGTCATTCACCATGTGTTATCATACTGATTTTTGCCAGTTGTTCAACCCAATATTAGCCGGCAGGTTGTATGGTTCTAGGGTGTTCTACCCAACATTGGTTTTCACGGGGTCGGGGAATTATAAATAGTTAGGAAACAGTGTGGGACTTGGGCCTTGGGAATCATGGTTATTAGTTATTGGTTTGACAGTTGGTGCTATGTAGAAATGTGTTGGGCTTTGGCCAGATGTTTTGTACTGGTTTGGGCTCTGTCAAGTATTGGCGAGATAATTGATGTCGGATTAGATGTCTCATGGCTGTTTAGGTTGACTGTCAGTGCTGATTTAGGTGCTTGCTGAGTGTTATTGTGTTGATATGTGCCGGATTGTGTAACTGGAGAAAATTTGTCAGAGCGTCTGAGTCAGGATGAAGGTAACCATCAAATATAAGCAAATTAATGTCTAATTATTAGTGCATGTATATATATATATATATATATATGTGCATGTATATATATATATATATATATATATAAGTGTACATCTGTTCTTTTGTACTAGTAGATATATTGATATTTCCTTTACTTGCTGATATGTATGTATATGTATGCATTTACTTGTATCTGTGTGTATGTCTTACATGTATGTCTGTATGCTTTTCTATGGATATATATGTATATATATGTATGTGTGTATGTATATATGTATGTGTGCATATGTATATATATTCATATTTGTATGTATGTTCAGATGTCCATGTATGCATGTCTATAGCTATATATATGTATGCTTGCATATTTGTGTGTGTGTGTGTATGTATATATATATATATATATATATATATATATATATATTATGTATGTGTATATGTGCATGTATGTGCGTATGTATGCAAACAGATAGATAGATAGATAGATAGATAGATAGATAGCTGGGTGTAAGTTTGTGGTCTGGGTGTCACGCTTTTGCAATCGTCAGACAAACTCTTTTAATTTTTTATTTCAAATACTGGATATATGTAGAGATGCATATATTGATAAATTTTTGTGGAAGTGAGATGAAAATTTGGAGGAATATTTGTCATCGTGACGCCTTTTATACAAACGCAGATATAGATAAACACTTGTACATCAATTGACGTACGCAGAGACACACACAGATGTGAGCTAGACAAATGGGTCTCACGCAGGCATAACTTCATGTGAACGATATGGGGCTTAGCATATATATGTATATGTGTGACATTTTGCACATGCATGCACATTTTATTTGTGTATAGTGTATCTACCAAGTTTGATACCAGAGGTTTTGTGTATTTCCATCTATGTGATTATATATTTTTTAAAATCTGTGGAGTTTTTAGTCATGTACATTTTTGTTCTTAGCTTGTGTCTTTGCGTAAGTATATATCTAACTATATTTATATGTTCATGCATTAAAATATAATTGTGTCTAGCCTAACCTCATTCATTCAAGGCTAGTCACATTATGAATTTGCCCTGACTGTATCCAATATGAGGCAATTCAGTCTGTGTCCAAATACAGCTTTAAAATTTAACAGACAAATTAACAAGTCGATAAAAACAAAATTTTGTAATTTGTGCATGTATATATGCATGCGTATATTTATCCATATCTGTGTCTGTTTGTCAGTGTATGTGAATATACTCATCTATTTTTTCATGTGTGGATATGTGTGTTCTTTCTCTTCCATGTTTAAGATATGAATAACTTTCTAAATCTAGTAAATTGTTAAACTTAAAAAATTTTTTGTTTAAATTTCGCAACAATAATAAAGTAGATCTAATAGTTAATTAATAATGCTGATCTCAATTTAATCAAATTTTAATACCAATGCCCTCCAAAATTATTTTTAAGTCTACACACATATTTTTCAAATTAGAAGTTGCTTTACTCTGATTGGTCCACATTTTAAATACAACAATGCCTCCCTGATTAAAGAGGTTTTGCATGTTTTTAACCTTTTAAAAACCTTCAATTTGAAATAAACCACATCACTTGATAAGACACAAAAAGTGTCAAAAACAAAATAGGTACATTTGTAGAGATATTATAACATATCCTTGTTATAATTTCTGAATATATATATATATATATATATATATATATATATATATATAAGACAGAAGAGGGTGCAATATATATATATATATATATATGATAGAAGAGGCTGCTATAAATATATATATAAGATACAAGAGGTTGCTATATATATATATATATATATATATATATATAAGATACAAGAAGCTGCTATATATATATGATAGAAGAGGTTGCTATATATATATATATATATATATATATATATACTAGCAGTATAGCTCAGTGTTGCTTGGGTGTAATGAAAGCTTTAAAACTAATCCATGGTCCTGGAGTTCAGACTCTTTGGACGTTGGCACAAAAGACTAAAAAGCAATAGTTGTTTCCAATTAAAGCAAAACTGTAGACTGAAAGAAAAGTGAATGGATGTAAGTCAAATTTTGATTTCCTGGTATCAATATCAAATAAGCTTTTTCATTGTAAACTGATTTTTGAAGGCTAAATAATTCCTTTGAGTATATGGTATCATGGCTGAGACTAAGAACTACAATTATAGCTACTTAGAGCCAAACCCGAAGCAAAAACTAAAATAAAAGAGCTGAAAAAATACAGACATACAGGCAGATAAACAGACACACACACACAAACATCTTGCCTTTTATATATATATATATAATCAATTTTTTGCACTATTGTAAGAACTGCAACCTTGAAACTTCTGAATATCCTTTCTTATGTCTTTGTCTATGAGTGTATCAAATTCGATTAAAATCTGACCACTCCTTCTCTAACCAGATTTTTTTGATTATCAATTTTCGATATTTATTAGGGGTACCTCGACACAAAACCTAGCTAAGAACGCTCGCAGATGCTTATAGTACAACTCTGTAAATTTTCAAGAAAATCGGTGAAGCCATTTCGGAGTCTATAGGTAACAGACACACAGACAAAGTTCCATTTATAAATAAGTTTAGATTAGATTTAGATGTATCTAAATCTAAATTTAAATCTAAGATAGAAGAGGTGACTATATATATATATATATATATATATATATATATATATAAGATAGAAGAGACTGCTATATATATATATATACCTGTCAAGCTCGCTTCCATTAACTTGCTTTCCTGATATTTACACTCTCCGAAAATTTAAATCCAATATCAATTTCCATCTTCTATCTTCTTGAATTCCCTTCATCTTTTTTGCTTTTCTTCAATACCCACTGTACCCAGTCGTTTCTTTTACTGTAACCCTGAGAGTCTGGTGTGAATATTCTTTATTACTTCATTGAACTCTGGACAATTTTGTCAAGATGAATTTCTATGAATCAAAGAAGTCAAAATAAAGCAAGTACAACATTTAAGCTATTCAGCCAATTCTTGTAACAGAAAATTTTATAGAGAAATCAAAATGCTCCAGCTGATTATTTAAAGATGTTTTACAGAAGCTAAACAAAGAATTAACAAACAGAAAAATTTTGTTAGAGTTTGAGAAAAGAATCTTGAACTTTGAAGTAATATCAATTTTTGCATTTGGTAGCAAATGATGGAGAAAAAACTTCAAGTGATCAAGATGTGGTTCTACAGAAGGATGCAGGGAATGCCATAGATGAAACTTGTAAACAGCAAGAAAGTTTTAAAGAAAAAAGAAACAAGACACTTGTACTAAAAATCAGAAATGACAACTAAAATTTCTGAGACATATAATGAGAAAAGTGCTTGAAAAATTTGATGCTCACATGATATATTGAAAGTAAGAGGGGCAATGGGATAGAGAAATAACCTACTTAATGAGCCTGTGTAAATGGATACCAGAACAGGGATTGGAAGAGATAAGAAGAAGAAAAATATTCCTTTGAGCTACAATAGATAGACAGTTGGAGAGAGCTACAATTATTCCGGAAGTAATGAGACATGATATATGAAAGATCAACATATCTATATTTGATAAAATATAGTTGTAAGCTATATTTATGGAATAAAGTGCTCAATATCAGGGATTGAGCATATGTAAATATTGAAGTTGACATTGAAGCCAACACCTGGAGATGAAAGAGACTTGAACGCACTCTCCGGCAGGGTTTAAACTTGCATACCTTTTTGTAAAAAAACCACCATCTGAACTAGTGTGCTTCAAACTGCTCAGTCACAGTATCTCACAACCCAGCAAGACTCTAGCCATTTTCTTACTAATGAAATACAAAGGGAATGAGGATGATACACTCCTGTGGATGTGGTTCAACAGGTTTTTTTTTCTATAAAGAACTCAAGTAGCAAAACTAGGGAACATAGCTTGTCAAAACATTTTCCATGGAAATAGCAACTGGAGAAGTGATAGGCTTGTGATTTTGTGTCTGTAGAAAAGAGGTTGTAGGGTAGAGACGACAATGTCTAGTTTCTTTTTTCTTTAAAACTTTCTTGCTGTTTACAAGTTTCATCTATGGCATTCTCAGCATCCTTCTGTAGAACCACTTTTGAACTCTGCCTAGATGAAAAAGAAAATATTGGGCAGTTTCAGGTGTGATATAGCAGTAATATTTCATTTTTCGCCTGATCTGATTCCAATAGAGATGAAATGAGGGAAACACAGACATATATTATAAACAACATACAAAAAGAAAACTATTGATTTAAAACAAAATATGCCCATGACAGTAGCTTAAAGCAAATAATTTTGAAAAGGATCAAACAAATGTAATTCTATAATAAACTTAACGAATACCAAACAAAATTAAAAGGTAAAAAAAGATAGAATATTCATCTGACATCATCATCATCATCCATATCAATAAAACTAGAAATGTGCAGAAAGTAAAACCACAAAACACAATATTATCTTTTGTTCTGTTATTCAAGAAAAATATAATCAAAACCCTGAAGAAAAACAACCAAAACAACAGACACAAAATGAATCTTAAAACCAAAGACTCAGACGATTGTATAAACAGCCACACAAGCATTCATCACACTACAAAGAAAATTTTCAAGCTAAGTAATAAACCCAACATAAAGTGAACTTGTGAAAAATAAGTAAAATTATACTAGAAGAAATTCAGTCAGTCAGTTAAGTGCTATATGTGATACCCAATTGGGCGAACATGTCTTGAAAGAGGCATGACTGACTGGGCAGAAGGTTATCTTACAGTAGGTTGCCATTGCTTTCTGTGGTAAACTGGTTGCCAGCTAAAGCTATAGAATCCAATTTGTCCTGTTATTTGACTCATAGCTATAGGGGGAACAGATGTATTATATTATTATGTAGTAATTAGTGGGGGATCAATTTATTATTCATAACAATAAAAAACTGATCCCCTACTTTATGACCAGTAGAAGCCTTAATCATGATTCCAACTTTTATATTCAGTCAGTCAGTTAAGTGTCATATGTGATACATGCTTGGACAATCATGTCTTAAAAGATACATGACTGACTGGGCAGAAGATTATTTCACAGTAGGTGGCCATTAATTTCTGTGGTAGATTGGTTGCCAACCAAGGCTATAGAACCCAATCTGTCCTGTTATTTGACCCATAACTGGAGGGAAGAGATGGATTAATACCTTTCCCAAGGGTATTTGTGTGTAAGTGAATGCAAGGAATTCAACTGGAATTCGAACTTGGCTCCCTGGTTTCTTGTTCCAAGCCAATAGTCACTGCACCACAACACATATCCAGAAGAAATTAACATAGAACAAAGAAAAACTTGAAGTCAAAATCAATAGAAACATTCAGGTTCAGTAATCGATAGGTTTATAAAAATAATAGACACACATATCTATGCATTCATGAAACTTGGTTTGAAAAATTTTTACTAATTTATCACAAAGACTATTTTAAATGAAGCCATATCTGTAGCAAAGGAAGACAGAAAAGTACCAACAAAGCAAATAAAATTACAAAATCACAAAAAGTGGCACAGTTAGAGAAAACACAGAGGAAGCATTGGATGTAAACCTGAGAAGTTATGATGGATCATGGAAATGCGTTTGAATATAGAGGGGATAGACAAAATAAGAGAAACACCATAAAATTTCAAGCAAATTTATTTCAATATGGGATTGTATCAACGTTAGCAGTAATTACAGCTTGAATTCAGTATGAGATCAGCTCATAAAAAGTTTGAATAATGTTCAGAGGAATTTTTAAGCATTCTTTAGCTAAAACAGTTTCCAATTCTCTCAATGGTGATGGGAGAGAATATCAACTCTTCACTTGTCTTTAAAAAATGAACCATAAATGTTCAATGATGTTGAGATCTTAGGACGGTGGTAGCCAGATAAGATGTTCTACTTTACTAAACTGTTCCTCATGCTATTCACCTACAATTTCAGCAGTATGAATGAGTGCATTATCATTCTGAAAGATGGCATTTCCCTTCAGAAACAGTTCCTGAACCATAGGATGAAACTGAGCACTTAAAGTTCTTAAATAGTCCTGACTGTTGATTTTAATACATTTATTAAATAGTATCTGTCAAAAAAACAATGATTTCAGATAAAAAAAAAACAAACAAAAAAAACAATGAAGTACTACTAATATTAAATCAATAATCATTCAAATAGACAAGCTTTTGACAGTTTAAGCAAATTTTCCAAATTATGTTATTAGGATACTTAGGTGTTTCCATTATTTTTTCCATTTCCTCTATATACTAACAAAAAAAAAATACATGTGACTTTACAAACTCTTAATTTAACTAAAACAGATAAACCAGAAAACAGAAAATAATAAAATTTTTTCAACAAATAACATTTAAAATTGTCATAGAAATAAGCAATTAAGAGGCAGATTTCCAGTATGCAGTTTTCAAACCTCCTAGAAGGGACACACCAACATTTCAGTAGTAACAACACAATTTACTTACATATATACTCCAGCCAACCATCTACTTTCATCAAACAAATTCCCAATCTATCATTCCCAGATCATCCAACACCTTGTTAAATGAAAATTTAGAATAAAAAGTTGTTAAATGGTTATAAAAATGGTTATGAAATGGCAGTACAGAAACATTTAACAAACTTATTAACAAACACTTCCGAATATCATGCAAATTTTACAAAATAAGCAGCAGAAATACTCTAAAACTTAGACATAACTGCACTGAAAATATGCTATAAATCATAAAAATACAACAGAAAAATCCCCTACAGCTCTCGCTTGCAACTGCAGAATAAAATTGAATGCCCACCAAATACTAACTGCCAACAGACCAATGTAATATATTAAGCTATATGAAACCTAGAAAAAGTACAGTGAAATAATAAAAGATCTTTAAAAACAGAAACAGTTACTCCTATAAAACATCATTTAGCAACAATATATATGCAAATAGCACAGTCAGTCAGTTAAATGCCATACGTGATACACGCTTGGGCGATCATGTCTCGAAAGAGACATGACTGACTGGGCAGAAGATTATCCCGCAGTAGGTTGCCATTGCTTTCTGCGGTAGACTGGTTGCCAGCCAAGGCTATAGAACCCAATCTGTCCTGCTATTTAACCCATAACTGGAAGGAAGAGACGGATTAATACCTTTCCCAAGGGTATTTGCGCGTAAGTGAATACAATGGATTTAGCTGGAATTCGAACTCGGCTCCCCGGTTTCTCCCAAGCCAATATCCACTGTACCACAACACACATCCAATGCAAATAGCACAACACTCCCAAAATACATACATAACTTAAAAAAACTAAAACAATCTAAAACTGACAACAAACATAATCTGTTGTTTGGTTACTTTTGTTTAGCAGCATACCAGTACCTATAGGTTATTTAATGCTGAAATCTAAATATCTTATACACAATTTTGTTCTTTATAGATAATAACAATTTTAGTGATACAAAACTTACTAATTAACCCATAGCTGTGGGAAAAGAAGTTGATTCATAGCTTTTGCATGTAAGTGAATATAACAAAACCAACTGGAATTCAAACTTGGCTTCCTGATTAACATTATACCAACTGCACATCTAAGCTTACAGCATCTGGTATTCCCAAGTAACTACACCCATCTGGCTATTAACCAGGCTTGATGTTTAACTTTGTTGATTGCATGAAAACCAATTTTTCAATGTGATGTGGCACTATGCTGACAAGAATAGTATGGAAAATAAAAGAAACATGTCTAGCTGATAACATTTTCAAACATTGTAACCTTTGCCGAGAGGAAAAAATATTAATGATCTCATTGTCAAACAATTCTAACCAAAAGATCAGAGCTTATTCCCAAATGCAGACACAAATTCAAATTCCTTCTTTGTTACCTACAACTATATTGCAAGGCAAAAAAATGAAGAAGTAAAAACCCATAATTTAAAACTAATCAAATTTATTTCAAATGCAAATCTTTACAACTAAATAAAATATACGAAAATAGATTGATAATATAATAAACAAATAAATAAAATATAAGTAAAAAATACTAAAAAAAGTCAATTTCAAAACTATAAATAAGCTGGAAGATTAAATAGAAGCAGAAAAACTGGGGGAAAAAGTAGTTTCCATTTTCCATCTTAACCAATTTCACATAAGCACCCTGTAGCCTTTGTACAAATTCTAAACAAAGTGAAGTAATAGATGGTCTGATGTTTTCTTAAGGCATGCAGTTTTGACTTTTATATCCAAACTGCTCACATACACATGCATATTGATTACATTAAATCATAATTTTATGGACACCCATATTTGAGTAGAAGTTCTATTTAGTTAAACAGTGTTTCTACTGGCCTGATTAAAAAAGAAGCATTTGTGTTCATGTCTTTAAACACATATACAGGAGGATGCTGAAATGAACTGATTTTAGTCTTGTCACTTCCAAAAATCTGACCAAATGGTCATAATTTTTTTGAAATTCTTTCTTGCTTAGGCTAATAACTTTTCAGTAGCTCTTTGTGTGTATGTGTGCACATGTTTGCACACAAACACATACACATATGTATATATAGAGGTATTATAAATGAATAAATTGTAAAACAATTCAACATTACATGTTTCATCTTTTGAAAGGACTTCTTCAGAACTGAGGGCAGTGTATATGATATACAACAAATGCCATTTACAATTCTACATAAAAAAATACTATATATATTATCATAGATCCTCCCCAGAACATTTCCTCCACCTGGGTAAACAGCATCTAGTTAGGACCAGATATTCTGCTATGATAACTTCCTTTTTATTTTCAGTATTAACATTCCGTTAAACTTGTCAGGGTTGCTTCCCTTGTATTGAAGGATTACCAGCAGGACAGATAAAAATTTATAAAAAGGAAAAGTTGGTTCAGTTGAGTTAATTGAAGCTAATGTTTCTCGGATTCCCTAAATGACACATTCAACTAACCATGGACCAAGAATGAACAAAACACCAAATGTTAAAATATAACAATTTAATGTATAGAAAAGGATGAATAAAAATGATGGGTGGGGGAGATGTAAAATATTGTTCTTATCCAACAATCAATAGATAATGAGTGGCGAAAGATGCAAACCCAACAAGACCCCAACACATGCAATATGAACTATATAAATATAATCTATTTGTACATGTGTAATGGTGTCTTCACAAACATAATATTTGGGTACTGGTTGTAGGCTAAGGCTAAAGTAGGGGGATGGGTACAATAACTTATCTCATAGTTCTTTTCTTTTCTTTCTTTTATATTTGATGAAACAGCTTCATTTTTTTATCATCTTTCTTCTCTGATGACCGGGAACTATATTTTCAATCTTGCTTCTTATCTTTTTCTTCTGGTCTGACATTGAATTTCTTTCCTTTTCTTCTTTCAGATTTTCTGGCTTGAGTGCTATGACCTGTTCTGCGATGGACAATATTTCTCACACTCTTGGCATCAAGAACAATACGGTTTGTTTTCTGCTTCAGGGAATGTGTGGTCTCAGCTTATTTCTTGAAGTCGCAGTTAACATGACTCCCCCCCCCCTCCCCCCCCCCGTCAAGATCTGGCCAGCTACTGACTTTTCAAAAATCACCTCATGTGCCTCTTTTTTTGGCACCTGAATTTCTGGCTCGCTGATTGGTTGTCCTCGGCCAATCATGTTGCTTCTTTCATTTGCTGCTCCTTCTGTTCTTATCCTATGGTTTATACTTTATGCATGATGTGGGAAGGGGGTGGGTATCTATTGTTGGCTTACATTCTTCACAATATATATATACATATATATATATTCTAAACAAAGTCAAATCAAGCCTATATAACACAATTTTTGATTCTATGCAAATAACCATCTCTGCTCTGAAATGTATCGTAATGTCAACAAAGGTAAACAGACAATGTTACGGAAAATCATGAAGATTAACAAAATGGTTTAACAACTGACATATTGAAATTATGTTGATAGGGGTCGCAGGTTCGAATCCTGCTGAATGACACACATTTTCGTAACAAAAATTCATCGTAAATAATCAGACCAGTAGAAACAAATATACTGTTGGATTAAAAAACAGATTATCTACTCAAATACAAATATTGATTAAAAATAATGTTTAAACAATTAATTTCACAGAGGTCAGTACTAAGTGGTGAGTGTCTGTTTCCTTGCTTGATCACAGTCTGCAAGCCAAGTTTTTTTGGGGGTTTGACAATTTAAATATGTCAGGGGGTGCATTATGGTTAGTAAGAACTTTTGTATGCTATTGATGCTTAATGGGTGGGCAGTAATGTTTATGTTAAGAATTATTCTTGAGGCTATTGATTAGAAATAATTGTGGATCTGAATAGAGTTATTTGTTGAAATTTCACAATCTTGTTTGTTTTTTGCTCTTTATTTATTATTGATTTGTTTGTTGTTTTAGAAGATTCTTCATTCATATACATTTTTGGTTTTCTCCACTGCAATGAATACATTATGTGAATTGATTTTATATATATATATATACTAGCAGTATAGCCAGGCATTGCTTGGGTGTAATGAAAGCTTTAAAACTAATCCATGGTCCTGGAGCTCAGACTCTTTGGACGTTGGCACGAAAGACTAAAAAGCAATAGTTGTTTCCAGTTAAAGCAAAACCATAGACTGAAAGAAAAGTGAATGGATGTAAGTCAAATTTTGATTTCCTGGTATCGATATCAAATAAGTTTTGAATTTTGAAAGCTAAATAAGTCCTCTGAGTAAATGGTATCATGGCTGACTAAGAACTACAATTATACCTACTTAGAGCCAAACCTGAAGCAAAAACTAAAAATAAAAGGGCTAAAAAAATACAGACATACAGGCAGATAAACAGACACACACACAAACAACTTGCCTTTTATATATATATACATATATATATATATATATATATATATATATTATTGATTTTCTGCAATATTGTAAGAAATGCAACTTTGAAACTTTTGAATATTGTTTCTTATGTCTTTGTCTATGAGTGTATCAAATTTGATTAAAAATCGGACCACTCCTTCTATAACCCAATTTTTTCAATTATAGATTTTTTATATTTATCAAGGGTACCTGGAAACAAAACCTAGCTAAGAACACTCACAGATGCTTATAGTACAACTGTGTAAATTTTCAAGAAAATCGGTTCAGCCATTTTGGAGTCTATAGGTAACACACACACACACACACACACAAAGTTCCATTTATAAATAAGTTTATATTAGATTATATCTATATATATATATACAATGAATAAAATAAGTAAAGAACAGGTAAAAAAGTGCCTTTAATCTAACATGATTCACTTTAACAAACTTCGAAAAAAGCTTATTTATTCTATTCATCTTGTTGGATTTCAATCCATATATTCAACTCATGTTTATATATATATATATATATATTAGGACCTTGAATAAATTCTCACTGATTTTTCATGAAAATTAATGTTTTATTTACAAAAATTAGTAAGAAACATGTCACTGAAAGTATTGTCCATCACTAGCCACTACTTTTTTAAATATTTCTGGCAGCATTTGAATTTCACTTAAAAAAAATTGACATGTCTTTTGAAGCTAACTTTTAGTTCATACATTTTTTGGCATCTTTATAAAAATGAAAATGCTGCTCAGCCAAGGCCATGTGCTGTCAATTGGAACAAGGGATAACCAGATGGTGCAATGTATAGTGAATACGGTGGGTGTAGTAGGACTTCCCATTTAAGTTTTTCAAGTAGGTTTTCACTTCTTTTGCAACATGTGGCCTAGTGTTGTCATGTTACAAAATCACTTTGTCTTTCTTTGCTCATATAGCAGCCATATTTTCTGCAATGCTTGGCTCAAACACATCACTTGTAGTTAATAGCAATCTCCCATGATTGGTTATGTTGGTTGAGCTACTCATAATAAACTATACCCAGTTGATCCAACCAAATGCAGAGCAAAAACCTTTGAATGATAAATATGTTGCCAATGTTGATGCATGGCTAAGCTTACCACATTCTCTTCTATGCTTAGGGATATTGTAGTGTATTCACTTTTCATCACTGGATATGATGTTGAAGCAGCTGTTCACAAATGGCAAGATGCTGTTCGACTCGGTTTCAACTTATACAGCACCCAATCTTTTAGCTTTTGAATCATTACTTATGCTTTTGAAAATTTTGAAAGTGTTGTGCGATCAACTCTTAATGATTCTGCAAGTTCTGCTTGCACCTGAAATGAATTTTCATTTTAATGCTTCCAATTTTTCTTTTTCAAACTTCTTCAGTGCGCCAGAGAGTTCTTTATCTTCAACATTAAAATAATTATTTTCGAAGTGTCAAAACTAATTTCTGCATGTTGTTTCTAACAGGAGCATGGTCAGCGTAAGGCTCAACAAGAATTCCGTGTGCTTCAGCTGCAGATTTTTTTTTAATAAAGTAGTACAGTCAAATTTTCTGCAAATACACTTTCTTTGGCATGAAACCTGACATGTTTAATGATATATATATATTATCCTACATCTATGTATGACTCAGAGTTTCATGTATTATGCAATCATCAGGTGCATATTTCAAACTGAGAGTTTAATAGATTTGAATTTAAGTTCACTCAATGTTCATGAGAATTAAACCTTACATGTGTTTGAATGATGGTAAATTTTACTTTGGAAGTACTTCTAACAGGTGGAAGATAAGATTTAACAACCAGATGTTGTCTTTAAACAACAGTAAATACAGCAAAAGTACTACTTTATCCGTACATTATTGGAAATAAAAAAACAACAGCAAGAATCCAATTATTATCTGGAATATCGTAGCTAAATCCAAACGTTACAATCGAAAAGGAGATTAATGTAATCTATGCTTTTTAGAAAAACTTGTCATCAAACCATATCAGAAATCTAAATTTGCTGAATAAAAGATGTGATTTAATGACCACATGCTGTCATAGAAAAAATACTTAAATTCTTAGACCCAGATTAATATAAATCCCTCTTTACATTTGCCTCTTTCTTTCTTTCTCCCCCCCCCCCCCGAAATATTACTTTTAACAATTATCAATTAAACCCTTTTTATTTTCGCTTCTTACATTTTTAATTCCTAATTCTAAATTTTACCTCTACATTTTTCTTTTCATCTTTATTTTATTTTTATTTAAAATTTTCATTTTCCTTACATTTTATGTACGTGTAATATTTGAATATTTAAATTTTTAAGACTCATGATTTATGCCCCTTTGACTTCTTCTCCTGCATTTTATTTTCATTTAAAATTATTATCCACATGTAACCGTAGAATATTTAAATTTTTAATCTGGTTATTAAAAAAACAGAAACTTAACTTTATTAGATTTAATTCCAATGAATATCAAGTGAACTTAAATTCAAGTTTAATGTCAGTTTGAAATATGCACCTGATGATTGCATTTCACATGAAACTCTAAGTTACACCATAGACATAAGATAATATATATATTTATTGATATATATATATATATAATACAGCGCTGTTCATAGACTGAGCACTGTTTTATTAAAACCTGAATAAAAATACTATACATATGTACACCCTCCTCATATGTATATATATTAATTTACATCCCTATCTAACCTTATTTATAAATGGAACTTTGTCTGTGTCTGTGTGTGTGTCCGTTACCTATAGACTCCAAAACGGCTGACCCGATTTTCTTGAAAATCTACACAGTTGTACTATAAGCGTCTGCAAGTGTTCTTAGCTAGGTTTTGTCTCAAGATACCTGTGATAAATATTGAAAATCAATAATTGAAAAAATCGAGTTATAGAAGGAGTGGTCCGATTTTAATCAAATTTGATACACTCATAGACAAAGACATAAGAAATGATATTCAGAAGTTTCAAGGTTGCAGTTTTTACAGTAGTGCAGAAAATCGATAATATATACATATATAAAAGGCAAGATGTTTGTGTGTATGTCTGTTTATCTGTCTGTCTGTATGTCCTTTATACAAATCCACAATTTTTATCTGATTCTCATCAAACTTCACACAAATATTGTTTATGCTGAATCTGAGCTCCAGGACCATGAATTAGTTCTAAAGCTTTCATTACACCCGAGCAATGCTGGGCTATATTGCTAGTATATATGTAAAAATAGATAAAGATGTAAAAAATGATATACTCTCTTACAGATTAATAAGTTTATAATTTTTTGTTGCAATAAGTTTTTCTCATGCCAAAACTTAATAAAAAAGATACAGTTGAATCCCATGAATATTAGAAAACCAATATTCCTGAGCTATATTAAGAATATTTACTTCTATCTTGAATTTATCATTTTCTTTCTTTTAAATAAGTTATGATAAGAAAACTTAATGGAGGAAGTAAAAAATAACCTTGCAATAATTTATGGATGAGCATTACATTTTTTCATGATATTAAGTAGTAAATTAAACACTTTACAAGGTATAAATCCCTTGTCCTAACCATTTAGCTATCTTCATGAATTTCCTAAACAGGAAGGGTAGAAATTCTTATATGTAGTCTTTGAGTCCAAAAGTCTGAGTGAAAAGCAAAAGCACAAGACAAAAAAGCTTCCCAAAATACTGGCAATATAACCTCAAAATAAAAAACACACATTGCTGAAGTTATTCAAGAAAGTTGCCAATAATTTCACATCACAGTAAATTCCAGGTGGATTTAAAAGATATTGATTATTAGTGAAAACAGAAGTCTGAATTTTAAGACTTATTCAAAATTTTTCTTTGTAGTTTTCTCTTAATTCAAATTCTTGCCAGCATTTTGTTCCCTCATTTGTACATTTTCATTCCCCTTAGAAACGAAAATTATTCAGTTTCTGTGCAAAACTACATTTAATTCTTGGCACATCGCCAAATTAAGGAACTGAATGGTTTCAAAATAAGAGAGATATGTGGTTTCAATAACAATTTGAGGCCAAAGCCCTTTTCAAAGATATGAACTTGAAATCTGCTGAGAAACAGATAGAAAGACACAATGAAAAAAATCATTTGAGAGCAAAGCTGAGTAAAGCAAATACTTTTCTGATCCAATCCAGTTTTAAAAATCTGGAAAAGTTTTTAAAAATAAATAAATACATAAAAGGACAAAATATTTTCTAAAAATAAATTTGATATTCAAAAAAGAACAAGTGTAAATTATTTATTTCTTTATTTTGGCTTTTTAAAATAGAAAGATTTTAATTATAAGGACATTGTGGATTTTGCAAATACACAATTGCTAAAAAAGAACTGGTCAGATAAAATCATATTTTAAATTAAAGTTTTCTATCTTTTAATCATGTAAAATTTCATAACAAAAAGTATTAATAAAAAATCAAGTTGATTAAGGATTTGTAGTTAAAGACAAGAAATATGTGATACATGAAAAGCCAAATTTAAATTATTTTAAAGGAAATGCAATCTTAACAGAGTAAACACCTTGCCTGTTATATTAACACTGTCGACTACTATAGGGCTACAAAATCTCCCCCCCCCCCGCCACAAAGAAAGCAAAGGGAACGGATTCATCAATATCAAAAAAGTTATTTATAAATGTGTATTGGAATATTCTTGGTCTGATAATCTTCCTAAACAGTTACACTCTCAATAAGGCTCACCTTGCCTTAAATGTTTATTGAGAGTCAAGCTCACTTCAATTCTCAAGTGGAACTCATAAGTTCTGATGATAAGTAAAGACAGACAAAGTTCTACTCAGCTTGTTTCTGACAAACTCCAGAGGGAACGCTTCCTTAAACACTATGATCATAAACTCTTCAATCGACAATTGTATGTCCTACATATCCTCATAATCTACACTTACTGCCCCTTATTATACCCATAAAACAACATGACTCAGTCATCTGCTGCCATAAATGGCTCTTGGGTCATGTATTCAGTGAACAGTATTGACATTGGTATTAAGAAATTTGTCCTACTATTTAACACATAGCTGGAGAAAGAAGAGACAGATTAATACCTTTCCCAAATTGAATTTTCAAATACATGCAAATACCTTTGAGAAAGGTGTTAAACTGTCTCTTCTTCCTCCAGCTATGGGTTAAATAGAAGGACAGATTGGGTTCTATAGTCTTGCTTGGCAACCAGACTACTGCAGAAAGTAATGGCAACCCTACTGATGGAAAATCTTCTGGCCAATCAGTCATGTCTCTTTGGAGGCATGATTGCCCAAGTGTGTATCAAATATAGCACTTAATTGACAAGTGTTAGAAAAGTTTTAGTTTTTTCTTAGTCAGGCTGAGAACTTTTCAGTAACCCTCTACATATTTTCTTAGTGTTTAATTAGTGGTTCTGTTTTCTTCTGAGCAAAAGGATATACTATGCATTAAGCTGACAGAAAAAATAGACAGTTAAAACATCAATTAATTTTCATCAAAACATGGTCATTTTTGAGACAGGCTAAAATGAAAAGAATGTGTATATATTTGTTTATATATATATATATATATATATGAATGATAAAATAAGAAACAAATAGGAAATGATTAAACATGATAAATATTATTCTGTGGATTCTTTTTTTATAATTATATTGCCTTAAGGAAGGCATTTTACTGCCACTGTTTTGCAGATGGTTACATAGGAGAAAAGTTATGAAAAAGAGTGACAGGTTATAGGGGGTGTCAGGAAGTGCATAAGAAAAGGATGAGAATACTGATGAGAGTGGAGTGGATGGAGAAAGGAGCATGAGAGAGAGGATGCAGGTTAATGAGATAGGAGATGACTATTGACTTTACATTTAAATTCTTGGAGATTTTAGCTGTCGGGGAAGCAAGTAAATGGAAGGGAATTCTACAGACAGGAAGTGCAAGAAAATAAGCTGCTGGAGTAGAATATGTGTTTACATTTTATTGGTTTCACAGTAAAAGGGTGGGACCTAGTTGCTAATCTTGTGGCTCGAGTATATTCATATATAGGGGTCACCAGTGAGCTAAGTTCATCGGAACAGAAGCCATAAAAATATTTGTAAAAGAGACACAGGAAAGCCACAATGCACCATATATATCATATCCGTCAAGTCTCAACAGACCTTTGATCTGCACCAAAAGAGTATTTATGCCCCTTCAGCTGCTGATGGATGCTGTAGAGCATCTGTTATGGCTTTACAGGCCAACACAAGAGTGACACTCACAACTGCAAAGAATGCAAATGAATGCACGTAAAGTAACACTCCCTGTTGTCTCACCTCGTTTTTTTTTTCCCCATCAGACATGCTTCTCCCCAGTATCAAGCCTTTGTTTCTTCTCTCATCATTCTAGACCTCAGTGTAAATCATGTCTCATTGGCAATGTCTTCCTACTTCTTGATGTCCAGTATATATATATATATATATATATATATATTATTTATTTAGAAATTATAACATAAATACATACATAAATAAATAAAATATTAATCTGCAGACAGATCTGTTTTGCTGTATCACAGCTCATCAGTACGGTTAGACATCTTTGATTGCTTTTACCCAGAATTGAAACCCAACCAAATTGGCGTCAGTCAGCGATTCTACCTCTGAGATATGAGTGTTCAGTAGAAGGAGGCAGACTTTTAGTGTATGATGTATCATATGCCAGTAGTTAGAGTGCTCTAATTCATTACTGAATGAACAATGCGCAGATGCTAGAGTAGCTACTGTTTTTTCAAAGTTTACCAGTCTTCCAGAGTGCTCAATCAGGGTGTCATAGCATATATATAAAATATATATATATTTAGACATTATAACATAAATATGTTATAATATCACCACAAAAGAAGCTATTCTGTTTCAACACTCTTATCAAGTGGTAACATATATATATATATACATATATATATATATATATATAACTGTAGCTGGATTATGAAAAAATAATTCTTTTACAGCAGTTATTGATTTTCCACCATAATCTTCTCCATTATTCAGTGATGAATATTAATAACACAACTGAAAATTGTTACGTTTAAATTTTAAAGATTCCACTAATATCACGATGTAGGTTTATTGATCCTTCCTTATAAAGACAGAATGCTTGTTGCTGAAATAATATAAACATGTATATACAAATCAAATAATGCAGATGATTGAGTACAATTTGCTCAACTAAAATCTCATTTTGTTGAATATTAAAGATTGAGACTGCACTTACCTGTACTAGTGTTTGAAGATTAAATAAACACATACATATGATCTTTTTTAAGTCATTTTACCGCAAACAAGTAATAAAGCTACTATATTGCAAAGAGTTACATGAGTGTGAGAGAATGAGAAACAAAATCACTATTAAGGAGAAAGAACAATAAAAGAACAATAATTAAGAAGACAGAGGATAAGGATTGTCATTACAATTAAATTTTTGAAGACCAAAGTTGACTGGAAAGCAAGAAGCAAAAAGAGAATTTCAAAAATGAGAACTTTAAGTGAAGAAACTGTTAGCAAAGAATTTACAGTTACATCTTGCCATTTCAGCTGTAAGATGATGAGACCTTACTACCAATCTAGTGCTGCACTTCAATTCATAAAGTCAAGGTAACATAGAGGAAAGTTCATCGAAATAATTATCATGAAAATATTTATAGAAAAGGTACATGGATGCTACATTATGGCAGTGTATAAGGAACTGAAGCCAAGATGCTAGATCATAACATTGCTTATTCTTTGAATTGTATCAAGAATCTCTAAATATATAGGTGAAGTACTATGCCAGACATGGCAGCAATATTCAAAGCTTGGATGAATGCCAGACTTTGAAATATTTAAGATAGATTCTGTCATAACAATTTAAAGTAGATGTGCAGAAATACATCTGTAGTTGTACTTCCAGCATAACGGATGATCAAGGGATAACATCTCAGTTCTACCCATGTAGAGTATCATAGTATACTGCTGTTGACTTTACACTGTGAAACTTTGAATATTATTGCCAGAAGCCAAAAACTACTATTTTGTTTGGTTTGGAACTTTTGAAATATATTTTTGTCTGAGTTTAAAGTCACTATAAAAACTATTTTCTTTAAATTCAAAATCTCTTTTTAGAACTTTTTTTTTAAAAACACTACTCGATATTAACTTGAAAAAAATTTTACTTCTCAATTTGCACTATTTTTTACTTAACTAACTTAAACTATTTTATGTTCAATTTAACAAGTAGAATTGGGTTAAGTTAAGGTCAGTGTAAATCAAACATAAGCAATTTGTTACTGATTAAATCCTGCAGCTAATATGCTAAGATTTCTCCCTTCTTTAAACAAGAATTAATTTGGTTTGGATTTGATTTCAAATGTCAGGTTAAGTTCTCTTGCATCCAATGTTTACTACAGTTTGGGTTCATAACAAAAAAAAACACTGTTTATAAAATTTCCTATTGTCCTTCTTGAAAAAGGTCATAATTTAAAAACTGTTCGATGAAAAGACAAATGAAGACAAAAGTCTAATTTTGAGATTTCAGCTCAAAGAAATCTTCTTGAAGGCAATGATCAGAACAAATCCATTGGCTTTCAGCATCAAAGGTGCATATTTGAAGATGCAGAAAAAAAGAGATATGTACAAATAATATCAGAAGAACCTTATTGCTGTGTTTAACCAGGCAGAAAAAGGGTCTGCCAGATCATTAATAAATTACTGAGTTTAACAGATATTCTTTTCCCAGAGAGAGACAAAAGCATAAAGACTGTCTCCTTAATGGAAGCTAAATTTCTGATGAGAAATACGACTGCAGAGAAGAAGAGAAGATAAAAGAGAGAGATGAAATAAAGCAACAATGAGAAAAAAAGGTGGGAAAGTCTGAAGAAAAAAATTTAAAAAAAGAGTGATGAAGAAGAAAAAAAGATGAAAATAAAAATGAAGAAAGAGAGAGAGAGGGTTAGACGAAAAGGAAGAAAAAGAAAATAAAAATGAAAAATATATAAAAAAGGGCAGTATGGAAAAAATGAAGAAGTAAATAAAAAAGGACAAAAAAGGAGATAATTAAACTGTAAAAGATGAAGAGAAAGAAAAGTGATAGAGATAAAGAATAAAAAAAAGCAGAAGAAAGAAAATCAAGAAGAGAAAGAAGAATAAAAAAAAGATGGAAAAGAAGTTCAAGATAAAGTTAAGGAAACAGTTGAAAGAAAGATCAAACATTAAAAATTTCCAGGATTTGATAGATCTCATGAGTGCCTGGGATATTTGTGATAATTTTGACACTCAACCAGTCCAGAAGGATTGTCTAGAGTGTACTAAAAAAGAACACAACAGACAACATCAAAAGTTTTACATCAATAAATCTATTAAATATCAACTCTAACGGGCTGGTCAATTGACCAAGAGCAGACAAGTGCATTGGGAAGATTTGATGTCTCCTAAGTACGCTCTCATTAATGGAGAATGTAGAAGCTCTACCAGACATATTTGTCAAATTTAGACTGACTTCAAGTCCTCCAAAATTACAGGAAACTACTAAATAATGAATACCTCATCACTTTACATGAAACATTGCGCCTATGCATGGAGTCTATGTGAAGATAGTACTATTGCATGTGTATATCTGTCCTGGTTGATTTTATAGCTGTATTGCGTTACTTGGATTTGGCCGCAGGAAATTTAGTAAGGTATGCAAACAGTTCCATACATGTTTAATCAAATTTTTATTGGACGAAAGTTATCAATATATTGGACTTCAGTTGAATGCCTCAACATTTTCAAAAGAAAATAAGTTAAACACAGCTAGGATTTTATATATATATATATATATATATTCATAAATCAAACAACATAACTCACAAAAGAAAATAAGTGAAATCATATTCATGTAATTAACTGCAGTGTGTGTGTGTGGGGGGGGGTGGAGTGGAAAAAAGTGGTGTGTTACATGGTTTAGTTGAAATTAGGAAATTGGTTTGTCAGCTGCTGTTTCACCAGAAAGGAAACTGTACATGTCTTGTACTTATAACATCCTGTGACTAAGAGAAAAAAAGAGTATCATTTCCCTTTATATCACATATTACCATGACACCAACTGTCATGGTAATATGTGATATAAGCTAAGTAAAGGTGGAGAAATCTCACAGGTCTAAATTTAGTGAGTATTCATCATCATTATCTTTCAGTCTCAGTTGAGATTATAAATCCCACAACACTCCACTAGCATTCATGATCCTGCCATAAGGTCATTTCTCTTAATCTCCATGTCCCTGCTGGTTACATCAGGAGAGGTTATTTTCTTGTTTCTCTTGCCATGAAGATGAGGTCTCCAGAGGACAAGGGATGAGGTAATCTCATTCTCTGCTCAATGACTGTGGCACACAAACTCGTCTCCCCGGGCTTTTCACTAGACAGGACATAATTGACCATATGTCATTACTCTGGTAGGATGTTGTCTCCAGGAAAGATTTTTAGCTTGCTGTAGAAGTCTTGCATTAATTAGGGACAAGAATGAAATGGGAAATCAAAGTCAGCTCATGAATCTCTTATTCCAAGCCTATAACCATTGTACTAGCTTCACATTAAGTAATAGAGAGATTTATTGCTTAGAATTTAAATGTCACTACTTAAAATCAGTATTTTTTTATGTGAATGTTAAGAGAAACCGTTTCAAAACCTTGAATTATAATTGATATCTTTCATGTTGTCCTGTGACATGAAATTTTCTGTGAGAAAATTTGGTCTATGCTATTTATATTATTCAGATTATTGTCCTCATCTCTGTTGTCATCTTTACAATATTTCAGCCATTGTATTCTCCAGCCTTCTTCAGGTGCTAGGAATCTTGAACCAAATTATGGGGCATTTTATTTTCATTCATTGTGTGAAGCCACTGCTGGTAGTCATGAGGTATCTCCCTTTAACCTAACTCTCTAAGTTATTTGTTCACCACTGCTGTAACCTGGTACTGAACTCACAACTCTTTGGGTCAAGTCACTGGAACTAACCAATGTCCTATATTCACTGGGCCATGTGTCCTTGAGGACAACAGCAAGTGAATTTCTGGGACTTAAAAACAGAATGTCTCAATGACCATTTTTTTTACCTGAGTTCATATTGCAATTTTTGATGCTAATGATTTTCTCTAGTATTCTATCAAAGAATATGAGAATAATATACCCCAGTGATCATTGTAAAGGGTTTGGTTAAAAATTCCTAGCATCTGAAGAAGGCCAAAACATACAACAGCCAAAATGTTGTAAAAATGATGAGGACAATAGTCTGAATAATGTAAATAATATAAATTTTACCTCATCTCAGAAGTATAGACAAATATTGAAGAAAATTTGGTGTTATCAAACTTGGCAAGAAACATTTCAGTTCAATATCTTTTTTTTTCAAGGTTGATGGTGTCTATAAGGGAATAACATTAGAAATAACAGATACAACTATGCCAAGGAAGAAATATGAAAAGGAATAATGCTGAAAGCTCATCTTTTAAAACAACATATAGACAACATTCATTTATTGTCCAGTTCATATTCCTCTCCAGTCTGTTGAACAAAAGTAGTGGTTTATCCCTTGTTTCCTGTTTAGGATTGAGTTTTCAGTTCTTATTAAAGTTTTTTCATTCTCTTTTATTCCCAATAGCATCTTACATCTTAGTGGCATTATTACCTTGCTTGGGGTGAATTGATTTTTAAAAAATGAAGGAGCAAGTGTTTGCTTTGAACAAAGGATTAAAGAAACAGCTAAATTGATATTGAAAATGTTCAACTATAAACACCTTTAAAAATGGTGATTGGTGTCATAAAAGTTGTAAAAAATTTTTTGGATTAAATGACACTAAATACACTCTGGATTAATAAGTGCATCTGATTTTTTTTAATCTGCTTATTTCTCAATGACAAGACTTTTTTGTTGAGACTGTTTAGTGCATCAATGGAAAATTAAAATTATTTTATTACTCATTTTCTTAATCAAAATTTTTAACCAAGATGATTTTGGGTCAAAAGGTATGCTCAAAACAATAAAGAAGAGGATAAGAGTAAAAATAAAAACATTGAATGTGTAATGATGTTTCTTTATTTCAAAATTTCATACAGAATCAGTCAACAATTGAAATCTAAGGCTTTAAATAACAGGTGAAAGAATCTGAAATGTCTAGGATATAAGTAAAATCCAAGGTAAAAACATTGAAGGATTAAAACTGGAAAATCTTGCAATGCTCTCATAATCAATATATTAATGCCCTTCTAACCTTCACTCATGTGTACATTATAACTATTATTTGCTATATTTACAAGAAGATTAAAAAATTGACATATAGCGACATCAGCTATGCTTGTGAAATGGCCTTGTATCAAACATAACTGATCTCACTACATTTGAAAAAATCAGAAGGCTGAACAAAAGATAAAAGAGTCTTGTCAGTATTAATAAGTGTAAATTTATTTAACAAGAAGAATAACATCAATTTTGTTGTTGAAATAATATTCATGTTTGATAGTTCTGCAAAAAGGTTTTCATTTGAATGTGTGTTTAAGAGTTCAGTTTTCTTAAAGTCAGATGAAATGGATTTATAAAGAAAAGACAAATTTGATGTTGCTATTGTGTGTACAACTATAGTAGTTGAAAGTTTGTGCTGAGTGTGAATAAAATGAAAATGATGTTTTTGTATCTCTTTCTTTTTTGTGAGAGAGTATGAACAATGCTGGTTATCTGGGTTTGGTGTTAGGCATACAACTAGTTGCTCTCTGTGATGTTCTTTCATTCTTTATTGAAGAAAGTGAATAACAAAAATGCAGGTCACCTGGACTTGGCATCTGACAGATAACCTGTGGCTCTCTGAAGAGGAAAGGCAAAAAAATTACACTATTTATACGTTTGTGAAGAACAGAATTTTATCAACTTTTAAGATTACATTCCCTTGCTCATGATTGGCTAATAAATGAGATGTTGCATTTATTTTGTTTTTGCAGACATCAGCACATAGTTAAATTTAGTGAGTCTTATGAAAGGAGCTTTTTTATTGATGAATTTACAAAAGTATATGCTTTTTTTCATTGGTTCAGGAAAGAAAACAAACAAGTGTAGGCTCGGATTTTCTGATCAATGAAATTTTACGAAATCCAACAGATAAAGAGAGATATTTTTTTCTTTGTGTTCTAATCTTATTACAGATATTTTCTCTGTTCCATATTATAATAATTATTTCACAAATTAGGAATTGGACACAACCAATGAAGGTTCATTATAATCTTGAACTTATTCTTGAATGGACAGAGAGGGACAGAATTAATCTTACTAGTATAGACAAAAACAGGCCATAAAAAAGAGACAGAAATAAGTGCCTATATATACACACTTACACTCATATATAGATTGATATGCATGTTCTTAAATAATTTGCACAATAAAATATTACATAATGTTTTTTTTCAAAACAAGTAGCATAAAAAACTTTCAAAGGACAAACACTAAAGGACATATTCTGTTGGGCATATTTCTTGAGTGAAAAAGAAAGAATTGGCATTCTCATGATGAAGATCAATGAAAAGATAGATAAGTCTTGCAATAATACAATCAGTTAAGTGCCATACATGATACATGCTTAGGTGATCATGTCTTGTAAGAGACATGACTGACTGGGCAGAAAATTATCCCACAGTAAGTTGCCATTACTTTCTGCGGTGGACTGGTTGCCATCCAAGGCTATAGAACCCAATCTATCCTGTTATTTAACCCATAACTGGAGGAAAGAGATGGCTTAATCCCAAGTGTATTTGTGCATAAGTGAATGCAAGAAATTCAACTAGAATTCAAAATCGGCTGCACAATTTTTTGTTCGAAGTCAATATCCACTGTACCACAACGCACATCTGACAATCAGACAATAATGACCAGATAAAAAAAAGACTGTAGTTAGAAGTAGGAGGAAAATGGGAATAGAAATAGGAGGAAAATGGGAATAAAAGCAGGAGGAAAATGGGAATAAAATAGGAGGAAAATGGGAATAGAAGTAGGAGGAAAATGGGAATAAAAATAGGAGGAAAATGGGAATAAAATAGGAGGAAAATGGGAATAAAATAGGAGGAAAATGGGAATAGAAGTAGGAGGAAAAAGGGAATAGAAGTAGGAGGAAACTGGGAATAAAAGTAGAAGGAAAATGGGAATAGAAGAAGGAGGATATAAAACCAGAGGCAATTAAATGCTTGGAATCAAAGAAAGTAAGAATTTGAAAAAAAAATGAAGAAAAAGAAGTTTAAAGAAAGAGGAAGAACACCCAAATGCCACAAAATAAAAATCTTCAAAGCTTCGACAAATGAAAAATGACTTATGAAAAATATAAAATAAAAAGAAAAATTCTGAAGAAAGAATGAAAAATAAAGAGTGAAAAATAAAACTGATCAGTGAACAAGAAAAGAAAAAAAGAAGGAAAGAATGAGTTTCAATCAAACAGATGCCTTTCTTTATTGCAGCCCCCACTTCCCATTTATGTATTAGCAAAGGCACCACATTCCTAATCAACTCCAATATTAATCATGCTGTTCATTTCTTCTAAGAGCATGAATGTGTCATGTAAAATAATTCATGGCTATACATCAGTTATATTTCTGAAAGATATTCTTATTTGAAACGGACAAAAGTATAGAACTTGTCTCCTTGATCGAATTGAACTGATGGGAATTGAATGTGTGGAGAAAAAAGAAAGCAAGTAAAAAAAAAAGATAGTGGAGTAGACTGTCAGAAAAAGAAAAAGAGTGAGAAAGAAAAAGGAAGTAAGATAGAGAGAGGATAAAAAAAGAAAGGAAATAAAAATGAAGACTGTCAAAAAAGAAGAGCAAGATTACAAAAATGTTGAGGAAGAAGATAAAAAAATGTAGGATAAAAAAGGTGATTATGAAAAGCCGAAAGCCAAGAATAAGAAGGGATAAAGGGGGGGAAAAAAAGGAGGCAGACAAATGGGAAGAAGAAAAAAAGAGGAAAATCAAGAAATGAAAGAAAAAGAAAAAAAACAAATGAAGAGAAAAAAGGAAAGATTGAAAAAGAAGAAAAAGAAAAGTAGCTGAAGAAAAGAGGAGAAAGAAAAAAAGAAAGAGTTAAAGCACTGGAAGTAGAAAGATAAGAAAAGAAAAGTAAATTCAAAAAGAAAATGAAAAATAGCAAATAATGATTGATTTGTTTTTACAGCTTATCAACCATTTGTGAGTTATTTAAAGCCAAATCATATTTTTGAATTGTAAGAATTACTCTTTATTTTTACCAAGGAATATTGCATTAACAATTCTTTGGGGATAAAAATTATTGTTTCACATAAAAGTATTACTATTTAATCCATAACTGGAGGAGAAAACAGAAATTCATAACTTTCCCAATGGTATTTGCACGTAAGTGAATGTGAAGAAGTTGACTGGAATTCACACTTTACTCTTCAATTTCACATTCCAAACTGCTCACCATACAGACATCTCTCCAAAGGACAAAGTCAGTCAGTCAGGTAAGTGCCATACGTGATACATGCTTTTGGGCGATCATGTCTCGAAAGAGACATGACTGATTGGGCAGAAGATTATCTGGCAGTAGTTGCCATTGCTTTCTACAGTAGACAGGTTGCCAGCCAAGGCTATAGAACCCAATCTGTCCTATTATTTAATCCATAACTGGAGGGAACAGATGGGTGCATAAGTGCATGCAAGGAATTCAACTGGAATTTGAACTTGGCTCCCTTGATTCATCATTCTGAGCCAATAATACGAGAAAACAAATTTGAAGCAGGAATAGGACATTTAAGAAGAATCATCTACAAAAACAAAGAAAATCCAAGAAGTAAAAAAAAGAAAAGAGTGGAGATAAAATTGGAAAAGATGCATACAAAAAAAAAAGTAAATAATTATAAAAAAGAGTAAAATCAAGGAAAAACTAAAATCGAAACTCCTCTAGAGAGGTAGCAAATGACTAAAAGACATATTTAGAATGGTTACCTGGCATCAAAAAATGACTTCTGATGAGACTTCTAGAGTTCCATGTCTAAGAAAGGACTAAAAATCTTAAAATTATTCCATCTTTTTATGTTGCTTTCATACACAATTTACTTGAATTAAGTGCCTTATTTTCTAAGCAAATTGGAATTTTGTGCTTTACATTGCAAAGTTTTAACTGAAAAAATCTTCAGAAGAAAGACAAGATATCAACCATGTTGAAAAATTGCTTGACTTCATGTGAAAATAAAAGGATTTCCATCAAGAAAATTTCAAACAAGCATGGAGATTGTTAGCTCTAAATATAGATATATTTATTAGACAGAAAAATAATAGATATGTTTAGGTTTCAACCGTTCTGATGTTATATAAAGGTAATCAGACCCTAAAAGAGAAGGCAGCAAAGGGTTGTATCCTTTAAAGAGGTTACAAACAGACAAGGTGGTACTCACGTAAAAGAACAGCAACATGTGAGTAGATAAAAGAAGAGAGGTTTATTGTAAAGAGAATGCACTACGACAAGACAGGGAATCTGATGGCAGGCTAGTAATTGCCAAAGCAAGTCACAAGGATCTCCTGTGTTCTCTATATATGGCTACTAATATAGTCAGCCCATGTAGGCAGGAGGGCATATGGGATATTCCATTACAACACTAAGAAAAAAAAACCCTCTTATGTCTAAAAAAACCATTTCCTGAGGCCGATAAAAAATTTTTGTTGCCAATAAATAAGAAATTGTGAACAGACTAGCAGTATAGCCCAGCGTTGCTCAGGTGTAATGAAAGCTTTTATATATATATTATCAATTTTCTGCACTATTGGTAAGAAATTCAACCTTGAAATTTCTGAATATCATTTCTTATGTCTTTGTCTATGAGTGTCTCAAATTTGATTAAAATCTGACCACTCCTATAACCTGATTTTTTCGATTATCGATTTTCGATATTTATTGGGGGTACCTCAACACAAAACCTAGCTAAGAACATTTGCAGACACTTATAGTACAACTGTGTAAATTTTCAAGAAAATCGGTTCAGCTGTTTTGGAGTCTATAGGTAACGGACACACACACACACAAAGTTCCATTTATAAATAAGTTTAGATGAACATGTACACTGTATGGTGGACCTGAGAAAAAATGTATAAAGATCATGGTGTCCTTTCTGCTAACAGAAAATGTGGACAGTAGGCTCTATGAACCTTAGAAAGAAATTTTTCATAAGCAAAGAAAAAAAAACTTTTTATTACTTAAAAAAAACTTCTCCGCAACTGAAGCGTTAAATGTGAAAAATATTCTTTGATAAATAACCTCAAAACCTAATCACTAATAATAGTGCCATTTTCCCCACTGACCAAATTGAACAAATTATCACTTTGACTCACAAAAACTAAACAACTCTTTTTAACGTAATCAGAAAGAAGCGATCATAACATTGAAGCGAACAAGAGATCAATTTTTTGATTCATAAAGCCAAAATTGATTGGATTGAAAATTTGGGGATAAATTAAAAAGATTTTTATTTTGAAAGAACCAATGAAAAAAATGTCTAACAAAATTGCGGTATTCACATTTTCAATGAAGAAAAAGGACGGGGCAATTTTTTTCAAAAAATTACATAAAAAAAAGCATAGACTGATTGCTAACAAACTGGAACGAGGGATTATTAGATCATCTTGTCTAGATTAATTATATCGAGAACCCTAGTGTTATCAACTTGCCTCAGATTAAGTATTTATCCATATAGATATTTACTTACTGTATATTTATTTAAGGAATAGTCTCTTTCTCATTGTCGTTACTACTACTACTACTGCTATTTTGATGGTCATTACTATCATTTTAAGCATTCTGATACCCATCTTGATCCGATCGTCACAGATTATCTTTGTTACTTACATGTTCTCATTTTTATCACAACTTTTTTTGTAATCATTATTATTAATATTATTATTATTATTTAATTCTCTTCATCTGATATTATTGCATCTAGACTCCTATTGACATACTAGTAAGACAAATTGGAGAAGTTGTGTCACCTGACTTCAGACAAAAAAGGAAAAGGAGGGGGACAGAAGCCATAAAAATCTTTATCAAGTTCTTACAACCAAAGGACTGGTGATTTTTGCACTCAAGTCTTTAATGTTCACTGGATTTGAGATTCGACCCAGTTCAAAAAACTATTTAATAACAGGCACCAAGGAAGGCTCGAGGATTAACCATATATTTTGTAATTTTTAAAAAATTTCTTTCTTCTTCTGCTTCTTCTATGTGCCCTGTTCTTTCAGGATGTAAGTGATCACTGCTTTCCATGTCTCCCTATCCCTGGTGGCTGTTAGCAAGCCTTCTCCTGTTACACCATGCAACCCTCTTCCATCCTGATTAGGTCCTTCAAATATGTTATCCACTGCTCTCCCCTGTCTCTTTTTCCCTCTATCTGGCCTATTAGTATCAGGTTCTGCAAACCCTTCTTCCTCATTGTATGTCCCAGGAACTTCAGCTGTCTCTTCCTGATGCTGAGTATTAATTTCCTTTTCATTTCCATCATTTCCAGAACCTCATCATTGCTCACATGCTCAATCCATGATATTCACAGCATCCTTCTGTAGAACCAAGATTTCAGTTGCTTTTTTTTCCTTTTTTTTCCCTTTATTTTTGATGATATTGTCCAGCATTCACTGCCATATTGAAGAACTGACATCACATAGCAATCCAGTATTCTCTTCTTTGTTTCTAGCGAAATTGTCCTGTTTCTTAATGCTTTACTCAACTTCTGGAATGCTTCCTTCGCCATGCCAATTTGCCTTCGGATATCTGTGTTGCACTTTCTGTCTTCTGTTAGAACACTTCCCAGGAATTTAAATTTTTGTAACCTGCTTGATTTTAGTTTCCCCCACCTGTATTTGACATAATGGGCTGCCCTTTTCACTGATGACAATGCATTAAAAAATTTACTCTGAAATAAAAAATCTCTTTATATATGCTGTTTAAAATTTGCTACATTTATGGAGAAAGTATGCTCAGCATTGAAAATAGACTGAAAATGTTGATGTTCTGTGTACAGACAACATTTCTTTAAACTAGAGTCTGACATATACCAATAAGGAAAAGGCTTGGCTATGGGTTTGCCATTGTCACCAATGATGATGAATATATGCATGAAATACTGATGACAATAAAAACAAAGATGACAACCAATAGTCTTAGTAGAAATACAATGATTTGGGATGATGTTTCTTCTATTGGTACAAGCATACTACATACAATTGATGAGACACAGGATAGAGCTTTGTATTGTAAAACACTAGAGACAAACAGGCTTTCATTTGTAAATCTACCATCTGCCCGTGTACTGAATACTGCTGCCACATCTGGCCGGGTGCTCCTGCTATTCTCCTCGGTGTTCTTGACAAAATACAATGTAGAATCTGTAATGTGATCAATACTGACTTGGCTGACCGCCTGCAGTCACTCTCTCACCGGCGTGACGTGGCTTCCCTGTGCCTCTTCTATAAATACTTTCACAGCTTCTGCTCTGATGAACTTAGATCACTGGTGCCCCCTAGGTATGAATTTGCATGAGATACTAGATTAGCAACTAGGTCCCACCCTTTTACAGTGAAACCGTTAAAATGTAACCGCAATTTCTACTCCAACAGCTTCTTTTCTCACACTTCCCACCTGTGGAATTCCCTTCTGCATACTTGCTTCCCCGATGGCTACAACCTCCAGGAGTTTAAATGTAAGGTCAATAGACACCTCCTAACACACTAACTCACGCCCATTCTCTCAAACACTCTTCCTATGTACCTCCTTACTCGTCTATCACCTTCCTTCTGACATTTCCTATATCTAATCACTCTCTCAGCACCTTCCCCTATGTAACCCCTCACGCTATAGTGGCAGTGAATGCCTTGCTAGGGGTGAAATGATTAAAAAAAAATGTTACAAACTACCAAGAGCCTGGATTTTTAAACAAGATGACAATTCCAAACATATTGAAATAGTGGTTCCAGATGAAAAAGATAAAGTTTATAGAGTGGCTTATCAAGTTATCTGATTTTATTCTACAGAAATTCTATGGAAGGGATTTAAATTTGAGTTCATCAGAGAAATACCTAAAACTTGATTGATCATAATTTTGTAAGGTCTGTCAACAAGAGTTGGTTAACATCGGTAATAAAATTTATAGAAATTAGAATATTCCAAATGTTGACTACTATATTGACATATATCTCAAAGTCATGTGTGTCACCTTCTATGTGATTTTTAAGAAGTTTTTCATCTAAGACAAGGCTCAAGAGACACTCATGGTAGAATGTTATAGAATGAGATTTGTACCATGAATGTAAGAAGAGGTAGAACCAGTACGAAGAGCAAAGGATAAGGATGACAGACAGTGATTGAATCTTGACTTAAAGATTGTTATATTCAGCATAACATTAACCCTGAAGCTTGTTCCACAAATTAGCAGTTGTTCAGATCAAACATAGTGGACTTTCCTCTTTACAATTTGATTAAAAAGGAAATGTGAGTGATTTGGCTCTAAAGATGTACCAGCTGTAAAAGTTTGAGCTGGTGAAAGTAAAGAGTTGGGCTCATGTGAACCTTTGTGATAGAGTGATAGTGACTGACTTGGAAAATTGTGCCTGTGGGGAAAGAGATTGTAGAGTGGAAAATAAGTCATTCCCCTACAATTGTCTATACAAGACAATTTTGAACTCTATCAAAGCTGGCATTTAAAAATGATTTCATTTTAAGGTTTCCAGAGAAAATGAAATCTTTTCATTGAATATTAACATGCTAAGATACAGTATTGAAACTTGTTGTGGTTTCATGATGCTTGCTTCTTTAAAGGCAGCAGGGTGACAAGTGACAAATGTTTGCAAACATTATAGCATGACAAAAAGATTAAAGTTTAGAAATTCACGGAATATTAAAATCAAGAACTGCAAACATAAAAATGTCTTTGAATCTTTCTGATGTTCCAATCAGATGTGAAATTACCAAATTGGAAAGAAAGAAATAACAGGATTAACAGAAGAAAAAGTTTTGGAATAATGGTTTGTTTTCTGGAAGAGATTGGCAAAAGATTTTGCTGCAAGAATTTCTATCTGCAATGTTACAACTTGGCTCAGTAAGAAATTTCTCTAATTTTTATTGGTTCTTGAATTTTCATTTTTCATTGGTTCTTCTTGCTTGTGGGTTGGGTTGGAAGTTGAGAAGATGATTCAAATAATTAAGACCTTTGCTGAATTGTTAACAACTAAACATTTGGATTAAAATCATCCTTTTTTTTTAATCCATTATTTCCTGTTGCCATTGTTTATGTTTTTCTTTTAAATTCTTGGATAAAATTAGAAATATGAAATAAACATGCAAAATAGTGGCTCCAAGAAAAAAATAATGACATTTTGAATAGATTTATCATCAATTTTGACAGAAAGAGAGAGAAAGAATTATTTTGAAAATTTGTCAATAGTTTTGGAGAGAGACAATGCCATATCAGTTGACAAAATCTATAACAATTCAGACACCACTAATGGAATTAATATTGAAAAACTAAACAAATTTAACGTAAAACTAAAATAAAATGTGCTATAATGATAATGGCTACATTTGTTTGCACTTTGTATGCACGTAAAATACTGACCAACTGAAACAGAAAGACATGATCTTTAAACTGATTCCATAAACTACAACTCAAATCCTTGATCTCTTGGGAAGCAAATGATATGAGATAATAAAAAGATAGTTTCCAAATTGTTTCACTCTTTTTTTATACTAATGATCACTCAATAAAAGGCTCAAGAGCCATTTAAGATAGAGGTTTACTGTGTGGTGTTGTATAAACCTAAGAAAAGGCAAGTGAAGTTCATTGGTTTATGCAGGAAAGATAACAGCTAACCCTGGATTTGAAGAGGTTAAGGATGGAGTGATTGAAAAAACATCAATGATGAGAGGCTATCACACAAAGCAATAGTTCTATGGAAGAAACTATCCAAATGGATTTTACTGCTTACTAATAAAATATGGGGAGAATGGAAATGATTCACACTTGTGTAAGTGGCATGGCTGGTTTCAGTTACAAAAGTCAAGAGTGAAAGGGACTAAGGATTGAAGCTGGTCACAGCACATATTATGAAAAGTGTAATAGAGATGGGAGCTTGTGACATTTTATCTGTGAGGAGGGATTATAGGCTTAAAAATAATTCATTAGCCACATGTCTGCTTTTACACATCTGAAATCTATCAAGACAGGCAAGTGAGAATTGGCAGCTACAGCCCAGTCAATTTTAGGAATTATAAAATTGTGATTAAAAAAATTAAGTAGTATAATATAAGACCAATAAGTTCTGGGCCTAACTAATAAAACAACATTTAGGTAAAATTCAACTTTATTCTTCAAAATAGTCTCCTTCTAGGGCGATACACTGAATTCCAATGCTTCTCTAACAATCCAATGTCTTTTTTGTAGAACAATTTGTCTTTGACAAATATGCCTCAGTTTCCGATATCACTTCTTCATTGGAGCCAAATCTCTTTCCCCGGAGCATTCTTTTGATGTCTGAAGACAGCCAGTAGTCACTGGGGGCCAGATCAGGGGAATAAAGTGGATGCTGAAGCAATTCAAAGTGCAATTCATGTAGTTTTGCCATCATAGCGATCGACTTGTGACATAGTATATTGTCTTGGTGAAATATCACTTTTATCTTCTACATTTGTGCCCATTTTTTGGCAATTTCTTCCTTCAAATATATCAATAATGCTATATAATATTTGTTATTGACTGTTCTTCCTTTCTCAAAATAATCAATGAACAAAATAATTTGCACATCCAAAAATACGGAGGCCAAAACCTTGCCTGCTTATGTTTGCATCTTTGGTCGGTTTGACTTCTTATGCAACTTTAATTTATGATTGGCCAAAACGAGTGTGGATTTTTTTAGTGTTTTCTGAGACAACTGCCTTTTAACCATTGTTTGCAAGGTGCAGAGTCCGAATGACACTTATCAAGCTATTGATTTGCTTAAACAGTATCTTTCCTATCAGAAAGCAATGCTTTATCAACAAATGGAAAATCAGAGTTTTCCATTGTTTTGAAAATTTGCAACAGTAGCTTCACTTAAATAACTGTAATTGTAAACTAATAATCTGATTGGGCCAAAATTTTGTCATGTGCTATTTGAAGGTTAGTACTTCATAAAAATCATATAAATGTTTTATTAGTGGCACCATCTATGTGTCAGGCCCAAGACTTAATGAGTGATGTGTTACCTATTCTATAAATAATTCCATGGTAATTGTTCTGATGATCATACAGCTATGGTACCTAAACATTATGAATTCAAGCTCAGTACTAGACTGACAGCAAGGTTTCATCATTTTACCACTGAAATATAACCATCAGTTCTATGCTAAGAACATCTTCTCTCATGCTTCTCGCTTGTGGAACTTTCTTTCAGCTTCTTGCTTCCCTGGCAAGGTCCCGTCTTTTTACACTTGAAATGGTCAGATGGAATCATAAGTTCTATTATACTAAAAGTTTCTTCTATCACACTTCTCACTTGTGGAGGTCTCTTCAGCATTCTTATTTTCAAATCAACTTTGATCTTTGAAAATTTAAATGCAGTGTTAATCATTACATCTTGTCTTATTAACACTCATTCATTTATTGTCCTATTTTCTTAATAGTAGTTTTTCTTATTTTCTTCCACTCAGTAACACTTTGCATCTTGGTGGCTTTATTGCATTGCTTGGGGTGAAATGATTAAGGAAAAGTATTTCACACATTTTTGATGAGCAGCTTTTTGAAGGTTTTTTTTTTTTGAGATTGTAGATTTTATACAGAATCTTTTCTCTGATTTAAAACAATATTCACTTTTTCTTGGTCATTACTATCTTTGTCGGTCACCAGTTGTCAATTCCTTGCATCTCATATCAGCACTCTCTTTTCTTCCCATAGTGCTTATGGTCGTCTAGAATTCATATATTCTTCAGATATACTTTCTACTGTTAACTAAACAAAATCTGTAGTATTTTTCACATCAAAGAGAGAGCTCCATTTTCATTTTGGGTCCAACAATAATTCAATAATTACTGCCACAGCTATACTATATCTTTACCTATTATGTGACATAAATTAATTCTGGCTGCGTCCAGTCCACCAAGTGAGGGGAATGTATAACCATCTAGTGTATTACTCTCTAATATTTTGGTACTTCAGTTTACATGTGTATGTGGAACTGCCAGGTCTTGTTTCTCACTGTGTCAATGATAGTATGCATATATATGTGTGTGTGTGTGTTTAGATGAAAAGCTAATGTAATAGTAAATGATTTTTTTCTGATATAATTTTTGTTAATTAACCTATAACTCAGGTGAGAAATGGTGGTTTATACCATTCTTAAAAGTATTTGTGCACAAGGAAATATAACCAACCTGGCCAAAAATTAAAACTCGGCTCTCTAATTTCCATTTGCAAATTGTTATCAATTACACCACCCAAATATCCAAGATTAAAGCATCTGGTATTCCCAAGTGGTTACCCATCTACATACTGACAGGTTCAACATTGCTTAAATTTGGTGAATGCTACAAGACCGGGTGTTTGAATGTGATACAGCCATAAACCTAGAGAGAGAAAGAGAAAAACTTCTACTCCAATGAACTTAGCTCACTGGTGTACCCTATATATGAATTTGCTCGAGCCACAAGATTAGAAACTAGGTCCCACCCTTTTACTGTGAAACCAATAAAATGAAAATGCAAATTCTACTCTGGCAGCTTCTTTCCTCGCACTTCTTGCCTGTGGAATTCCTTCAGATTTACTTGCTTCTTTGACAGCTACAATCTCCAGGAGTTTAAGTGTAAAGTCAATAGTCATCTCCTATTTTGCTAACTTGCATTCTCTCTCTCATGTTCCTTTCTCAGTTCACGCTAATCTCACTATCTTAACCCTTCTCTTACACACTTCCTGACATATGCTGTAACCTGTCACTCTTTCTCATAACTTTCCTCCTATGTAACCCCCTGCACACCAGTGGCAGTAGACTGCCTTGCTTGGGGTGATATGATTATAAAAAAAAATAAATAAATAAACATGCACAAATTTTGCATATTTCTGAAATAACTCTGAAGTTAGATTAATAGTCAGCATTAAACTTTCGATTCTTTGTATAAGACTAAAAATTAAATAAAGCTTCTATAGAATATGCAGTAATTCACACTATGTAGGGTTTTGTAATGGCTAATAAAACTGTTAGTTTTTTTAATAAATTTATTAAATTTTCTCATATGACAAAATATCAATAGAAAAAATCTCTTTTAGATTATCAGCATTTTATCTGAGGATATATTTTCTCTGATATCAATTGCTTCAGAAAACAGAGGTATGTATGGAAAATGTAGTAGAACCTGAGAGGTACATGAAATGCTTTATTTAGCCTTTCATTCTTTTCTCTGACAAAAGGTTAATTTTTCATGATAATCATAACTCCATTTCTCAAATTCCATTTCATTTTAAACTTCAAAAACATTAAAACTTGGATCAAAGAAATATTAAATGATATATTTTAACTTTATCTTGGATTAATGAAGATTAATTATTTACCCCATCATTGATATTTCTGAAAAGTCAAATCTGAATTAAAATAACAGAAAGCAAGAAGAAAATTAAAACAAACAGTGACTGCCATGAAAGAAGAGATGTGTTGGCTGCTTATCAAAATTTATGCAGACAAGGAGTCGGACAATTTATTGCTGTGAATTTGATGCCATATCTTTAATAAAAAGAGGTTAATTTATTTGAATGTCACAAATGACGAACAAAAGTTAATCCCTATTGAGCAAGACAAAATCTTTTGTAATCTTTAATCCACCTCAGCCCAAAGATTATCATGTCAAAATAAAAGAAAAAATGGTTTTGTTTCGATGAGTCGTCGGAGGCGAATTAAATAATTTATCCAAAACTGTAAATGGAAACAAATTCCAACATGGTTTTCATTGGCATAAGCAAAGATATCATTCCAAAATTTTATAGATTTCTGTTAGAATAAAAAGGAACGAAAATCCTTTGCTCTGAAAACATGTAGAATATGAGCAAAACTAGAAATATGGTTGACACATATTCACAATTAGATTCTCTCGTGAGATAAGATTTATGTTCAAGTGGATATTTATGCATTGTTTATTTGCCAAATTCATATTTTCGGTCAATATCAATTTTCAATGCATCTGATTCTTGACAAAATCATTGAGATTCAGATTGTTCTTTAAAACTAGTTTTTCTTTCAAAGTTCATTTTTTTGGCAAAAGGGGCAAAAGCAAACACAAACAACTTCAACGAAACAGAAAATTATTTCACATATTACATCAGTATCAAACTAGATTTTTTGCTTTTTTTTTACATTTCTCTGTCTCACAAACTGATGCAAAGACATATCCTGATGAAGTCTTTAAATAAATTAATGCTGAAATTAAGCTACTTCTTATAAAATACAGTACTATGGGATAGGCTTAAGAAATAGAAGTGTTATAGTTAGTCAGTTAAATGCCATCCGAGATACACGCTTTGGGTGATCATGTCTCAAAAAAGACATGACTGACTGGGAAGAAGATTATTCCGCAATAGGTTGCCATTACTTTCTGCGGTAGACTGGTTGCCAACCAAGGCTATAGAACCCAATCTGTCATTATTTAACCCATAACTGGAGGGAAGAGACAGATTCATACCTTTCTGAAGGGTATGCATAAATAAATGCAAGGAATTCAGCTGGAATTCGAACTAGACTTCCTGATTTGTCCTTTTGAGCCAATATCCACTGCACCACAATATACATGTTACAGAAATTCTTTAAAAAAATAAGACAGAACATTCGAACAACAAATAGACGTGTTGTTTTCAAACAGTCTAACTTGTAAAGCTGTGTTTTATAAGTAAGCATGTTACAGTGAGATTTTGAATAGTCACATTTCTAAAATTGTGTTTTTTAAAAATTAGGTTTTTTATCCCATTTTTCCAGTTTTCTTCAAGGATTATTTTGAATCTCGCAATTATTTTTTGTTGTTCATTTACATCTTCAATAAAAACAAAGTTCTGCACATCTGTATCTAACTAGAAAAGTCTCATATTTGCATGAAGAATCACTTATAATCAAGATAAAATATACACTGAAAAAGGTGGGTGAATACATTGACTAAAACACTGCATTACAGAATGTGAAGTTAGTTAAGTGCCATACATAATACACGCTTGGGTGATCATGTCTCAAAAAAAGCATGATTGACTGGACAAAATTTTCCTGCAGTAATTTGCAATTACTTTCTGCATTCTGCAGTAGACTGGTTGTCAACCAAGGCTAGAGAACCCAATTTGTCCTGTTATACATAGCTGTAGGGAAGATATGGATGAATACTTTTCCAGAGGGAATTTGCATGAAAATGAATGCAACAAATTTAACTGAAATTTGAACTCAGCTCTTTGAGTTTTCAATCTGAGCTGATATCTATGGCACCACAACACACATCCAGAATGTGAAAGCCAGCACTAGAATGGTCAGCAATTGATTGAGGTGACATGTGGGTGAGGCATTTTGACAGTGTGATAGATTGCTTTTCATTGATACCATTTTATGTAGTAAACATGGGGACCCAGAAACAACACAGACTGCAATAATTATGATGTGAACAATAAAGATAAGGATACTCATACAAATAATTTTTGAAATAAAGACAATACTAAAAAAGGTCAAAGAGTGCACTGATCAAAACAACAATGATGATGATTATATTTTTCTAGAGAACCTATATAACGATGATGATTGTTTCTAAACAGCAGTTTTAATGAAAAGTTGTATTCCTTCTTGCAGTCTGAATTATCTTCACTTTTCAGGAGAGTAATGATTAAAATTTGACTATTTCCAGATGGCTTGGTCAGTCAAATGTGTTAGTTTACAACTGAATCTAATTATACCAATCGACTGTAGAAAAGTGTTTGTTACTGAATCAGCCAAAGCAATATGGTGGCTTCAATCTAGTAGCAACAGTGTGTCTTCAAATTAGGAATAAATTTTGTTCATTTTTCATCAATAGATAATCAAATAACATAAGAGTCAGGCACAAATTTATGAATAACCAGGAGATCTTGCATGCTCTCCTTCATTCAGAGAAGAAGAAAAAGATGAATTTTTCCTAATGATGACCTACACTTGATCCTGTATTTGTTGCAGATTTCAATAATTTAATTGCATTCCCTTTCCATGAAAGTGTTCAAATCATATATATATATTTTTTTAATCATATCACCACGAACAAGGCAGTAATGACACTGAAGTGCAGGGAGCTACGTAAGAGTGAAAAGATTGGAAAAGAGAAAGCCGGAAACCACATCCTAAACAGGGAACAAGGGATGAGCCTCTTCACCTGTTCAATAGATGTGGGTGGAGTGTGAACTGGGCGATAGATTAGTCTATCTACTCCAATTAGTCTATCTACTCCAATTAAGTCTATATATATAAAATAATTTCAGCCCAAGCAAAATGACAGTTACTAAGATACAAGGGGTTACTGAGTGTGACAGAATACGAGAAAAACTAATAGCAAAGACAATAAAAAACAAAGTTTAAGAAGAGAGAAGATGATGATTGAAATTTCATTAAAAATTTTTGAAGATAAAATATAACTGAGAACAAAGAAGCCACAAAAGAATTTTGCTAGCGAGAATGTGAAACAAGAAACTATTAGCATAGAACTTATGGTTACATCTAGCCATTTCAACTGTAAAATGATGAGACCTTGCCAGGGAAGCAAGAAGCCGGAAGAGAGTTACACAAGTGGGAAGAGTGAAAGAAGAAATTGTTAGCATAGAACTTATGGTTACATCTAGCCATTTCAATTGTAAAATGATGAGACCTTGCCAGGGAAGCAAGAAGCTGGAAGAGAGTTCCACAAGTGAGAAGTGTGAAAGAAGAAACTATTAGCATAGAACTTATGGTTACATCTAGCCATTTCAATTGTAAAATGATGAGACCTTGCCAGGGAAGCAAGAAGCCAGAAGAGAGTTTCACAAGTGAGAAGTGTGAAAGAAGAAACTTATGATTGCATTTAGCCATTTGAAATGTAAAATGATGAGATCATTCTACTAATATCATACTGTGCTAAAATTCCTAAAGTCTAGGTACCATAGAGAAAAATTAATCAGAATAATTTCCATAAAAGTATTCACAGAATAGGCACAGGCAATGTATGTTATTGCTATATTAAAATGTCTAATCATAAAGCCTGAAAATAATCTTTATGGAATATAGTATGAGGTTATTTCATTGTATAAATACTTAAGTTGAATTTAAATGTGAGTAAGCTGAAAACAGGTGAAATTTAGGAATAAATTCAATTAAGAAAAACTTTAGTTTGAAAAAACAGTAAAGAATGACAAAATATCTATAAAATAACTAGTTAATTAGAATTGATATGGCACATAAGCAGATGAAAATGTTATACAAACATCTTCACCAAGAATTTTTCTGTTGGAGGTCAGCAATGCAAAAATGCAATCAAATAAATAATGGTAGTGAATGCAGATGTAGAAGAGACTTGAAGCAACAGAAATGTGGTTCTACAGATCAATGCCAAGATTGTCATGGCTGAACATTTGAAGAACACCAAAGTTTTAGAGAAAATGGGAACAAAAGGTCAACATGTTCTTCAAATCGGAAGAGATAGTTAAAACTTCTGAGCACATAACAAAGACTTTAAAAATTTGATACTCGTAGGACAGATGAAAGCAAGAAGGACAAAAAAAACAACACACAAGCTATCTTGAGTAAATGGATGGTAGAGCAAATTTCAAGAGAAATAACAAAAAAAGAAAATTTATTAAGAGTTTTAAATGATAGGATACTGTGGAGAGCCATTATTGCCTATACCCTGAAGGAACATGGCACATAAAAAAAGACTCAAATCTTCAGCCTTGAACTTGAAATTCTCTTGTTCAATTGCAACTGTAAGGAATAATCAGTACAAAACCCTGGTACTTGAACCATATTGAATTTGATAAATGTTTTACTGACAATAGAAATATTTTTGTTTTCTTTAAAATCCAAGTTAGCCTGTTTTCTACTTGATTATATGATAATGAGCTTTAACAACACCACACTGAGATGCTTCAATCTTGAGCATTTATGATTAATAATTCCAAATCTCAGCCACTGTAATTCTTTAAAGATATTTTCTTCCATATTTTCATGTTGACAGTCTTTCCATGCCAAGTGGAATGGCCAGAAATCAACCTAGGATTTGATAAAAGACTCAGTTCCGATTTGAAACCAGTGGTTTTTCTTTTTTTCTTTTATTCTTTGGAAAAGGAATCCTTAAAACAAATATTACTTTAATATTTATTTTGATTTTGCAGCATAAAGAAGAAGTGATGATTCATGACCAGCTTATCTATTTCTAAAAGTTTTAATCATTTCAGGTGTTTATTCATTAAGTATTGAAAACAGGAACATTCTACTCACACCTGATAAAACCATTTTGCAAGATATTCATGACAATGTCACTGGCTTTAACTTGGTTAAGAATTTTTAAGCATTATTTAATTTGGAAACCAAAATCTTCAGATGCAAAATAGAATTCATGAAAAATTTTAAATAAAAAAAATATAAAGAAATAATTTTATAAATTAAATTTCAACCAGTGAGAAATAAAACATCTGAGAATTAATTTATTAATGATTTTTACATTTTGTTTACAGATGATATAATTGTAGATACTTAGATGCAGATAAGGGAACACAGAAATAATAATACAGGTCATGTATCACAAAGTTTTGTTTAATTTATAGTCACACATAAGCAAGAAGTTATTTCACTGCAAAAAAAAACATTTTTTTTATATTTTTTTTATTGTTTGTATTGACAAAATTTTTACTCAAAGTTTTCCTTGAGATCTGACTCTCAAAATCACCCGTTACCCTACAGAGTAAAAAATAAAACATACGATCTACGAATTCCTCCAACTAAATGATCTATACAATATTGAAATGGTTATGCACAACGTACATATATTTCTAACCTATTCCAGACAATGTTTGGTGTTTAAAAGTACAAATGTTCCTGGTTGAACCAAGAAGCCTTTTCAAAAAATCAATTTACAGTTTAGTCAGAATTTGGTAGGTGGATCAGTCAGAGAACTTTTTCTTCACCTCCTTGTAAATCTGAAAAAAATAATTGTAATTACTATATCAATAATAAAGATGGTTGTTTTAATATTTCAAACATACTTACATCATCTTTGGAATAAAATATTCAGATGAGAATATAAATAATTTAAGTTAAACATTTTTGAGATTTGTTTTTTTCACAGAAAAACTTTACAAGAAATTCTAACCATTTCCTTTCAACTATAGTTGATTAACAGTATATAATTTGCCTGACAATGAATGGATGTCTTTCTGTTGGGGATTAAAATAATATAGAAATTCTATGGTAGCATATATATGTACTTGATTTTAATTATCTCTCTCCCGACTAAAACTACTCTCTCTTTTGCCCAAATCAATTTTGAGTTAATTGAATTCTTTGAGCAGATAATCAAGTTATCTAACAGGAAATAAGAATTTGATGATGGCATATGACTGTAGCAGATGAAATTTATTTTCAGAAAAAAATTAAAAGACAATTCATTAATAAAATTGCAAAAACTCATAAGTGCTGCATAAGAAATTATCTCCAAAATATTCAGCCATGAATCCAACTTTTATTTATAAACTTATTCAAAGAATATGCTTGCATTTTGTTTAGTAAAGCAGAGAAAATCAACTACCAACACTTTTGGCTATGCTTGACATTAAAAAAACTAGCAATTCTAATGAAATATTAAATATATATAAATATAATATTGATATATAAATTCATATTATTTACATTGTTCAGACTGTTGTCCTTATTTTTATTGCCATATTCACTCCAGGCTCCTTCAGTGATTAAAATTCCAAACCAAATCCTTTATTTTGATCACTGGATTATATTGTTCTCATTCCATAAGCCATGTCACTTCTGGATGTCTTATTTATCTCCCATTAACTCAACTCACTAAGTTATTTTTTCACTAGTGCTGTAGTCAGATATTAAAGTGATAACTATTTCGGTGAAGCCACTGGAACTAACCAATGCTTGAATTAACCCAAAGTTTGAAACTTAAAATTTCAACATCACCCCTCCTTTATTCATATATGTACTGACATCAACTTACAGTTTGATCATAAAACAAAATCTCTAACCACATAAAAGCTATCTTTTGAGTTAGTCATTTCACACGAGTCTACATAGACTAGGAAAAAGCTAGGAAATCATACTTTGAACATAAATAATGCCATCATTATTTATGACTATTGTGACTGCACATATATATATATATATATATATATATATATATATATATATATATACTGATTGTTTAATACTTAGTTCTTGGTTCTAATATGGTTAGACCAGTACACATTTGTATTAAAAAGTGTTCAATTCAATTATGTTGTAGAACTTTTGAATATTTTCCATTTTTAAACAAGTTATTTAGCTACTCAGGTTTATACCATGAGTGGTGTCTTCAGGTGATTTTTAATAATTATTAAAATAATTAATAATTATTAAAAATCGCCTGAAGACACCACTCATGGTAGAAACCTGCATAGTGAAATAACTCATTTAAAAATGGAATATATATATATCTATACACACACACACACACACACACACACACACATAAATAGTAAAATTATCAAACTAAACTTTAAGATATGAAATAAACTGAGAGCTCAATGCAACATTCAGCAGAATTTAATTATGCTAATATTATTAATAAAATAATATCAAAATTCATAACTCTTGCATGTAGCAGATTTTGATATTACTGTATGATATATATATATATGGCAGGGTGGGGTTTGGGTTGGGTAACAGGGGAAAGCATAAGAATCTCTACAGATAGGGTGATGTGGAAGGCCATGATTGCCTACATTCTGAAAAGACACAGCACATATATCTATATGTATATATATATATATATATATATATATATATATATATATACACTCCTGATCAAAAATTTAAGACCACTTAAAAATCTTTAAAAATAAATTTTTTTTTATGGATAGATTTTAAACTCCTCCCACTTACGGTTACCAATACTACAATCTAAAAGGTTATGGAAACAAAAAGCTACATTCCAAACATTTTATTTAGAAATTTACATTTTTATAAAATGAGGCAATTTGCGCATGATCAAAATTATAAGACCAGGGGTATAAATTGTTAGATCTATGGTAATTTCAATGTTTTTAGTTCAGTTAGAGATTAGCAATCACTGTGTAAAGGTGTTGCCATGCCTAAAGCAAGCAAACTTACCAAAGTTGAGCATTCTCAAATTCTAGAATTCCATAAGAAAGGTTTGTCACAGTGGGCAATCGCAGCTAAGGTAAATTGCAGTAAAACTGTGATTTGCAACTTTCTAAAGAACAGTGAGAATTATGGAAAAGCAAAATCCTCTGGTAGGCCCCAAAATATTTCTCCTGCATTGAGTAGGAGAATAAGACGGGTTGTTATGAAAGATGGGAGGACTTTCTTCTAGTCAAATTAAGGCAGTCACAGATGCTGATTGCAGTTCCATAACCATCAGACGACACCTTAAGACAAAAAGGCATGGTAAATAAAAACGTAAACAAATTCCTTGGCTGCTTCCACATCACAAGGTGGACTACTTAAAGTTCAATCTTGATGGTCCTGATCGCTTCCAACAATATTGGTATAATAAAAACATGCCTCCTGAAATTTTCTCCGCACATCATAGTGGTGGAGGGTCCCTAATGGTATGGGGTGCCTTTTCTTACAGAGGGACAATGGAGCTCCAGGTGATGCAGGGTCATCAGAGAGCAGCTGGTTGTGTTAACATGCTACAAAAAGCAACTTTGATGATGGAAGGGCCATTGTTTGTGCGGGGATGGATGGTTATTCCAACAAGGATAACTGCAATCCACACTGCAAGACGGACCTTGACCTTTCTACAAGAAAATGGTGTCCATCTCTTGAGACATCCTGCATGCTCACCGGACTTGAACCCAATTGAAAATGTTTGATGGATGACAAGAGATGTTTATAGAAATGGCAAACAATATTCAACAAAAAATGAACTTTGTGAAGCCATCTTCAGAAGCTGGAGCAACATCCCCCACACCTTAATGGAAATGCTTATTTCTAGCATGCCTGACAGAATTTTTGCAATCATCAAAAGCAGTGGAGGTAGACTTCATTATTAAATTTGGTTGTTGAATGTTTTCATACACTTTTTGTACAATTTCGTAGAATTTTTGTCTCTGATCTTATAATTTTGATCATGTGTAAATGGCCTCATTTTATAAAAATGTAAATTTCTAAATAAAATGTTTGGAATGTAGCTTTTTGTTTCCATAACCTTTTAGATTGTAGTATTGGTAACCTTAAGTGGGAGGAGTTTAAAATCTATCTGTAAAAAAAAATTCTTTTTAAAGACTTTTAAATGGTCTTAAATTTTTGATCGGGAGTGTATATATACACACACATATATGCAGATTTCATTAAAAAGCACTAACAAGGAATTATGGTCAAGTTAAAAAAAATCTTAACCATAATAACTTCTCTGCTATTTTTAATGAAACCTGCATAAAAAAGCAATTACTGCCCAAATATATATATATATATAGTGTATTTGGGCAGCAATTTCTCTTTTATATACATATCTCTTATATATATATTAATTAAATATAAAAATAATTTGTTAAATTAAAATTCAGCAGTATCTTTATTTTTTTAATTAGTCTTAGAAAGTGATAAAAACTGACAAGTTTTTGCAAATAAAATATATTTTAAATTGGCCTTGGAAGTGGGAGAATGTAAATAATGTTAACCCTCAACATCTATATATATGCACTTTTCAAACAACAGAAGTGTCTGTACACCTTATACATATGTGTATAGTGTTAAAAATTTATAGATATGTGTTGCATGAAGTTGCCTTTGATATATAACTATGATCAGTGAGAAACAAAAATTCTATTTTGCCAGAAACCCACAGAAAGATGCAAATACAAAATGATAGAGATATAATTAATAACAGGAAAGTAAATTGATAGATTTAAAAGCCATCAACAATTGATTCTGGCTCACATTTCCGTGAAAATAAAAAATACTTGATGGTAGGACTTTTTATTTTTGGATGTTATCCAATAAACAGCAACAATGAAAATCAATTGGTTAAGAACAAGTGAAAATTCAGGGCTTTCAAAATAAATCATGATGAACAATTAGTATATTTACTTGATCAATGGTGGGATCCACTAATAAACAGAAGTAAAATTTTCTAAAAAAATTGTCTCTTAGCTAAATTGACACAGTTTCATTATATTTTGAAAAGTTGATTAATTTGGTCCTTAGGAGACTGTCATAGTGTTACTGTCACATCCTGTCAGCACCTCCCCACATTTAAAAAATACAACAGATAAAAAATTCACCAGTGATTGTTGTATAACTGATTCATGATATAAATGGCCTCAAATCTCAAAACGTACATACACTTTGTACTGTAACCTTATTTTTCTTTAACAAAAATATACTTGGTAATATATTTTTTTAGTCAAGTCTTTGTTTTGTTTGTTGTCTTCCATCATTCAATATCCATTTGTGGATCAATAATGCTAACCTGCAACATTATAATGAATCTTTCATGGCTTCTTGAAAAGAGCAGAGTTTACTTGTCATCCATCTTGGAAAGTAACATGGAACAGATAGTATTCATCTAGATGGAGTAAGTAACTGGACAAAAATCTCTCACTTGAGTACACTCTTCTCAATTAATCATAGATTACTAGTTGGACAGAAGTGTAAGGATCATCTACAGAACAAAAGGCAATCTGACAATTTCAATCCCTGTAACAGAGAACAGGGTCAACCCGACAAGAGACCCAGAGTTGGTTGCATGTGGTGCAGTTAGCCCCAGGAGTTATGTCCTCTTCCACAATTGACTGATGAGAAAGGACATTCTATTTAGAGTAGGTGGTGCTGACAAAATTTGCATATGAAAGATACTGGGCAGGTATTAGCCAATAGTGAACATGGGTATGTGGTTGAGAGAGCTACAGAACACCAGCTTTTACTTCAGTCAGGTGGGGAAGTGCTCTTGATGTGCAGACTGTTGAAATTTTGCATCAAAATGTAGAGTTTTCGAGTTTTCCATTTACTTTATTTAGAAAAAACTGGTCAAGATGAAGACAACCCATGAGGATAAAATGTGAAACAAGTACGAATGCTACATAAGTAGCAAGTGTATTGTTAGTCTTTTTCTGCTCAAAATAGTTTGTTGGCAATGATCACTTGTTTTATTATTATGAAAATGATATCTTTTTTATAATCATATTGCCCTAAGAAAGGCATTTTACTGCCACTGTTTTGCAGGGGGTTACATAGGAGGAAAGTTATGAGAAAGAGTGACAGGTTGTAGGGGGTGTCAGGAAGTGGGTAAGAGAAGGATGAGAATACTGGTGAGAGTGGAGTGAACGAAGAAAGGAGCATAAGAGAGAGAGGATGCAGGTTAGTGAGATAGGAGATGACTATTGACTTTACATTTAAATTCTTGGAGATTATAGCTGTCGAGAAAGCAAGTAAATGGAAGGGAATTTCACAGGCAGGAAAAGAAGCTGCTGAAATAGAATTTGCATTTACATTTTATTGGTTTCACAGTAAAAGGGTGGGACCTATATTCTTAACAAGAGCTCATGAGCAAACATCTGATTAGTCAGCAGAACAGATGAAGTTACTAACCTATTGCTTTTTATTTATTTTTTATGTCTGCTTTATTTGGTTAGTCTGAATTTTAATTATCTACAGAGCAGAATTCTTTGTTACATGCCACAATGTTAATTCTATACCAGATGAATTCTACAGAAAAAAGTATCAGTGCAATAATAAACTGAAATTCTGTCATTATTTTCTAACAGTACAATGAGCAAGTATATAAAAGAGCGTGCAGACCCAATTGTCAAAATCTGATCAAATAACCAAACATTGGAATTTTTCAGCCCCATTTCATTTATAAATATACTTGGAAAGCAGATATTAATTCAAATAATTTTGCTTAAGGACCAATAAAGATTCCTTGTTATGATTTATTTATTAAGTCTTTCATCAATACTCATAATCTTCAGTTCCAGGTTGAATATCAATCGGACAGTATCTGTGAAAAGTTGAGGTTTTTGACTTCTAGATGCTATTACCAAATAATCTGTTCATATATTCATCACAATATGAAAAGACATTGACAGTTCTAATTTTATTTTTCAAGTTGTGTTACTTAACAGTCTTCATATATCTTGTTATAACATATCCATTTACAGTGCATTTCACCTGTTTGTCCAATATTATAGCTAGTGTGATATCTTAATTTTTTTTAGCTTTTAATACTGAGCATCAAAAAGAGACTGCTAAAGTTCCTGGGACATTCAATGAGGAAAGTGGGCTTTGAGAATCTGATACTAATAGGCCAGATAGAGAGAAAAAGAGACAGAGGAAAGCAGCGGAGAACATATTTGAAGGGCCTGAGCAGGTGGATGACAGGACTGGGGTTGTGTGGTGTAACAGGAGAAAGCATGCTAAGAGCCACCAGGGATAGGGAGACATGGAAAGCCATAATCACCTATGTCCTGAAAGGACAAAGGCACACAGAAGAAAAAGATATATATATGTGAAAAAATTCAGTTATAAATAAATGACAATAGAAAACATTTTCCTTACTATTATATCCATAGTTTACCTTACCTTATAAAGCTAGTTTTAAGAAAGTTTTAGGTGTTCTAAAATTTAAATATTTGTCATATTCTAAATGTCCTTTTTCTTTAAAACTTCTTCATTGTTCACATGTTGCATGACATTCTCAGCATCCTTCTGTAGAACTCTATTTCTGTTGCCCAAATCTCCATCTTGTCCTTCCATTCACTGCCATATCAGAGGATTGATATTACAAAGCAGTTTAGCATTCTTTTCTTGTTTCTAATGAAATTTTCCTGTTTCTTAATACTTTGTTTAGCTTTTGGAAGGCACATTTTTATATTGATTATCTATCTTCACATTCCGGTGTCATCACGATTTCTGTTGTCTATTAAAATACTTTCCTGATATTTACAGTTTCTGTCTTTGCTTGATTCTTGAGCTGACAAAAACACATTCTGTTTTCTTACAAGGGGTACTTAGTCTTTTTTACTGCTTTCCTTTACTACCTTATCTAGGAGTTCCTGCAGTTTTCTTCCTGCATATCTTAAATTATTAAGATAGTGCTCATTGATAATAAATCCTGATAGAAATTTTAGTTCTCTGAAGATTGTTGTCTTGTAGAAATTAAATAAATCTCATGTAAAAAGATACCTTTGTTTCTTTCTATATTTGTATGTACGCAATTTTCTGTTTGTATACAGGTGGCTTGCTCTCAATATCTATTCTTGATTACTCTCATATAATTCACAAATAAATAAAGTTTTTCCATCAGCTCAAATTGATCTTGGTATTATGCATTATCAGAAGCATTTGCCTATTCTGTGAAGCATATATATATATATATATATATATATATATATATATAGTGTATCAAGGCAGCAGATAATTTTCTAAACATATATTGTTAAATATAAGAGACAATGAATGTCTGTTATGTTTAATCATGAGCTGTTCTAAGCATCATATTTTGGCTTTAATTTCAGGTGAAAATAAAGACGAAAATTCTCCAACATTTGGATATTTTTTTATGATGTTAGTTTTAAACTTTCGGCTCACATGAGCCATCTTCAGAGAGGTTACAGGGATGTTAACATAAAACATCCACCATCAAAGAAAATTCTATCTTGTGTTGAAATGAAACTTTGCTAAGCATGATAACAGTTACCAAAAATAGCAAATGCATTTTGTAAATTTGTAATGCGGTTTTATGACGTCACACCATGGGAGAGCTCGAAATGTTAACAGAAGCATAAATTTAAATGCAATGTAATGTGCTATGACCAGATTTAAATGTGATTTTATTAAGTGTGGGTTGTTTGGTTGTTGTCATGTAAGACAAAAGCTTAGAACCAACTTAATAAAAATGTTGGAGAATTTTTGTCTTTATTTTCACCTGAAATTAAAGCCAAAATACGATGTTTAGAACGGCTCATGATTAAACATAATAGACATTCATTGTCTCTTATATTTAACAATATATATATTCAAATATGTGTCATATGCTCATTTCTGCTAAGTATGTTCGCTCCATCAGCGATCTATTTATTATGGAAAAATTCAAGAAGTTTTTCATACACTGGAAGTTCACTTAAAACAAAAAATGAAAGAAAAGTGGAAGGGGGAGTGAAAAAAAGGGGGAAGGTTATGTTACAAGACAGACATGTCCAGGCTGTTTCACATGGTAGGGAAGAGAAAAGGAAAGCAAAGAGAATGAAATGGATTCAAACTTTGATCTTTGAAAAAGACATTCAAAGATTACATAAGTGAAAAGAAATAAAAAATGTGTTACAGAAATGGAGGTGGGAAAAGGAAAACAGGAAATGAGAAAAAAAAAAGAAAAAAAGAGAAGATAGAGTAAGTTATAGGAGAAAGTGAGAAGAAAAAGAAAAAAAGAGAGAAAAGGAGAAACCATGTGTTGGATATGTAGATGTGACAATTGTCCAAGCCAGGCAACATCTCAATTACAACCCCATCTGATCTAATGTTTTTATTCCAGTGCAAACCTTACCTCAGAATTTGCTATTTCCAGTTTTTCCATATATTTGCATACTGTAAGTTTCACTCTTTCATTATGAAAGAGTTCTCCAGCATAGTCGTTGAGGCTTCAAAGTATTGTTTTCTTTTTAAACAATACATATATTGGCTGAACAATCACCACATTATCATTTCAGTTAATTTCTACAATAATAGCACAAATGCATATCACCAATCAATAAAACAACAAAGCACCACAATAAAATCAACTAATGCCAATCAATAAAACAAAAATATGAAGCCATGTGAACTTCAAAAGTGATTATAAATGCTAAAAGTCAACCACAGACAATTCAACAGCAATAACATTTCATTTATTTTATGAAAATACTGAATGTATTTTCAGCTTATAAAAAATGGTCTTGACAGTAACATTTGAAGATGCAGTATGGAAAAAAAATATGTTATGGCAAAACCAATGTTTGAAGATGTCATACACAAAATCTATCAGAAAAGCACACTGTCTCTCCAAAGTAGACAAAAATGAGAAAATAAAATCTCTCATAATGGCTTGTGAAAGCTGAAAGCACTCAGAAGATGTGAATTTACATTCAATATCTCCCTGGAAGCCCAAAAATGGTATGAAGCACACACACACATTTAGGCACAAAAAGTTTGTCACTTAACTGAGCAGATTTATGCAGCCTTCAAATTTTCGTGAGGATACTTGTATGCAGCTCTGATGAGTGAGAACACCATAACAGTGCCCTTACAAAACTTCAAAGTCAGCATAAACCTGTACAGTTAAAGTGATAAACTCTTTGTTCTTATCAATGCTCTTTCGCCAACCCGGTATCGAGCACTTTATGATAAAAACTTGCTTGCCAAAATACATTTTATCAGAAAAACCACTGAAAAAACAACAACCTTAGCACTAAACATTATCAGAACTTACCAAGGAAAAAATAAGGAAATAAAAGTAAATTATATAGTTCCAAAATATAAAGCTCAATAAACTTATTTTGATAAAGTTATAAGAATAATTATATAACATTAAAAAAAAATGATCAAAAACATCAAACTATTAACAAAATCATACTATTATAATGGATACATCATATCCAAATGAAAATAGCGTTCATAATTCATTAGTATTTGATGTGAAAACCTTTACATTCAATACCAGCTTGGCATCTTTTGCTATATGAGCGAATTAATGTCTTGCATTCATTAACAGATATTTTCTCCCATTCTCCTTTCAAATTAATTCATAGTTCTTCGACGTTTGTTGGATTCCTTTTCTTAGTTCTTTCATTTAATAACTTCCAAACATTCTCAAGAGGATTCATGTCTGGGCTTTGAGCAGGCCTCTCCATAACAGTAAAATCTTCCTCAGAAAGAAACGTCTTAACAGACTTTGCTGTGTGACATGGTGCGTTACCATGCATAAATACAGCTGGTTGATTAATTGCAGTTCTCAAATTAGGTACAACATGTTTCTTCAATATCTCTTTGTGTATAGTTGCATTAATTTTAACATGTAGCCTAACAAGAGGTCCCATACCAGCAGCTGAAATCATGCCAAACAACATGACACATCCTTCTCCAAATTTAATGCTACTTTTAGTGCACTGAGGCAAATATCGTTCCTTAGGACTGCATCAAACAAACCTTCTCCTGTCACAACTGAACAGGTTAAACTTTGACTCATCACTGAAATGAACTGTTTAACTGTTCTTCTGTCCATATGAGGTGTTCAGTCACAAATTTCAATCAGCTCATTTGATTTCTTTTAGAAATGTAAGGCTTTGTAGCAGCTACTCGACTGTTCATATTTATTTCATTAAGTCTTCTGGAAATAGTGTGCCTTGATATTTTAATGCCAAGGTTAACATTAGCTCTTTTTTTTATTCTTTACCAGTTGATCTGTCTTCCCTTGCACTAGTTTTCCTAGGCCTGCCGGGTGGTTTCTTGGCTTCACATGACATCCTCAAGTTTTCTTAAAATTCTATGAATAGATTTCCCTACACTCTTTCAAATATCCCCAATCAACAGTTTATCTTCATTACGTAACTTGACCATCAGTTTTCTAAGTATCAATGGTCACAGATTTTTTCGCCATGTTTACAATGCAAGAGCCAGTAAAGAGCCAGTGTAATTTAGTAAAATACCAGATATTATATTCTTACCCTCAAAAAATTCTCAATAATGCTAAATAATTATTAAATTTTATGGATTTATCAAATCATTCTGATGTTTTTGATCACCTATTTTTTTTAAAGCTATATAATTATTCTTATAACTTTATCAAAATAAGTTAATTGGCCTTTATATTTTGGAATTATATAATTTAATTTATATTCTTTTAGTCTAGATAAAATGTTCTTTGAAGCATAAAAATAAAAAGTTATTTCATTTTTAGAATTTTCCTTAACATCATTGTGATCTTTATGCTCGCTACTGCATATACGTGTGTGTGTGTGTGTGTGTGAAAAGTGTATGTATATAATTATAAATATCAATATATATATGCAATTTTTTATATATATTATATTATTTATATATTATATATGCATGGTACTTATTTGAAAGTGCTCAATATCAGTGTTACAAACTCACACCTATCTATCTATCTATATATATATATATATATATATGTTAGTCATTCACATTCAAGCTTGTTTCACTGTATTACACACATACATACATATATATATATATATAATAACAAACAAATAACTATACTCGTGTCGGAATTATGTGGAAAAAACGGTTATAAAGAAAGAAAGAGCTAAGCACATGAACACCAGTCAAAAGCACGAAGCCCAAAGAAAAAAACCCGAGACGAGTAATCAACTAACAATAAAGTGCTCAATACTTAGGTAGAGTAGAATAAATAAAGTATACCAGCTTTCCCTGATGATCCACTTAGGTGAAACCTTGGTAGGTTTGTTGGCTCGCTAGGTATACTTTATTTATATATATATATATATATATATATATATATATATATATATATATATATGTGTGTGTGTGTGTGTGTGTGTGTGTGTATGTATGTGTGTATTTAGGAAAAACTTCTCAGAATAGAGAGTATGTAGGTATAAAGACTATATAGAAATCAACACAATATGGTAAGTAGCAATTCATACCTTAAACAAGAGACATGATGATGATGATGATCATCATCATCATCATATCAACTTCAGTGCACTGTCAATTTCTATGTCCATATATACACATGCACACACTATATATATATAGATATCTTCTTCATGTGCTGTGTCCCTTCAGGACATAGATGATCATGGACTTCTACTTAGCTCTGTCTCTTGTAGCTTTCAATATTTTTTCTTTTTTTTCTTTCTTTTTTAAGCTTATAACACAATGATCGTCATTTGTGGTCAAGCGGTCTAAAATGCGGCAGATTACTTGGTGGCTTCCTCTATGTGGATAGGGCTTGCAGGTTCGAATCCTGCTGAATGACACACATTTTCGTAACAAAAATTTATCGTAAATAATCAGGCTGGTAGAAATAAATATATAATACTGTTTGATTATAAACAGAATATCTACTTAAATATGAGTATTGATCACAAATAATGTTCAAACAAATCATTTCAAATTGTCAGTTGTTTATAACCAGTTTCATTAATCTTGGTTAATTTCCGTATAAGTATATTATAAATATATATATATATATTCATATAGATAGGTGTGAATTTGTAACCCTGGGTTTCATGCTTTTGCAATTGTCAGACAAACTGATTAATTTTTTAAAAAAATTGGCTATATGTAGAGCTGTGTATATTCATCTATTTTTGTGGAAGTGGGAGGAAAATCAGTTGTCATGACAGACGCAGACATATATACATATTTGTACACTCATTGATGTGCGCAAAGACACACACACACGTCTGCTCACTGGGGCTCACACAAACATATATGTGAATCGTGTGTGGGGCTCGACATATATATGTATATGTGTGCCATTGTGCACATACATACTCATTCATTGGTGTATTCGAATAGTGTAGCGATGTCAACGTGCAGACAGTTGTCTATTTCTTGTATGTACATATGTACGTATGATGGGGTCTGTGTGAAACTATGATAGGTTAAAAATGCTATTATTTTATTTAAGGCTGTATTGTTATTTTTTATTTTAAAGTCGGTTATTAGCTTGATTTTTTTGTGGTTGCGCATATATATATATATATATATATATATATATATAATACCACTCATTTCCAATTGTTCTCATCTGCTCGTGTAGTTAGGTAATCTCAATTGCAAACACCTGTTATAGTATGTTTGCATTTCTTTACCACCACAGAGCCAAATGGTACTGAGTGAACCTGATTGGGCAATTCCAGTAGTTCAACAAGGTTATAATGATATGGTATTTTGGGCTAACATATTCATGAAGAGCTTTTAAACATTATCATTTACCCAATTTTGTTTACAAAATTTGGCTCAATCAGTTCCACACACTTTGACCATCTTCTCATGACAATATTATCAAGACATAACTGGGGTTACAAATCAACTAAGATAAAATTTGAATGTGTGTGTCATGGTTTATATGCTAGCACACTAACCACTCAAACATCTGCATGTATATTTCAGTCTATAAATGAATCAACATCTTGTTACTTAATTTCAGTGACATGAAAAAAAGCATGATCTGGAAAATGGGAATTAGCTTTTGTTTTAATGAAGATCTCAAAGGACACTAAAAACCCAATAGTACAACTTGGCATTATATGAGGTCCTGGAACTTCTTACACAGAAAAATAATAACTGATTCCATGACAATGATGACCAAGCTTAGTCACGTATCAAAAAATAAATAATTCAAATAAACTGTAGTTTAATAACAATAACCCCTCAGCTCAAAAAATACATAATTGTTGTTTAATGACAAGAACTTCTCAGCTCAAAAAATATATAATTCAAATAAATTGTGCTTTACTGGTAAGAACATCTTGGCTAAAATAATACATAATTAAAAAAAATATAGTTTAATGACAAGAACTTCTCAGCTCAAAAAATACATAATTCATATAAACTTTAGCTTAATGACAAGAACTCCTTGGCTCAAAAAATACAAAATTCACAAAAACAAGTTTAATACCTTAAGCTCAAATAGTACATAATTCATATTAACTGTAGTTTAATTACAAGAAAACCTAAGCTCAAAAATATCTAATTTCAATAAAGTGTAGTTTAATGACAATAACACGTCAGCTCAAAAGCAAGCCTATACGAATTGTAATGGGCAAATTGAAAATGGTCTTTAAAAAATCTTGGTGGACAGCCAAAGTTGCCAAGTAAAAAATATATCTAATAGAAAAGATGCCAAAACTTTTTATAAAGTTCATGAAAGTGTTTACACCAAATGAAGGTGAAGCAGCTACTGTTGTCTTCTGATTGGCAAACACTGGTCATTGATAAGTACGACAGTATAGTAAACTGAAAGCTTTCGTTATTTCTGATGGCAACTTCTTAGATACCTTTGATCTAATGAACAGCCTGAAAGAAAATTACTTGATGATTCTCCTACTTTTTGGCCTCTTTTTTCAATTATATATCAGCATATTGATGGCAACCTGAAAAAAGCATCACATTTGGAATTCATATAAATGATACCCTTCTTAACCACCAGCATTTAAAAGCCAAATCATTGACTAGAATCACGATATGGTTACCATCTTTACACTGATAACACTACTCTAATAGCAATGTCAGTCAAGGAAGCCCAATAACAATTGGAGTTGATAGACTTAATTGGAGTAGATAGACTAAACTATCACCCAGTTTACACTCCACCCACATATATTGAACAGGTGAAGAGACTCATCCCTTGTTCCCTGTTTAGGATATGGTTTCTGGCTTTCTCTTTTCCAATCTTTTCACTCTTTTCTTTTTTTTTTTTTCAATTGGAGTAGATAGACTAAACTATTGCCCGGTTCACACTCCACCCATGTCTATTGAACAGGTGAAGAGACTCATCCCTTGTTTCCTGTTTAGGATGTGGTTTCTGGCTTTCTCTTTTCCAATCTTTTCACTCTTTTCTTTTTTTCTTTTTTTTTTTTCAATTGGAGTAGATAGACTAAACTATCGTCCGGTTCACACTCCACCCACATCTATTGAACAGGTGAAGAGGCTCATCCCTTGTTCCCTGTTTAGGATGTGGTTTCTGACTTTCTCTTTTCCAATCTTTTCACTCTTACGTAGCCCCCTGCACATCAGCAGCATTACCGCCTTGCTCGGGGTGAAATGATTAAAAAAAAAAATAACCCATTAGCCACATTTCTGTTGCAAAACCTTTTGGACTAATGATTAGCATAAAATCACCTGTAAACTAAACAAAGGCTGTTCTTAAACAGATCAGAAAGGGTAAAATGAAAGCAAATTCACAAAACTGTTATGACTCATGGCAGTACACCAAAGCATGTGAACTCTTTCACGTGTTAAGGCAGTCATATCACCTCCCATGCATCCTGCATCAAACAAATCTCTGAGGCAAGTGTCTCTTTGTACCATTTTTAAAAAAGAAAGAACACCACTTCAAATCAAGATGATCATATTGCTTTGACCAATATTCAGTACAGATCAGAATCATGGATCTTGAATCAGGCTCACATTAAACATCTTTCCCAAACATCTTCTTTTGATTTGTAAATATACCTCACAGGACAAAATATCCTATTCTGATATACTTATTGCTATGGTGACTTACCAGTATGATGCATTGAACTCTTCCGAATTATATATAAGTAGCAGTTCTGCTTTGTAGAGTGAGTGAGATTAGAATCTGTTCCAGCAGATAACTCTGACAGCCAAACTAGCTGTCATGCTAATAATTGTTCATTGGTATATGTTTGTACTACTATCTCTGTAATGTATTTGTTTAACACTATTCCGTCTTTGTTTCTTTATTTCTGACACCCAACAGGCCCACAACAACTTGGTAACAAGAATTCTCATGAACCTTTGAGGACCCCAACAGGACTGCATGGAAATTGTCAATATTGGTTCAACATTGTACGCATGGAATTCTATTCTTCTTACACTTTGTTCTATTCAACAATACTTAGAAATCCAGAAGAAGAAACCAAACAGAAAAAAAAAATTATTTTTCTCACACTTTGTTCTACTCAACAGTATTTGGTAATCCAAAAAAAAGAAACCAAACAAAAAAGAAAATGTAACTAACTTACACTGAACTTGAACGTGAGCCACTAAACTGAGAAGTCGTGTTTTTCAAAAGAAAAAAAGCAATCGTGATTCTCTGAGTGAGTAAGAAACTAAACTTTCTTCTTGCTATCCAAAGAAAGAAAAGTTTTCATTTGAATTTTCACTCAGGTATCTTTAAAAAAAAAGACATGTAAAAAAAGAATTTAAGTGTGCCATGCTTGAATTTCTTAAGTTCTAACTTGAACAGCAAAACCAACGGGAATTTAAATGGCAAGAAAAGCAGCTTGAAATTCAAAAGCAAACTGTGAAAGAACGACTTGAATTTCAAAAGCAAGCTAAAAAATAACAGCTTGAATTTCAAAAACAAACTCTAGTCAGACATCAGAAACTCGAAGAAATTCTACTTCAAACTCAACAAAAGCAAAGAAACTTGCTTAAACTGGCAAACTGGGGACAGATTAGTGAAAATGAAAATGCATTCTCACAAAACATGATCTGGGGCAAACAGACACTTTTACATATTCTCTGGATGAGGATATAACCTTCACCTCCTATTTTAAAAGATTTGAGGATTTATACACCACAGATTGCATAAATTGGTCAGGCTCAAAAACTGGGCACCACAGAGCACACCAAGTTTGTAAACTATATTTTACCCAGTAAAACTCACGAATTGACATTTACTGAAGCGGTTAAACTTCTTACAGAACTTTTTAGTCCTAAAACTTCGCTCATTCATTAGAAATGGAAATGCATGAATTTAACCACAAAACAGAGTGAAGATTTCACTACGTTCACACCAGTCATGAACAAGCATTGTGACAATTTCAAACTGTCAGAATTGAGTGCAAATAATTTCAAGTGTCTGATGTTTGTTCCGGGACTCGTTTCAGCTAAAGACACTAACCATATAAAAAAAACAAATACAAATTCTTTATATATTCACCCAAAATCTAACCACCCTCCATCCATTATTATTCATGTACCCTCATTTATAGAATATAGAATTAGTAGAAATTCCACAAATAAAGAAGCATTTAATAAGCACACTAATGTTTATAATACTGCATTAAAAAATGGTGGACATAAAAGCCTAAATATCAAATATGTAAAGGAGAAGATCTACCCCTGAAGAAAAAATAGAAATAGAAAGATTATTTTGAATGCACCTCCTTTCAACCAAATGCTTTGCAGTAAATTTAGCAAAAAAATTCATTGCTGTGAGAAACATTTTCCAAATAATAATCCATTAAGCAAGATGTTCAATAAAAATGCACTAAAACTAAATTATAGTTGTATCCATAATCTAGAAAAAATAATCAAAAAACATAATAATATTTTAAATAAAAATTTAAACCTAAATGAAAATAAGAATCATTCCAAAACTGAAATCAAGAATTTAGACAATGAAAACATTATTATTAAACACTGATTGATGACAAGATAAATCTTGAAACATAGAAATTTCCATATCAAAATGTAAATTAAATTAAATTTATATAAAAAAAAATTTAATCTGTGAGAGCTTTTTTAAAAAATTAAATGCCAGAGGACTCAAAATTCTAAACCTGTTGGTTCTCTTCATCTGTATATATATATATATATATATATGAAAAGATTAGCAGTTATAATTTTAAAAAGGGGTCAGTAAAATTAAAAAAAGATAAAAAACTATATTTTCACCTTATCAAAGCGAAGAAATGAAGTGAATTTTATTTTAAATAAGGTATCTATAAATTAAAAAGTTTTGCTTACTGGAAAAAAGCTCATAAAATATTTGTAACATCAACCAAAATTATAAAACACTTAAAAAAAATGCCATATTTCATAGACGAAGAGAATTTTGAAATGTTCAGCATGATGTTGAAATGATGGAAATTAACCATTTTCCTTTCATTTTTTTATACGCTTGTTGTATATGTTGGCTTGGGAAAGTATTGGTTCTCTTAGAAATTAGGACAAAAATCAGGGTGTAGATTAATATTTTGGTAATATTTGATGGCATCACTTCTGAGGATTTCCCTTCCTGAGTAAATTATTTTCTCTTTTGATGAACACAGCATTTTTTAAGGTGAAATAGTGGCTAAATTTATTTGTGTGTATGACCAGTGCTTTTGTTAAATTCTTATTGATGAGGTCTTTTTTGTTTTGTGTTCATAGATATGGTTTTTAAATTTCAGCATATTCCACCAATGTATTGTGAAGAACAGTTTTGGCAACTTATTTTATATATGCTTGCTTCTGAGTTATTATTGTTTTTTTAGATTTGATTATATCTACAATGGTTTTGAGAAGTTGTTGTAACTATTTGGATGTTGTTTAAGTGAAATAAGTTGTGTTGAATGATGAATGTCATGGAGTTGGTAGGTAGTATTATCTGTTTTTGTTTTAATTTATTTTTGCGGATAACATTATTTTTATTGCGGCTGTGTAATTTATGTGTTTCTTTTTGTATTGTTGTTTTGTTTTATGGCATATCAACCTCGGCGGGTCATTTATTGCCAACTAAATTTTTATTTATTTATTTATTGCTGGTAATATCTTTTTCTTTCAACAATTTATTGTTGTTTTCATATAAGTTTTTGTGTCTAGTAATACATTTTTCTTTTCGAGTATCAAGATTCATTGGGATTTGTTTTTAAGGGTAGAGTCCCCAAATGCTACCCTGTTATTTAACCCATAACTGGAGGGAAGAGAGGGATTAATACCTTTCCCAAGAGTACCTGGGCTTAAGTGAATGCAGAGTATTCAACTGGAATTCGAACTCGGCTCACCGATTTCTCTTTCTGAACCGATATCCACTGCACCACAACGCACATCCATCATTAAATGCTTACAGCACCTGGTATTCCCAAATGGTCACCCATCTAAGTACTGACCAGGTTCAATGTTGCTTAACTTTGGTGATCGAGCAAGAACCCGGTGTATTCAACGTGATATGGCTGTAAGACCTTTTGTGTTGTAGATAAAGTGATATAGATATTTTGTAGGTTTTGAATGTCCTTTCTATGTATGTATTGGGGGGGGGGCTGCAAATTGCTCTTAGATAGAGAAATCTATAATTATATCAGATTTAATTTTAGAGGGGTGGCTTGAGTAAAAACTGATCTGGTCATCTTTGTTGTTAGCTTTATATATTCTTATTGTGTCCTTGGGATAGATTAACTTGAGTAAATATCTACATATTAATTCATGACTTTAAGAATAAATTCAACTAAGGTATTCAAAAATTCAATTAATTACACCCTTGAATAGATATAATTGATAAAACTATCGTCAGTGGTTTGCATTTACACACCTACACGCAATAAGTGACTCATAACCAGAGATCAATGCTGCATATTTTCACACAGTCACATAGATAGATAGATAGGTAGATAGATAGACAATAAACAGATTGTGATAGATAGATAGATAGATAGATAGATAATAAACAGATTGTGATAGATAGATAGATAGATAGATAGATAGATAGATAGATAATAAACAGATTGTGATAGATAGATAGATAATAAACAGATTGTAATAGATAGATAGATAGATAGATAGATAATAAACAGATTGTGATAGATAGATAGATAGATAGATAGATAGATAGATAGATAGATAGATAGATAGATAGAATTAAATTTATTAAAATCAGATTAAAATACAAAACGATTTACATACATTCAAGGCATTTATGTTTATAGAACTTCAGAGAGAATAAAATGCCTTTCTGCATGTATGTATGTCCATGAAGAGGGTGCTGAATATTTTCTGAACCAATCTGTTCTTTGGCAATTTGGTCAGGTTTTGAGAAGTGAGTTGAGAAGTTTTCAGCACCCCTGCATATATACACTCTCAAAGGTTTTAATTTTAAAATAACAGTGTATGTTTGTCAAGAGAAAAACATGTAAATAAAAACATGTTTCTTGGACTGTCTTGAATAGTACACATTATATACTGTCATCACTGCAAATTGCTATTTTATAATAGAGAAAAATACAAAATTAGATATTTGGAGATTTGAATTTGTCAAGTTGGTAAGGATGATGATCATCATTATTACCATCTTTACTATCAAGAGCAGGTGTGGTCAAAGGTTGCTTAGTTCCATCTCCCATAAATGTCTTGGGTAGGTACTTATTCATGTGACCTGGGTAAAATAGATCTGGCAGAGTCCATCTATATATCTATTGTTTTCACTGGGTTAACACCCCATTCTGGCTGCTGAATTGCCTAGGAAGCTGCTCCCAACAACAATACCATGTTATCTCCACTTTGGATAAATACCCCTAGTAAGTCAGTCCCATATGAAGATTTGGCCTACAGTCAATTGAAACTCACTGTATTTATTGTCTCTCAGCTAAACTCCACACTTGTGAGAACCTCAGAACCACTACATAGTTGTCTGCATAGTTTAGTCCAAGAGGTGACGAACTATGGAATTTTTTGCTACTAGATCTTGAGGTGAATGAATCCTCATCAAATATAAAATTATTATTATTATTATTATTATTATTTTAATGTGAAATAATATAAAATAATTGACTATGTGTAAGAGATAGTAAAAATAATGTCACAAAAGAAATGTTTGAATTTGCAATTGTATCTTGTACAAATCTGAGAATGTAACCTCATGCTAAAAATTGTTAAAACCTTAAGAAATAAAGCTGTCATTCATGTGAAATACATTAAAAAGTTAACAAATACAATGTGGCAAATATCTATAATGAAATATGAAATATCTATAATATCCATAATGTCAATACTAATCTATTAACCACTTGACTCCAGTTCTTTCCCCACCCTGTATATCCTTTCCTTTCTCTCCACCTTTGAAACTGTCATCACACCTGTATTCCCATCCTTCTATTGTTCTTTTCTAACTGGTTCATCTTCCTCTTCACTCTCTTCTAATTAATCTTTTTACACTTATGTAGCCCCCTGCATATCAGTGGCATTACCGCCTTGCTCGGGGTGATACAATTAAAAAAATAAAATCATTTCACTGAATGATACTTGTTTATTTTTTAAGTCAAACAATAAATATCAATTAACCTAAAGAATAAACAAAGTGTGACTAAAAAAAATTTATTTTAATAAATAAAAATAAATAAGCACACAATATATTATAATAAAAAGAAGAAAAGAACAGATAAATAATGATCAAATCTGTTACTTTCTTGGAACGACAAAAGTAACGTCCTTTCACTGCAACTATTCTAGTCCAGGTTAAGTTGGTTTTGTTCAATTGACTGCATTGTCAACCAATTAGTTTTCACTATTTTCCTACTTTTTTTTTTTAATTGTATCACCCTGAGCAAGGTGGTAATGCCACTGATGTGCAGGGGGATACATAAGTGTAAGAAGATTAATTAGAAGAGAGTGAAGAGGAAGACAAACCAGTTAGAAAGGAGCAATAGAAAGATGAGAATGCAGGTGTGATGACAGTTTCAAAGGTGGAGAGAAAGGGAAGGATATATACGGGGGTGGGGAAAGAACTAGTCAAGTGGTTAATAGATGAGTATTGACATTGCATTTAAATTCCTGGAGGTTGTAGATGTCAGGAAAGCAAGAATATGGGAACGAGTTCCACGGGCGGGAAGTACGATAGAAGAAGCTGCAGGAGTAGAATTGTTGTCTGCATTTGGCTAACTTAACTGTGAATGGGTGGGACCCAATTGCCAATCTGGTTGCACGAGTAAACACCTGTTGAGGAGGCACCAGTGACTTAAGTTCATTCGAGCAGAAGCCACGAAAGTATTTATAGAACAGACAAAGGGAGTCCACATTTTGTCGGTGGGAAGTGACTGTAGTCAAGCCGCCAAGTCAGTACCTAGCACATTACTGATTCTCCTTTGGAGCCTTGTCGAGAACACTGAGATGAACAGCAGGGGTGCCTGACCATATATGGCAGCAGTATTCCATGCACGGATGAATGGTTGATTTGTATATATGCAGGATGGATTCAGGCGGAAAAAACATCCTGGCCTGACTGCCAGTAAACAATAATTATTTTTTCTTAAAATTTGAAAATTAAAAGCTAATCATTCAAATTTAAAACATTTACCCAGTATGACTAAGGTAATTAGAATGAATTCTTTTTTTATTGTAAAAGTAAAGACAAAATAATTTGTAGAAAGACATGTGATCTTTCCACTGTTTATCTTGAAAGTAAAACAACTTCATATAATTCCGATGTTTTGATGCTTCAAATAAAAGAAAGTTATATTTATATTAAAGCATGAGAATTGGAAAAGAAACAAAGAAGAAACATTTAAAAATATAACGTTTCACTTTTATTCATCAGATAATAAAATATGATAGAAAAAAACGTTCTGCTATTTTTAATTTTTGTGTTTGTTTTTCATTGGTTTTTCATACCTCTGTCTTGTCAAGGTGTAAAATTTTGGTATATAATTCATGTTGCAAAACCCAAAGAAAAGTAATTAATTAAAGTACATTTAAAATAAGGTACCATTTAAGTATAGACTTTTCTTACCAAATTTTAGAATAATATTTCTTCTATATTCTGAGGGTTTCATTAATTCAAAGAAATAAGAATTGTTGCAATTCAACAATTTTGCATTTTAATAGACAATATATATGTATATACAGCCTTTGAGATTTCACTTGCCCAATTGTCACAGTCGATTAAAAACTCAATTAAGCAATTTAAGTTTATTGCTTTACTTGTCCACGGTCAATTAAAAATATTGCAATGAAATGTGTCCCTTCAAATATAAAAAAAGGAAATCTGATTCCTTTTACAAAACCCAAAAGTATGCCATTGAAGATTCACAAATTACTTAGAATGACCTTACAGTGACATTATTGAACTCTTTGGTCTTATGCATGGCACTTCATTTACATTGAAATGTATGGTTAAACAAAAGATAGTGACATACCGCAATCATCAAAGCAAGATATGACAAATGGAATTTACATTGAAAAGTTTCTGTCTTGCTTTTATCGTCCCGGTCAGTGTAAACATTCATTTAATTAACGCTTCCAGAGTGGATCCAAAATGTCTCTGTCACCCAGATTAAAAATGCTCACAGATTTTTAGAAACTCTTTTGGAAAAATCTTATCCTTGACTCAATATTTCCTCCCCACTTACAAAAAGTAAAAACGAACATTTGAAAGAAAGAAAAAACATTATGCATACTTCTTTCAACCACACACCAAAAAACAAATTATACAAGTAATTTTTTTATAGAAAATCGTTGAGAAAATCAGATTTGTTATTTTATCATCTATGAGATGGAGGTTGTAGTCAAACAGAAGAAAGAAACTATGAATTTAGATACCTACACTCAATTGCCAAAAATAAAAAGCATATCATGATGTTAAAAAACTTAATACAAACAAAGTTTTGTCATCAAAAATGTTTATGCCTTTATTAAGAGGAATGATCAAATTTTGTTTTTACTATTTTTAAAAATTTTTGCAATCCTTTCTAACACATTCAAAATTTTAATTAAAATTTCATTTTTTGTTTTCTGTCAGCAATTCACACTATGTTTACATAAGGCAACTATTAAGAAAATACAGTCGGTCAAGTAAAATGATTTTGGGGGCAAGTAAATTTTACCTCACTCTTGACTGCCGGTAGAGTGATTTATTTTTCAAATCTCAAGCACATCCATGTTTGTTCAACATCTACAGAGACCACTGCAACTATGCTGCGCAAACAGCTTTAGGGAGAGAGTGCATTATCTCAAGTGATCAACAGTCTGAACAAGACCAGTATACTCATACCCTCGATCATGTTGATTTGCAATTTCATGCTCGCCCAATCAGCCTGGTTCCCAAGGAATTCTGTCCACCCACATGGCTTGTATCAACCCGTGGCATGGTTTTCACACACTTTCTTAAGGTGTTGCATATGGGATCACCTTCCCGAGATCAATAATATCAAGAAGTCACCTTCCTGACGAATCAATCAAGGTGTTAAAAAAATCAGAAAACAGACTTTCCTAAGGAGCAAGAACAAAAGAGTAATCAGGAGGCCAGTAGAAAGTGATTGATATTGCATTTAAATTTCTGAAGATTAAAGTTGGCTGAATAGTATGAAGCCAGAAGAGGGAAAGTGAGAAAAGAAACTGATAGTGTAGAACTTACAGCTATATCTAACCAACTCAACTGTATATTGATGAGTCCTTGAGAGATTCGATGACTGTTTTATCTTTTGGAAATCAACATGGGGAGACATAAACAAACTACACAATATACTGCAACACTTGCACCCCAAAATCAAGTTCACACTAGAATATAGTTATAAAAACAATCACATCATCACAGACATTTACCACAAACCCACAGACACCCAACAATACCTCCAATTCAAAAGTCACCATCCTAAAAGTTGTTTAAAATCCATCCCCTATTCCCAAGCACGACAAATTTGCACGATAACAACTGATGAAACTCTTCATAAGATACACCTAGAAAAACTACAAAAAACATTACAGATAAGAGGATATCCTACTCCACTAATAAACAAGGGTTTTTAACTTGCAGAAAAATACCATGAGAAGAAAAACATTCTAGCATATGTTGAGTCACAAATACCATTATGGACACTTAATTTATCATAACATGTATAATAACAACAATAATAAATATACCCTTTAAACAAAATGTTCACGGCATCACACATTCTATACTATTCTATTTTTTATGAAATGAAATTTTTAAACAACCAAAAATTTTCAAAATTAAGGAAGGAGTTACTTAAGGATCTTAAAATGTTATCGTCCAGATTTGTAGGATCCTAAGATGTGTTTATGTATGTGATTACGTCTGGACATTACTTCTGATCTTTCATTCAGTAATTACTTTTGTTCTTCAAGGCAACATAATGAAATAAAATTTTTAATAAGAATTCAGTCAAATTAAATTATAGCTGTATTAGTAACTTAGAAAGTTTCCAGAACAAAAAAATTACTGAATGAAAGATCAGAAGTAATGTCCAGATGTAACACACCTTTCAATGCTTATTGGTTCATACAAACCTGGATGAAAGTGTTTTAAGATCCTTACATAACTACTCCCTAATTTTGAAAATTTTTGGTTGCTTAAAAATTCCAGTTGTGCATTTGCAAAAAAATCACTGTTTGTATGTTTGAAAAATGGAAAATCAGTAATTATAAATCATCTGAAGATACCGAAAGGTTGAAACCTAGGTTGTGTATATAACTCATTTCTAAATGAAAACATATATATATATATACAATTTGAAAGGAATGCCCAGATTTGGTCATTTGGAAGTGTGTTCTCTTTCATCAGAACAACCCCTGACCTCCTGCATAAAGTCTTGGCTGCCTAATAACTTGTAGAAGTTGATTTTTTCCTTCTAGAGACTACTGCTAATACATTATCACCACATGAGCTTGTGCCAGACTAATCTTTCTAAATATTTATTTTATTTCTAACAGTACTATTCAAATTAAGGATTATAATGCTAGTTTTGAAGGGTTTTTTTTATCTGTCCTCCAAACATTAGCATCATCTCTCTTCTTACACTTGACCATGAGCCATGCTGGGCTAAACTGAATAAATATCAAGAAAGACGCCTGGTTTTGTTCCAGCTGAATATTTTGAAAACTCATTTTGTCTGACTCAAGAAATGAAAATCACAAACTTATTTAAAAAATTTGATTTTAAACTCGAGATTGAATGTTCAAGATTGAATAAGTTTAAAAAATGGTTAATCCAAGAAAGACTGCTTAGAATATTTGGTGCAAAGAAAATCTTTGCAATAAAGAAATATGAAGAATCTTGCAGGATTGAATTGGAACTGATGAAATCATTAGACTAAAAGAGGAAGAGGCTGTCATTGCTGACGTGAGAGCCAGCAACATATCATTAGTGCAATATAAATTATTAAGTGTTGTTATTCACGCAACACAGCAATAAGCTGATGTAAATTCTTCAAATAATTCATGGCTGCAGACATTATTGCATGTTCTGATCTCTTCCATTAATTCAATAAAGAAGTCACAATGAAAAAGAAGGATCCTCTTTGGGGATGAGTTACAACATAGTATTAGTCTTTAAGTGTGTCTCAGCTGTAATCACTAAAGCAGGTTTATTGATAACATGATACAGTATCTCAACAGGGTCAGAAAACATTGTCATTGGACAGTAAAAAACAAAACAAAATTATGTTGTTTTACATGTTCAAACGACATGAAATTTCTTTTAAGTTTTATCTGTTTCATGTTCCCAGTGCAACTGTAGCTGATTTTACTGTGTTTTTTGTTGAATATCTTGTGGAGAGTGATTGATAAAATGAAGTTTATGAGCTTAATGAATATTTTTCCTACATTTGTTTTTAAAGTTTTGTTGTACAGTGATTTGAACAATGTTTCTCTTCTGTTGGCTTTTTCTGTGATATGTGATGTATGTATGAGTTTTGTCTGAAATCCACTATTTTTAGAGCTGTTTCATAGTCTTTCTTAGCTTCCCTCAATATGGTTTCAGGAGAAAAATTATTAGGAATCCTGCAGTTACTTGATTATTGTAATATAATTTATTTAACATTTTTACAACACAGATTTTCCCATGTTTCAGAACCACATTTTTATTCTGACTCATAGTAACAATATGATTCCAAAACATGGAAAATTATGTCTTGAAAATAAATTAAATTACAATTATATATATATATATATATATATATAAAAGTAATGTGTTGCCTTCCCTCTACATATGTGGAATCGGCTATTGCCCAATATCTAGTGGAAAATATAGCATGTGCCAAGTTCTATAAGAAAGAGTGGTTTAAAGTTATACATAAAGTTGGTTACAATAATCATTTAAAGATTTTGGAATCAGTCTCTATATCATTATGGAAACCTTTCTGCTGGCAAAAGGATTTTGTAAAGTTTCTAAATTTATTGGGAAATATTTTATTTTAATTATCTCTCGCTAATTATTTACATGGGATTTCCCATTCCCTTGATATAATTGCATATATATATATATATATATATATATATATATATATATATATTATGTTTTCTCACTTTTTTACCCTTCATTTTTGTCATTAGTGTTCTTTTTGTTTAATTGATTTTCAAACAATTTTTCTCCTGATGAGATGTTGGATGAAAGGGCCTTTGAGACTAACAATAAATTCCTTGTTTTTAAAATAGTATACCAATTTTGTACTATAAACATTTGTATGTATGTATGTATGTATGTATGTATGTATGTATATATTTTAGAATGGATTTTTTTTTCATTAACCTGACAGATTTTTATCACTTTAAATCTACTGATTAAGTTCCAGCATGAAACTCTGTGTCCACACAGTATATATATATTTGTAGAGAGAGAGAGAGTTGTGTGTTTGGGCACTACTTTCTCTCTAGCATGCTTCATTAAAAATGACTGACTGTAGATACAGTTCCATTTTTATTTTATTTTTTTGTATGTAAACAAACATACTTGCGAATTAAAAATATGTTCAGCTTTCAATAACTTTTGGATTATTTACAATAATAATAACACACTCTTTACAAGAGTACAACCAAAATCCTTGCAAACACAACCAATAGATGAACAGAAAAGTCTCAGAAGATATTTTTTGTTCACATACAAGAAAAACACAATGAAATTCTCAACAAAAGTACTCTGCCATTTTTAATAAAACATGTATATATATATATATATATATATATATATATATATATAAATATGATGTCCTCAAGTGATTTTTAATAAAAATTATTAAAAATTGCCTGAAAACACCACTCATGGTAGAAACCTAGGTTGTGTAATAATTTGTTTACAAATAGAAAATATTCAAAAGTTCTACAATATAATTGTATTGAATACTTTTTAATACAAATGTGTACTGGTCTTACCCTATGATGACTAAAAACTAAGTATTAAACAATATATATATATATATATATATATATATATATATATATATATATATATATATCGGCCATACCACAATGAAACTGACTCAAAGATTCACGCTACATCTCTCTCAATGGGGCTCAATTCTTTCTCATTTAAGCACACTACCAAACCCTATCTGGAACATACTTGTTGACAACACAAATCATAGGAACATCCACATGCAAAAATGACTAAAAATAATAGAGGCCTTAATAATAAATATGAAAAACCCAACACTCAGTAACATCAACTATGAACACGCTAACAACATGCTTACCATGTTTGGTACATAACACATACCACTACTCCACATTATACATAACACCACTTACATTCTGTCACACGTAAAATAGCATTCATCCTCAAAAATGGCTACAAATATAGCCAAAAGTGCTTGGATATAACAAAACATTTGTCAATTTTTATTTAATTTTTGTTCTGAAAAGAAAGAAATCATAAGATCATATGAAAAATTGCATGAAAAACTTAACCATCACATCTTGTCTGTCATCTTTATTGAAACCTGCATATATATATATATATATATATATTTACCTGGATATATACATATAAACACAATACAAGGTACAATAAACAAAGTTTTGTGTCAATTATGCAAAAATGAAAATAACACTCACATCTTATCTTAACTGATATATTTCCCAAAATTACACAAAAATATCCTGAAATACTAAAGAGTGAATTTATTCAATAAAATTGCCATTGATTTCAACCAAGGCTTCCAGATGATTTTGGAATCTGTTGCATCTCTTCTGGTTAGTCTCCTTGTTTAAATTGGTGAATGCTACCATAAGCCTTGCTTTCAGTTCATCCTTGGTATTAAAGGAGTTTTGTTGGTCTCTCATTCAACTGTGCCCCACATATAATAATGCAATCTGGAATTAGGTGGCCAGATATGAGGAGTGATGTGGTTGCATAAATTGTTTGACAGCCATGACTGGGTTTTTCCTGCTTGTGTGTCATGGTGCAGAGTCCTATTAGTATATATGGAGTCTTCTGGTAGCCACCCTCTTGACTCAGGCAACATGACCTTCTCAAGGCACTTGAGGTAGGCTTCTGTGCTGAGTTTGAGGCCCTCTGAGAAGATGAATGGAAGCAAAACTAGTGAACATGCCAAAATATCATGATGTTGACTGTATATATCATCCAACTTTTTCTGAAGCCTTGGTAATATCCTCAGATTTTCACCCAAACACTTTGAAAAGTTCATATAGGAGCTTCTGACATGAATGCCAAGCAGTACAGCATTTCAAAATGTATGGAGGAGTGAATTGCATCATGGTAGTCTTTTTCTCACAGATGGTGCCCAACTGACTCTACTATGCAGTACAGTTAAGAAAATCAAAAATTAAAAAAAACGCATGAGCAAAATTTAAAGTATAAAATCGTGACAATTTACCCATTGCATCCGGTGTACGTGTGTATATATATATTTTCTAAACATATACTGTTAAATATAAGAGATAATGAATGTCTATGTTTGATCATGAGCCATTCTAGACATCGTATTTTGGCTTTAATTTCAGGTGAAAATAAAGACAAAAATTCTCCAACATTTGAATAATTTTTTAAGTTTGTTCTAAGCTTTTGGTCACATGAGCCATCTTCAGAGAGGTTACAAGGATGTTAACATAAAAACATCCACCTTCAGCGAAGATTTTATCTTGTGTTGACATAAAACTTTGCTAGGCAACGATAACAGTTAGCAAAAATATTCACTTGAGCCTAAAGCTTAGAACCAACTTAATAAAATTTATCCGAATGTTGGAGAATTTTTGTCTTTATTTTCACCTGAAATTAAAGCCAAAATACAATGTTTAGAATGGCTCATGTTTAAACAGAATAGACATTCATTGTCTGTTATATTTAACAGTATATGTTGAGAAAATTATCTGCTGCCTCGATACACTAAATATATATATATATATATATATAAAATATCTTTTAAATATTTTAAGAAATATGTATATATATATATAAGCAATGTTCTAAATATAGAGCAGGAAATAAATTTTGCAAATTGTGCGGGGAGATGTTAGCGATAACTGTATTTGAACCTGCCCAGAACTTACTTAATTCCAAATCCGAGATTTTAAACAAATGTAGACATACTAAAAATTGGCTTCTTACTTAATTCATATGTTTGGCGTTGTTATTATTATTATTATTATTATTATTATTGTCTTTAGTTACTTCTTTTTTTTTTGTTAATAAAGTGTTTTCCCCCCTCCTGGTGCATTTGGTGTCTTCTATATTTTTATTTTTGTCACGTGGTTGCAGAGTATCTAGAAATTACCGCTTTTCTTCTGCCTAATTAGCCAACTTGCCCTGACGATCTGTTAGGTGAAACCTAGGTAGGTCCATTGGCTCTAGGTTAGATTTATACTGATTTGTTTGCTCTGTTATTGTATTGAGCGCTTTAGTGTTAGGGTTCTCATCTCGGGTTTTTTTCTTTCAATGAGTACTTTAGCTTATGTTCATGTACTTAGTTTGCTTCTTTTTTATTTCCCCTTTTTCACCCTCCGCATTTATACCCGTGGGTTTTTCAAGACGGGTTTAAAAATAAAGTTATTGTTATATATATATAAGTAGACACTGAAGTCAACAGCAAATGGATACCACCTGTTTGATGCATGAATGCAATCTTCAAGCATGAAACAGGCTGTTGCCACTCACTGTTGACCTCAGTTTTTATTATATATTAAACATATGCTCCATCCCTTTTAACCATAAATATCGTATAACTTAAAACTATTTTTATCCTATATATATATATATATATATATAGATATATATATATATTTATTTCTGCATGTGGGTGATGTGTGTGTGTGTCCAATACAAACTTGTAAGATTCTTGACTTGAATAAAAAAAAGATTTTTTTTTTTAAATTCTGATGCACAGTCAATTTCTGGGATGTGGCTGCAATAAGAATTTTCTACAGCTTCTCATATGTATGTGTGTATGTGTGCGTACAAATAATGATTAATGGGGTAGCAATTATTTCTTAATATGAATTTCATTAACATCCATTAATAAAAAATGATTGTTAAAAATATTTTAAGAAGCCTTACTTGTTTTCATAAAAGTGAATATTAGTCAGTCGTTCATTTATATTAGAATCACCCAAATGACTTTCGGGTTTTCTTCTTAGCCATAAACAAAATTGGAGAGAACAAAATCTGTGACTATAGATTTTGGTTGTTTTGTAAAATATAGATTTGTGAATATGTGTATGATAATGAGATCAAGTGAAAGTTAATATATGAGTGAAATTCTTTGCTGGGCACAATCAGTTACTAAAACATTCAAAATATTAAAACCCTTATTTTAAAAGATTGTAGTCAGTGTGTGTGTTGTGATGCAGTGTGGATATCGACTCGGAATGACAAATCGGGTGAGCTGAGTTCAAATTCCAGTTGAAATCCTTGCATTCACTTGTGCACAAATACCCTTGGGAAAGGTATTAATGCATCTCTTCCCTCCAGTTATGGATTAAATAACAGGACAGATTGGGTTCTATAGCCTTGGCTGGCAACCAGTCTACTGCAGAAAGCAATGGTAACCTACTGCAGGATAATCTTCTGCCCAGTCAGTCATGTCTCTTTCGAGACATGATCGCCCAAAGCATGGCACTTAACTGACAGTCAGTATTACTTTTTTTCAGTCAGAAATCTGAAGACTTTTTTCTGGTTATATCAACACACATATATATACACATATTTATTTCAATATTCCTGAGTGAAAATCTACAAAATGTGTTTTGACCAAAAAGAAAACTTACTTTCTTGTGACAAAAGTACTCTCGTGAGGAAGCTAAACAAACTATCAGTCTGGCGTCTCCCCATATTTGTAGTCTTATACCAAACAAAACAGAGAAAATACTTTTAAGCATAACATTAAGAGAAAATTAAACTTATTCTTTTAGAACAACTTAAATGCATTAAATTCAACTAGTTTGAGAACTTTTCAATCAGGACTTGCATTTATAAATAAATAAACAACTCATTCATATACTTGGGTAAATGTGTGCATCTAAACAAGTTAAAAAAAGTTAATATGAATATAAATGTTTGCATGCTTTGATGACACCTGTCATTTGTACTGAAGTAATGAAAGACTCACATATCTCAGACAACTAGGTGCATATTATTAGCAACATAAAAGATTTTTATGAGTTGCAATTTAATTACAAACAGAATCAAACATATTTTCTACTAATAAATGAATATTCTGCAAATAGCTGTGTAAAGGCATACCCCACTACACACATGTGTTTGTGTGTGTGTGTGTGTATATATATATATATAGTAATTATTATTATTATTATTATTATTATTATTATAATGATATACTGCAACTTCATAGCTATAAAGCTATATTATTTTTTTAAATTTCCTTATCTATATATATATATATTACAAAATAAATTAACCACATTCTACTGCCTGATGATGGTGTTTTAACACTGAAACTTTATAGCTATCAAGTTGCAGTATGTCATTATTATAATAGTAATTACCATATATTTATGGTTTACTTTTGTATTGAGCACTTTTTAAAAGTAAATATCTAACTGTAGAATATACTTCCACTAGTAACAATTACTCACATTACTATAATATATATATATATATATATATATATAGAGAGAGAGAGAGAGAGAGAGAGTCATATCATAGAAAGAGAAATTTTTTTTTCTTTTTAATCATTTCACCCCAAGCAAGGCATTCCACTGCCACTATTACGCAGGGGGTTACATAGGGGAAAGTGATGAGATAGAGTGGTTAGGGGGTTACATAGGAGAAAGTGATGAGAAAGAGTGGTTAGATATATGGAATGTCAGAAGGAGGGTGATAGACGGGTAAGGATACTGAGGATGAGGGTTGGGTAGATGGGAAGAGTCTTTGAGAGAATGGGTGTGAGTTAGTGTGTTAGGAGGTGTCTATTGATCTTACATTTAACTCCTGGAGATTGTAGCTGTAGGGGAAGCAAGTGTATGGAAGGGAATTCTACAGGCAGGAAGTGCAAGAAAAGAATCTGTTGGAGTAGAAATTGTGGTTACATCTTATCTGTTTCACTGTAAAAGGGTGGGACCTAGTTGCTAATCTAGTATCTCATGCAAATTCATGCCTAGGGGGCACCAGTGATATAGAAAGAAGATATGTTTTCTTTAAAATGAAGGAAACATTACATTTGATCACTGAAAAATATATTTTAGAGGTCAAAACAAAATATTTTCTATCTCCTTTTAACCAATAAGGAATAAATTTTCAATGGATCTTGGACACAAAAACAGAAAGCATTTGGAAATTTTCTTTAAATAATAAAAAAAATCACTTTCGAAAAAATACATAAATCCATTATAGGATAGGAAATAGTCAAATTTGATTTATGAAAGTTGTTAGCTGAAGAAACCAGCCCATTTGACAGAAGAAAAATTCTTGTTTCCCTGATCTCCTATGGCCATACACAATCATAAGAAAGGCTTTGGGAATAAATGCAAATGTAATATTTGAAGCAAGAGTCCCAAAGATTTTCTACACTGCAACCAACCTCAATCCAACAATATATCTAGTAATACTGGTGCCAAGCACCTCCACTTCAACTGGAATATGTCAGTGGTGCAGAGAGAGGAGATATCCTGTAAGTTTCCCAAAAAGATATTTCCTGTCTAGACTTGTATCCAGAAGATAACAGACCAGGATTACTTCACCAACACTCAACAGTTAAAACTGATATTATGCCAGCAGCGGAACTCAAAAAACTCATCGGCACAGAGCTATGGTCCCCATATATCGGATGTATCAGAAATATTTTTACAAACTTTAGGGGCGTGTTCCTCCCACTAAAACAAGGACAGAGGCATATTACTGCAAATCCTTCATTTTCAAGTTTACGTTACATTTGTTATTTGTGAAAATTTATAATTAGTCTGTTGTTAATGTTTAACTTGTGTAGTAGGGAGTTAACTGAGAATTGTTCTGTTTAGTAGAATATTCAAAGTTTGTAAAAGTACTTTTGGATTTCTTTTTTATAATAGTGTCACCCCAAGCAAGGCATTTTACTGCCACTGTTTTGCAGGGGGTTACATAGGAGGAAAGTTATGAGAAAGAGTGACAGGTTACAGAGGGTGTCAGGAAGTGGGTAAGAGAAGGATAAGAATATTGATGAGAAGAGAGTGGACAAAGAAAGGAGCATAAGAGAGAGGATGCAAGTTAGTGAGACAGGAGATGACTATTGACTTTACATTTAAATTCTTGGAAATTATAGCTGTCGGGGAAGCAAGTATGCAGAAGGGAATTCCACAGGTGGGAAGTGCGATAAAATAAGCTGCTGGAGTAGAATTTGCATTTACAATTTATTGGTTTCACAGTAAAAGGGTGGGACCTAGTTGCTAATCTTGTGGCTCAAGGAAATTCATATATAGGGGGTACCAGAGAGCTAAGTTCATCAGAGCAGAAGCTGTAAAAGTATTTGTAGAAGAGACACAGGAAAGCCACACTTTGTCAGTGAAAAAGCGACTGTATCCTAATGTAATATAACAATCCCGCCCCACCCGAGGAAGCTGAGCAAGCGGGGGTGTTTTCCGGTCGTTGAAAGGAACGGATGTTTGTTTGACCTTATTTCCGGCAGTAGCGGAAATGGCTACAAGAGGCAGACAGAACAGGTGTCTCTGAGAATTACGTAGGCGTCGCGTGGGCGTCGCGTGATCAAGGCAAAGCCGGAAGAAACAAGTCCCGGTTTTGGAAGATATATAAAGACCGCGAAAACACGGATTCGCCAGTCAGAGAGACGAGACAGTCCGGTAAACCAGACCAGAGGAGCAACAGATACGACACCCCCCCGTCAACCCTTAGAAGAGCGCTCCCTCAACTCTCTGTATCCTAGGCTACACGGTTCATCGTCATCAATAAAAATATAAGTCATATATTTTTATATAAAAAAAAAAAATCGGCAACAACGAACAGTCGTGGGATATTTACATTAACCAAATGTTGGCGGCTGTCCGGTTTCATGTGAGCGAGACCACTAAGTTTTCACCGTATTACTTGCTCTACAACAGGGATGTTATTTTGCCCTTGGACAATATACTGAGGCCTCGTCGCATATATTATGGTGATGAGCATCACCAAATTGCACTACAGGAAATGCATCGTAGCTTCACGTTAGTTAGGAATAATATAAGAAAAGCGAGGAGAGCCGCGATAGATAAGTCGCGTGGTAAGACGAAAAATACAACTTTTGAGGTTGGTGATTTGGTGTACTATAAGAATCACCAAAAGAAGGGGAAGTTAGATGTGCGCTGGCGGCCATATTATGTGATCATTGAAAAGACTGGCCCGGTCTTTATATAGAATTAGAGATCAGTTAACCGGCTCAGTCATTAAGACGCATGCTGAGCATCTTCGGGCAGCGTCCATTGATGAATGGAAAATCCCTACTTCCGATAGGCCGTTACGAAAGATTGTATTGGCTGCTCCAGTAGAATCCAGTGATTCGGATGACGAATCCGGAGCGGAACAGACCGACTTTCCAGTGCACAGAAATCGACACCAACGTGTGGAATCAGACGATGAGTCTGATGTTCCATTAATGGAGCGTCGCATCATGACGCGACGTAAAATGGCGAATAAAAACGTGTCAACTATTGATAGTGATGATGGAATCGGTGGGATAAATAATGTTTCATCCACGTTCGAGGATGATTGCTCAAAGTGCGAAACGTCTGGATCTACTCATGTAGATCAGGGTTTTTCTAGGGAATCACCTAGCAGCGAAGATGTCCAAATGAGACAAACGTCTGTTGGGGCAAAAAGCACGGATAGACCTGCAGATTCCACAGTTGATCGGAACAAAAAGAAAGAACAACTGAAAAGTCTTGTAGACTTATTGGCTGAGATGCTATAGGATTGGGAAAGAAAGCAGTGGGAGGATTAACGATAGTTTAAGTGAAATGGTTAGGAAGATACAAACGTGGAAAATTATTAATAGTATCTAAAGCATAAAGTAAATTATTCGTCTCTGGTGTCAGTGCGGAGCGAGACTAACGGCTTTGTCTTTCGTTTCAGATGGCAAATCTTGTTCTGTTGGTCCTGCTGTTTTTTCCTGGATTGGACGTAGCGATTGAAAGTTACCAGAACGTCGTATTTATTGAACAGAACGAGATCTCACTGTCACGTGCAAGGTGGCTGGTGACATTTTCGATCAATCTGACACCGTACGACGCTGCGTTCCAATCATTGAAGGGATGCATACAAAATGTCCAGTCGGGCGCAAAGGAAAATTTCCCACAGGAATTCCTTGGGGACGTCACATTCGAAACATTGATGAATCATGTAAATGATGAATTTAAGCAAATTGTAATAGAACGTGAAAGGCTGTTATTAAAATACAAAGATTATAGGTCTATGACTCGCAGAACTAAGCGGTCCGTGTTGCCCTTTGTAGGGAATGCTCTTAGTTACCTTTTTGGAGTAACATCGGAAGATGATCTACGTGTGATCAAAAGAGCATTGGGTAAGTTAGCAAATACGCAGGAAAGGATACTACATTTGACAGAGGATAGCATTTCCGTAATAAATGTTACGAGACATGAGGTATCTAATAATAGACACAAGATAAATGAAATTATTTCTAGCCTTAAAGGGATTGTAGGTTCCATGGCAAACGCAACACAGGGGTTGGATAAACGGGTATCCAGATTAGAGATCCTTACCCATAGATACTGGTTGTACAAGATTATAGTCGATAAATTAGGGAAATATTTCTTAGACGTCCGTATGGCTTTAAGCTATTTGGAACTTCAGCTCAATTTATTGTCGATTGGTCATTTGTCTCCTAGCATAATCGCTCCGCACGACTTAAGGGGATTGATGCATAAAATAGCTCAGACGCTCCCAGATAATTTCAAATTAGCAAGCGATCCAGATAAGGACATCTGGTATTATTATAAAACATTACGTTGTAGGACACTTTTTGACTCAAAATCGATTGTGGTTGTGGTGGACGTCCCATTGGTGGATAGAGAACACTCCTATGTAGTATATAACATTTTGAATTTTCCTCTTCCGTTGCCCACACGATCGGGTTCAGCGTTCGGATCCAAGTTGTCGGCCAGGTTTGAAATGGAGTCAAAAATGATCGCGGTAAATAGGGCTGGAACACGCTATATTCTCTTGGGCCAGGCTGAAGCGACACGGTGCTCGGCAAGTACCGACGGATTGTGCGAGGTATCCGGTCCCGTTTATGCTACCAATTCAAGAGAATCTTGCGAGATGTCGCTTTTTCGGCATAATCAAGCAGGAATAGAGAGGAACTGTCGAGTCACAGTTAAAACGAATACTCGACTTCCAATCGCAATCAGGGTAGACCGGGAATCTTGGATGGTCGCTGCTACCAGGGATTTGCACTTTGCAGTTCTTTGTGGTGGCGGGTCTCGGAGCAAGCTTGTCGCCCAGGCCCCGCTGGCCAGTATACGGATAAAGGAGGGGTGTACTGCGTACAATGATCACATGGTGTTGGCTGCACAGGTTAACGGTGACTCAAGATTTAGAAACGTAGGGAAGCTACAGCTCACACCCATAAACGTCTCTGGTTTGGTCCCCAATTACGCAGAAATTTCCCAATTTTTCAGTGGACACCATGCCGGTAGAATTGCGCGATATGGAGGAGATTCCTATCCGCAAACTAGTAAATACCTTGGAACAGATAGATATGGAAAGATTTAGTGAAGGATATGAAGAACTCCCGAAGAAGTTGACGATAGGAATCATTGCTGGCATAGTCGGCGTTATGATAATCCTTGGAATAATAGCTAGGAAGCGGATTTTTAAGTGTGAAAGAAGCAACAGTGCTTCGGGAAAGGAAATTGAGTTATCCGTTGTGAATAGTACTCCGGGGTCAACGGGTGTTCAACATTCAAATGTCTCTGCGTTAAACAGAGAGACGTCAACAAATCAGATATGCTTGGTTTCGAATCCAGAGGAAGTAGTTCAGGGAATAGAAAACATTGTACAAACTAAGGAACTACGAGTCACAGGTCCATTTTTTTTAGACTAAATTAATATCCTCCACAAGTAAATTGCATGCGGATTAACGTTGGAATCAGGGTAATTTTCTTCATTTTCTATTGAACATTTCTCGGTCAGACTATGAATGATATGTACTGCAGATAATGGCCATTTTTCTGTGTTCAAACATAGTATGTTTGAAATTAAATTAAATTAAATGAAGTTACATGTGTAACAATAAACTCGAGCAGAGGCACGCATGGTGTTGGTCAAAGGTCATTTACTCGATGTTAGTTTGGAAACTGGGGCGCGGTTACCGCCTATAATCATGTGGTTATGCATCGAGGAGTCTACGCTTATGGACAGAGTCGGGAATGAAAATGAACATTTTTAAGAACTTTGCCCAATTCTGTGAAAATGGATATTAAAAAAGAAAAAAAAAGAAAAAAAAACAGAAAAAAAAAGGAACAATGAAACATCGAGCTGGTAGAACAATTTTCAAGATGGACACGAACATTGTTGGGTTGCCGATGTAGGCTCCCCTATATATTTTTTTTTGTTTTTTTTTGTTTCGGCATGCACATGTTTTTGTTGTTTTGGCGTGCACATGTTTTATATAATTGTCGGGCTTGTGTGGCATGGGGAGGAGAGTGAGGGTGTTGCACTTAAAATGTTCTTAGGTGAACATTTTGGAAAATGGGTGGGCGAGGAATGTAATATAACAATCCCGCCCCACCCGAGGAAGCTGAGCAAGCGGGGGTGTTTTCCGGTCATTGAAAGGAACGGATGTTTGTTTGACCTTATTTCCGGCAGTAGCGGAAATGGCTACAAGAGGCAGACAGAACAGGTGTCTCTGAGAATTACGTAGGCGTCGCGTGATCAAGAAAAAAACACGGATTCGCCAGTCAGAGAGACGAGACAGTCCGGTAGACCAGACCAGAGGAGCAACAGATACGACGACACTCCCCCGTCACCCCGTCAACCCCCCTTAGAAGCGCGCTCTCAATTCTCTGTCCTTGTGCCACACGGGTTATCGTCGTCTAATAAAAATATACTTTATATTTTTATATATATACCCGTGTTGTTTGTTGTATATTGCTATATAACACTAACTGCCAAGTCGGGATCGATCACATCACAGATTCTCCGCTGGATTTGGTCGAAGACACCTAAGTGGACAGCAGGAGCACCTGACCAGATATGGCAGCAATATTCAATGCATGGGTGGATGGTAGATTTGTATATGTGCAGGATTGTTTCGGACGGGAAAAACTTCCTGGCTCTACACAGAGAACCGACTTTCTTAGCAGCGGATTTAGCTATGAATTCTATATAGTTATTCCACTTGAGGTCTGATGTGAAAGTTAATCCGAGGAGACAAAGCGTTTTACTTTGGGGGAGAGAAGCCTGATCCATGTTAATGGGCGGGAGGAATGATCGTCTGTGGTGGTTATTAGATAGCAGCTTCATTTTGGAAGTATTAAATTTAACAAGCCATTTCTTACCCCAGTCCACCATGGATTGGAGGTCCTTTTCAAGCTCGGCAGCAAGGTTTTCTTTGTCAGCCTGGGTAGATTTTTGATTGAGACAAGAGTAAACCGTAGTGTCATCAGCATATATGCCCACTTGGGATCTTATTACATCAGGGAGATCATTAATATAGATAAGGAAATGTGTGGGATTTAGAATAGAGCCTTGAGGGACACCTGCATTCATGTGATAGTATTGGGAGGCTTGTGTGTTCAATACTACCCTCATTGCATGGTTTGAAAGGAAGGACTGGATTAGGTCAAACAATTGTCCAGGTATACCATAGCCCTGCAGCTTGCATAAAAGGCCAGCATGCCAGACTCTGTCAAACGCTTTGGAGATGTCAAGGGTAACAGTTTGACTTTGTCATTTTTGTCGAGGGCCTGGTGTATATACTCAGTGATGGTCGTCAACATATCAGTGGTAGACCTGGTGAAGGGCTGGGATGGTTTGATTTTGATTTAATATAACTGTATTCAGCTTAATATATGATGAAACATATATGATGAGCAATTGATGATGTTAAACTCAATATCAAGGTATTGAATGATTTTTATGCTCGTGATTTTAATCCTTGTTAATGTATTTATTTAATTATATTCCATCTTTGTATCTTTATTTCTGGCTCCTAAATAGGCCACAAAAGTGACCACAGAATTATATACACAGAGGGTGAAAATAATGAAGAAGGAGTTGGCATGATACTGGATAAAGACCTGAAGAAATGCATTATGGGATACTGCCAGATATCTGAAAGAATTCTGGTTGTTAAACTGAGAGGCCCCTTCAATATATCAGTTATAGTCGTATTTGCACCAACAGCACAAAGTACAGAAAAAGAACGTATGTATTATATAACATAAACTCTTTAAGATTATAAAAATTAAAAATTAAAAAATGCTTGAAGCAACAAAAATGTGGTTCTACATAAGAATGCTGAGAATATCATGGATCAAACATGTAAGCAACAACAAAATATCAGGAACCAAACATGTAGGCAACAACAAAATATCATGGACCAAACATGTAGGCAACAACAAAATACCATGGACCAAACATGTAGGCAACAACAAAATATCATGGACCAAACATGTAAGCAACAACAAAAAGAGATAGTTGAAATTTCTAGGGCACATAATGAGGAAAGAGGGTTGGGAATAATTGACACTCACAGAATAAATTGAAGGTAAGAAGGACAAAGGAAAGCAGCAAATAGCCTACCTAATGAGCCTGGGTGGCAGCACAGGGTTTAGGAGAGATAACAAAAAGGCAACACTTACTAAGAGCTACACATGACAAATTGTGGAGTGTAACCATTAATTGTCCATATCCTGAAGGGGCATGGCACATGAATGGAGATAAGAGAATTGTGAGTTCAATCCTTGGATCAGGCAGCATGTACTTTAACTCACAGAAAACAGTAAAAGCAATAACTGTGCAGTACTAAAACTAAGTACTGGCGAGATATCCTTAGACATGGGCAGGAGAACAAGTATACCCCTGTAGATAAAATAAAGGGTTTCGAATTCCTGGTATGTTACCCACATCAGTATGCACTTGATGAAGGCTGCAGAACACTATGATCAAAATTTCATGATAATAACAGCAAAGATGAGGACAGTAGTTTGCATGTAAATCATGTAAATAATGGTGACTGCTCATGCCAGAAATTTAAACAGAGAAAATTCTTTTTCCAATGTAATTAAAGATCTAAGGATAATTTTCTTGTCCTAATTTAATGCTATATCTTTTATGTCAATATTGTAAGTAGCAAGAAATGTTGAATTTGTCTTCCACTGTGGAGAAAGGATTATTACAGGTGTTTAGAACTCCTTTTTTCAATAAGCAACAGATCACCTGTTCCGTCATGATGAATTTATTTTTCGTTTCATTAAAAAATTAAATGAAAAAGACAAGATTTTCACACAGAATTCTCTTCTTTCCAATGATCTTAAATCAAAAGCTGCATAACATTCATTATTATGCTGACCAACAAAATTAACCATAAACATGGGAAGAAATGTATGATTTCTGTCCCATAATAATTGTCTCATTTAGTGTATAAAATTTGTATGTAAATAGCACATCTATTCTGGTTTATCTTTAAATTAGCATGAATGAAAAACCAAATGTATGTATGTGTATGTGCGGATATATGTGTATGAGCAAACAAAATCTCTCTCACTCTATCTCTCTCTATATATATATAAAGGAAAACTCAACACATCATCTAAAGTGGTTATAAATTATAATTTATTTCAACATATAAGTTTTAGCACCCGTCTCTTCAGATCACAAAAAGTTTAAATGGTTTAATTTAATCAGAACATTTGAAAAACAGGAAGACAAGCAATATGACTCAGAAATTAATTAAGTTGGTTCTAAGCTTTCTGCTCACATGAGCCATCTTCAGAAAGGTGATATGTACAACCATGCTCTCCGGTAGACTTATATGTCACCTTTCTGATCAGAGTACAATTAAACAACATTTCTTAGAAAAACATAGCAATGTAGGTAATATCAGACAGATATTAGTCAGCAACACAATAATCCTCACTCATATACACAGTAAAAAGAACCTTCAGATATTGGAGGCCATCTACATTAAATCCAAACAACCCACACTTAATAAAATCAAGTTTAAATCTGGTGATAACATATTACATTGCATTTAAATATATGGTTCTGTTATCATTTTGAACGAGCACACAGTGTGACGTCATAGAACTGCATTACAAATTTACGAATTGCGTTTGCTATTTTTTGGTAACTGTTATCATTGCCTAACAAAATTTTATGTCAACACAAGATAAAATCGTTGCTGATGGGGGATTTTTTTATGTTAACGACCATGTAACCTCTCTGAAAAAGGTTGGTAGCTTAAAAATCTAGAAGATTGTTAGTGATTACCAACCAGGATATCTTTACAGTAATATAAAAACCTATAACCCAAGTTTTCATCTCTTACATATCATATCACAAATACCTACACCTGTATACCAACTATGAAAAATCCTAAATCATATAATTTCTCCATACGTACCTAACAATTACAGCAGAACATCAACAAATTAATTCCTCCATATATTAAAAGCAACTAATCCCAAAGGTAATATTCTAGCTTCACTGGATGTAAAAAATCTTTTTACAGATGTTCCAGTTGAAGAAACATTAAATGTAATTAGCAACTCTTTTGACAAACAGCCATCAGTCCCTCCTCTAAAAATCCAACCAGCAACTCATTGTCTGTACCAAGAAAGTTCCATTTGACACTCATAAGGACACCATCTATATCTAAACTAATGGCATCAGCATGGGAAACCCATTAGGTCCTACTTTCTCTAGCTTTTACATGTCTGATACTGAAACAATGTGTTTAAAACAACTGATAAACTGGAAATTTATGCAACATTGATGACATTTTTCTTTCTGTTGTGGAGTAGTTTTTGCACTGAAGATTATAATCATGCTATGTCGGTTGCTAATCGACTTAACATACCCAAAATATTAGGAACTTGGCAATCTTCCACTGACAGCTGACTCCTTAGGATTCAGCTAACTGCTGACTAATATCAACTGCCTTAGTCCAACTGTGTTCAAACTGGAACTAACTAGTAGTTCGACTGAATTCTAATAGAAGTCTAAAAAACTTCTATGGACTTCCCAAGAACTTCCTGTTAACTCTTATTTATATAGGAGGAAGATTTCATTATCTGAGGAATAGGTGTGTTTCCCCATAACACTTTCAATATAAAATATAGATGAAATTATAAATCTGAAATTAGTATTTTAAAAACTCAATGCTAAAATGTACATATGAACTTATGGTTAATAACAAAATCCCATTCCTTGACATTAATATAAAACTGAAAACCAAAAACTTACCACTTACCTGTATAAAAAGCCTGCCAGCAAAAACTCTTGTCTTCTACACTATAACAGTTAATACCCAGAAAGATATAAGACAACTGTGATAACAAACTTCTTCAATAGAGCACACCAAAACTCCTCTTCTCAAAGAATATTTTTAAACAAACTAAAACACATAAACAAACATTAAACAATAATTTTCTCAGCTACATCATTGATAAACAAAAAAATTATTCTTACAAAGAATACACAATGCCAGTATTAAAAATAGCACACAATAAAATATCAACATATTTAATTCAACCAGATATGCATAATTATAAGCACGATGAATTTGCTATACAAAAAAATTATTAAATACCATATTTCTGCTGTAATTACTCAAAAGTGTGTAAAATTTTTAATATATTACAAAAAAATGGAAGGCTACATAATTTGTAGTCACTAATCAAAATAACCCCATCTGATCTAAACTAATGATAACCCATACAGTGTATAAATTTCAATGCCCAGTACAAGACTGTGTTTCTTGTCACAAATCAGTTACCTATATTAGACACACTACCTCTTCTTTGAGTAGACACCTTATATGTCACCTGTCAAACCCAAGTGCTATAAAAGAATTTTTATTAGCCCATAATTTACAAAAGCCCTTAATGAAAATTCTGGTTAAAAATATGATAATATATAAATCACAATATCAAAAATATCTTGCTTTTAGAGGAATTATATATCAAACAATTCTGTCGTATCATCAACATTGTTTAGTAGTGGAAATGAAATCTTGAAAACTTTTTAAAATAGAAAAGCGCTCATGTGATTTCTAGTCAAGCTTAGCAGTGAGAGCTTGGGGTGAACACTTCTTTTTTCAAAAACAATACAAGGAAAATTAGTATGTTACAGTCAAAACATGGATATAAAATAACAATAGCAGAGACATCATACCATTGTAAATGGCTAGAAAAGTGGCCAAAAGTGCTTTGAATGATATGGAAAACTTTTATGTACCTTATCTCCCAAAAAGATTTGAAAAAAGTGAGAATGCAGGAAAAAACAAATAAAAAACGAGCAAAATATTCCTTGTCAGTGACAGTAAAAAAAGTTGTTTGAAAAAAAAATTGTTACCCAAGTATATATTAACACACACACACACACACACACAGACATATATATATATATATATGACAATAATAACAACACAAACTGATATCTATAAAATTATATAATTGAACATATACAGCAATGAGCAGAATTTTGTCAATAAGCATAATCAATAAATATCCAGAGAAATAATTATTATTATCAAGAAATAAAATTAAATAAAAAGTACACAATGCTTATCTAAGACAGACTAAAAACTCTCCTTAGGAGGAGATAAGAATAATAATATTATTGATAGAGGAGATAATTTTATAAACACTTCTTAAATATGCTAACTAAATTTTCATATTTTAAATTTGCTATACAGAAAATTTGTTGAATGCATGGCAATGTTACAACAACAGAGAAATAAATATTCTGAATGGAGATAACATTGCAAAACTTTTAGTCGCTCTTAGGTGGGTATCATGAATTTCTTTTTGATCAAATCATTAATAAACATGGTCTTTTTAGAAAGTCTGCTTACATAACACTGATAAAAATGTTAGTTATCTAATTTATTATATCTCTGTTGCTGAATATTAAATTTATTCAAGTCTGGCTCACTCTTTCTCTGTGTATATATTATAATTGGGTTGCCCAAAGCAAGGCATTTTATTGCCACTGTTAAGCAGTGGGTTACATAGAAGGTAAGTTATGAAAAAGAATGACAGGTTACTGGGGGTTTCAGGAAGAGGGTAAGAAAAGGATGAGAATACTGATGAGAGTGGAGTTGACAAAGAAAGGAACATGAGAGAGACAGGAAGCAAGTTAGTGAGACAGGAGATGACGACTGACTTTAAATTTGAATTCTTGAAAATTGTACCTATCGGGAAAGCAAGTAAACAAGAGGGAATTCTACAGGTGGGAAGTGCGAAAGAAGAAGCTGATGGAGTAGAATTTGCGCTTACAATTCATTGGTTTCACAGTAAAAGGGTGGCACCTAGTTGCTAATCTTGTGGCTTGAGTAAATTCATATATGGGAGGTACCAGTGAGCTAAGTTCATTGGAGCAGAAGCCATGAAAGTATTTGTAGAAGAGACACAGGGAAGCCACACTGCGCTGGTGAGAAAGTGACAGTATCCAAGCTGCCAAGTTGGGATTGATCACATTACAGATTCTAAAAGTGAACATTGACATCAACACCCAGAGGCAAAATTCTGTTTCATGCTAAATGCATTCATCAGGCCATGTGTGCAGTGTTTTGCTTAACATTTTATATATTCAAATCAGTGATGCATTGTAGTCTCATGTATTATTCTAACAGCTATTTTTGCTTGGCATGGTTTGTTAATTTGTTTATTATTTACTTCATTTGTTCACTTATTTGTTTGGAATAATATATTTTACTTGTTTTTTAGTATATATTGTATTTGTTTATTTTCATTTATTCTTCATTTTCAGTTTTTGATTCTTTAGTAGCATAGTAAAAATTTGGTTTTGTGACTGCATTTTAAGATGAGTTCTGATCCTTTATTTAGTAGTTTGTTTAGGTCAGGGAAGATAGTTACAGCTATTTTTTATTCCAGGTAAAGTTTACAGTTTTAGAATTGATTGTTGTAGACTGATGTGCTTTTCCTTATTTTCAATGCTACTTTTTGTGCAATTTGCTTTTCGTTTTTAATCTCCCAGATATATCTAAAATATTTATAAATATTCACACATTTACTATTCATAAAGGATGTTTTGTGTATGTAGTCTCTGTTTCCAGGGTTTTTCAGTTACTCTTATATATATATTTTTCTTCATTATATACTGATTTTACAGTGGCATGATATATTACATTATTCTGTAATCTATTGCAATTTAAGGGACATTCATTTTTTATTCTGCAGTTACACATGGGTATATTTTGTTCAGGTAATTTGTTCACTGTTTTCCTGTTGTGCTTTTTTATTATTTGTTTCATGTTTTTGGTGCAACTGTAACTGATTTTTATTGTGTTTTTGTTGAATATCTTGTGGGGAGTGTTTGATGCAGGGAAGTGTTTGTGCATGAGTTTAATTAATATTTTTCCTTCATGTGTTTTTACATTTTTTGACCCATCTGATGTTTCTTTTCCTGCTGTTTTTTTGTGATGTGTATGTGAGTGTTGTCAGGAATCTACTATTTTTTAGGCCGTTTCATAGTCTTTCTGAGCTTCCAAAAAAATAAATAAACTAAGTAAATAATAAATTAACAAACCACACAAACCAAAATGACCATTAGAATAAATAATACAATAAAGTACTCACAATGCATCACTGACCTGTATATATAAAAGGCCGAGTAAAAATACAATGCACATTGACTGACGATTGTGTTTAGTATGAAACAGTCTGTCACTTCTGCGTATTGACTGTCCACATTTATAATTTCAACATCCTTTGATAAAGATATTTTAAAATTTTTACATCACTGCATCTGTGAATTAAGACTATTTTGACAGTAGATGTAATCTGTTTTTTAAGGATTTAGAAAATTGAGAAAGGTTTACTTTGATGGAAGTTCTGTCAGTCAGGCAGTTTGTGGCAAATGGGTTTTGTAGAAATGTGAGAAGTGTTTATATACCTTCAAAAAAAGTACTTCATAAGTAAGGTAAAGATAAAATATTAAAACATTGATAGAAATCCTGGGTATGATGATAAACTACATCCAACAGCAAGGCCTCTGAGAAGAAGGTTTTGAGTAACACAGAGCCACTTTTTAATTGTTCACAGATTCACCTTGACCAGAATGGGAGCATTTTTTAGTGTTCCAGCAATGGCAAAGCAAAATAAAACAAACCAAAACATTGAAAAACTTGAAAAAAGAGTAAACAAAAAAATCTGTTTGTCAGACTCTCTGCCTTTGGGCAGAGAAGAACCCATATGTTGAAGGTCAGAGTCTTGTCTAAGGTAAATTAACTTGTGTATGTATGGTCTACAGGGAATCTTTTTCCAGGTGTACGTGCTTAGGATATCTGATGCAAAAATTGTCCTTGTGCCACATTTCGCATTTGTGGGAAGGCTAAAAAAATACTGAATGAACTTGAAAAGTTTGATCCATCAGGCTTAAAAAGAAATTTGGCTAAATTGAAAAATTTCATTATTTTTAAGGTAGAACACACACACAAAAAAAAAAAAATTCAAAAAGAGAGATCAAATACTCATTGGAATAGTGTTTGAAAAGAAATTAATTTGAGAATGTAAGAACATTCAAGTTGAAGCTTATATTTATTTTAATTAATTTCAAGAATTCATAAAACAATAGCCCGATCTCATTTTCTGGTTCAAAAGTGTTTTGAGATTTTCTAAAATTACTCACCATTTTCTCTTCCTTTTTGGTAATTCTTTTGTTAACGCTGTTGCTGTAATTCATCATTCCCAGTCAGCAGATCTTATTAACTGGCCAAAGTGTTCAATCCTAATAACCTGCTTCAAGGAGAGCAAGGAGATGCCCAAGAGAGCGACAAATTGGCAGTGTCTGTTTGGGAACAAAATGGAAAGAAGCTTTCAGAGACTGGGCTGTTAAATTGCATGCCTGCTATGGAAAAACAATCCAATCCATTCCGATCTGTTCTCTGTCAATTCAATTTCTTTGTGTAGCTGTGAGTGACTTGCAATTACTGCATACTCTCCAGAACAACATGTGGTATTGTGCATCTGCAGTGAACTGACAAAATTTTCATACAATGAGGTCAAGTTGTTTGCAAATAAAATAGGGGAAGCTTATGATGAAAGTGACCAATCGTCAGCACACTGTTTATAAATGAATCTAACAGAATTCCTTTCAGAAACATAAAATAATTTCTATTTTGTTGTTGTTTATTTTTAATGGTCAACTAATAAAATATTGATGAATGTGTGTTGTGGTGCAGTGGATATCAGCTCAGAATGAGAAATTGGGGAGCTGAGTTCAAATTCCAATTGAATTCTTTGCATTCACTTACATGCAAATACCCTTGGGAAAGGTATTAATCTGTCTCTTCCATCCAGTTATGGGTTAAATAACAGGACAGATTGGATTCTATAGCCTTGGTTGGTAACCAGTCTACCGCAGAAATTAATGGCAACCTACTGCAGGATAATCTTCTGCCCAGTCAGTCATGTCTCTTATGAGACATGATTGCCCAAGCATGTATCATGTATGGCATTTAACTGACTGAATAAAGTATGGCTTCAAAGACAGTTGACCATACCATTTTAGAAGAGATGATGAGTGTGGAACAAAAAAAAATCAGTTATTTCACTAAACCTATCTGAAATGGTATAGACAATTTGAAAGATTTGGAGACGACAGCCCAAACTAAACTCAGGACCAATGTAACATTTTTTCTTTTTTCTTAATTCTTTACTGATCTACTGTTAACAAATCTTTCTATGTCTGTGTTATATAAGAAAAATTAAGGCAGACACATTATTTCATGGTAAATTGGAAGTATAGGCCTATTTCAGGCAAACCATCATCAGCTTCTATCTTTATTTTACAAAGGATTTTACATGAATGTAAAATAAAGATGGAAGCTGATGATGGTTTGCCTGAAATAGGCCTATACTTCAGATTTACCATGAAATAACATGTTTGCCTTAATTTTTCTTATATTTTCTCTATATGTATTTATATACATATATATATTTAGAACTCTCTTAGAGAGTTATCCTTCCACTGTATGTACAGAATACTCCTTTGGATTCTTCTATACCCACACTGCATGCTGATATATATATATATATATATATATATATATTGTTTGATTGTGATAATATTTAGTGCTAAGTTTGTTGTTTTTTCAGTCATTTTTACTGAGAAAATGTATTTTGGCAAACAGGTCTTTTATCGTAAAGTGCTTGATATTGGTGTAGAGAGGGAGAGTGCTGACAAACTCAAAGCATTTGTCAATTTAATTGAGCAGGTTCATGCTGTTTTCAAAGTTTTATAAGGGCACAGTTATCATGTTCTCAATTGTCATGGCTGATGAGTGAGAACATCAAAATGGTGTCCTCACAAAATTTTGAAGTTGGTATGAACCTGCTCAATTAAAGTGGCAAACACTTTGTGCTTATATATATATATAGTAAATAGCTAACCATAGCTAATTTGATGTTCAAGTGCTTAGCTTGTTATTTTTTTATTACCATTTTTTCCTTCCGCGTATGTACTCGAAGGGGTTTTCGAAACGAGTATAACTTTACATTTACATTTTATATATATATATATATATATATATATATATATATATATATATATATATTAGGAGATGTTAAAAAATTACTAGTAAATGGAATAGTTTGATAACTTTTCACAACCCCTCATGTTTGCAAATTTCTCTTTCTCTCTCTCTCTCTTGTTCTCTCTTTTTCTATCTCTATGTTCGTGTGTGTGTGTGTGTGTGTGTGTGTGAATGAACTAGTGATTAAAGCATTTTCTAAACATCTTTATCTCAGTGAACTGCTTTCTCTTTTGATTAGAATAACGTTTTTATATAAAAATTGTTCCTCCACAGTACATGTGTCGAGGTTCTTACAATGCTTCATAATCCTTGGCAGATTTTCTGTTATCCCAATGTAAGAAAAACAATCGAAAAAAAATTAGTTACATTATATAACCCAACTACATTTTAAAAAAATCAAATCTACAATTTCCAGAATCTCTCACTTGTGCACATGCATAGCTGCACCAACAGAAATAAATTTAATCCAAGGAAGTCCTGAAGAACAAAACATGTTGCACAAAAACTTTTTCCACTTTGTCATAAATATTTCTCCCAAAATTGTTCTTGATATATAGAAATTTATATATAGTTATCCTATATATATATATATATATATATATATATATATATATCCTCTGACTTCTTGATTCCTGGCTATCTTCCTTTTTTTAAGGAAGAACTCCACTGTCCATACGCATGGTCTGGGAGTTTATGTCAATGAACAACTCTCTCTCACTAGGGTGACTTCTCTCAAATCTTCTGACCATTCATACATGTGTCTCCATCTTTCACTTCTAAAATTGGTTAGTTATCTTTTCTTTCTGCACCATTCCCCTTCCTTTCCTGACAGCTCCCTGCTAGTTCTACACTTCACCTGTGTCCCTGACTCCTGCCAAGCCTTGCAGCTTTATCCTCTTGGAAACTTTGATCATGCTGTCATTTCCATTAATATTTCTCTCGACTCCCACTCCCCTAGGAACATCCTACCAAAATAATTTCTGACTGCTACCAAAGAGCAGAGAGGGATTTGTTTTGCGATTTCCTATGTGACATCTCTTGGGAAGAAGTGTTTAGCCTCCCCATTGAGGACTGTATCTCTGAGGTCTCCTCCTGGATGAAAGCTGGCATCGATGCTTTCATCCCAGTCAGGAAATTCTGTCCTAAACCTCATTCATCCCCCTGGTTCTTTCCTGCCAACTCTGGAACCATAACCCACAAGAATTACTATATTGGAGTCACATGTCTGACCATAATAGGCATCTATTTTCCTCTGCTCATAGTGAGTGTAAGAGGATCTTAAATGATGCTAAGCTGTTGTTTGCTGAGAGAATGAAGCAGCATATAGCAGCCTGCAAGTTAGGCTCCAAATAAAATTTGGCAGCTCTGCAAATGTGTGCTGAACAACAGTAAATACTCTATCTCTCCTTTAATCAATAAATTTGAGATCCTCACAGCCACTACTGTCAAGGCTGAGTGCTTTGCTCACAGATTCTTCTCCAACTCCATATTTGACTCATCTGGAGTATTCACATCCAACTTCTCTCTTAGAACTGAGGCTCAACTGAGGAATGTTTACATAATCCCCTCTCTTGGCTCTAAGATAATTTCAAAAATCAACCCCCATAAGGTGAAGAAATGTGCTTCTGGACTCTTCTCTGTCCTCTCTAAACTATATAATTACTGCCTCTCTACTTCCTACTTTCCTGCCTGCTGGAAGTCCTCTTTACTGGTTCCTACATTTAAGAACTCAGAAGAACCCTTGGACCCCTCTAGTTATTGCCCTATCAGCCTCCTACCAATTTTCAGCAAAGTGCTCGAGGTTATATTCAATGCTGAAATCGTTCAACGGCCATAAACTATTCTTAGACAGACAATATGGCTTCTGTTTTGCCAGTTCTACTGCTGATTTGCTAATGACCATTAACGAGTACATATACCAGACCCTTGATAAAAACGGCAAAACTTGAGCTGTTGCCCTGGATATCTCCAAAGCATCCGATAGGGTTTGGCACACTAGCCTTCTGTGTTAGCTACAGGGATATGGTATCATTAGACGCTTGCTTGGTTTGAACAAATCATTCCTATCAAACCACATAATGAAGGTTGTCTTGAATGTGCATGCCTCCAGATCCTATCACACAAATGCGGGTGTCCCTGAGGACTTCATCCTAGGCCTAATGATTTTTCAGGTCTGCATCAACAATCAACAACAACCATTTACTCCAGTCTCAGTCTGAAATCAGCCAGGGTGGACAAATATAACCCTGCTGCTGATCTTAAGAATAACTTCCAATCTGTGGTTGATTGGGGTAAGAAATGTTCATAAAGTTTCATGCTTCCAAAACAAAGCTGCTATCCATCAACTACCATAGACAGTTCTTCCTGCCACCATCAGCATAAATTAACCTAGTCTCTCTGAAAGCAATACACTGCACTTTCTCAGGCTCATTCACTCAACCGACCTCAAGTGGAATGACTACATTGAATCAATAGCTTAATCTACTGTTAGGAAGGTTTGGTTACTGTGTCGAGCCAGGAAGTTTTTCTTGCCTGAGTCCATCTTACATATATACAAATCAACCATCTGCGCATTTATTGAATACTGTTGTTATATCTGGCCAGGTGCCCCTGCTATTCATCTCAGGGTTCTTGACAGGATCCAAAAGAGAATCTTCAATGTAACTGAAAATGACCTGGCAGTTCGCCCCCAGCCACATTCTCACTGAAAGGAAGTGGCTTTCCTCTGTCTCTTGTACAAATATTTTTATGGCTTCTGCTCTGATGAGCTTAGCTCACTGGTGAACCCCTCTACAAGAATTCACTTGGCAACATGATCCCACCCTTTTACAGTCAAAACAACAAAATGCAGCTGCCACTTCTACTCTGTTAGCTTCTTTTCTCACACTTCCCACTTGTAGAACTCTCTTTCATATGCAATGTCAATTGTCATCTCTTATCCTCATGACTCCTATACTCCTTTCATATGCAATGTCAATTGTCATCTCTTATCCTCATGACTCCTATACTCTCTTTCATATGCAATGTCAATTGTCATCTCTTATCCTCATGACTCCTATACTCCTTTATCTTTTCTCCAACAGCCCTGAATCTTGTTTTTCTTCCTTTTTTCACAAGCAACTCTCTCCACACCAGTATTCCCATCCTTCTCTTGCCCATTCTCTGTAACTGGTTCTTCATTGATCTCTCATTTTCTTTGCTCTCCTCCTATTTAACCCTTCATTCTCATCTTATGAAGCCCTCTGTACACCAGTGGCAGTACTACCTTGCTTTGGGTGAAATGATAAAAAAAGTAAAAAGTTTAGATAGAAAATAATTACAACCATATCCCAAACTATTATGGATGTTATCAGAATCAAAAATACCTATAATAACAATTATTCTGAAACAAGTACATATAAAATAAATTACCTATACTGCACCTCACAATGCATTGGGAAAACTTGCAAAAATTTTAAAAGCATATCTACAAATAAAAAAGGAATCTTATATACGAAAATTAATCAAATAGATTAGTTATGCTTAGAAATAAATTCAACCAGAACTTGGATCAAAAGAATGCCACACTTACCTAAATAAGAAGTAATTTAATTAGAAGGAAAATTGTGAAGAGTGCTGCTATCGAATCTTATCAAAATATAAATCTGCTCTCCTGATTTTTTCAATTCCCAAAAGAATTACTCCTCTTCTGAGTCAAGTTATATGAGGATATATATATTAAAAGAAAACACTTAAATTTATCCTCTTATTATTTAAAATGTATAATACATAAATTAATCACAAACTAAAATGATTTAATTACTAATTTGCATAAATAAGCAATTTCTTCTAAATCTAAAGGAAAACATCACCTATTTTCATTTATTTGATATTGAATTGTGTCACTTTGCATCTTCCATAGCTTGCCAAATTTTTCTGTTAACCTGATGAATATTTATAAGTCTTCTTAAATTTAAAAAATTTGAAAAATCAATATTTTTGGTCTTGTAACTAAATAATTGTTAAAAAACAAAATCATTACATTTGCCTTGATAAAGTCCCAAAACACATTTCTTAAGATAAGTTTTCAGTTTTCTTATATATATATATATATATATAGAGAGAGAGAGAGAGAGAGAGAGACAGAGACAGAGAGAGAGAGAGAGAATTCAAATATTTTTTGAAGTACTTTTTTTATGATGATTTTATAAAAAAGAATGTATTCTATAAAATGGGAGAAAGAAATTTGTTGTGTGGAGGAACAAATAATGATAAGCAGTCAATATTGAAGGCATCCATCTTGTTTTTTGAGAACAGAATTTGAAAAGGAAGCAGAAAATCAGCCTAAAATTTAAATCTCATTTACATATGCACACTTACCATTGATACATTAATATCTAAACTGAAAGAAAATCATATTTAAAATTGTAAGCCTAAAAAGTTAAGTTCTTTGTAGCATTTCAGATGAGAAAATGAGTGTTGAGAAAAAATCGGTTATTTCACTGAATTTATCTGAAATGGCATAGACAACTTATAATTCATTCTTTCTTACCTGGTCAGCTAAATTTTTTTACAGATAACCCCAGGGTAAGAACATAAAACAGATTAACTGGAATTGAAGAAAATGGGCCTTTGTATCAAAAAGTGGATCTAAGTGAAATCTTTTAATAAAAGCAAATTTGAAGTAATGATTTCACTTTGCAATTATATATTGCACAATGTATGTATCTGTACGGATATTTTTCTATTCCATTTATTTTTTTTTTCATTTTAAATTGATTTCACCTCAAGCAAGGCAATAAAGCCACTAAAATGAAAGGGATTACTGATTGTGAGAAAATGTCAAAGAAAAAATAAGAAGATATAATAATAAAAGAAGAGAAATTTAGAAAACAGAAGATAGTGATTGACGCAGCATTTAAAGTTTTGAAGATCAAAGTTGACTGGAAAGGAAAAAGCCAGAAAAGAGTCTCACAAGTGAGAAGTGCAAGAGAAGAAAGTATTAGCATAGAACTTACGGTTACATCTATCTAGATAACATCTACTTAATTTTACAATACAAACTTATTAATTTATGATAGAAAATAAGCTAAAAAATATAAAATAAAATAAAAGACTTTAAAAATGAAAAAAAGATTTGATCAAAAATGGATAATTAATATAGCAAAGAAAATTGAAGGTTTTTAAAAAGAATGAAAGATCAAAATGAAGAAATAAGTCAATAATCTATCAATATCATAGAATACTAACATACACAGTAGAAAAGAAATGAAAAACATTAACTATTTTATAAATCTGACCATTAAGAGAAACTCTTTTTTTCTCTGCCTCTAATCCTGTTTTCTGGTTCTCCTAATAATAAACCTGCTAATGATGACTAATTAAACAAACAAAACAAAGTTACTAACAGAAACTGATTAGGGAATTAAGACCAGTAATGGATGCATGAATTGCTTCATGCCATTAATACAAGCAATCCAGAGTGTAAGTGAAGAGAAGGGAGGAATTAGATTTGAACTTAACAGGAAATCCAAATGAACTGCTCAACCATTTTTACCAAAAATCACTTTCCTATTCCTCAAACACAGATTTGGCATCATTACTTATTTTTTCTGACTTCCCTTATGCCAACATTTTTCCATTTCAATTTGAACAAATTTTCATCTGGATCAGAAAAAAAAAACCTTTGATTATTTTATAACCAATGATAAATTGGAAAAAGAAAAACTCCAACTGGGAATTTTGCCCATCACCGATTGATTTAACCCACCCCCACCCCCACCCGCCGCTTGCACATTTTTCTTCTGGTGTCTCTTTCTTGCTTGTCTTTTGAGGCAACGAATGATTCAAGTGGCTTAAAACAGGGTCAAAATTAGAACAATGGAGGTCAATTTTTCTCTGTAAAGAGCATAACAATATAGCAACATCTATATCTGCCCACACAGCTTTACAGAATAAATCAAGTAAGTACCTTAAAAGAAATAAAAATACTGAAAATCTATTTTTTCGTATCATCAAAATAAGCGTTTGGGGAGGAAGAGAGAAAATTTTGGGGAAATTAACAAAGAAAAAGTGAAAAAAAAAAACAGAGGTTAATTTTGAATTGCTAAAACGAAATTTTTTCGTGAAGATTACGAGCAATTTTTCGGCACATAAGATTTTAAGCTATTTTTTTTTTCCCCTTGAAACAGTTGTGATAATTCTCTTGTTCTCGATCATTAATATAATTGACAAGTATCATTGCATCATTGCACTCAAGATGATGGAGATGGGAAAAAATAGAAAGGAAAGTTTAAAGAATTGCAAAGAAAATAAATAAAATAAGCAAAAAGAAGAAAGAATGACGAAAAAATAAAATAAAAAGAGAAAGAGAAAATTCAAGGTGGAAGGAAAAAAGAAGGAAAGAGAGAAATAATGTATCAATTATGGAAATTAAAAGAATTTTAAAAAGGAAAGAAAAAGAATTTGGCAAAAAAGGAGGATAGAAAAATAAGAACGAAACTAGAAAACTTGAAAAAAAAATGATTTTTTTATGCGAGAAACAATTTTGAAGTCAAATAACTAAAAGAATAGGATTGCCATTGAAAAAAGTATTTTTGCAAACTAATTTGAACTGAAGCACAAAGTTCATTTTATATATACTAAAGCATTTTGTGATGAGCATACCCGTCGTGCAAGCCATCGTTAATAATTTATCTTCTTTAAATGGTGTAAACACAAGTTTGCATTCTAAAGTTTTATTTTAAGTGAAATCATTTCATGAAGGGAAAAATAATAATGTATTATCAGAAAGAATCTCTAAGTTTTTTCAAAAACAAAAAATAGACTAAAATCTTTTAAAATAATCATAGAATGAATGTAAATTACATTCCCTTAAAACACTGAAAATGTAATCAGAAAAAAACAATTGGCATTTGTTTCCACATGTATTTATTACAAATAGTTCAGTTTTAAATTTTTCTGTTTGTTTGTTCCTGTTTAACTGCCTATCAACATCCAAAGAGTCATTTAAGGCCGGAAACATACTTTTATTTTGAATCACAGTTATTTTTCATTCAAAAATGTTTTGTTGGTAAATACTTTCATAGCATTTTGACCTCAGTTTGGGGTTAGCTATTTACCCATAGCTGGGACCCTAGCAGGTGCTACCACTCTGGGTCAGGGTGGACCTAGGAACAACAGCAACTAAGAGATGGTTCTATGCTCTTCACAACCTCCCAATCAGAGGCCTTGCTGCCAGATGCTGTTTACGGTCATGCCCAGGACAGTTAATTTTTTCTACCTCATAAATCTAATCTCACATATCCCAGTGAATCCTGAAGAAAACTTTTCACAGATGAAGAGATTGGAGTTGAAGTTCCTGACAGATGCTGAGAATACCAAGGACAGAACATGTGAGCAGTGAAAAAGTTTTCAGGTTTACATAAATGGATTATAGAACAAAGAAAAATAGGGGCGGCAAAAAAACAGAAAATTGTGGAAAGTCATGATTTTCTACTGAAAGGATGCAGCACATGATAAAGAAAACCTTTACAAGAAGAAGAAGATGGAGATCAACAACAACAACATTATCATTATTTGATATCCTCTATGACTTTTTAGCTGGGAGATGATGATGTTATCTGAGGTCCTATCTGCAACACTTCCCTCAGGACACGAGTTGTTCCAAGCTGTAGAACCAGTCACCTGCACATATCCAATGATATTAGGTATCCCCGTCTCCCAAGGGCTACTGCGTCGCAAAAAGATTCCTGGAAATAATCTTAAGTGCATCAACCACAAAATGAAAGCTTAAGCAGTTGTTTGGAATATTTCTGATTTGCCCTGCCAGGTTTTATGATTATGATTATTATTATTATTATGTCATTTTTCATCATATTTAGATTTCTGCATTGGTCTCACTACCAACCAAGTCTGCGGGGAGACCTAAGGCAGGTAGTGGCGTGTTGTTATGACTCCATTTCATGTTTTTCTATCCTCCCTATCATCCCCAGCATTACATAGATAACGTTTTCCTTAGTGTGTGGGCTGTACTTAATAATACAATTTTTTGTATATCTCTTAAGCTGGGGTTTCCAGGGATTCTTTCAATGTGTTGTTTTGTTCCATTTTTTATCATTCCAAGTGCACCTACTATCACTGGCACAACTCTTGTTTTCAATTTCCACATTTTTTCTATTTCAATTTCCAGGTCTTTATATTTTGACAGTTTTTCAAATTCCTTGATTGCTATGTTACAATCCGCTGGACAAGCCATATCAATTAATAGACAAGTTTTCTCCTTCTGGTTTTTAACAATAATGTCTGGCCTGTTTGCTTCAATTTTTCTGTCTGTGTAGATGGTGTAATCCCATAGAATGGTTACATCTTCTATTTCTGTAACCGGTGCTGGATGATGTTCATACCAGTGTTTGTTTACAGCTTTTCCATAATGTTTGCACATTGCCCAATGTAAATATTGCCCAACTCTATCGTGGCGATTTTTATATTCGTTTGGGGCAAGCACAGAACAGCCTGAGATTAGGTGGTCTATTGTTTCTTGGTGTTTATCACAAAACCTGCATTTTGGATCCATATTATTATGCATAATATTTGCCTGAAAGTTTCTCGTGAAAAGACTTTGGTCTTGTGCTGCAAGTATAAATCCTTCAGTTTCAGACTTTAATCCAGATGCACGTAACCATCGATGAGTATTAACTTTGTCAACATTGGATTTATTGGCACGTACTGGATATTGGCCATGCAGAGGTTTGTCTTGCCAGCGCTGTTTCATCTTTTCAAGAGCTTTATCTTTGGCTTTCATTTTCATATTTTTTGCCGCAATAGTTGGTTCTTGGCTACTGTTTTGCTTTTCTACAGAATCTACTAACTGTAATTCTTGTTTGTATTTACTGCCTTCTTTTATTATTGAATATTTTTTCTTTCTTTCTTCATGTTGCCTTACTAATTGTATCATCCAATCCTTTGTTGTTTCTATGTATGTTAGTAAGCCAATAGTTGTTGTCTTGTATGACAATTCCAGCTGAATAAGACCCCTTCCACCTTCTTTACGGGGTATGTATAGACGGTCTACATCAGCCTTTGGGTGATGCATCCTATGCTTAGAAAGAAGCTTTCTTGTTTTAGCATCCATTCGCCTGATGTCGTATAGAGTCCAGTTTAAGATGTTGAAGCTATATTGGACAACTGGGATTGCAAGGCTATTAATGGCCATAACTCTATTCTGTGAATTTAATTCAGTTTTTAATATCATTCGCAGCCTTCTATAGTACTCTTTACGCACTATTTCTTTCATTTTTTTATGGTGAATGTTTTCGCTCTCATTTACACCTAGGTATTTATAAGCTTCTTCTGGTTTCAATTCTTTTATTGTTACAGCAGGGTCTAGGCTAATTGAGGATGTTTCTTGTATTGATCCACGTAAAACTGTAGCTTTAGCACATTTATTCAAATTAAATTTCATTCCAATGTCTTCGCTGAAGCATTTTACAGTTTGCAGAAGACCTTCCAGCTCATTATCATTCTTAGCATATAACTTTAAGTCATCCATGTAAAATAGATGGCTTATTTTCTTTTGGCCTATTTTATAACCACATTCTGTCTTATTAAGTTGACTGGTTAGTGCTATTAATGATATGCAGAATAGTAAGGGAGATAAAGAATCACCTTGAAATATACCTCTTTTGATGTTTATTTCATCAGACTTATAGGTTCCATTTATATGATTGAGGTAAAGGGTTGTTTTCCATATAGACATGCACTGTTTGATGAAATTGATGATGACGGGCGATATCTTGTATATATTTAAAGTCTTTAAAATCCATTCATGTGGCACACTATCGAATGCCTTTCGGTAGTCTATCCAGGCAGTACTAAGATTTTTCTTTGTCTTGTAGCAGTTTTCCAGGATCATTTTGTTAATTAGCAATTGGTCTTTACAGCCATAACAGCCACGTTTGCACCCTTTTTGTTCATGCGGTATCATGTCATTTCTTTCTAAGAATAAATATGTTTGTTTTGTTAAAATAGATGTTAGTAGTTTATATGTTGTCGGAAGACATGTAATTGGTCTGTAGTTTTTCGGGTTGTTTGTGTCACCATTCTTGGGTAGAAGAAATGTAATTCCTTTTGTCATCCATGCAGGAATTTTAGTGGGATCGTCAACCATTTCTTGGAGTTCTTTGGCTATTTTTTTATGTGCTGCATTTAAATAATATAGCCAAAAGTTAGGAATTTTATCTATACCTGGAGTTTTCCAATTGTGTGCTTTTTTTAGTGCAAATTTAATATCATCTTCTGTAATTCCAGACCATGTCTGTTCGGGTTTATTCTTCATTCGTTCTATCTCCTGCGTAATCCAATGTACTTCCTTGCTAGGTTCTTTAGGGCAAGCCCATATCTTTTCCCAGAACTGTGTGACTTCTTCCATTCTGGGGGGTACTGTCACTTCAATTCTTTTTTTACCTATTTCCCTGTAAAATCTCTTTGTATCAGTCTGAAAGATCTTGTTTTGTCTGTAAAATTTTGCTCTTTTTTCATAGCGTCTTATTCTTTGAGCCTTCAGTTGGATTTTTTGCTTTATTTTTTCTTTATTTGATAAGACGTCATTTTCATTCCTGATGTTATATTTTTTTTCGGCTCTTCTTCTTTTCCTAGTTCTTACATTTATTCCTCTACTCAGTTCATCCAGTACTGACAGTTCACTTCTTAGTTGTTCGATTTCTTTTTCGATTTTTCTTTTCCAAGGTGGATCTTCACGTCTGCGTGACTGCCTTGTTTTTATTTTGATGTTTAATTTTTTTTGTTGCTGCTGTTGCTGATGCATATATTACTTCGTTAAGATTTGTATTCGGGTCTTCATCCAGTATTGATTTCAGTGCTGCATTGTACAATTTAATAGTTCGGAGGTTTTGTTTTGTTGGTTGGAATTTTGGGAGCTGTTCACGTTCCTCCATTGTAATACTTTGTATTTGACTTAGCTGGTTTTTTATTTCTATCTTGGCTTCCTGTATATTGTTATTTTCCGTCAAATAATTATCTTCGATGTGTTCTGAACTAATTTTATTTTTGTCTTTTAACTGACTCAAACTCAGATCGCACCTTTCCAGCACTTTTAGACTTACATCATTATCTTCGCAGTGATTTGCATGTTTCACGGTTTCTACATTATGACCTGTGATTTGTTTGATGTTATTACTTTTTATTTCTGGTTCCGGTTCCTTTTCATATTTTGTTGATTCGACTCTTCTTGTTACAATTCTTTTAATTTCGTGAATCTCAGCCTCTGACAATCGGTTATTACGAATAATGTACCTACGTACATTGGCCAATTTATTTTCGTCAATATACTTTCTATTTGTTTGACCAACTTTTTCACGCCAAATGTCATATGTTTGGCGAGTCATGTTTTTTTGAGGTTTGAGTAACGCTTCATGAAATGCAGTCATAACGACTTTGTACTCCTCACGAGACCATTTTATTTTTTCTTTCTTTAAATATACGGTTGTAGATCTAGCTGGTGAATTTTCAGGACCATCATTAGGATTATCCTGGTTGTGGGGACCTGAAGATACATTCTTTGTGTAGGAGTTTGTTCCTATGGCAGATTTATTATTATTATTATTATTACCATTATTACTACTATCATTATCATTATTATTATTATACATGAACTGAATGACTTTTTAGAATTCTTAAAAGTTGTAGTGGTGAGTTAAAGATAGAGTTTAGCTTGAAAAAAGTGTGTGAAAACCACATTCAAAAATAGTTGTTGAGAATGAAGGCAAGTAATTTGGATAGAAGAACTGTGAAAAAATGCTGAACTAAGAAAAAGTATATAAAAGTCAACAAAGGAAACTGAATCCATCACATCAGTATAAATGTAAAAGTGTTTATTCAACAATGTGCACAGTATTGAAATCAGAACATTATTCTCAGAATAAATTAATGTTGTCATAAGTATACTTGATGTACTTGTTTAATTTGTTATGGTTTAACTTAATTAACTGGAATGTGAATGAAACTGAAAAATCGAAAATAAACATTAGGAAAATATTAACTTGCCTTATATCGAGACAAGAGTAAATGACTGTGTCCATATCGATGACACAAGCATTTCCTCCTGTCTCTATAGTAATTCTGATCAATTTGACAAACTCAAAATGGCAGTTGATGTCCAAAACGAACCCATGTCCATTATTAACTGGGGCAAAAAATGGCTTGTTAATTTTAATACCTCCAAAACTAAGTTTCTCTCTATTAACCATTTGAGAGAGATCTCTCTGCTTTCTATCAGCATGGTTGATGCTAATTTCCAGGAAAGTGACTTGTTACACCTTCTTTGGCTAAAGTTCTTGGCTGACATGAAGTGGAAAGGAATATACTGAATCCATTGCTAAGTCAGCTGCTATGAAAATTGATTCACTGTGTTGTGTAAGACATTTTTTTCTCTCCAGAATCAAACATACATGTCTATAAATTAACTATTCATCTATGCTTATTGCAACCACATATGGTCCAGTACCCCTGCTATTTACATTGAGATTCCTGATAAAAACCAAAAAATAACCAGTAATATTATTGGTCCTGATCTGGCAACACAGATTCAGTCACTTTCCCACTGCTGTAATGCTGCCTCTCAGTGCCTTTCCAATAAATACTTTTATGGTAATTGTTCAAAAGAGCTGTCTCTTCACCATGGTACCTAGCCTTTATGAATTTAAGTGCAGTACTAGAATGATGTACATTCTGGTGCAGTGGATATCGGCTCAGAACGAGAAAGCAGGGAGCCGAGTTCGAATTCCAGCTGAATTCATTGCATTCATTTACACGCAAATACCCTTGGGAAAGGTATTAATCCGTCTCTTCCTTCCAGTTATGGGTTAAATAACAGGACAGATTGGGTTCTATAGCCTTGTCTACCGCAGAAATTAATGGCAACCTACTGCGGGATAATAGTCAGTCATGTCTCTTTCGAGACATGATCGCCCAAGCGTGTATCACGTATGGCACTTAACTGACTGACTGACTAGAATGGTACAGAGATTTCATCCATTTACATTTAATCTGGTTAGATGAAGCTGTAAATTCTGTCCTAACAGTTTCTTTTCTTGCACTTCTCACTCATGGAACTCCATTCCAGCTCCATGCTTTCCAGCCAACTTTAATCACCAAAAAATTAAATGCAATATCAATCACTATTTACTTTACCTCTGATTAATCTTTTATTTTCCCACTCATTAGTAATGTTTATGTTCATAATTCTTCGACACCCAGTAATCCCTTGCATTTTAGTCACTTTATTGTCTTGCTTGAGGTAAAATCAACTTAAAAAGGAAATAAAATTAAATGGAATAGAATAATGTCCATAGAAACACAGACATTGTGCAAGTTAGAAAAGTTTCTTTGTAGTGGTTAATAGTTGCTTCGTTTTAGAGGCATTAAAATTTATGGGCATTTATTACCCCAATTCAACACAGATCGCAGGTCCTTTGTCGGCCTTGGCAGATGTTTTTACTGAGACAGAAGTAAATGGTGGCATCATCTGCATAGATGCCTACTTAGAAACTGATTACATCATTGATAAAGATCAGGAAAAGCATAGGATCTAGGATAGAGTCTCGGGGAACACCCACGCTCATATGCTAGAATCTAGAAGCATATTCGTTCAAAACAGTCTTCATTTCATGATTAGATAGGAAGGAATGGATTAAATCAAACAGTTGTTCAGTGATACTGTAGCCCTGTAGTTTGTGCAGAAGTCCAGCATACCAAACCCTGTCAAACATTTTCAAGATATCCAGGGCAACAGCTTGAGCTTCATCATTCTTATCAAAAGCCTGGTAGATATGTTCAGTGATGTCTGTAAACCTGGCAAAGGGTAGGTTGTGGATGTGAGATGATGAACTATTTCAACATTCATAACAGCCTCGAACACATTGCCAAAAGTTCTAAGAGGCTTACAGGGTGATAATTAGTGGGTTCAGAGGACTACTCAGAGTTTTTATAAACAGGAACTTTCAACAAGCAAGAAAACAGAAAGCAGTGAGGCATTAATTGTAGAGTTTGAAGAGAGTTCAGAGGCACGTTTCTTTAGGTTGTTGACAGAAATACCATCACCTCTGCTTGCCTCATGGGTGTCATGCATAGAAATTATGCTAGAGACTAGAGATGGGGTTATATATACATCATTAAACTGAGCATCAGTTTTAGATGGGAAGTCAGATGTGGGTACTCCAGATGATTCAAGTGTGGAGTTGGAAGAGAATTTGCAATCAAAACACTCAGCCTTGTTTGCTGAGGATGTGAAGACCTTAAATTGAATGAAGAGAGGAGAGATTGAGAATTTGCTGTTGTTCGACACACCTTTGTAGAGCTGCTAGTAGTCTTTGGTACCAAACTTGTGAGATGCTATACACTGCTTAATTCTATCAGCAAACAACAGCTTAGCGTCATTTAGGACATGCTTGCATTTATGATGAGTGGAGACAAAAAGCTACCTATTGTAGTCAGATGTGTCACTCCAGTAAAGCTGGAAGAAGTGATTCCTGTAGGCAATGGCAGCTGAGCAAGCAGGAGTTACAAAATATGTGAGAATGTTCTGAGGCAGATCCTTAATAGAAAGCAAGAAAGAGGGTAGGATCAAGCAGAGAGCTTTGAGGGAAGCCTGTAATGATCTCCTGTGCTTCAAAGGACTAACATTAACTTCACAGACCTGCCTGATATAACTATGAAAATTCTTTCTGAGATTCCATAGCTGGTAGGGTTAGCAAACCCCACTTTGTCAAAAGTGTTCAAGATAACTGATTTAATACTGAAAAGATCATAAGAACAAAAAGATGGAATATAATTATTAAGGATCAGAAGAACCAAACTTGCATATTAATATAAGTTTTCAGTCTGATTGAGATATATCTGTAAAAGAATTAAAGAAATTAAGTAAATATAAAAAGATTTTGAAATTGAAATCCAAAAATATGCGTCATGTAAAATGACAGATAATTTCTGTCATTGTTGGAGCGAAGATTATGTATAATCAAAGAAGGCACCAGCAAATATCTCAGTATAAATGCCTGTTGTTACATGATTGCTACAAAGGGCATTGTCAATGCAATTTTTCATGATATGGTTAAGGTAAGAATGTCTGCAGCACTGGAGTTTTCTATTGTCTTCAGGCATTGTTAATGGTAACAGACTGATGATAATGTTGATATTCTACTTCAAGTATATTTCCCTAAAAAGAAAGTTTTAAATGCAAGACACAGATATATTAATCTGGTCTTAAATCCCAATAATGTTTTTTGCCACAATCAAAAAATGAAACAAACATTTTGTTCTGTTTGTATGAGAAACTAAAGTCAAAGCAGAAGAGACACTCATTTTGGCCCTCAGCGGATCTTGTTTTTCCTTTCAAGATTTTCAAGTGGGAGATCAATGAACAGTTGAATGTTACAAAGTACTAAGTTCCCAAACTGATTCATCAAATGTGACCAACCAGAAGCTATTCATAATGGTGATATTTTTGTGCCAATTTGGGATTGCTTTCCAAAGGTCTTGATCCAAGTTATAATAGTTTTCTCAAATGTCACCCACTTGCAAGTGATATTTTTGGCATTATCACCTCTCTAAAGAGTCTTCAGATTCCTATTTAAACACTTCTACTACTGACATTAAATGCACTCTCACACTATATATATATAAAGTCTCTGTGTGTGTGTGTGTGTGTGTGTATATATATATATATATATATATATATAAGGTGTGTGTGTGTATGTATATATATATATATATATATATATATAAGTTATGTTCAGAATGTTTGGCAAGGTACTGCAGTTAAGGTTTTTTGTTTAATTTTTCTAGTGTTCTTTATTATTTTTCTTTTGTGAACATAAATTATATGGAAATTATCCCCAAATATTCTGTATATTGCATTTTATTTCTAATTGAAGGTATGAACTGTTTTATATATATAAGTTAGGAATCTTTTATTTTCCAAATACAATAAGTGCATTATGCCCATGTTTATGGCTGATGTTATTTACTGTGGACATTTTTTTATTTAATTTTTCTTTCATAATTTTTAGCCTTTCTTTACATGTGGATGAGGCTATTAAATTAAATAAAAAATATCCATACATTCAGTTAAAAGCAAAAATAAAATCTTCATATATATATTTATTAATATTTATTATATATATATATATATATATATATATATATATATATATATATTTATTAAAGCAGCCCGAAATTTATTATATATATATTTATTAAAGTGGGTGTGAAAATCCCACGAAATAGAAAGGTAAATCCAAACCTGCTATCTCCTGCAACAGACTGCAAACTAAGGGCCAATATAGGCTCAAGATTGAAATTCCCAGAGCAAATTGCCATCACAAAATTTCACCCAGATATATTTTCTTCTCACATAATTTGAAGAAGATAGTCTTGTGGGAACTGACAGTCCCCTGGGAAGAAAACGCAGAAGAAGCCCATGAAAGGAAGGAGTTAAAATATGACGAACTGCTGGAGAGTTGCAGGGTTAAAGGCTGGAGGGCTAGCTGCACTCCTATAGAAGTGGGGACTAGAGGATTTGCAGCAAGGTCCTTATGCAAAGCCTTAACAGATATTGGGATAGTGGGAGTAAAAAAAAGGAAAGCACTCAAGTCCATAACCAAAACAGCGGAAAGAACAGCTAATTGGTTATGGATCAAAAGAGAGAGTGCCTGGATTCCAAATTGTTAGCTAAAATTCCCTGAAATTCTGCATTTCTGATTTCTCTTCATTTTATTAGTACTCGTAAATCAGATAAAATGCATAAATAAATTTAAATTAATGTTTCGGACGAGCTCATGTATGGTTCGCCTCTAAATGGAAAGTGGCTTTGACTGTCGCCAATCAGAAGCATTTGCAAGGTTTCATACTGGGCCTAAACGTAATTTTTCCAGTGTCTGAAAGCGCTTATCGAGGGTGGGCCAGAAACTGATCATCTCTGGTCGGGTTGGCGCGGTGAGGGGGGTATGATGTTGAAAGACCCAAAACCCCCTAGTGATCCTCGCAATGACATCACTGACGACACCCTCTAGCACCCCCATTACAGTGCGTATGTTAGAAAATTATATATATATATATTGGGGTGGAGATAGAACACTGATAGTTTTAGTGCAAAGAATGTACCACTTTAAATGTGCAGGTGTGAGGACACCGCTATGTCATCTTCACACAGAGTGGGTGGGTGGGTTTTTTCTTCTGCTGTTGAGTTTCAGTTCTTTTTCCTATTTAAAAGAAGCCTTGATATTTTTTAGGTGTAACACTATTTTCTACACGTGGAAAAATGTAAGCCTAGTTTAGTATGACAGGGTGAAAGAAATTATTATTAGTTGCTTAATTACCTGTACAGATTATTTGTTACAACATTAGTAGAGAGAATAAAATAAGTCTAATAAATGATAAAATTGTTTATTGTCGATTGCAATATGAATGCAGTTAAGGAATTGTGAAAATTTGGAGCTGAGTCTTGGGACCAGTGGAGATGTAATGACAAGGGGAGAGCCATGACGTAGAGACAGAGATGGTCACCTCCAATAGAGTTCCTGGCTAAAGATGTACAGAGACAGAGATAATTGCTACACCGAATGAGCTAGCCATAGAGACAGAGACAGTTGCCCCCTATAGAGTCCTGGCTGAAGATGTAAAGTAACAGAAAGAGCCGAAAAGAGTTAAAGTCAAATAACACATCTCCGATAGAGTCCTGGATGAAAATGTATACAAATACAAGGAGTTGCTGCGCTGAGCTAAGGCAGATAAGAAGAATTTCCTGCTACCATCATCCACACACACAAAGACCACTCTTTGGCAGTTTCCGTAAATGGCCTTTCGGTGACAATCGGTGAGAAAGCATTTTCACCTCGTCACATTGAATTAATGTAGTGTGAAAACACTACACTTCCGCTTTCTTTTGCTCCATTAACCATGTTACATAGGAGCAGTTCTACTTGTGACTGGTTGATTTTCATTTTTTTTTATTTCTTTGTAATGTATTATTAATTGCTTTTAATGTACATATGAGTGGGTGTCTGCTTAATTGTTTTGTATTGAATAGATATCTGCTTTATATTTTTGTTTGGTTTGTTCATGTCATTTAAGTTGACTTTTTTACTGATTTAACTTTTATTTCTTACCATGTTGGTGTGTTTGATCACTTCAGGGTTTCTTTTTTTAGGTCATGTGTTTGTGTTTTTGTTTATATTTGTGTTTGTGGACTTTATGTGTGTTTTTCTCTATTTGATGGTTGTTATATCTTTTGTCATGATTGAGCGTTTGTATATTTATGTTCCTATCGTTATTTATTTGTGTAACAAAGCATATATTTTTTGCATGTCAATATTTACCCATTATCTCATTTCTTTTATTTAATATTTTATTTTGTTTTTGAAGCTGATTATTTCTAGTTTCTCTAACAGACATGATTTACAGTTTTTGCTTCTGTTGCTGTGTGATGGTGCTCTTTTTAATATTTCCCACTTAAATTTCATAGTAATGTTATTTTCTGTATGGTTCCATATATATTTTGATAGTGTTGTGCTGTTTTTGTATTTTTCTGTATTGAGTGATGTTTTGTGATAATTCAATATATCGTTAAAGGATGTTTCTGTTGCTCCCATGCAAATCTTTTCATTTGCACTGGTGTCATCATAGAAGCTTTGTATATTATGTTGTTGTTTAGGCATTTATTATTAAGTGGACTGTTGTCTTTCTTTTGGCAGTTACATTTGTTTATATTGTGTTGTTAGTAGGTTTTATTGTTATTGGTTTTATTAAGTATTTAGAAAATATTTTCAGGAGTAAAGTGGGTGGAATGTATAGTTTAGAATCAGGATTTAATAATGATGGTATACAAAGGTATATACCTTTGTATACCATCATTATTAAATCCTGATTATAAACTATACATTCTATATAGTTTAGAAAACCAATTAAGTATTGTGTGGTTCACTTATTTTGGTAAAATAATTTTTAATTCTTCAGTTATATTGGAGTATAAGTTATCAATGAAATATTGTAATTAATTAAATTTAAAAGAAGATTTTGTTTTAGTAAAGAGGCTGAAATGTTTAGGTTGGAATGAGAACTAAATAATTTTAGTATACTAAGATATATTGTGGGCCATTTATTTTAGTAAAATAAATTTTAATTTAATTTAATTTTTAAGTTATATTGGAGCCCAAGTTATAAATGAAAAATTATAATTAATTAAATTTTAATGAAAAATATTTTTGATATTTACATAAAATGGTCAACTCATCTCTATGGTTAAATAGTTTAATATTAAGCTGTACCATGTATTGAGTACTCGTTATAAAAGTAAATTCTTGAACAGTGGGTTTTATCCTACATGTTCTTTTGCTTTTGTATATATATATATATGAAAAAGTAGAAAAACTTTTTGCATGAACCATTTCATCCCTTGGGACTTCATCAGACTAAGGTTGTTTACATTAATGCAATGACAATGGGTGATGATGTGAATCTTTAATTTAAAATGAACAAGAAACACTGGGGATTTCCAATTTGTCATACAGTTTTCCTCAAAAAATGTTCTGGATATATAAAAATTTATATACTGTTATCACACACACACACATATATATATATATAGAGTATTTACATGCAGACTAATATTTCCCATTTGTTCTCATTATACTCATTATAGTTGAATGAGAACAGACTACACCTGTAAATTGAATAACGAATTCAGTTTGAAATTTCCTCTGGGTTACCTAGATCAACATCCACCTGATGAAGGCTGAAGGACAAAATATCAAAAATATTGTGATAATGGCAACAAAGATGAGGTCAATAGTCTGCATGGAAATAGTGTAAATAATGGTAAGTCCTCATCCCAGAAATTCAGAGAAATATATATATATCTATATATACATATTCTGTATCAAAAATACTTTTATAAATTTTGGAGGTAGGTTTCTCACTTCAAAACAAAGACAAAAATCCATACAAACATACAACTGCAAAACCTTCATTTTTTATTTAAGTTTAACGAAAGTTTACTGTAACAAAATTTATTGTAAATAATCAGGTTGGTAGAAATAAATATATAAATAGACTGTTTAATTAAAAACAGAATATCTACTCAAATGCGAGTATTGATTAAAAATAATGTTCCAACAAATGAATTAGAATATGTCGGTTGTTAATCCATTTTGCAAATTGCTGGATCTTTCCTTAATATATATATATATATATATATATATATATGCAAAATTCAAACAAAAATCAGTTCATATTTGTTAATACACTTACTGTTTCATTAAATTATGTAAAAAGAGTATTTAAGCTATTTTCTTAAAAAGTACCTGCAATCATTAACTGAGGCAAGAAATAGCTTGTAAATATTAATGCATCCAACACAAAATTGTATTTGTTTAATCATTTCAGAAAACCTTTTCTGCCTGCTATCAACATGGCTCTAAGTTAGTTTCCAGGAGAGCCACCCTTTGAATCGTCATTGGCTCATATTTTCCACTGACACAAAGAGAAGTGACTATTCTGAATTAATTCCTAAGTCTATTGTTAAAAAAAATGTTTCACATTGATCACATTGACATGCCAGATAATTTTTCTCATCAGATTCCATGTGGCACATTTATAAATCTCCCATTAGTCTGTGCATTGAATATTGCTGACATATCTGGTCCGGTGCTCCTGCTAAATATCTTAAGGTTCTTGACAAAATTCAAAAGGCCTATGATATGATCGGTCCTGAGCTAGTATTTCAACCTCAGTCGCTTTCTCAGATGTGATGTTGCTTCCTTCTGCTATCTTGTCTTTCTGAACACTCTTCTTTAATTGTTCTTTCACCTCCATAAAATCTTCCTATTGTCTTCCACTCCCAATAAATCCTTGCATCCTTCTGATATTACCACCTTTTTTGGTGGAGAAATGACTAAAAAAAAGATCTGTTCACGATCTGTTTGCTGTAGAAAATTAATGTGATTTTATAAGGGAGAAAAATTTGATATATTTCCCAGAATTCCCTACACATAAAATTACAAGACAATCTGTGCCACTTGGACAAGAAAACAATATTTTTTTACATTAATGCCTGCTAGGCTACATTAGAAATTGAAGAAAATGAATGATTTAAATGTTTGTATGAGGAAATGCTGGATTCTAATCCTCTGCAATCTTTGTAAACATTTCATTCAACATGATTTAATTCAGATGGATTTTGAAAAGAACATATCAAAGTCAAGAAAAAATAAACTTGAGGTGACATTGCAAGAGAAAAAAAAGGAAAAGAAAATTAATAAAAGATGTAAAAGTTTGCCTTAAAACCCAGACTGTATATCCAGAAAAATATCAGTATTGAAGCATTTCTTGAGGCAGGGAGAGGGCGCTCTTTGAATTTTTTGTAAGTTAAGTTAACAAAAAAGTGATGCAAGTTTATGAACCTTTCTTTTCTTGTGTTCGAAGAGCCAGTCATGAAACAGATTTAGCAAATACTTGTCTAGAAGTAAAAGTGTTTTAGCCATTATGAAATAGGAAATAGTAAATGATTCTATGCAATTCTCCTTCCACATACAACAAAAACAACTTTACGAGATATTACTTACCAAATATCAGCCAAAATGGCAACCATAAACTAGAGTTATAACAGAAATTAACATGTATCCAATATTTATGCGTGTAACTGTATTTGACTGGAATTCAAACTTGACACTCTGAATTTTTGTTCCAAGCCAGCAAAAACTGCATCACAATGAACAACGAGCAATGGGGATGGTAGCTTCTCTTTTTTTTTCATACCTTTCTTTGCTGTTAGATTATCTGGTTTTCCACCTTAATTTTGTGTAATGCCAAATGTGGTTGTTTGATAAAATCTGAATGGTTTTTTCTTGAGTCTACTAAAATAAAAGCATGAACAACTAAACATAACAGTTAAAAATGATTTTCCCTAATTCTTACGCAAAATAGTTTCCTCATTTCAGACTGTTGTCTTAATCTGTTGGTTTTAAGGTTTCTGCTAAAATGTCCTTTTAACTTCCAGTTTAGTTTCAAGTTATAATTTAAAGGATTCAGTCAGTTAAGTGCCATACGTGAAACACGCTTGGGCGATCATGTCTCAAAAGAGACATGATTTACTGGGCAGAAGATTATCCCACAGTAGGTTGCCATTGCTTTCTGCGGTAGATTGGTTGCCAGCCAAGGTTACAGAACCCAATCTGTCCTGTTATTTAACCCATCATTTCCAGCTTTCTTCTATCATTTCTAAAGATCTCCTATCATTTCTAAAGATCTTCTTTCATTTCTAAAAAATCTCCTATCATTTCTAGAAATCTTCTTTCATTTCTAAAGATCTCTTATCATTTCTATTTTGAATTCACAAAGAACAAAACAACACGCACTTATAGAAGTACAAACTATAGATAGGTAACAATATTTTCTTGAGAATAAGAAAGCTAAAAATCCGTTAGTTAAGTGCTATACATGATACACACTTTGGATGATCATGTCTCCAAAGAGACATGACTGACTGGGCAGAAGATTATCCTGCAGTAAGTTGCCATTGCTTTCTGTGGTAGACTGATTGCCAGCCAAGGCTATAGTACACAATCCATCCTATTATTTAACTCATGACTGGAGGGAAGAGACAAATTAATACCTTTCCCAAGGGTGTTTGTGCATAAGTGAATGCAACGAATTCAACTAGAATTCAAACTTGGCTCCCTGATCTCTCATTATGAGTCACTATCCACTGCACCACAACGCACATCCAAGATAAAAATAATAGTCTCATAAATGTGGGAAATACATTTTTTTATAAATGACTTCAAAAGATAGAGATATAGAAATATTTTTGATTGATACTGCATTCATTTCATCTCTCTGAATAAATGACTAGATTATTATTTTAATTGTTAAAATTCAATTTAGATTCTGTCATCTTCATCAGTTTCAATTTTTTTTTTAATCATTTCACCCTAAGCAAGGCAGTTTTACTGCCACTGTTGCGCAGGGGGTTACATAGGGGAAAAGTGATGAGAAAGAGGGGTTAGTTATAGGGGATGTCAGAAGGAGGATAATAGACAAATGAGAATACCAGTGTAATGGGGGTGGAGTGGATGGAGAAAAGAGCTTGAGAGAAAGGATGCGAGTTAGTGAGATAGGAGATGTCTATTGTCCTTACATTTAAATTCCAAGAGATTGTAGCTGTTGGGGAAGCAAGTATATGGAAGGGAATTACACAGGCAGGAAGTGTGAGAAAAGAAGCTGTTAGAGTAGATTACTTGTAAGAGTTTTTATTGCTTTTCAGTGATTTTTCTTTCAGTGACATTGTGCTTATATCACACTTATGCCCTTTTGAATTTTTCTTCCTAAGCTATGTGTGAAATAGGAGAATTGATTAGGTTCTTTCATCTTGAGGAAGGTAGACAGTTAAATTCTTTGTCAACATTCTGTTCTCTATGTCTTAGAAAAATGCCTGTATCTTGAAGTGGATAGAAAGAAATGCTTGATATATTAGGATTTTCTATACAATTGTTCCCCTAATCCAGGACCTAAGAGACACTTAAAAAAGAGTTTTTTCAAATAAGGTTACTGTAAAAGGGCCAGACTCGTGTGTATGTTTTGCAAGGGAGTGTAGAAATTGCGAATTATTATTGCTTTGTGACACATAGTGAAGACTATATTGACTAATCGAAAATTGAAAAAAAAAATATTGGTTGAAAGCGCTCACAGGAAAAGAATTACAAATCCAAAAAAAGTTCACCAGGCAAACCAAATTCTCACTGCTCATCTTTATCTCCGATATGCTGTTCACTGACACAAATGAACAACCTAAAAGATTTGAAAACATAAAGATTGTATTGTACTGATCAGAGAAATATTTTCTTGGAAGTCTGCTTCATCAAGTAAGAGTTCTTAAGAAGATGCTGAGTGGAACTTCTTCCTTACCAATGGAATACAGAAGGAGTGGAAATAAATTAACCCTGTGTATGTAGTGGCATGGTGGGTCCGAGCTGTAAAGGTTGGAACCGATGGGACTAATGAATCTAAGAATCTGAAAATAATTACAGAGTAGTGAGAGACTCACAACATTTCTTCTGTGGCAAAGGGGTTGCTGAATGGAAAATAATTCATTACCCATAAGAATGCATGAACACATTTGGGAAGACTAGACAGCTCCAGCCTAGACATGGCAGCAGCAGCAGCAGTTAATTCTTGATCTGATTTGGCTAGTTAAGGTAGAACAGCAATGCAAGCAAGCAGTTAATGAAAGATCATATATTTGCATTTCATTTGGAGAGAAATTGGGTTTCAACAGACATTTAAAGAAAGTGGCCACTCTGAGAGAAAACAAATCCTTTGTGAGAGGTGAAAATTCAGGGTTTGCTCAGTGATAATGGAACATGCTTATTTTCATTTTTCACACTTCGAGCTGTAAGAACTAGGTCAGAAGAGTGATGGATCTGACAAATGAACACATTTCATGAAAATAGATTTGATTGAAAATAGATTCAATTATGCATTTCACTATTCAAGACTTCATCAGATCCAAAACGAATCTGAGTACTTTTCCCTAAGCTGTAAAAATGCATAATCAAATCAATTTTCATTTCTAATTGTCAATTTGTCTATATTTCTGAGATGAGTTAGTATTTACAGTATTTACATTATTCGGACTATTGTTCTCCTCTTTGTTGCCATTTGTACAATGTTTCGGCTGTTGTACACCCCGGCCCTCTTCAGGTGCTAGGAATTTTGAACTAAACCCTTTATTACAATCACTGGGCTATATAATCCCCATTTGTGTAAATATAAAGGAGAGACAAGCTGACCCCTTAAGGTAAGGCTACAAGAACATGTTTTTTTTTTAATCGTATCACCGCGAGCAAGGCGGTAACGCCACTGATGTGCAGGGGGCTACGTAATAGTGAGAAGATTGGTAAAGAGAAAGCCGGAAACCACATCCTAAACAGGGAACAAGGGATGAGCCTCTTAACCTGTTCAATAGACGTGGGTGGAGTGTGAACCGGGCAATAGATAGATCTATCTACTCCAATTGCAAAGCCATAACAAGAGGGGAGATAGAAAATCAGATGTAACTGACCACATATAGAGGGGAAAAGGATGAAGAGAAATATATTAAGAAAACATTCAAACTTCTCCACTACTCCTGTCATTTCATCCTCAATAGTAAAAAATTAGCTTACTGCCATACGTGATATACACTTGGGCAATTATATCTCTTTCAAGACATGACTGACCGAGCAGATTTTCTTGCAGTAGGTTGTCATTCCTTTATGTGGTAGACTGGTTGCCAACCAAGGCTGTAGAACCCAATCTGCCTTCCTATTTAGCCTACAGCTGGAGGAAGAAGAGATAGATTAATACTTTTCCCAACTACAACGTACATCCAACACGGATTTCTTCTTCTATGTGCCTTGTCCCTTCAGGACGTAGGCGATCATGGCTTTCCATGTCTCCCTATCCCTGGTGGCTCTTAGCACGTCTTCTCCTGTTACACCATGCAACCCTCGTTCCATCATCCACCTGATTAGGTCATTCAAATATGTTATCCGTTGCTTTCTCCTGTCTCTTTTTCCCTCTGTCTGGCCTCCAAGCCCTCCTTCCTCATTGTATGTCTCAGGAACTTTAGTTGTCTCTTCTTGATGCTCAGTATTAATTTCCTTTTTGAGTCAAAAAAACAAATACTTCTACTAAAAATTACACAAATTTTTTAATCCTGGTATCTAAAAACCTTTCAATTAAACTCACAAATCAATTAGCCATCCCTAACATTAGGATCATTACCACCACTTCCAAGACTACTTGTGACATAATTAGGGAAAAAAAATATGCTAAACACCATTTCAAATGCCAGAATTTATTAGATGAAATGTCTACATGTATATGGGGGAGATATCATGTGATCTAAAACCCACATGTACAAACACAAGAGAGACTTTTTTTTATATCATTCCACCTCAAGCAAGGCAATACTGCCACTGGTACACAGGGAATAACAATGAGAGGAGAGGATAGAGAGAAAAGAAAACAATTCAGGTTATGTTGTAGAAAGAGTAAGAGAGAGGTGGGTGTCAAGGAGATAGAAGATGGCAACTGACGTTACATTTAAACTTTTGGAGATTGTAGCTATCAGGGAAGCAAGCTTTGGGAAGAGAGTTATACAGGGGAGAAGTGTGAGGAAAAAAACTGCTAGAGAAGAATTAGTGTTTAGGAAATTAAGCTCATCAGGGCAGAAGCTATGAAAATACTTGTAAAAAAGACAGAGAGAAATCAAATTCCGTTTTGGCACAGTGAGCATTAAAGTCACCAAACACAAGCATGTTAGCAAATGGATAAGAGGAAATAGTCTTGTCTATATTGTCCGAGATGCCATCTAGCATGGAACAGTCAGGAGAGGAGAGGGATCAGTAGAGAAATAAAAGATAGCTGAGTTTAATAGAGAAAGACAGAGACACATGTCAAAATGGTCTGGAGATTCAAGAGAAATTACCTTAGCTAGAGGGAGATGTTTGCTGACATAAACATCAAGGTGATGCGTATGTACTTTAGAGTCCTTCCTAAAGATGGGAAGGTAACCAAGGAAATAGAAATCAGAGGAAGAGATTAAAGGATGAAGGTTAGTTTCACAGAGAGCTAGGATATCAGAGGATTTTTTGTTGAGAAATGATTCCACACTGCAATTGTTAGTACAGATACCATGGACGTTTGAGAAAAAGATGTTGAGGGGTTTCAGTGTATTTTGTTTAGCTGGTTTAGTTTTATACGTATGATAGCATGTTGTCATGATTAGGGCTTTTTTGGTAAGGAGAGGCCTAGAGTAGTAGTATCTGTCAGCTGTCAAATACAACATGTGTGGGAAAGGAACTGGCACAGACTACAGCATAATGTGGCCTTAGGGTTACCCACTGGAGACACTTGCAAGGAACACCAATATTATTCAACTGTTCAGAGGGGTCTTTCAAAACACTATGCAAGCAGAAGCAGCAACCAGGAAACTGTTGATCTGGTGCCTTCAGTATGAAGAAACATTGCTACCATCCACACATATTGCAAAAACTTGTGACAAAACCACTATTAAGACGTGAGAAGAAAAAAAGAAACTGGGAACCCCTTCCTAAACAGGAAACAAGGGATGAACCTCTACACCTGCTCAAAAGAGAGAAAGAACATAAACCAGAATATAGTAGAACCTATCTACTGCAATTAAAAAAAACAAACTGTGAGTTGGTGAAAGCAAATTTACTAAGTTTTAATTTAGTTAAAGTCAGGAGATCCCTTATTGGATTCAGTAGAGAATTTAAGCTCAAAACAATTATATCAGAAAAAAAAGCTCAAAACAATTATATCAGAAAAAAAAGCTCAAAACAATTGAGAAAAATTTTATCAGAAAAAGAAAGATTTAAACTAAATGAAAAAAAAGATAGGATTCTTCCTGAATCTAACTTATGTTTACCTAATATATAAAATAAAATGAAACAATACTAATTCCATCTCCAATGAAAAATTCTAATCAAAACAAATTATCACATCTAGATGCAGTTCAGGGATGCACACAGAAGTGACAACAGTATTTCTCACACAGACCCACACACATATACATAAACATTAAATTATCCAACCAAATACAAAACCATTTCAAGATCTTACTAAATTTCAATAATCTATATGGAAATGGCATCTACAGACTTTTCTTCACACACGTACATGTTCACTCATTTTTGATAATTAACTTTTGAACTGAATTTATAAAAAAAAGTTTTCTTGAAACTTTTATTTTAGTTTTAACTGAAAACTAAATAATTAAATTTATTATTTCCAGTAAGCAAAATACTCAAGTGTATTTCAAAAAGATATATTGATTTTGCTTCAGACTATAAATGTCTTTAATAAAATTATTTTATTTATTAAAGCAATTAAAAGCTTATCAAATTTAAGAATGTCATAGTTTTATTGCATTTTTTAGTTTATTACTGGGAGAAATTTTTAGAAATAAAGGCAAAATGTTTCAAAGAAATAACAGATGATTTACATTCCCCAATGAATCCTGCATTTAACTAATAAAACAAATTTTCACAACAAAATTTAATTTCTTAAAATTTCATGAATTTACATAGAGGGGGAGTAACAGATGGAATAAAATATATATTTTGCCAATTTTTTTTAAAATAATAATTTAAAAAATAATTCCATTCATTTGTGAATAACTCCTGAAAGTTTCATTAAAATCTGACAATTATTTGATTTTTGCAAAAACTTCCAAATTAATAATTTCCAAGTTACTTAATATTACATTTTCTGTTGTAAACTCTTGTTACGATTTGGTTACCCACTAATGAAAATCAAAACAAGACTTTTTACCAAAATATTGAATGTGTTAGAAGGGTTTCAAAAATACTTTGATTTTTTCTCTTAATAATAACAAAGATTTTGATGGAAAAAGTTTGATTTTATTAAATTTACGGCCTTTTTTCTTCATACTATGCTGTTTTGTCAGAAATTTAGTAGAGATACCAAACTTATATTAACATTAACATCCAACATGCACCTGAACAGACAAACATTTTTTTATAAACACATAGACGATTACACACTTTACTGTACAAAATATTTCTCACACATATATTTAAAAATGATCTATTGCTTTAATACACATGACACGTAATTGACCAATAAAAACTAAACCAAAATTAAAAGATATTATAACATGCCAGTATTGTGTCTTGCTTTGTCTTTTCAATTTTCTCTCAGTCTCTGAAGGAACTTTAATAAAAGTGAAACATGTTAGATTGAGATATGTTTCCTATTTAGTTCTTCTTTCTTTGTTCTATCATTTTGTTAGATTCCAATCCATATTTATATATGGTTGGTTGGTTGGTTCATTTAACCAGCTTATCAACCTTCATTAGGTCATTTAATGCTGAAAATCGTTTTGATTTGTTTTATTTAGTTTATTTGTTTTATTGTTTTTGTTTCATTCAAAAAGGTTTTGTTGGTAACATTTTTCATTCAAAAAAGTTTTATTGGTAAATACTTTCATAGCATTTTTATCCCGGTTTGAGGGTTATCTATTTACCCATAGCTGGGACCCTAACAGGTGCTACCACTCTGGGTCAGGGTGGACCTGGGAACAACAGCAATTGAGAGGTGGTTCCATGCTCCTCACAACCTCCCAATCAGAGGCCTTGCTGCCGGATGCAGTTTATGGTCATACACAGGACCTATATTTTATATATGGGTGTGTGTGTGTGCACGCACACACACACACACACACACACACACACATATATATGTATATATGTATCTATGTACACTTCCAATATTTCTTAAATTGATGAAAAAGCTTGTAGCATATTTTTTTTAAATAACTTTTACTCAGAAAAATTAATATAATCACTTTTGAATAATTAAAGTATTTTCTGTCTTACAATCATCAAATACCACTTTTAAGTTAAAGTCAGCATTTCATCAAAAAAAAAAATTTTGATTCTGAAATCTTGAACTTTTGGTGACTGCTGATTAGACACAGCGGTTCAAGTAACTGATCTGAAAAATACGCTACAGGTGGGAGAACTCTACACTCTGGTTCCATGCTCAATTTGCTTTGTTCAATTAGCAGCAGGTGTCAGTAAACAGCACTCATCACTGGTCAACTTTATTGTCTAAAAGATTTTCTTTCCTTTCTAAATACATCATTTGTATAAGCTAATTGGCGACTGCACGAATACAGAAACATTTTGTTCAGTTTTAAACAATTCCTAATAAAATGTTCTACGTAAACTATCATTTTCTTGTTCATCTGGTCACTTCCAAGAAACTGGCTATCACAAAATTTCTATAGTTGTTAGCTAGTGCCCTGGAAATGGCATCCCTTAATATCTCATGTAACATACTGGAAGCTTGTAGACTAATACTCTTAATATGTCTTAAATTATTATTGAGATTGTTTAAATTTGGCACATGCCACGTAATGTAATCTTACATTTTGTAACTAAAATTTTCCAATATCAGGTGCAGATTACACACACACACATATATCTGGGTAATGGTTATATTTTATAGCTTCAAAGACTATATATATATATAGTAGAAAATTATATATTTATGAGTGTTCAATATCGAAGACAGTGTTTGCTGTAAATATAGACAAATCTTAGTATAAAGATAGCTTGAGGTGTGAAGATGACAATCACCCATGTTGGTTCCTATGCTGACACTTTTTCTATCTCTATGTGTGTGTATATGTATATATATGAAAATATTCTCAGATGTTGTGTATCTGCAGAAGAAACAAAATGCATAAAAAAAAAAAACAAGAAAAAAAACTGTACTTGGCCAACACATTTCATCCTCCAAGGAATTTAATCAAGGCAATTGAGGATTTATTATGTTGCATGTGTTTATATATATTGAGGTGAGGATGTCATTGGTTTATCAAGGTTTCTAGATTTGAGAACATTCATGGTGGTTTAAAAGTCAGTCATAGCATGAGGAAGTCACAATGCATCCAAATTCAAACTCTGGGGAAAAGTAAAATGAGCAAGTAATATTCAATTTATTTTTTAAATGCATATTTTTTGGATTTGATTAGGTTGTTAGGGTATGAGGATCTGGGTATGACCGTAAACTGCATTCAGCAGCAAGGTCTCTGATTAAGAGGTTGTGAGAAGCATGGAACCATCTCTTAGTTGCTGTTGTTCCCAGATCCATCCAAACGCAGTGTGGTAGCACCTGTTGGCATCCCAGCTCTGGGCAAACTGGGGTCAAAACACTATGAAACTATAAAAATAAACTTTAATAGAAAAATATACATTTTTGAATGAAAAATATTACCAAAATTACAGTTTTGAAGAAAAATTGTTTCCATAAAACATTTTTGAAGGAAAAAAAAATTATTACCAGTAATACATTTTTTAATACAAAACAAGACATTTTCAGTTTCTAAAAGAAAGAATTTAATCAAAATTTGACTAAATCAACCTTACTATAAGTGAACATTAAAAAAAATACCTTAAAACCCCACCTTTTTGGCATTAAATAACCCACAGAGGTTGATATGTCATTAAACAAAACTCAAACTCAAACTATGGCATGAGATCAACATTTGTGTGGTACATCTTCAAAGACAGAAGTGATGGATTTAACTGTTTTTTTTTTAATCTTTCAACATTGTTGTGTGTGTTGGCTTGGAAAAGTAGTGATTCTTTCAGGAGAGGTGAGACTGGGGAAAAAAAACAGGGTATAGATTGATAATATTTGATGGGGCCACTCTTGAGGATTTTCATTCTGAGTAAAAAGGAAAATCCTTGAGAGTGGCATCATCAAATATTATCAGAATATCAAGTGATATATATATATATATATCATAGCATCATCCACATACATAAAAATGCTGAAAAAAATTGACACTCAATAATATAAAAAATGAGCACGGCAACACTGTGCTTATTGTGTTCAGAATATAACACATTCATAAACACTACACATATTCAGTCACGCATAAAATAAAATTCATCATTGAAAATGGATGAAAGTATAACCGGAAAGCAATCAGAAAAACATTTCATCAATTTTTATATGATTTCTGTTCTGAAAAGAAAAAAGTCATAAGATCACTTGAAAAAATTACAATATACACAATTATATTATAATAAAAAAAAACAATAATAAAATCCTAATACAACATTATGATATTAATTATAACCAACTTACAATAAATAATAGTAATAACACAAATTCCTGCAATTGTCAAACCCTAATGTATGTCATATGCAAAATAAATGTCTTACAGATTTCATTGCATACTAAGCTACCATCTCAAGTACTGTAAACCATAATATTACCAAACATTATATTGGATGTAGTAAGAATAATTTTAAGTCTCAATTTTACCAGCATAACTTATCTTTCAATAAGAAATCATGTAGTATTTCTATTTCTCTCTCTAAATACTACTGGTAACTGAAAGATGCAAATAAAACTTCTACAGTTAATTAGAAAATATTAACTAAATGTAATTGTTGCATGAAATATTTCCTTTGCTTACAAGTAAAAACCATATAATAAAATTCCCCAATACTGACTTATTGAACTAATGAAATCACTAATTTTTGCAACCTTAGAATCTTCCATACCCTTAAATCTGAAATTATCTCAAATTTATCTCAATATTTTCACTATTTGCTCATTTTATAACTTTAAAAACAATTAGCTTATTAAACTGGCAATTTTTATCATTACTATTATTCTTTTATTTGTTCTTATGAACAAATCCCTTTAAGAATGTATCTATATTTATAGTTTAATATTTTATTTTTATACATTCTTCATATCTTTTATGTTGGTTTTATTTTATTTTCTTATATTTACTTTATTTTAGTTTATTTTAACTTTTCCAACATTTGAATTTTTTTTGCTAGTTTCCCATTTTCTTCCTCTTCTATGTTCTTTCTTTTTTATTTTATTTTTTCAACTTTATTTTTTTTTCTTTTTATGGTTTAAAACTTTTGACATGTCTGGCTTTTAGTATCAAAATATTGAAACACTACTGTCTATGAGTCATACTCACACCATTCTTTAAAATGTTATAACCTCCCATCCTATTTGATTCATCTTATTGGCTGACCTCTTTATTCTTATGTTTTTAATTTTTTTTATTTTCATTTTACATTTTTTACTGTGAATATTCAGGATGGTAGATAAAAATAAATGTACTATTTAATAATAAAAACAAAGCTTCTACTCATCTATTAGTATGCATTAAAAAAACATTTAAACAAATAAACATATAATTTACATACATATATATATGTATGTGTGTGACATGCAAAATTATTAGGCACAATAAATTTTCAAACATGTTCTTCAGTAAAAAAATTCTTACATGGCTACAAACCCCAAAGTTGATTTTAAAATTAGTGTTCATAAGAGGCATGTCCAACACTTGGCCAATCTTAAGGCGATACGTCAACAGGAATGGAATCAAATTAGAGTGAATCTCTGCAAGGAAATTCTCTTAAATTATTATAAACTTTTGACATCTGTCAGAGCTAATAAGCAGCACACTATCAAATGTTGGATGCAGTTTCTTGATATGTGCCCAAAATTTCTACTTTGTGGCATTTTATTAAATTTCCCCATAAATTTGTGCGTAGACGAAAAATTTCCTATTTTTACTTCAATATAAATATTTTAAGTATCTACAATGTTCAAATCAATTTTTAAGTTTTTAACCACAGGAGAAATATATTTTTTTAAACAATAACTGTAAAATTTTAATTTGTCCAATAAAATACAAGCATATATATATATATATATATATATATGTATATATATATATATATTTTTTCTAAGCACTGCTTAGGTGTGGCACAAAGCTGAAAGTATGAAGTACTCTGTGAGGATCGAACTCACTGCTCAGTTATAACAGGTTCTAGCAAGACAAGCTTGCTAACCTTTACACCACATTGCCTATATATATATATATATATATATATATATATATATATCCAAGTGAATAAAGAACTAAGAAAGTATTAACAAAGTTCAAAACATTAATTTAAAACAGTGCTCAATATAAAAATAGAGTTATGAATATTTATTATAAGTTATATTTTAGAACATGTACAAATTATAATTTACTACAAAAGTGTACATTTTGTTTTGGCATTGAAAAAACAATGTCTCATCAGGTAGTTGATAACGATGGTACTAAATGTTATTTTTGAAAAAGAAGATTAAAAAACCTCACTTCACCTTTATTTTTAGAAAATTGTATGAGGTAAAGAGGATAGAAAAGAAGGAAAAACAAAAATAGAAATAAAAAAAGGGGGTAAAACAAAAAGGAAAGTGAGATACATGGGAAATAAAGAAGAAGAGAGGCGAGAAAGAAAGAGCCAAGAGGAAAGAGTCGATGATAACGGCTCAGAGAGAAATAGACCCAAAATTTGGTAGAAAATGAAATATAGATGGATACACATAAGGGTCATGCGACATCTGGGCTTAACAAAAAGGAAGAAGTGAGAAAATGCATGGAAGGAAGAAAATGGGGGGGGGACAGTAAAAGACATAAACGAAATAGAAATGTCAGACAATTGGCCGGAAGTGGATTGCACTTAGATATATTCATTGTTACACAGTATAAAATTGAAACTTTTGGCATTTTTTATAAAAAATTATGAAATCATATGCACAAACATATAAATTATTCAAAAAGTGCAGATCTAGGGATATTTACAAAAACCACACACAAATATATATATATATATATATATATATATATATATATATATATGCTTACTTAGTTTCTGGTCATAATAAGATTAGACCAGTGCACATTGCTATTGCAAATTGCCTGAAGACACCACTCATGGTAGAAACTTAGGTTGCATAATAAATCATTTACAAACGGAAAAAAAAAATATATATATATATATATAGTGTGTATTTGGACAGCAATCTCTCTTTTATGCAGGTTCCATTAAAAATAACAGACAAGGTATTATGGTTAAGAATTTTATGTAATTTTTCATTTGATCTTATGATTTTTTCTTTGAGGGCATAACTGAAATAAAAATTGGCCGAATGTTTTTGCTTTTGGTTATACTTTTAGCAATTTTTGAGGATGAATTTTATTTTATGTATGACTGAATATGTGTAGTGTTTATGTAGGTGTGTACAGTCATGTGTTTGTGTTATATTCTGAACATGGTCAGCACATTGTGGCCGTGTTCATAGTTGATATTATTGAGTGTCGACTTTATCTTTTTATTAATAATGATTCCATTATATTTAGCATTTTTTATGTAAATGATGCTATAATATTTGTGTTATCATTACATATGTTGCTTATAGAATTTATTAGGTCTTCGTTTTTTTTTTTAATGAGATCAAATTCAACTATGGTCTGTGAGATACAAAGTTACTCTTCTTGTCTAGGTGTGGCTAATGTGAATATTTATTAAACTGCCTTCATCAGGAACTCAGTTTTTCAAAGGACATGTTAATTTGTAAATAATATTGGTTTCTTGTAGTTTAGTTCTTGCAGGTTAGTAGTTTTGAATTTGTGTAATAGATAATTTAATTTTTAAATCAGCAAGTGTTGAATATTTTCAGATGATGTTTCGAAGTGAACATTCATCCAGTTTATAATTGGTATGCATTTGGTTTTAGTAGAAAATATTAATGCTATTGTTTCTTCCATGTATTTGTTGTTGTTATTGGTCACATTAGAAAGAGTATGAGTTTCCGTTTTGTTTAACGGCATATCAACCTCTATGGGTTATTTAATGCCAAAAAGGTGGGGTTTTAAGGTTTTTTTTAATGCTCGGTTATAGTAAGGTTGATTTAGTCAGATTTTGATGAAATTTTGTTTTTTAGAGACTGAAAATGTTTTGTATTATTATTGCTGGTATAATTAATAGGTATGAGGTGATAATATCATTCAGGAACTTTGACAATTGGTATACAGGTGTTGAAATTTTAATAACACCAATTGGTATATATATATATATATATATATACTACCAGCCATAATTATTAGGCCACCCAAGAAGAAAGAAAATGATGTATTTCACACTATTTTTAGTATTTATTGCCAAGTGGATAATTCTAAATTAAAATAGAATGGTTCTTTTGTTATTACTTTGCAAAATTTTAGAAGGCAAAGAAGCAAAGATGACTCGTCTGAATCACTCTAAATTTTCTTCATTCTTGCATTGATGAAACTGCAATATAGGTAATTATTAAATATTTATAAATTCATTTGATGCCCATGTTATTGTGCAGTATTAACAAAAGAAACATTCTATTTTTATTTACAATGATTCACTTGGCAATAAATACTAAAAAATAGCATGAAATACATCATTTTTTTTAAAACACTGGGGTGGCCTAATAATTATGGCCGGTAGTGTATATATACACACAAAGAGTTTATCTCTTTAACTGAGCAGATTCATGCTGACTTTAAAGTTTTGTAATGACACTGTTATGATGTATCACTCGTCAGGGTTATTTGCCATTAGGTCCCAGTTTTTCTTGTTTATATAGAACATGGTGTGATTTTTATGGGAATAGTCTTGTTTGTAATTGATTGATTTTTCTTTTAGCTTATTTTTCCCTTTTATTTTTTTTTTGTGCAATTGTTTTATTTATTTTTATTGCTTGTTTTTTAGTGTATGTATGAATGGGTGTTTGTTTAACTGTCTTAGATAGGGTTGGGCTCTTTTGTTGTTTTGACCTCTTTTTATTGGTTTGACCTTTTTCTTAATGTGCTGATATCTTCTGTCTGTTTATTTTTTCTGGCCCATGGTAGGGTATTTTTGTGTATATTTGTTTTTGTAGAAAAGAGACCACATAATGGGAAAATGTAGACATGTGAATAAATATCTGGGATAAATATTACCTGAAATATCATCATTTAAACCAAATCATACAATGAAATATAGACAGATGTAACTAATGCCTTTTAGAAAAACTTGTCATTTTAAACCATATAAATAACCCTAATGTACTTAACAAAAAAAGTGATTTAATAACCATACACTGCCACAGAAAAAAACAATTACTTAAATTCTTAGACTCTGACTGAGACAGATTCCTCTACACTTTTGCCTCTTTCTTTCTCTCTTTCTTCCTCACTCCCTTACTTTTCCCTTTCTTTTTCTTTCTTTCTTTCTTTCTTTCTTTCTTTCTTTCTTTCTTTCTTTCTCCGACAAATATTGCTATTAATAATCATGAATTAATGACCCTTTGATTGCATTATCCTTGTATTTTAATATTTTTTAATTTAAAATGTAATTTTTTTATTTACATGAAATCTTAAAATGTTAAAATTTTTACTCTTGTTATTAAAAAGCAGTAATCTAACTTTATAAAATTTAACACCCATGAACATCGAGTGAACTTAAATTCAAATCTAACCAGTTAATTATGTATTGAGTTTCCTCTCTCTATCTCTCTCTCTCTCTCTCTCTCTATATATATATATATATATATATAAAATAAAAGAATATTGAGAAGAAAACTCAACACATAATTAATCTGTTATAAACCCATAATTTCAGCATTTGTAAAAATACACTACTGATCAAAAATTTAAGACCACTTAAAAATCTTTAAAAAGAATGTTTTTTTTACAGATAGATTTTAAACTTCTACCACTTAAGGTTACCAGTACTACAATCTAAAAGGTTATGGAAACAAAAAGCTACATTCCAAACATTTTATTTAGAAATTTACATTTTTATAAAATGAGGTGATTTACGCATGATCAAAATTATATGACCAGGGGTATAAATTGTTAGATCTATGGTAATTCCAATGTTTTTAGTTCAGTTAGAGATTAGCAATCACTGTGTAAAGGTGTTACCATCCCTAAAGCAAGCAAACTTACCAAAGTTGAGCGTTCGCGAATTCTAGAATTCCATAAGCAAGGTTTGTCACAGCGGGCGATCGCAGCTAAGGTAAATCACAATAAAACTGTGATTTGCAACTTTCTAAAGGTAAAGGACAGTGAGAATTATGGAAAAGCAAAATCCTCTGGTAGGCCCCAAAAATTTCTCCTGCATTGAGTAAGAGAATAAGACGGGTTGTTATAAAAGAGGGGGGCTTTCTTCTAGTCAAATTAAGGCAGTCACAGATGCTGATTGCAGTCCCATAACCATCAGATGACACTTATGATAAAAAGGCATGGTAAATAAAAAGTGTAAACAAATTCCTCGGCTGCTTCCACGTCACAAGGTGGACTGCTTAAAGTTTGGTTGTGAATACCAAACATGAAACATTGAGAAGTGGAAGAAAGTCCTGTTTTCTGATGAGAAAAAATTCCATCTAGATGGTTCCTGATGGCTTCCAACAATATTGGCATAACAAAAACATGCCTCCTAAAATTTTCTCCACACGTCATAGTGGTGGAGGGTCCCTAATGGTATGGGGTGCCTTTTCTTACAGAGGGACGATGGAGCTCCAGGTGGTGCAGGGTTGTCAAACAGCGGCTGGTTAGGTTAGCATGCTACAAAAAGCATCATTGATGATGGAGGGTCATTGTTTGTGTGTGTGGATGGATGGTTATTCCAACAGAATAATGCTGCAATCCATGCTGCAAGATGGACCTTGACCTTTCTACAAGAAAATGGGGTCCATCTCTTGGGACATCCTGCATGCTCACCAGACTTGAACCCAAATGAAAATGTTTGAGGATGGATGACAAGAGATGTTTATCAAAATGGCAAACAATATTCAACAAAAAATGAACTTCATGAAGCTATCTTCAGAAGCTGGAGCAACATCCCGCGCACCTTAATGGAAACGTTTATTTCTAGCATGCCCGACAGAATTTTTGAAGTCATCAAAAGCAGTGGAGGTAGAACTCATTATTAAATTTAGTTGTTGAATGTTTTCATACACTTTTTGTAAAATTTCGTAGAATTTTTGTCTCTGGTCTTATAATTTTGATCATGTGTAAATTGCCTCATTTTATAAAAATGTAAATTTCTAAATAAAATGTTTGGAATGTAGCTTTTAGTTTTCATAACCTTTTAGATTGTAGTATTGGTAACCTTAAGTGGGAGGAGTTTAAAATCTATACATAAAAAAAAAAAATTCTTTTTAAAGATTTTTAAGTGGTCTTAAAATTTTGATCAGGAGTGTATGTGATTTGATGGATGTATTTATTCTATGTGTTTGTATTGTGCGTGTGTGTGTGTGTGTGTGTATGTGTGATTTGATGTATGTTTCAAAAGCCAAATCTAACAACAGAATAGGAGACAGATGTAATTTATACTTTTTAAAAAACTTTCTGTCTTAAACCATATAATAACCCTAATTCTTTTTGTTTTTTATTTAATCATATCACCCCAAACAAGGCATTCCACTGCCACTATAGCGCAGGGGGTTACATAGAGCAATTGGATATAGGAAATGTCAGAAGGAGGGTGATAGACGAGTAAGGAGGTACATAGGAAGAGTGTTTGAGAGAATGTGTGCGAGTTAGTGTGTTAGGAGGTGTCTATAGACCTTACATTTAAACTCCTGGAGGTTGTAGCCATCGGGGAAGCAAGCATGTGGAAGGGAATTCCACAGGTGGGAAGTGCAAGAAAAGAAGCCATTGGAGTAGAAATTGCAGTTACATCTCATCAATTTCACTGTAAAAGGGTGGGACCTAGTTGCTAATCTAGTATCTTGTGCAAATTCATACCTAGGGGGCACCAGTGATCTAAGTTCATCAGAGCAGAAGCCATGAAAGTATTTATAGAAGAGGCACAGGGAAGCCACGTCACACCGGTGAGAGAGTGACTGCGGGTGGTCAGCCAAAGTCGGTATCAATCACATTACAGATTCTCCGTTGTATTTTGTCAAGAACCCTGAAGAGAATAGCAGGGGCACCCAACCAAATGTGGCAGCAGTATTCAATACACGGGCAGATGGTAGATTTATATATATGCGGGATAGATTCAGACAGGAAAGAACTTCCGGGCCCTGCACAGAGAGCCAACTTTCATAGCAGAAGATTTAGCAATGGATTCGATGTAGTCATTCCACTTGAGGTCCACTGAGAGTGTCAGGCCAAGCAGGCATAGTGTTTTATTCTCTGGGAGGCAAGCCTGTTCCATGCTAATGGGAGAGAGGTGTGGTTGTCTATTGTGGTTAATTGATAGCAGCTTTGTTTTGGAGGAATTGAATTTTACAAGCCATTTTTTACCCCAATCCACCACAGATTGGAGGTCCTTTTCAAGCTCGGCAGCAAGGTTCGCCTTGTCGCCCACATCAGATTTTTGATCGAGGCAAGAGTAAACTGTGGTGTCATTGGCGTACATGCCTACTTGGGATGTTATGGCATCAGGGAGATCATTGATGTAGATCAGAAAGAGTGTAGGACCTAGGATAGAGCCTTGAGGGACACCTGCATTTGTAGGGTAGTTCTGGGAGGCATGTCCATTTAATACCACCTTCAATGTGCGGTTGGAGAGGAATGACTGGATTAGGTCCAACAAAAGTCCAGTTGTGCCATAGTTTCACAGTTTCCATAGAAGGCTGGCATGCCAGACTCTGTTGAACGCTTTAGAGATATCCAAGGCAATGGTTCAGGCTTCAAATAATTTAATGACCATATGTTGCCATAGAAAAAAAACACTTAATTAAATTATTAGACCCCAATTGATATAGATTTCTTTATACACTTATCACTTTTTCCCTTTCTGCCTCACTCTCTTACTTCTCCCTTTCTTTCTTTCCTCTACAAATATTACTTTTAATGATTATAAATTATGCCCCTTTGATTTCATCTCCCCGCATTTTAATAATTTTAATTTTAATTTTTTATATCCATGTAATCTTTGTCTATTTAAATTTTACTCTTGATATATTAAAAAAAGTAACCTAACTTTATAAGATTTAACTCCCATGAACATTGAGTGAATTTAAACGTAAATCTTTAAAATGGTCAGTTTGTAATATGCACCTAATGACAGCATAACACATGAAACTCAGTTGTGTCATCAATGTAGGTCAATATATATACTTATATATGTATGTAATAGTACATTTGGGCAGTAATCTTTTTTATATACATATTCCATAAAAACAGACTGACAAGGAATTGTGGTACATTTTTTATTTCATTTTTCTTGTGTTCTTTTAATTTGCTGGACATAAATTACGTAAAAATTGTCTAAATCTTTTGTATGTTCATGTGCTTTTGGCCATACTTTTAGCTGTTATTGAGGATGATTTATTTTTACTTTCAACTAAATGTATGGATCTTTAATGTATGTCAATCTGACTATCTGTCTGTGTTTTGCTCTTTCTTTCTCTCTCTCTCAATATATATATATATATATATATATATATACCCACACACCCACAGTGCCTTAGTACCTTGCATAAACATTCAAACTCCTTGAATTTCTTCAAATATTGTAGTGTTACTAATTAGAATTCAGACTGACTTTTTCATCGTTTAATCAACACAAAAATGCAAAAAAAGTGGGAAATACATTTTGTTGTGAGACAAACAATAATTAGGACACCAAAGCAGCCATCTCTTGGATGCATAAATACCCCCACCCCTGCCTGCAATGAGTCAATACTTTGCAGAACCACCTTTTGTTGCAATTCTTTTGATGTATGTTTCTACCAGCTTTGCATATCTTTTGAAATTTTTATCCATTCCTCTTTGCAAAATAACTAAAGTTCAGTTAGATTAGATGGTGACCATCAAAAAACACCAATTTCTAAGTCTTGTCACAGATTCTCAGTTAGATTTCAGTCTGGGCCAATGTTACACATTAATACACTTCAGTAAAACTATTCCAATGGAGCTCTGGCAGTAAGTTTAGGGTCACTGCCCTGCTGGAAGGGGAACCTCCACCCTAGTTTCATGTCTTTTGCAGATTTTTAACAGGAGGAGGATTGCCCTTTATTTGTCTCCATCTATCTTTTATTGACTCTGACATGCTTCCTTGTCCCTGCTGAAGAAAAACATCCCCACAGCATGATGCAGTCACCATTATTTTTATGATGGGCATAGTGTGATCAAAGTTAGTGTTAGGTTTCTACCACATATCACATTAAGGCCAAAAAGTTAAATTTTAACCTCATCTGACCAGAGCACCTTCTTTCCACATGCTTGCTGTGCCTCCCACATCTTGTGGCAAACTCCAAATGAGACTTCCTATGGCTTTCTTTTAACAATGACTGCCTTCTTATCATTCTTCCATAAATTCCACATTTGTGGAGGATATGACTAATAGTTGTTCCTTGAGTCAGATTCTCCCACCTGAGCTGTGGATCTTTGCAGCTCTGCAAAAGTTACCCTGGGCCTCCCATTTGCCTCTCAGATTATTGCTCTCCTTTCTCAACCTACTAGTTTAAATGGATAGCCTTGTCTTGGTCGATGTCATACTCTTTCCATATTTAAGGTGCCCCAGGAGACATTTAAACGATTGGAATATTTTTTTTATAATCTAACTCTGCTTTATACATCTCTGCAACTTTATCCCTGACCTGCATGGTAAGTTCCTTGGTCTCCATGATGCTGATCAACAAATCTCAGAAACCTTCACAGAACAGGTGTATTTAGTCAGAGATGATCATAACTCTTCTTGTATTTTTACTCAAAAGAAACTACAAAGAGGAGAACTCTGTTTTCTAATTATGTGACTTTCTAAAGACAGTTGATTGCACTGAATTTTTATTAGGAGTTTCACAGTAAAGTCAAGTGAATACATATGCTCACCACAATTTTCAGATTTAAATTTGTGAATAATTTTGAAAACCATGTAATATTTCACACTAACTTCAAAATAATGCACTATTTCGGTTTAGTCCTATAGACAACCATAACAAAAATACATTTAAATTTATAGTCATAATGTGACAGAATATGAAAAAGTCTAAGGGGTTGTGAATACTTATGCAAGGCACTGTAAGTATGCCTCTGTGCGTGATCGGGTAAAATTAACTGCATTGACAAAATTGACTGTATATTGGAAAAGGCAGGTTTCAGGGAACAGAGTTTAAAGAGCTGGATATCTTTATCTCAGACAAAATCAATGGAAGGGTTTCAGGGTTAGAGCTCATGTTTTCACTTGCTTTGTTATTCTCACATACATGTGTGTGGGCATATTTGCTAAAAAATATAACAAATCAACTAAGCCTTGAATATAATTATCTTTTCAGAGACACATTGAAATATTTTACTGTTCAGCTTAAATTATTATTTTCTTGCAAAATCCTGAGTGATAGCAAAAAGGACAAGAATGGTTGCAAATCAACAATGGAACTCAATAAGTTGGGAAACAACTGTTCTAGAATCAAGATCACTGCTAGTACTGGTAATTCTACAGACAGGCTTCAGCAATAATTCTTTCTTGTGGCTGCTCTCTCTCTCTCATGAGCAAAGAAACTGTAAAGAAAGAAGCCAAGAAGGTGCCATTCACAGACAATAGCAATAAAGCATAAATTTACTCATTCTGGTGAGAAAGGATGAGGTCGAGTTTGGGCAAAAGATAGAGGAGAACATTAGTTTTTGACAGGCAACCCACAAGAGAATCAGCCAAGTGTGAAGAGAATTAAGACTAACAAAGGCAGAGAAACTTTTAAAAAATGAAGTTTCTGAATGTTTTAACCCGTTTTGACCAAATTAGTAAATTAGCTATTTTAGCAAAAAAAAAAAAAATAAATAAAAACGATCCTGACTAATACAATTTCTGTTTGAAATACACCAGAGTATTGAAAATTAGTGGAAGTCCTTACTCTAAATATATTGAAGAAGCACCAGATCAGATCTGGTAGCAATATTCAATACATGGATGAATGGTAGACTTGTAAATATTTATGATGGATTCTGGCAAATAAAATTGTTTAGTATGAAACAGGGAACCAACTTTCCCAGAAGCAGACCTAGCAGTTGATGTCACTGGAAAATATTAACCTGAGATAGCACAGTAAGTCACTTTCCTGGAGGTTAGCATCAGCCATGCTGATGGAAAACAAAAAAGGTTCTTTAAGATGATTCAAAGATAGTAGTTTTATATCATAGATGTTAAAATTAACATGCCATTTCTTACCCCAGTTAACAACAGATTGCAGGTCATTTTGTAGATCAGATTTGACTTTTGAACTGATCAGACAGGAGTAAGTTGTGTTATCAATATAGATATGAAGTCAAGAACTGATGTTTTAGGAAGGTTGTTAATGAAAAGAAAAAACAGCATACACTCCAGGCAAAAAGTTTGGGGTCACCTTAAAATGAGATATCTTTGTATTTTTTAAAATGAAAATGAAAATTTCAGTCACTGCATTGAATTTGCTTTTATTGTGAGAAAAAGTAAGCACTTCACTATAAGATATTATTATAAAACATCATCATATTTTGTTTTTATCAACAAAACTACCACCTGCCTTAAAAGAATAAAAAAGGTGTATCAATAATTAAAATGGGGAGAAATTCCAATGACAAGAGAACATGCATTCTTAGGTTGTAAAGATCCATCAAGAATAAAATACTGTTTTTCAAAAATGCAGACAATTGCCATTTCTAAAGAATGTTGGAATTATTTCAGTCTTTCTAAATTTGAAAATTGCATTTCACCCAAAACTTTCTGGTGAAACAAGTAAGATTATAATATTAATTTGAAAAAATATGTAAAATAATAATGTATGTAAAATTTCTGAAAATTGTCCAAATTCTTAAAAGCATTTCAAGGCTTCAATAAAGACTGGTGGGGGAAAACCTCATGCAAATAGAAATATGGAATAGGCCAGAAACTGTAATATCTTTTCTATCTGAACAAATATGTCATGTGTTCTGCTGGATGACAATGCATGAAATTTGAGATTAAGGATTTGATATAGCATGATGCTAGTTTGTGTTAACATATTGCAAACAAGAGCTGTATCTCTTGTTCTCATAAATTATTTCATTGGATGGCATTTACGACCCAACCTACATTTACCTTTAATATTAGAGTATTATGGAGTTAGGCATAATATAATTCTGTGGTTACCAACTAATGAGTGGCAGACACTGACTAAATATGCTTGCTCAACATTGTAATAAATGGCAGGAAATAAATCATCTTAGTTTGAAATCTACTGCAGGCAGAAACAGCCACTAATGATGATCGAGTTAAGTCAGGTACAAGTTTTGTAGACTGTGACATCTGGATAAACATCATTCTACAAGTTAACTAAACTTTGCATATTAGATCTGGCAGATATTTTAAAGCCATTTTTTGAGTAAAAACAGTATGTCTTATATGCATCCAATATTTTAATTGGTTCAATTTTTGGTTCTTGTAGTGCCAGATTAAAAATTCTTCTTTAATGTACTGTGTCCATTCAGGACATGAGCCTTCATGGCTTTGCATACGTTGTAGTCTTTAGTGAATTTTGTCTTTGTGATATGTCTGTGTTGTGGAGTAGTTTTTGCAATGAAGGTTATAATTGTACTATGTTGGTTGCTAATCGACTTAACACACCCAAAATATGAGGAATAAAATATGAGGTAATCTTCCACTGTAAGCTTTATTATTCGTCTAACTGCCGACTAATATCAACTGCCTTAGTCCAACTATGTCCAAACTGGAACTAACTAATAGTTCTACTGAACTCCAACAGAACTCTCTAGAACTCCTAAGAACTTTCCCAAGAACTTCTCGAGTTAAGTATCTGTTAAGTCTTATTAATATAGATGGGAGAGTTCATTATCTGAGGAATAGGTGTGTTTCACCCTAACAGTCTGCAAAATGTTTATTCAAGGTTCTTAGGTAGGTTATGTGTCCCTTTTCTCTGTCTCTATTGCCTTCAATATGCTCTATGAGTTTAAAATTTTCCAAACCCTCTTTTCTCATTATATGACCAATAAATTTCAACTGTCTCTTCCAGATATAAATTGCAAGTGTCTTTCTTGTTTACACTTTCTCTAAAACTTCAACATTGCTCACATGTTCAGTCCATGGTATTCTCAATATCCCTCTGTAGAACCACATTTCTTTTGTTTCAGTTTATTTTGTGTGCAGACACTGTTCAGTATTATACAGGAAGACAGATATTACACAGCAGTTCAGCACTCTTTTCTTTTCTTCTAAAGAAAGTTTTTCTCTTTCTTTCTTAATACCTTGCTTAACTTTTGAAAGGAAACTTTTGCTATCTTAATACGTCTTTGGATTTCAGTGTCACATTTTTTTGCTCTCTTTTAAAACACTTCACAGATATTGAAATCTTTATACTTGCTAACAACTATGAATTGTATCTTTGTACAAACAATAGTTTTTTCTTCTCCCTTTCCTTCATTACATTCTGTAGGAGTTTTTGTAGTTTCCTTTCCGTCTCTGCTATCAACACTGTGTCATCTGCGTATCTAATGTTGTTGATATTGTGGCCGCTAATAATAAATCCTGGTAGGACCTCTAGTTCTCTCAGGATCCCCTCACTGTAAAATACTGACGTGTTAATCCTATTTTACCCCTGAGAGTTGTGCCTTTATTACCAGTGACAAGATTGAGTCTAACCAATTCAGTGAAATGAAGAAGTGGAAAAGACTTTTGAGACAGATGTCATCCATTATATGAAAAGGTCAACCGAGGTGAAGAGCTACTTACTTGAGGGGAAATCCTGGAGACAGGAAGCAATAGTTATCATGAGTCAAGATAATCAGAGAAATGAATGTTCAGTTTGGAAATTGAAAATTCAATGCTGAACAATGGCAGATACAGCACTGAAAGGATGAGACTTCTCAAGATGAACAAATGAATGAAGCAAATTGAAATTTTCAGTCACTAATTACAAGGATGTGAGATTTTGCTTCAAGTAACAAAATCAGAATTTAATGGCAGTGATCAGCAATAAACCTTGAAGTGATCAAACTAGCTAAAACTACATTTTCACAATTTCTACTTCACTTCACAGACAAATATATTAGGAATTTTCTGGAAATAAAATATTGTAACAGAATAAGGAATGACCCAAATTCAATCCTTCTACTGCTTATAAATGGCATTATTTGAGCTAAAACTTTGTGATAAAAACAAAGATGAAAATACCCGTTTAAAATTAAATGAAATAAAATTTCTGTCAGAATTCTGGGATGAGCAGTTATCATTATTAATACGATTTACATGTAGGCTATTATTCCTCTTCTTTGGTGTTGTAATCACAAAATTTCATCTGGTAGACTGTTTTACACAAGGTTTTATATCAATCTGAATAATTTAGTGACCAAAAACAAAATTTATAGTTATAAAACTATAAGTTCTTAATGGATTAAAAAATCCATTAAGAACTAACATATACTTTTTTTAAATATTTATCATTGCATATATATTAAACATTTATTTATGAATAAAAGATTCTCTAAGTGTTATGGTGAAACACACCTATTCTATAGTGAATAGACTCATCACCTAAGTAGGAGTACTAAGAGGAACGAGGGTCAGTCAATGTTGGATGATAGTAGTTGACAGTTAGTGGAATACGAAAGTAGTTAGCGACCTAGCTAGATTACACTGCATAATGCATATTATATCAAGTTCCTAACGTTTTGTACATCAAACCTATAAGGACCAACTTTAGCACAAATACTAGCCTCCACAATGAAAATAACTCGACAACAGAGAGAGAAAGATAGAGAATGTGTTATGGTGAAACACACCTATTCTATAGTGAATAGACTCTCCCACCTAATTTAAGTAGGAGTAGTAAGAGGAATGAGGGTCAGTCGATTTTGGACAATAGTAGTCAACAGTTAGTCAAATACAAAAGTAGTCAGTGAGCTGGCAAGATTACACTGCGTAATACATCAATATATCAAGTTCCTAACATTTTGTACATCAAACCTATAAGGACCAATCTTAGCACAAATTCTGCCTCCACATAAATAATTCCACAACACTAAGATGAATAAAATAAGACAGTTATTCTTAGAAAAAGAAACTGCTTACCATCAGTTTTCTTATGTAACAATTTTTGTCATCAGTCAGCGTGGCTAATGCTAAAAACAAGGAAAGTGACTCATTAGACATTCCTGAGATAACATTTTTCATCAACATGAAACATACAGATCATTTTGAATTGATTGAAAAGGTCTGCTGCTTAAAAAAATTTGGTTCCTATGTAATTCTAGAGAATTTTTCTCATGAGAAACTGTGATACATCTATAAGTCTACCATTCAACCACGCCTGGAATATTGCTGCCACATATGTCCTGGAGCTTCTGCTATATATTTAGGGATTCTTGATAAAAACCAAAGAAGAATCTATAATGTTTTTCTCCAGAATCTATCTTACATATTTATAAGACTACCATTTATCCATGCCTGAAATATTGCTGTCACATATGGCTTCGTGCTTCTGCTATATATTTTGAGATTCTTGATAAAATCCAATGAAGAATCTACAATGTTTCTCTCCAGAATCTATCTTCCATATTTATAAGTCTACCATTCACCCATGCCTTGAATATTGCTGTCACTTATGGCCTGGTGCTTCTACTATATATTTAGAGATTCGTGATAAAAACAAAAGAAGAATCTACAATTTTTCTCTCTAGAATCCATCTTACAAATTTATAAGTCTACCATTCATCCATCACTTAAATATTGCTGTCATGTATGGCCTGGTGCTTCTGCTAAATATTGAAAGACTTTTGATAAAAATCAAAGAAGAATCTACAATTTTTCTCTCCAGAATCTATCTTACATATTTATAAGACTACGATTCATCTATGCCTCGAATATTGCTGTCACATATGGCCTGGTGCTTCTGCTGTATATTTAGAGATTCTTGATAAAATCCAATGAAGAATCTATAATGTTTCTCTCCAGAATATATCTTACATATATATGACTACCATTCACCCATGCCTGGAATATTGCTGTCACATATGGCCTGGTGCTTCTGCTATATATTTAGAGATTATTTATAAAATCCAAAGATTGACAGACCAGCTGCAGTCACTCTCTCACCGGCATGACGTGGCTTCCCTGTGCCTCTTCTATAAATACTTTCACGGCTTCTACTTTAATGAACTTAGATCACACATGTTTTGGAGATCAAACTGTCTTCTTGAATATGGTAAAAATTAAGGCATTTTGTTTTTTATTTTTATTTATTTTTATCCTCTTTTATTTTGCCCATTTTTATATAATTTCTAATCTTCATGTCTAATTTGAAGGATTTTTTCCTAGCAGAAATCTCTTTGACTAGACTTAACTAAGTTAAAACTTAGCAAGTCACTAACCTCATTTTTTTTTTTTTCAATTGGAGTAGATAGACTAAACTATTGCCCAGTTCACACTCCACCCACGTCTATTAAACAGGTGAAGAGGTTCATCCCTTGTTCCTTGCTTAGGATGTGGTTTCCGGCTTTCTCTTTTCCAATCTTTTCACTCTTTTCTTTTTTTTTTCTTTTTTTTCAATTGAAGTAGGTAGACTAAACTATCGCCCGGTTCACACTCCACCCACGTGTATTGAACAGGTGAAGAGGCTCATCCCTTGTTACTTGTTTAGGATGTGGTTTCCGGCTTTCTCTTTTCCAATCTTTTCACTCCTACGTAGCTCCCTGCGCTTCAGTGGCGTTACCACCTTGCTTGGGGTGATATGATTAAAAAAAAAAAATAAACTGGTCCCCCCTGGGTATGAACTTGCACAAGATACTATATTAGCAACTAAGTCCCACCTTTTTACTGCGAAATTGATAAAATGTAACTGCAATTTCTACTCCAGCAGCTTCTTTTCTCGCACTTTCTGCCTGTGGAATTCCCTTCCACATACTTTCTTCCCTGACAGCTACAATCTCCAGGAGTTTAAATGTAAGATCAATAGACACCTCCTAACACAATAACTCTCACACATTCTCTTAAACACTCTTCCTACGTACCTCGTTACTTGTCTATCACCCTCCCTCTGACATTTCCTTTATCTAATTGCTCTCTCAGCACCTTCCCCTAAGTAAACGCCTGTGCAATAGTGGCAATGGAATGCCTTGCTTGGGGTGAAATGATTTAAAAAAAGCAAAAAAGAATCTATAATGTTTCTTTCCAGAATCCATCTTCCATATTTAAAAGTCAGTCATTCAACCACACCTTAAATATTGCTGTCATATATGGTCTGGTGCTTCTGTGATATATATTAAGAGATTCTGTATAAAATCCAATGAAGAATCTACAATGTTTCTCTCCAGAGTCTCTCTTCCATATTTATAAGTCTACCATGCATTCATGCTTTGAATATTGCTGTCACATTTGGCTTCGTGCTTCTGCTATATATTTAGAGATTCTTGATAAAATCCAAAGAAGAATCTACAATGTTTCTCTCCAGAATCTCTCTTCCATATTTATAAGTCTAACATTCATCCAAGCCTTGAATATTGCTGTCACATTTGGCCTTGTGCTTCTGCTATACATTTAAAAATCCTTGATAAAATCCAGAAAGAATCTATAATAATTCTCTCAAGAATCTCTTTTATATATATATAAGCCTAAAATTTGTCCATGCCTTGAATAATGCTGTCACATCTGGCTTGGTGGTACTGCTGCTACATATTTAGAGACTCTTTATAAAATCCAATGAAGAATCTCTAATGTTTCTCTCCAGAATTCATCTTACATATTTATAAGTCTACCATTCATTCATGCCTTGAATATTGCTGTCACATATGGCCTGGGGCTTCTGCTATATATTTAGAGATTCTTGATAAAATCCAATGAAGAATCTATAATGATTCTCTCCAGAATATATCTTACATATTTATAAGACTACCGTTCATCCATGCCTGGAATATTGCTGTCACATATGGCCTGGTGCTTCTGCTATATATTTAGAGATTCTTGATAAAATCCAAAGAAGAATCCACAATGTTTACTAGTTCAGATCTAGTATGTCTACTTCGGTCACTTTTCCACTGCCATTATGTAACTTCCCTCTGTCTTTTCTAGAAATATTTTGATAAAAATTGTTCTGATGAGCTATCCCCTTTTGTAGTTCTACTTTTTGAATTTAAGCACAGTACTAGATTGCTAGCTAGGTCCCATCATTTTACAGATGCAACTGTGGGTTTTATGCTAACAGTTTCTTCTGTCACACTTCTCGCTAATGGAATTCGTTTCAAGTTTCCTCAACTTTGATCTTCAAAAATTTAAAGGCAATGTCAATTGTTATTTTCTGTCTTCCTAATTCTTTAAATAATAAATTCTAAATTCATCATTTTCCCTCCTAAATATAATTTTTAGTTTTCAAAGACAGAAAAAGATGACACCAAAATTTAAATGCATATTAGAATAGTGCAAGATGCCTTCAATGAAGCTAAGCCAAGTATTGAGACATCAAAACATAATTTTATATATACTTATATTTATATATATAATTTTTAGTTTTCAAAGACAGAAAAAGGTGACACCAAAATTTAAATGCATATTAGAATAGCGAAAGATGCCTTCAATGAAGCTAAGCCAAGTATTGAGACATCAAAACAAAAGAAAAAATACTTAACTGTTATGAAACTATCAACACACCTCTATACCAATGAATGTCAAACAATCGTTTCAGGTGAAGGAGTGACTTCCAGCAACAAATATGTAGCTAAATGGAAGGATTCTGACATTACCATGGATTGAACACATTAATAATGAGGAAGCTTTAATAAAAGTGGTAACAAAAAAGACATTTAATCTAAGAAAGTGAAAGTGGTACATGAAATTTCTAGGGCACATGTTGAGAAAAGATGAACCAGAGAATCAGGCACTCATAAGGGCATATTGAACACAGGAAGGACAGACAATGCCAGTGAGTAACCCTAACTAAAATGCTTGTGTAAATGGATGGCAGAACACAGACTGAATGAGATGGTAAAAAGACAAACCTTACTAAGTGGAAGAAAGGATAGGAAGTTGTAGAGAGCCATAATCACCCAAACCCTAATGGACATGGTACATCGAAGTTTGATTTAAGATAATTCCTTGAAGTAATGAACAAATCATGCCAGAATAATTTGAGGCTTATATACACCAATTAATTAACATATTGGTTGTATTCATTCTGTAAGAATCTGACAGCAGAGGTCAAGTTGATGGTAGTAATCTGTCTCTTAAATTCGGCATCAGAAACAAGGTCAATGAAATGGACTCTTGTTTTAAGTTCAACAGATTTTTCGTGGACAAAATGAAAAATTTTGGTTAATAAAATCTGAGAAATAATGCAATTAATAAACACAATACAAAAAATTCTCAAAAACAAGATGTTTAAAATGAAACTCACATTCCTAAATTCTTTTGCTGACAATGAGTAGAACTTTTTGAGCTAGCATTCTTGGAAAAGGAATGAACCTAGAAAATAAAACCTAACAGCAGAAACTACAACTTGGCTCAAGAATTAAACTTAATTATAAAAAAGTGCTCTACTGCTTGTCAGAGAAAAGGCTGTGGGCTGCAAGATGATGAACCCTTTAAACATTGATAGTCTTGAACACTTTACCAAAAAGCAGTAAGAGGCTGATAGGGTGATAATTAGAGCGGTCAGAGGGCTCTCCAGACATTTTAAAAACAGGAACTACAGAGGAGGACTTCCAAGAAGCAGTAAAGCAATAGTTATAGAGTTTGGAGAGGACAGGAGAAAGTTCAGGGGCACATTTCTTGAGGATACTGACTGGAATTCCCTCGCCTCTGCTTGCTTTATGAAGTCAAGCTCAGAAATGATGTTAGAAACCAGAGACAAGGTTATATATACACCACTCAGTTGGGCCTCAGTTCTAAGTATAAATTGGGTGTGGTTACTTTAGACGAGTCAAGTGTAGAGATTGAAGAGAATTTGTGAGCAAAGCACTCAATCTTGTCTATTGTGGCTGTGAGGACTTCAAATTTATTGAATAGAAGATGGATTGAGGATTTACTGTTTTTGCAGAGCCACTAGTAGTCTTTGTAGTGAAATTTGCAGGATGCTATATATGGTGTCATTCTATCAGTGAAAAACAGCTTAGTATCATTTAGGATACGTTTGCATTCGTTATGAGCAGAGACAAAAAGGGCCCTATTGTAGTTAGATGCATCACTCTATTACAGTCAAAAGAAGTGTTTCCTCTGGGCAATAGTGACTGAGCAAGCAGAAGAGAAACAAGGAGATGAATGAGGTTTAAATAAGAATTTCCTGACTGGGATGAGAACATTGATGCCAGATTTCACCCAGGGTACCCCAGAAATGCAGTTTTTAACAGTGAGACTAAAATCTTTGTTTCAACGGATATCACAAAGAAAATCATGGAACAAATTCTAGGCCATGCTTTGACAGCAGTAAAATATTCTGGTAAGAGGTTCCTGGAAGGAAGGGAAGGGGGATCTGAAAGCGATATTAATGGAAACAACATCATAATCAGAGTCACCAAGAGAGCAAAGCTGTATGGTATGGCAAGAGTTAAGGATAGAAGCAGAGATCTAGAAAGGAAGCATGTCCTTCAAGATTACTGAGGAAATGCATAAGGATATTTACCACTTGCATGAGAGACTGAATGGCTGCAAAGTTCAGGGTATGAATACCAGCAGGGTCAGTGACAGAGGTTTTCAGCCACTTGGCATGGTGTGCATTGAAATCACAAAATACAAATATATTAGCAAATGGGGAAGAGGAAATGGCCTTATCTATATTATATGAAATATTGTCTAACAAGGAGAAAAAGAGAAATGGCAGAGAATGAAAAGATGGTGGACTGAGTTTAGTAGAGTGAGACAGATATACATGTCAGAATGGTTGGGATATTTCACCCTAGCCAGATGGAGATGTTCGCTGACATAAAATCCCAGGCCCTGCATGTGGACATTGGAGTTCTTTCTAAAGAGAGAAAGGTATCCATGGATCCAGAAATCAGAGGAGGAAACTGCAGGGCTGAGGTTAGTTTCACAGAGAGCTAGGATGTCAGAGGCTTTTCTTAGAAAAAGGATTCCATCACCAAATATATATACCAAGCTCTTGATAAAAACACCAAAGCTCAAGCTATTGCCCTGGGTATTTTGTCAGGGTTTGGCATGCTGGACTTCTATGCATGCTACAGAGCTACAGTATAACTAGACAATTGTTCAATTTAATCCAAATGTTTCTAACAAATCATACAATGAAGGTTATTTTGAAGAAACATGCTTCTAGATCATCTCATATGAATGCAGGCGGCCTTTAATATTCTATTCTAGGGGCTATAATTTTCCTGATCTTCATCAATGATCTTCCTGATGTAATAAGTTCCCAAGTAGGCATCTATGCTTATGACACTATCATTTATACTTGTCTCAATTAGATATCTGGTCCTGGGCATGACAGTAAACTGCATCTGGCAGCAAGGCCTCTGATTGGGAAATTGTGAGAAGCATGGAATCACCTCTTAATTGCTGCTGTTCCCAGGTCCATCCTGACCCAGAGTGGTAGCACTTGTTAGGGTCCCAGCTATGGACAAATAGTTAACCCCCAAACTAGGGTCAAAATACTATGAAAGTATAAAAATACACTTTTATAGAAATATATATGTAAAAATAGACTTTTATAGAAAAATATACATTTTTGAAAGAAAAATATTACCAACAATACATTTTTGATGAAAAAATTATCATCATAACACATTTTTGAAGGAAAAAAATTATTCTCAACAAAAATAGAAAACATTTTCAGTTTACTAAAATAAAAAAGAATAAAACAAAAAATTTTCATTAAAATCTGACTAAATCAAAATTCTCACTATAACCAAGCATTAAAAAATACCTTAAAACCCTATCTTTTTGGCATTAAATAACCCACAGAGGTTGATATGCTGTTAAACAAAACTCAAACTCAATTAAAAATCTGCCAAGGCTGCTGCTGGATTGGAGTAAGAAATGGCTCATAAGTTTTAATGCTTCCACAAAGCTTTAACCACATAGAGAATTGTTCCTACCTTTCATCAGTATGGATAGTGCTAATCTTGCAGAAAGCAAAACACTGTACCTCTTTGGTCTCACTCTCACAGCTGACCTCAAGTGTAACACTACAATGAATCAATAGCTACGTCTACCACTAAGAAGTGTGGGTCACTTTGTCAACCCAGAAATTTTTCTTGTCAGAATTTTCAGCCATGCATTGAATACTGTAGCCACATCTGGTTACGTGCTCCTATTATTCATCTCAGAGTTCTCAACAAAATCCAAAGGAAGATCTGCAATGTAATTGATGGCAACATGACTTCACTCACTTTCTCATTAATGGGATGTGGCTACCCTCTGTCTTTTCTATAAATATTTTCACAGCTGTTGCTCTGAAGGTCTTACACTTTTACCATCAAAATACTCAAATGTAACCACCACTTCTACTCTGAAAGTTTTTTTTCACATTTCCCCCCAGCAGAACTCTCTTGCATACACTTGCATCCCTAATACCTACAATCACTAAAAGCTTAAGTGCAATGTCAATTGCAATCTTTGATCTCTTTGATTTCTACCTTTTGTGTCTTTTCTCCAACATCCCCTGTGAAAGGTAAGTTGTAACAGAGATTGAATAAGCAAGTTTTCCACCAAGAGAGATTAGGATATTAATTATTTGTGCAAAGGCCAGTTTACTATCAGAGTGGGCCAGTTCATTTACTGGCCTGCCATTGGATGAATTCCTGGATGTGTATGTTACTCTTGATAAAATTAAACTAATTTGATCATTAGTTCTTTTACCTGAATTGCAGAAAGGCCATTATGCTAACATAAGTTTACTCAAATTCTACTCTCTGTACCTTGTTCTACTTCCCCACATCCTTTTCTCTTACTGAAACTCCCTGCACACCAGTAGCAGTATGGTATTTGCTTGGAGTAAAACAATTATTAAATAAATAAAAAAATAAACAGAGACAGTTACAAGTTACAATTTTTTGGTGAGTGTAATTGCTGACCTTTTTCTGATGTCTGTCACTGTTAACCTTTGAGGAATTTTATGCTCTAAGGAATGTTATATATGATAATGATAATTCCTAATTTCAAAGATTTTGATAAAAATTGTGCCTGCTGCCATTTTATTGTTTTTTAGTGTTGAGAACATTTCCTTTATCTATCAGTATATGTATATATGGGGCTCTGGATCAAGGTCATACCTTTGATGTCTGGTATGATGCACCTTTGAGTGGATGGGCATCACTGGTTCCCTCAACCAACTCCTAAATCTCTCAGGAAGTTTAGGGCAGAAGAAGAAGAAAAAGAAGTATGAATATGAGGATTGTACTAAAAGTAATGCCCTTAAATATGAGGATTGTACTAAAAGTAATGCCTTTAAATTTGATCCTTTCGCTTAACAATGATTTCTTCATTTTCCCCTTCAAATAGTTTTCTGCCTTATACACACAAATACAAATAGTTTTCTGCCTTATACACACAAATACAAATAGTTTTCTGCCTTATACACACAAATACACAGGTAAAACATTAGCATAAAAATACTTCCTGGGGTAAGAAATGTCTTGTAAATTTTAATGCTTCCAAAACGAAGCTGGTATCTATTAACCATCACAGACAATCGTTCCTCCTGCCCATTAACATGGATCAGGCTTCTCTCCCTGAAAGTAAAACACTGCACCTCCTTGGATTATATCTCACATCAGACCTCAAGTGGAATAACTATATAGAATCCATAGCTAAATCCACTGCTAAAAAACTCAGTTCTCTGTGTAGGGCCAGGAAGTTTTTCTCATCTGAAACAATCCTGCACATATACAAATCTACCCTCCACCCGTGCATTAAATATTGCTGTCATATCTGGTCGGATGCTTCTGCTATCCACCTCGGTCCCCTCAACCAAATTCAACGGAGAATCTGTAATGTGATCGATCCCGACTTGGCAGCTAGGATACAGTTACTTTCTCACCGATGCAGTGTGGCTTCCCTGTGTCTCTTCTACAAATACTTTCATGGCTTCTGCTCTGATGAACTTAGCTCACTGGTACCCCCTATATATGAAATTATTTGAGCCACAAGATTAGCAACTAGGTCCCACCCTTTTACTGTGAAACCAATAAATTGCAAATGCAAATTCTACTCTAACAGCTTCTTTTCTTGCACTTCCTGCCTGTGGTATTCCCTTCTGCTTACTTGCTTTCCCAACAGCTACAATTTTCAAGAATTCAAATGTAAAGTCAATAATCATCTCCTGTCTCACTAATTTACATCCGCTCTCTCATGCTTTTTTCTTCGTCCACCCAACTCTCAACAGTATTCTTCTTCTTCTTCTTCTCATACTCTCTTGCTGACACCTCCTGTAACTTGTCACTCTTTCACATAACATTCCTCCATGTAACCCCCTGTACAACAGTGGCAGTAAACTGTCTTGCTTGAGGCCGCACGATTATAAAAAATATGTTGATAAATAAATGAGAACAAACATACACTAATATAATGAAAACCTGTGTATTGTATTCTGAACTAATACAAAAACGTTACTTTTCAGGATGAAATTCACTATAATTTATCAGATATGCTAATCCCTGCACCAGAAGCAAAATTTTATGAGGCAATGAAATTTGTGTGACTTTGAGATGTTCTATTGGTTGGAGGACATTCACGCTTCCAATAAGTTTTCTTATAAGAAAATCACATGGTAAATTTTCATTAATAAATAAGAAATACTTGAGATTTGGAAACTCTTAGAAATTAAATTTTCATCTAACAGAATAATCTGGCTCACAATTTATAAACTCTCTGAGATTCACAACTCTGGATTTTAATTAAACTTTAAATATAAACCACCAAAACGTTTTGAGTTTTTTCATAAAATTCAAAGAATCAGCAATATTATTGGTCCTGATCTGACTGCTCAGCTTCAGTCAATTTCTCACTGATGTAAGGTCACTTCTCTCTGCTTTTTCTACAAATATTTTCATGGTAATTTCTCAGATGATCTCTTAGTTATGGTACCTAGATGTTTTGAATTTTTAGTGCAGAACTAGACTTGTGTCAAGATCTCATCAATTTGCAGTTGAGCTTGCTAAATGTAACCTTACTTTCTATGCTAACAGTTTCATTTTTCACACTTCTCATTTGAAAAATTCTCTTCTGGTGTGATGCTTTCCTGCAAACTTTAATCTGCAAAAATGTAAATGCAATGTCAATCGCTATCTACCCTTCTCTTGATTACTCTTTCATCTTCCCATTTATCATTAATGATTTTGTTACTAATTCTTCCACATTCTGTAACCACTTTTGTCTAAGTGGTTTTCCTGCTTTGCTTAAGTGACAGAGATTTTAAAAAAAAGATACACATGAAAAGTTTTCCTTGTTATTTGAACCGAGTTGTTTTAACAAATTTTTAAAAGTTTGTATAAATTTTGAAGTTTCATTTGAGGAAATTGAAAAAATTCAAAACATTCGTGGATTCTTTTCATCGGTTTTTGATTCCACTTTATTTTCATGAAAAAGACTGATTTGAAAATGAACTCTTGTTTTCTTTTCATCCATCTTATCAATGATTTCATTGGCTTTTCCAACTGGCCATGAAGCCACCACCAAGGGCTAATTCTTTTGTAATGTTTGCAATTTCATCAAAAAAAAAGATTTTTATTTGGCAGCAGAGAAATAAAAATTTGAATAAAATGTTCATTTTCCATCTGACCAAGTGCTAAATGTCAGTCAGTTATTTGCCATACATGATACACAGTTGGGCGATCATGTCTCGAAAGAGACATGACTGACTGGGTAGAAGATTTTCCCACAGTAGGTTGTCATTACTTTCTACAGTAGACTGGTTGCCAGCCAAGACTACAGAACCCAATCTGTCATGTTATTTAACCCATAACTGAAGGAAAGAGATGGATTAATACCTTTCCCAAGGGTATTTGTGCCTATATGAATGCAAGGAATTCAACTGGAATTTGAACTCGGCTCCCCGATTTGTCATTCCGAGTCGATATCCACTGCTCTAAAATGTACATCATTTACTGATCTTAAAACCTTTGTTACTGAAATGTTTTCAGTTGTATATATTGAGATGTGTGTCCTTAAAAAGGACATCATGTGTAACATGAATTGAAACTCAAAACATAATCCAACTTTTCATATTTACTAATTACTTCAACTTAAATTTTAACCACCCAGCAAGATTAGAAAGAGCAATAACAGCTACAGGAGCTGAAAAACCTACTTTCCTGAAAACTGGCTTTGAGTCAGTGAAGCCAGGAAACATTGTGAATTGGCCCAACAGAATCACAAAGAACTCAACAAAATAAAAGAAACCCCATCACTTTAGGACTACTAGCAAATAATCAAATGGTTTTGAGACAATGAAGACTGAGAATATTGTGGACTGGCCCTGCAGAATTACAAAGAGATTAACCAAATAACAGAAACCCCATCACTTTAGGACTAGCAACATCGAACAACTTGATGAAGAGAAAATAATGACATGATCCTGTTGTTGACATTTAAATAATTACTTCAAATAAAAAATTAAAAATTAAGAAGGAAACCACCTATCAAGACTGGAAAGAGCAATAACAGCTCCTGGAGCAAAGAAACCTATTTTCTCCAAAAAATGGCTCATTATCAGAATATTGTATACTGGCCCTACTGAACCACAAAAAACTCTACCAAATAACAGAAACCCCATCAAGTTAGGTCTAGAAACATCTAAAAAGGTTATTATGAGCAACATGAAGATAAGATAATGACATAATCCAGCTTGTTGACATCTAAATAATTAATTCAAAGTAAAAATTAAGAAGAAAGTCCCCCCCCATCAATACTGAAAAAAGCTACTGGACCTGAGAAACCTGTTTTCCTGAAAAATTATTTTAATAGAAATATTATATAAATTTCAACCAACAGTAACACTGGCTGCTCAGTCAATGAATTTTGAATGTTTCCTAACAAGGAAACAACTGATATTACCATAACTCCTAATATATATAAATGCAGATATAAAAAAGCGAGGTAGTGTGAGTCACAAAACACTGCCAGGTGCCCCTAATTGGGCTAGCTCTGTCTTGGTCGAGGAGTAGTATGCACCAGCCCTGTCACTAGAGGTAGTTTCACCCAACATTGAAAACTGCTGCAAAAAAAAATATTAATCTGAAAACTCTAGTCACGTTCTTAAGTAGCCTCATTACATTTAAACTTTCTTATACCTGGTGTGAAACTCATTCAGAAATATCTAAACTGTTGGTTGTATTACAACTGCTTCTAAAATCAATAATTAAAATAATTAAATTCTTAGTGAGAACAAATCTCTTTTCAAACTTTGTGAAATGACACTACAGAATCACAGACGATGAGCTCTATGAAATAACTGAAAATGCTGAGAAGTTTCAGCAGTAGCAACAACTAAAATGGTTAGAACATGTAAACCAGAGAAAATAATGACACAATTATTGCTATTCTGCACTATTTCAAATAAAGTTTAAAAAAGATGCCTCCATTAATATTGGAAATTAATAAGAACCCCCCCATTAATGTTGGAAGCCCCATTAATATTGGAAATTAAAAAGAAAACCCCCATTAATGTTAGAAGCCCCATTAATATTGGAAATTAAAAAGAAAACCCCCATTAATGTTGGAAGCCCCATTAATATTGGAAATTAAAAAGAAAATCCCCATTAATGTTGGAAGTCACATTAATACTGGTAATTATAACAGCTACTAAACTTTAGAAACCTGTTTTCCTGAAAAACTGTTAAGTTAAAGATTTTAAAAATTTCAGCTGACAGCAGCATTGACTTTTCCGCTAATGTTATTACCATCAGCTTGCTAACTTTAAATTTGTTAAAAAGATATAATTCTGTTTATTGAAATTTTTTTCCTTTGAAAGAAATAACCATTAAAAGGTTTTATTTTCTTGATCATTATTCAGTTTTTAGAATTTTGGATTATTAGATAAAAATGTAGTTGTCAAAAATCTGAAAAATGTACAATTAAGAACTTTCTGAGAATCTTAGAAATCGAGCTCAAAAAAATATTTGCAAACCTTTCTTAAATTATTGTTGCTCATAATAATGATAACAAAAAACTAATTATCATCATTTTTGTGTTCTTTTAAAGAATTGTTTCCTTTTTCATTCTTCTTTTTCTTCCTTTCCATTTGTTTTCTTGTTTTTCTTATTTTACAAGAGCAGCTGTTCTCCATTTTTGCAAAGTAAAATGCAAGGGTCAGGTGAGAGAATGGGCAGCTGGTTTTTCTTTCGTTTTTACTTCTGGTTTTTCTTTCTTTTCCATTTCTCTTAATCATATCACTTACGAAATCAAATTTTTCACACAATCACTTTGTATTTTCTCTTCACAGTTGAGACTATACACTCAATCACAATAGTGTACAATATCTATTAATTTGTTTTACAAAAACGTTGAAAAACAACAAAATATAAGCTTGGAATTTCTAAAATCATTGAAACAGAAAAAATTATTAACTGTAAACATCGTTCGAGAAAAGAATTGATTTTTAATGACATCGAATGTGGCTGCTTTTTAAAAAATACAATATCTAATCATTTTCTTCAATTTCTTTACTGAAGTTAATTAAATCAAAAATATTTCAGAATATATTCTTTCACAATAGATTGTCCTTTGTTAATTCAAGAAAAAGCACATGCTTCCAATTCTAATTGCAAGTTAATGAGAATCAATACAGGTATAAGATGTTTGTTACATAATATCTATTTGGTGATTACCGCAAAGAGATTAGACACAACTTGAATTGAAGAAATCATGAAAAAAATCATTGCCTTGTTTGACATTGCCAAATATTTGTGGTGTCTTTTGGAATCTATTCATGAATATAAAAACATTGATTCTTTCATGTGTGCCATAAAAAAAAGTTTTTATAATAATTGAGGCAAAACAAATATAAATTGATGGATTTCTTGGAATTTTGTAATGATTTTAATTAAATAAAAAACAAAATGTTTTGACAATATATTGTCAGGCAACAAATGAAACATCACTGAGGCATAAATAATTTAATTCTCAAGTAAATTTTAAAGTAAGAATAATCTTTACAAGAAAGTTTTAATTAATTTTTAGAAACATAGTACATATATATATATATATATATATATATATATATATATATATATATATATACACACAAATGTATAAGGAACAAAGAAAATAATTGCAACGTTCAAAACATTAATTTAAAACAGTCCTCAATATTAAAAAAATCAATGAATATTTATTATAAATTATACTTTAGGACATGTTAAAGTATAATATATATATATATATATATTATAAATTATACTTTATGTATGTATCCATGGTATATCACATGCTAAAAGCCTGCCTTCTTCTACTGAGTGCCTGTAGCTCAGAGATAGAATTGCAGACTTATGTCAATTCGGTCGAATTTCAATCCTGGCTAAAAGCAATTAGATGTCTAAAGATACTGGTGAGCTGTGATACAGCAAAACAGATCTGTCTGCAGATGACTACATATATATATATATATATATATATAAGAAAAATTAAGGCAGACACGTTATTTCATGGTAAATCGGAAGTATAGGCCTATTTCAGATGAACCATCATCAGCTTCCATCTTTATTGTACAAAGGATTTTACACAAATGAAATTCACAAAAAGACCTCAAATAAATGAATAAAAATAACGGTTGCTCCCTTAAAAGAGAAAATTTAAGAAAAATACATCATTACATCAGTTTGGCAAACACACACACATATTCATACAAAAGCATATACTTCCGATTTACCATGAAATGACATGTCTGCCTTAATTTTTCTTATATTTATTCTATATGTAGTTATATACATATATATTTAGAGCTCTCTTAGAGAGTTATCCTACCACTGTATGTACAGGATACTCCTTTGAATTCTTCTATATCTACACAGCATGCTGATATATATATATACTAGCAGTAGAGCCCGGCTCAGGTGTAATGAAAGCTTTAAAACTAATCCATGGTCCTGGAGCTCAGACTCTTTGGACGTTGGCATGAAAGACTAAAAAGCAATAGTTGTTTCTAGTTAAAGCGAAACCGTAGACGGAAAGAAAAATAAATGGATGTAAATCAAATTTGATTTCCTGGTATCGATGTCAAATAAGTTTTTTCATCATAAACTGAATTTTGAAGGCTAAATAAGTCCTTTGAGTAAATGGTATCATGGCTGAGACTAAGAATTATACCTACTTAGAGCCAAACCTGAAGCAAAAACTAAAATAAAAGGGCTGAAAAAAATACAGACATACAGGCAGATAAACAGACACTCACACAAACATCTTACCTTTTATATATATATATTATTGATTTTCTGCACTATTGTAAGAACTGCAGCCTTGAAACTTCTGAATATCCTTTCTTATGTCTTTGTCTATGAGTATATCAAATTTGATTAAAATCGAACCACTCCTTCTATAACCCGATTTTTTCAATTATCGATTTTTGATATTTATCGGGGGTACCTGGACACAAAACCTAGCTAAGAACACTCATAGACGCTTATAGTACAACTGTGTAAATTTTCAAGAAAATTGGTTCAGCTGTTTCAGAGTCTATAGGTAATAGACACACACACACATACACATACAAAGTTCCATATAAGTTTAGATTAGATTAGATTTATATATATATATATATATATATTCTAGACAAAAAAAAGCTGTGTACATAAGGAAATGCTTATGTGTTTATCATCTTACAATTGTTGATTTGTTTGTATGATGTCAGGTTAAATAACTAGTATACATTGGAATTAACCTTTAATAAAACTTTAATTAACACTGTATCGTTGGATGCCTTTTTGACATGCATGATGACTTATGTATTTAAAGATGTTGACACTTTAAAAGCAAAATTTTTTATATATACTCCAATATTTTTGTAGTTAGCATGAATTAGAAATTACTTCTGATGCAAGTTCAATTCCTAACTGTCATTAACAGGTTATTGTTTGACTATATGAAGAACAAGGAGAACGATTTCAAGACAAATTTGGAATTCATACTGCTATATGCTTCCTTATCTAATTTTCTAAAATAAAAGAAAACATTAATGAAAATAAACTGAACTCCTTTAAAATTATAAATAAAATTAGGTTTATATTCATGATGATGGATAATCCACATCTGAAAAATTTAATGATTATCACAGAAAATTGATCTGAATTTTACGTAAGGAAATCAAACATATTTCGACAATTTTGTAAAAATAGTAAAAAGGAAAAAACTAATACAAAAAATTAATATAAAAAACTTCAATTTTACATTCAGCATTAAATCCACATATTTCCATTATTTTTAACCAAAAGATTTAGAAAAAATTAAGTAAAATCAGCTTAGTCGGCAAATATCTTTTGGCAGTCTAATTAAAAGAATATTTTGTTATAAGAGTTGGGGCAAAGGTCACCTAGTCAACAAATATTAAGTTAAATTGGAATAGAAACCACCAAGTTTTATGTCCATTTATCCAACTGCATCTGTAGTATCCACACTGACATGTAACAAAGATTCTATTTCTTCACACCAAATACCAGAGGAAAAATATTTGAAAAACTACTAGTCCATGAAGCAATTAGAATACTTGGGACTGAAGCTCAATGGTTACAGTGCAGGATCAAAAACTGCAAAGTTAAAAATTCGACCTTCATTGCTAAATTGGCAACATATATTTTCAGAAGTCAAATATAAAAAATACCCACCTTTTAACTTCCGAGATAAGATTATATATATTTGTACACATTAAGCTAAACTACAACTCAAAAAAGCTTCCTGACAATCAAACTAAAACTGATTTTTACTTTAACCAAATTTGACAGGATCAAATGTTCAAAATAAAAAACAAGTTTCATAGAAAACTGCTGATCTATTTTTTAAAAAAAATGAGTTAAATTGTCAATTTGGAATGTCAGACTTGTTTTCCTGTTTTCTTTTGTGCAGGTCCATCACATCTTGTCTACCTAGTATCGTGATCGTCTTTCCTCATAGATGACATCGCTTAGTATATGTCAGTCTCACGAGATCAAGACGTTGATGTGGATGCCATGCAAGCTGCCATAATCATTCAGAAATATCTCAACTGTCAGTTGTCTATACCTGTTTTCTAAAATCAATAGTTAAAAATGGCTTTGAGAGACTGATGCTTATGGGTCTTGGTGAAGACCATATTTCTTCAAAACTCTTGGACTTGAATTAATTGATTGATGTTCATTCTTCGCAGGCAAAAAAAACCATGACTCCTGGTCACTAAGGATTTGGGTGGGTGTGGAAGTAACTGATAAGGTCAATCTTTGCATGGAAGAGCCTGTTGCAGCAGAGGCAGGGGATGGAGAAGGCAGACTAAAGCTGGTGGATTTTGTGCTTCTTCCTTTTCTGGCGTCTCTCTTTAAGGGCCCTGCTGCAACCCTCTTTAAATTTTATTAAAGGAAAAGTATGGGATATCACAGCACTTAAGGGCCTTCTTTAAGCTGTCTTTGTACCTTAATGTCGGCCGGCCAAACATTTCCCTGTGGAGAGTTCACTATAGAAGAGCCTCTTTAGGAGTTGGATGTCTTCCATGCGGTGTGTTGAGAGTGTAGAAGCATGAAAAATTGATGCTGTTGTAACCCTGCTTTAAGGAGTCACAAATGAAAACAAGAACACGGGATTAGTGTAAACAATTTATATTACAAAATACGGTAAAGGTACAAGATACCGGCTTGTTTGTCTAGCTGATGAGCAAGCGGTGTTGGATATCATAAAGTCACTCTATGATTATCTGACTCATACTAGACTGGTGCTTCCCCCGATGACTACTAGTCAAATGGTAAATATGTGCAGGTTAGGTTAATCCATTACTATGTTAATGGGTAGGTCTGCCACAGTAGATATTTATAGGTCTTGGTGAAGACCACATTTCTTCAAAACTCTGGGACTGGAATTACAAAATCCAGAAACACTGTACCAAACAGGAGGGACCATTTCAACTGATGTTTTTCAACAACAGCACAACTAAGATAGAGAGTATATGTAACTCAAAGAGAAAATCGTGATATATTCAAAATGATGACATTCCACATTATTTTAAAATAAGAAAACCCATATTAATTTTGGAAAGAGCAATAACAGCTATTGTACTTGAGAAATATATTTTCCTGAAAGATTGTTTTAATGAAAGATTTCATAAATTTTGACTGACAGTAATACTGGCTGGTCATTGAATGCTAATTGTTTACTCAGAAGGAAATGTTTAATATTATGGCTATCATTATCAATGCTTTCTGATCATGAACTGGATGAAAAGAAAAAAAGGATGAAATAAAAAATTACAAAAAAGAAGCATAATGATAAAAGAAAAATATCTATGGAAAAAGTTTCATTATATTCTGTATTTTCCATGCTCATCTTGTTTAATAATTCTCAATATTTCAGCTGTTATACCATCTGGTCTTCTTCACATGCCTATCATTTAAGTCAATAAACATTTCAGAATTTGAATGAAACCCTTATTCAGTGAACTAGGGCAGATTATTTTTATTTCATTTTCCATATCATCTAAGACTACCCAATCTTTTCCACCCTTCTGTTGTCTTCTCAATTTTGACCAGTGAGGATGTGATTTTTTAAAAACTGCCAAGGATTCAGATATTAAACAATATTTTAATCCATTATGACAGGTATCTCTTGCACAAGCCATGGCTGCAATTTGGGAGACTTAAACAGAATGCAATTATGTGTCCTGACTCAAGTGGTGAATTTTTAAATCTTTTTTTAAGCAGATGCTTCCAAATGGTATTCATCTCTATGCTAGATCTACTAAAAAGATTGTCAATTTCTAACATATATGCTGATTCTTTCAATTGACTTATCTATTATTCTATTATTTTAACTGAATTTCATAAGGACTGATAATCACTCTTTTTCCTCAGTAAAGATTCAACCATGACTGATTTAAATATCTCTCTACTTTTGGTCTTCTTTCACTTTTAATGTTATTGGGTAGGTAGGTGGAATTTATTCTTTGCCACAACTGCATGGGATGAAATACACACAGTTCTTGGTTACATTTTATTCTCCTAAACATGAAAAGCAAAATCAGAACAATCTAACCCTGAATTTGAACAGTAATGTATATCATAATGATAATTTCTCATCTTACAATGTGTCGATAAAATCTTTAAACTCTCTTTCGAATGTACATATCACCCCTACAAGATGTGAAAGAAACTCTTCTAAATTGTAGAGAATCTGTCAAGATTTTGATTGAAAACTTGCAAAGGAGAGGAAATAACAGAAAGATTGTTGCAGATGACATTTTGTTGGCAGAGTAGTCATTTGCTTGGAGGAAACAATGCCATCCTGAATGAAACATTAAACAACCAAAACTATTAAAACACAACACCCAAAGGAAGAAATTTAATGCAAACATCATAATAAAGAACTGGAACAAAAATAAAAAATCATCATTCATTCTGGAAATGTAATCTCTGGAATGAAAAAATTAATACAGAAAATAGTTTTCATTTCTCCTTTTAATAAATTTGGGGAACAACTCAATTTAACCTGAAGATTTTCAGTTTTGACATAATTTGCTTGAATTATGGACTCCATGCATTTTTATCGTCAGAAATTTAAAATAAAATTTCCAATAATTTTGACTGTTTGATTTTTATGGATGATATTTAAATGCCATAAATATATTGGTGAAGAAAGACAAGAGGTTTTATTCTAAACTTGGAAAATAAAGACAAAATATATCTAAAAACATAATTTTCCTGCCAGGAATCAGTGAAACATATGTTAATCTTGAAATCTGATTAAATTCTTCACCTTCAAAGAATGTGAAGAATTTATGTTTAAAAAATAATTGCAGTTTTTTACTTTCAAAATAACAAAAGTAAAAATACTTCCACATTTGTTGAAAAACATGTGGATAAATATCTCATTTATAAAGATCAAAAACTTGACGAACTAAGTTTTCAAGTTTTAGAATTTGTTTAAAACTCAGGATTTGGGACATTTTCCACCAGAAACATTGGCAAAGAAGTTGTTTTCCTTTTTTATAATTAAGCATGAAGAGACAAATGAAGAAAAAAGAAAAGGAATCAAGTGAAGATTAAGAAGTCGACATAATGTCACCTCAGGAGAAGAGAATAACATTTCAAATAGGAATTATATCATAAGATGAAAAAATTTCTCAAATAGATGACAAAGAAACACAAACAATATTTATAAAGAATATTATTCTTTATTTTTCTACGTCCCCAGTGTACTTTTGAAAAGTCTTTTTATTTGAAATGAATTTATTTAATTAGATCTCTTTTTGATTTATTCTGTATGCCATTCAGATGTGAACACCATCCAGTTCACAGAGCAAGCCTGTGCAATGAAAGTAACCCTTGACTATCACAAAAATTTCTGTTGAAAAAGGAGATGCCACTGGAAGCTGCCAGATTCGCATAAAATCAGGCTCCTCACGATGACCAAATCCAGCAGAATATCATTTTCCTCAATGACACCAACTAGCTGACTTCAAACCAGCCAGCAAGCACCGTTTTGAGTACCTTGCAAGCAAACATATCTGACACAAGTATTCTAGTCTTTCATAGAAACACAGGCGTACCAGTTATGCCCAATATCTCATCACCTTGACACCCAACACACCCTATCACGAATCAACCCCACCACTATGACTTCAATCGACTAACACATGTAAGTGACCATATCTTGTGACCTCAGTCAATACAACACAAGAGATCAGTCAACTCCCAGCGCTATCCTTACAACCCATTGCCCCCCCCCCACAAACAGCAACAAAAATCAACATTTCAAGAGCAAGATATTTGTATATTATGTTAAAAAAGAAATGTTGTTTTAAAATGCTAATCCTTGTTATTTCTTTCCTTTCACAACCAAACACTTAATATAACAAAAGGTAATTCAACAAACACAAATTTAGAATTTTATGATTTCATCAATATTCAAAAGAATTTAATCCAATCAATGCCAAAAAATTAAAATGTCAAATGTCAGGGGTTACAAATTTTCTTCAGCATTTATATTTTTGGATTAAACATCAAATCATACAAAAATCTTAACTGATAATCTGGAAGGATCCAATCTTTTATTCTATTTTAATACAAACTTGAAAAAATAAATGTCTTCTTTATAAATGCATTTCTACACAAAAGTGAATCACATCAGCTTTTTTTAACGGTTTTGTCTTGAGAATGTTATAAAGTGATATCTGAATTTTAAGCAATTACTAGAAATTCATTTTTGCTTGATTCCTGTACAGATTACAAATATGAGACCAGTTAAAAATTACTTTAGTTTCATATACACATACACATATACATACATACATTTTTTTCATTTCCATGAAATTTGGTTTAAAATATTTCTGTACATAATGGCATTTAGCTGACTGGGACCCATACTCACCTGTTCACTAGAAAGGGATCATATTTAAACTCCAAATGAAATAGATTATTAAAAAAATTAGGGCATATTTTTAGATACTTAGACTTGTACATATGTGTTATTATTGACAAATCTGTCACAATTGAAAGAGAGATCCCAAGAAAACCATTGTAAGATCTGCTGAAATATTTGTCAAGCATTTTCAAATCATGAAGTCATTTGCAGAAATATGCATTAATGCATTAATTAATGCACATTTGCATCTTATCATTGATTGACAACTCAATCCAATTAACTTTTGTCTGGAACCCAAAAAGAAAAAAAAATATTTGCCCAAATATTTATGATGTTTTAAAGAGATTATAACACCATTTGTCAGTTTAGCAGAAAACAAAAATTGGGAAAATTCAATCTTTAAAAAATACTGGTTAAAAGAGTGACAGGAATCTTTAAGAATAAAAATAAAACCAAACTTTGCAAGTAAAAGGAAGTTCTCACCCAATTCTGATGTTGTTCATTCGAAACTCACCTGGAAAAAAATGAAATTTAATTAGAATTTTTTACAATTCACCACAAAAAATAATAATAAAACAAAAATCATCACTGAGAATGAAATCAAGATATTTACATTTTTCTATTTCCTTAATAAGGGAAACAAAAAGAAATACTTTGGAAATCACAACTATTTTTCCTGCAATCATTTAACAGTATTCTTTTTGAGAAATCAAAACAATTGTCTATGGTAATCTGTTGGTTTTCTTTTGTCAAATAATTAATTAACTTAAAGCTTTTTTATTACTTTATGAACTTTTTTTTGATTAGTAAATATTTTTCAGAGAAAACCGTAACTAGCCAAAGAGATAAGTTGAGCATTTTGAGCAAGACAGAGCCTGCTTAAGCCTATATCTCTTCATCAGACAATGTTGGATGTTGGTTTTGAAAATTACATTTAAACCAACATCCAACATTGCCTGATGAAGAGAATCTATCTCGAAACATAGAAATTTCTGTGTCGCAATGTACAATTAATTCATAAGTATATTAAGGTCTATAATATTTATAATATTGTGCACTGTTTATAATAAAATAAATGCTGAGGTACTCAAAATAGTAAAACCCTGGGTCCTCTTCACTTGGATTTATATATATATATATATATATATATATATATATATATATATATATATATAAAAATAAGATTATAACTATACTCATGTCAAAAAACCTTTCATGAATCTACGAAGAAGGGAAAAAATGGTTTTAAAAAAAAGAGCTAAGTACATGAACATCAGTCAAAAGGGTTCGAACTGAGTCAGCATGTAGCCCAAAGAAAAAAACCCCAATACGAGTAATCAACTAACAGAAAACACTCAATACTTAGGTAGAACGGAATAAATAAAAAATACCTAGTTAGCCAGACAGACCTACCTAGGTTTCACCTAAACGGATAGTCAGCTTTCCCTGACGATCCTCTGTGTGCATGCATATATATATATATAATTATGAAATTAATTGACATTGCAACATGGAAATTTCAATGTTTTGAGATAGATTCCCTTCATCAGGTAATGTTGGTTGTGAAAATGATTTAAATTTTAAATACAAAAAACCTTCAGTTTGCTATTTATGTATGTGGAAAGATATAAAATTCATGTGTGCCTTTTAACTAATCAGATTTTAGCCAAATTCCAGAGCAAAACTTTACTCTGATTAGTTAAAAAAAACACACATAAATTTTATATCTTCCCACATACATAAATAGCAAACCAAAGTTTTTTTTGCATTTAAAATTTATTCAGAGAACATTGCTTAAAGAAGAGAATCTATCTCGAAACGTAGAAATTTCCATGTTGCAATGTCAATTATTTCATAATTATATATATATATATATATATGCACACACACAGAAGGTGTGATGGATAAATTGTCACCATTTTATATTTTTAATTTGATACATGTGTGTTGTTTGTTTTTGATTTGCCAATTGAACAGTATATTAGGGTGAGTTAGACACCAAGATGCAATTCAGTTTGTCAGAAATTTGAAAATGGTATACTGTACTACTTGGCATTTGCTCCAGAATCTTCAATATGAACATTTCAAAGAATTTGGATGTCAATCTGAGGAGAGTGCAGAGAATTCAGAAAGAGCTAGATGAGTCTAATGGTTATTATTATGGCAGCTCAGAAAACTCAATCTGATTGTTCTGATAAAAAAAGAACTCCTAAATTTGTTGGTAAGTGCCCCAGAATCAATACAGAGGCCTACATCAAGTGTCTTGAGGAGGTAGTGTTCCCCAGAGTCAAGAGGGTGGCTGCTGGGAGACCCTGTATGGCAACAAGACACTGCACCATACCACATAAGCAGAAGAACCCAGTCATGGCTGTCAGTCAATTTCTGCGACCACATCACCCCTTACATCTGGCCACCTAACTCCCCAGACTGCAACTCCCTTGTTTAAAATGTGTGGGGTGCAGTTGAACATGAGACCAACAAAAATTCTTGTAATGCCAAAGATAAACTAAAGTCAAGGATTATGTCAGAATTCACCAAATTAAACAATCAGACAGTTCAGAAAAGTGGCAGGAGATTCCAAAGTCATTTGGTGGTCCTGGTTAAAGGCAATGATGATTTTATTGAATAAATTTACTCTTTAGTATTTCAAGATATTTTTATGTAATGTTGACAAATATATATGTAAAAATGAGATGTCAGTGTTACTTTCGTTTTTGCATCATTTCAACAATTTATACATCACACTATATATATATATATATATAGATAGATAGATATATATATAAAGTATGTCTGTAAAGTACCCTGCCATTTCATATTAGCCAAAAAAAGGACTCACTGAGGGCAGTGATGCCTTATTTGCTTATATATATATATAATTCCAGGTGAAGAGGACTCAAGCTTTTATTATTTTAAGTGCTCTGGCATTTATTTTATTATAAACAGTGCTCAATATAATGAGTATTATAGAGCTTAATATAATTTTTTTTTTTTTTATCATTTCACCCCGAGCAAGGCGGAAATGCCACTGATATGCAGGGGGCTACATAAATGTAAAAAGATTAATTAGAAAAGAGTGAGGAGTACAAACTAGTAAGAAAGGAACAATAGAAAGCTGAGAAAGCAGGTGCGATGACAGATACATAGGTGGAGAGAAAGGGAAGGTTATACAAGGGTGGGGAGAGAGCTAGAGGCCAGTGGTTAGTTGATGAGTATTGAATTTGCATTTAAATTTCTGGAGGTTGTAGCCATCAGGAAAGCAAGAATACGGGAGCGAGTTCCACAGGCGGGAAGTGCGAGAGAAGAAGCTGCAGGAGTAGAATTGTCGTCTGCATTTGGCTAACCTGACTGTGAATGGGTGGGACCCAGTTGCCAGTCTGGTTGCACGAGTAAACACCTGTTGAGGAGGCATCAGTGACTTAAGTTTGTCCGAGCAGAAGCCATGAAAGTATTTATAGAACAGACAAAGGGAGGCCACATTTTGACGATGGGGAAATGGCTGCAGAATTATATAGTTATGTATCAATTGTACATTGGGACATGGAAATTTTGATGTTTCGAGATAGATTCTCATCATCAGGCAATGTTGATGATGAGAATCTTTCTCAAAACAGAAATTTCCGTGTTGCAATGTACAATTGCTGCATCACGATATGTATATATATATATTATTTACAATTTCACAAACTTATGCCAATATATTTTACACTTTCCAAAATAACCTGCAGATTCCTCAAAATTATTCATTATCAACAACGAACAATAATTAAATTACATTTTTTTTTTAATGTTTGAAACAACTGAGTATGGCATTCACTGTTAATGGGAAGGCAGTGGAGTATTTTCATATAATCCAAAGAGATTTGATATCTGACCTTGTGAATGTTTTTGTTGAAAATAAAATATAACATTTTAAGATTATTAGATGCTGCATAACCAGAAAAGCAAAAAGAATACAGTTTGATTTAGTTAATGATAAAAATAACAAACAATAAAATGTTGGTTCTTGAATTTAGTTTTATAGTAATTGTGAACTCAATCCCTGGGTTGAGTAGTACAGACAAAGAAAGATGACATAAAATTAACAATAACTGAGTTTTTTTTTTAATCATATCACCCCAAGCAAGGCGGTAATGCCACTGATGTGCAGGGGGCTACATAAGAGTGAAAAGATTGGAAAAGAGAAAGCCAGAAACCACATCCTAAACAGGGAACAAGGGATGAGCCTCTTTACCTGTTCAATAGACGTGGTATTCTTAGACATGAACAGTAGAATATGAACATACTGGTGTAAACTAAATAAAAAGCTCAGTTTAATATTACTTAACAGAAACCTGAATAATATCAAAACATTGTGATGAGGAGAGATTGATTTGACTGTCAATCATATAAATAATAACTCCTGATCCGAGAAATTCAACTACAAACAAATTGTGATGACATTAGCATTTTTGCCTCAATGATTTTATATGAACTTGACATTTTATTTAACCAAGATGATTTATGTGAAGCTCAACTTACTAAAGGCTGAGCTTCAAATCTTAGACCTTCTCAAATATTTCCCACTCTTCTTACAACTGAACAAATTTCTGAATTTGTTCTTTTGATGTCAGTTATGCCACCTGGCTTGATCTAAAGTCAAGTCTTGCCTTTCAGATCAATTCATAATTACCAACTCCAAGTAGCATATTGTACTTGCAAGTGTCTTCAATAACAAAATCAGTTCTCCTCAATATCCTCTGCCCTGCATGGTTAAATTTTTGTCATTCATGTGATAACGACCATCAGAAGAAAGAAACGAATGTGAGGCAACGGAGACAATCAAAAAGGAAAATGAAAAATTCATCATCTCAATTCTTCTTTAGGAATTTTCAATTTCCATTCATTAATAACACTTTAAGAAGAATGAAAAGTTGAAGAAAATATCAAGAAAATAACATTTTTTAAGTTCCTTTCACATGTACGATAGATAGATAGATAGATAGATAGATAGATAGATAGATAGAATTCAATATATTTATCAAAACAGGCACATATAGACATATATGCAAGGGAATGCTGAAAATTCATGGCACGACCAAGAAGTAATTCCAATCTGATCATATATTAGGTCATTCAATCAGGCTGAGAACATTTCTGTATTTCCTCAAATATAGACACAAGACCAAGTTGTAGAGAAAAGAAGGGTAGATGGACGATGAAGCACCAATCTTCCTAGTTCACTCACAGACATACACAGAGATGCAGAATTAGCTTCAGATAGATACATACAATGCTCCCACAATGGGGAGAGGAAGGAGATGTAAAAATCAAATAACTTTCTTTCTATCATGGCTGCCTTCTTTTTGTCCCCTTGAAGTAATCTACCTCATTCATAAGAGAGTACCTAATGCAGCAGGTGGGTTAGTCCACTTTACTCGCCCAACACATTTTGCATGAATGGATACTATTCATTCATATATATCTCTCCATTAGATCACTCAAGAGGTTTTTCTGTCATTTGGAGTGACTACACCAATCTTCTTGTGTGTCAAATTACTTGCTATTAACCTATATCCTACATGGCACTACAAACAGAATATTGGCTAATAGCAAGTGATTTGACATTATAGTAAAGTGGACTAACCCACCTGCTGCATTAGATACTCTCTTATGAATGAGGTCGATTACTTCAAAGGGATAAAAAGAAGGCAAGTTATTTGATTTCTACATATGTCTGCATGTGTGCGTGCCTTCATGTACACTTGAAGAAGCAATCTGTGACAAAATGTCCCAGAAAAAGAAAATAAGAGAGCAAAAAAGTGGGAAGAAAACCTGAAGAAAGAATTTTTGATGATGTTGCCAGAAGAAAAAAGAAGAAAAGAATTGGTAACTGGAATTAAAAGAAATCTAACTATCAATAAAAGGATTGACTGATTTGCTTAACAGCATATCAACACTTTATGAGTCATTTAATACTGAAATTTAATTTTCTTGGGAGCCTTAGAGTAATAAAAATATGTTATTCTGCTTTCACAATTGAATACATGGTAGATAATACCCAGCTTTTGGGCATATACATGTTTGTTGGTTGGTTGATTTTGTTCAGCAGTATATTAATCTCTATATTTTTAAACATATAGTAGATCATAAAATGTATTACTGATAATTATACTATAAAAGATATATTGTTGGTAATTTTTTTATAGATATAGCTGGTAATTTTGCTATAAATATGTATTGTTAGTTATTTTACTATAAAAATGTACTGTTGATTTTTGCTTGGGGTTCCCTATTTGCCCATAGCTGGGAAATTAAGAGCTGCTGCCAACCCTGGTCAAAGTAAACCTAAGAACACAACCAATTAAGGGGTGGTTCCATGCTTCTCAACACCTCCAACCTCCAAACCAGATGCCTTGCTGCTGGATCTCGTTTATCATCATAATCAAGGCAAAAGACTTTTGATTAAGCAAGATAAAATGATTGGTCAATCATTTTGATTATATTGAGAAAAAAATTTGCACAGCCTTTATTTAACCTGGCAACTAAAGATGACATTAATGCACCTCCAGAAACAGTAACTTTGTCAATGAACTGCTCAGTCAACAGTGAGCTTGGTCATTATGTAATGGTTGTAGACATATGAATAATATTTTCAGCCAGGCATTTCTGAACTCAGATCTGTGGGTGTCATCATTCCAGGTTTGGTCTTGTGTGATTTTTCACTTGTCCAAAGGTTAAAGTGGCTAGATTGGAGACAATGGACACAATAAAGGAAAATGCAACCAAACCACTGGTGGTGATACCAAAGCAGGACTTTGAAGGCATCGAAAGAATGACTGCTCAAGGTATGTTACTTTTTTTGCCACTTATATGACTGGATATCCACATGACAACATTCACCAAAAATATATATAAAATCTACCTTTTTAATTATACTTGACAACTGGAAAGGCAGCACAATAGCTGGAAGCAAAAAACATTAAATACACAAAAGCAAAAATATGTCTATATTTAAATATATATACATACCAGTCTGCTTAAGTGCAGTAAAACTAGAAAAAAAAAATAGAGAGAGAGAGAGAGAGAGAGAGAGAGAGAGAGAGAGAGAGTGTGTGTGTGTGTCATGAAAAATATCTAAATCTCTTACTTGCTTACCTACATATAGAAGTAATAACAGACCAGCAAAGTGGAGTCAAATTAACTTGACAACTGTTTGGAACAGATGGCTGTCAGAAGCAGGATATGGGAAGACAAGATGTTAGCTGAGTGAAGGCCAACATGGCCGCTCAGCTCAAACCCTATGAGGAGTCAACTAGAAAAGTGTGCTTGGTTTTTGTACAAAGCAGACAACTTCAATTTATTCTTTCTTAATGGCTTTTGAACAAATGAAATGACTGAGCTAAAGATGTTGCAATATATTTCTCTGACTGGTCTTTATTTGAAAAATAAAAAGTATGGACTTTGAAAGAAATTTTACTTCATTGTTTTTTTTTAATGAAATATTTTCTATCAGATGCTCTGCGATATAATTGGACAAAACATTCTTTTCAATTCCTCAAGCCACTTGAAGAAAAATAAAAATCCCCGACTACTTATAGGAAACATAAATGCATATATAATATCTATAGATATGTATGTAAAGACTGTATGGATAGATATTTATTGAGTCAGTTCTATAATAAGGCCACAGAAATGCTGAGCAATTGTCTTTGAGACTATGTTAATAAAAACTGTTCTATGCTAAGGACATTCCCTAAGGTTTATGTACACACACACACATATTAATCCTGAAGTATGTTTGAAAAATGAACAAGCTAAAGAAATGTAACAAAAAATTGCTAAAGACTTAAATAACAATGATGAGGACAGCTGAAAACATTCAATGGAGATTAGCATCTGAAAGTCACAGACTAAAATAGAAGGAGAGTCAAAAGTATTCACTGAATATAAACAATGATTCACCTCAGAATAAGAAAAATGAGGTTTGCTTCTAGAACAGAAGTTCACTGAAAATTAGTGACAAAAATATCAAAATTGCTGCATCTTAATGGATTCATATAAAAAAAATTTAGAAGCATATATGGTTTTATGTGATTATGTATATTAATAATATACATATTATCAGGGACATTGTATATATGTGTATGTATTTGTATTATAGGATGTGCGTTGTGGTGCATTGGATATCAGCTCGGAACGAGAAATCGGGGAGCCGAGTTCAAATTCTAGCTGAATTCATTGCATTCACTTATGTGCAAATACCCTTGGGAAAGGTATTAATCCATCTCTTCCTTCCAGTTATGGGTTAAATAACAGGACAGATTGGGTTCTATAGCCTTGGTCGGCAACCAGTCTACTGCAGAAAGCAATGGCAACCTACTGCAGGATAATCTTCTGCCCAGTCAGTCATGTCTCTTTCGAGACATGATCGCCCAAGCGTGTATCATGTATGGCACTTAACTGACTGACTGATTTGTATTATATGTGTGTGAAAAGTGTATGTATATAATTATAAATATCAATATATATATATATATATATATATATATGTCTGCCGATCACAAGAGCATGAAACCCAGGGTTACAAACTCACACCTATCTATATGAATATGTATATATATTTACACACACACTACTAAGGAAAAGGTAAAACCAAATTGTTGATATGACCACCAAACCATTTCACAGAGGAATTAACACCACAGACCAGAAAACATGTTTGGCAAGAGAAAGAAAAAAATGAAAGACAAAAAGGCAAACACCTACCAATTCAGTAAAGTGCTCAATGCACAGAGAACCAAGACAGTACAAAAAATGCTTCACGATGACAACACCTAAAAAAAAACAAGGGCAGACTGAGTTGTTAGTCAAGTTTCATGCTCTCATTGTATTCAGGTAGCATTCTAGTTGTCTGAAGATTATGAGTGCACAAAAATCAAGTAACCACTTGGTCTGTTCTTTGTTACTATACATATATGTGTGTGTTTATATATATATATATATATATATATATATATATTAAAAATGTGGAATACCAAATACTAAAGCTACTATGTTTTCGGATGTGTGTTGTGGTGCAGTGGATATCGGCTCGGAACAAGATAATCGGGGAGCTGAGTTCGAATTCCAGTTGAATTCATTGCATTCACTTACGTGCAAATACCCTTGGAAAAGGTATTAATCCGTCTATTCCTTCCAGTTATGGGTTAAATAACAGGACAGATTGGGTTCTATAGCCTTGGCTGGCAACCAGTCTACTGCAGAAAGCAATGGCAACCTACTGTGGGATAATCTTCTGCCCAGTCAGTCATGTCTCTTTCGAGACATGATCGCCCAAGTGTGTTTCACGTATGGCATTTAACTGTTTTCAAATAATGAGGGTTTGTGAAGCAGTAGAGTTTAATCGTATTTCTTAATGCTTCATTTGTTTGTTTATATATATTCAACAGGGAGTCAGATGAAAGGGTTGGGGTGGGGGTCAAAGCAAGTGTAGAGAAAATTAGAAAGGACAGAAAATTAAACATACTCTCATCTCATTTCACCATTAACATAATTTTTCCGCACACTAATCTTGTAATTCCTGGCATTCTGTCTATTGATGTTAATGTTATGTTTTACATTTCTTTGTGCATAGTAGTAGCTGTAGCACAGCTCTCCATGTCCTTTGTGACAACAGGGTTTTTTTGTCTCTCCATAACTCTCCAGTTATTCTATATTTATAGTTTTTCTACTAATTTGCATACAATACTACAGTTAGTTTCTAAATTGCTGGTACAGCTGGAGCTTATCTTCCCTTTATTCCTATTAAAGATTTTTACAAGTTTTAGAAAAGTGCTTATTAAACAAACATGAAAATATTTTCGGTATGTTTGATTTTACTTCTTAATTAAAAGGGAAGTGGAATTAAACCAAATGAACTTTCTTTTCTTTTTGTTGCTTCCCCATATGTTGATTCTTTTGGGATTTGAATTCAAGATTAGTTTTGTGCCCCTCCACTTTCTTTATTTCTTCAAAAATGTTCTTGTTAGTGGAATTTCCTTGACAGCTTGCATTCTATTCCTTTAGGGACATGCTTAATTACAGTCACAGAGGGATCAGATCCAATATTCACAAATTTACTGTTGAGTTTCAACTCTTAAACTCTTTGAAAGCCTTGGGTTTGAAATTGAGCTATCTTAACAGCATTATGGGCACTTCAGCATAACTGGTGTTAAAAAATTAAAAACATGCTGTACAGTAAGTAACAAGTAATCAATACGATAAACATTTGAACACTACACAAGGCTTAATATTAATTCTCACGAAGCCACACAAATTAAATGGCACAATATGAAATTACTACAAACTTATTATAACAAGCATTTGCAGAATTTCTTTTCAGAAAATTGCCTTATTATTGGCTTGAAATCAATGATCTTCAGGAATAGGATGTCATTTTCCAAGCACATGAGTGAAAGACAGTTCAAGTGATGCTGCTCTATTGTGCTATGAAGCAGATTTTATGTTTCAGTCTCAAAAAAGAACGTTCTCCTTTTATTCATATGAACAGTGATTGTAATTTCAATATTTGGGAATACATATTTCAAATCGTTTGAAATTATTTTTCTCTACAATGCAGAGAGTTTCACAATTTTCATCAAGAGCCATGTAGTGCTTGAGATACTCACATTCATTTAAAAGGTCATAATTCAGGTTTTCAATTCACTTAAGAAAGAAAACAGATTTCCAATCAGTGAATAAACCTCTGCATATTTTGTCAGTTCAAATATGGAGGAAAGTTTCTACCTTGAATATTTCAGTTTTACTGAGAAGTAGATTTTTTTACTGATCCCTCATATCTATTAAGATGCACATTGTTTTCTTTCCTGTTTTTCCCCCCATCACTGTAATCTGTATCTGGACACATACCCCTGACTTTAAATGCATATTCATTAAATTTGTCTCTAGTTTCCTGAAGAAGGGCTTTCATAGACTCAAGAAGATTCATGGCAACAAGAATTTTCACATCTTTTGATTACAGGACCTGGCTTGCTTTGTTCATTCTCTCTCGCATGTCACGCCAAAGAATTGTGAGAAAGATTGTTTCTAGATTTTCCATTTGTTTTTACTCAATCCTTCTGTCCCTCATCTTGTATTCACTTGCTGTTCATTGTCAGCTGATACAGAATCCAGTGCATGTCTTATTTTCTCAAAACACCCTCCCCTTCAGAGCATGAACAGTATCAAAATGTGCTAACCATCATGTGTCAGACGGATACCTGACCACAAAATCTTTCCTTAGAGATGATGTCAAGGCATTCCAGTGATGAGTAAAAAGAGCAAAAAATAAATACAGATGCTGAACAAAGTGAAAGAATTTCAGTCACTGCTGCTTTTACTCCCACCAAATTCAGGCTGTGTCCAGCACAGGAGAAACAGATGGCAAACTCATTGAATTAATGCAGGCAATCCAGTATATAATCCAGAAATATTTGAGGCATTATCGTACAAGTACGAGCATTTTGATAGTGAAATTTCGACAGGCTCACAGCCTTTAATGTATCCAACAGTAAATGTCAGTTGATCTGTGTGTGAGAAGTCTGGAGTGGAATCGACACTAACTGAATAATACTTTCACTCTTAATTCTTTAAGAATAGTACAAAGAACTTGTTGTCCTATTAATTCAGTAAATTCTTCAGAAATTTCTACAGATAAATATGATGAATTCCTTTTTCTATGATTGCCATGCATTTTGAGATTTTCTTCCAAAAAAAGGTCAGAGTCACTCAGCAGCTCTAGTATACCTAAATTTTTGCCACTTTTTGCCAACTCAATAATTTGATTTTCGCCATGAAATGGCAAACCTCTGGAGACAAAAAAGCAAATTACAGAAACCCCACATGTCAAAACTTTATGCCAATATTGCCACTCTGAGAGATGTTACTGAAGTAATAAAGAAACTATACTTCCACTTTCATTATGACTTTGTAAATTTGCTGTCACGCACTTTTGATGTTCTTTTCCAGTTTCATACGCTACAATAACATTGCTGCACTTCCAGTCATTGAACCCCGATGGATAATAGGCAACATACAAAGCAGTACAAATGACCTTGGGAGGGTGAATAGAGCAGCCATTCATGTTTTAGCCACTTGCAGTTCGGCAGTTCACATTTGAACACATTGTTTGATAAATAGCTTGCTTTCATATTTGCTGATCCAGTGGTTTTATACACTATGAGTTTGAAAGGTTAGACAGATATTTCCTGATTCTCAAAACGTCCATATCTGCTCTGTTTTGTAACCTAATATGAACACAGACAATGTTTTAGGAAATGCATTAAATCCAACATATTTTTTAAAATTCTCGCACTTCCCGCCCGTCGAATTCTCTTCCATTTACTTGCTTTCTCGACAGCTACAATCTCCAAGAATTTAAATGTAAAGTCAATAGTCATCTCCTATCTCACTAGCCTGCATCCTCTCTCTCATGCTTCTTTCTCCATCCACTCTACTCTCATCAGTATTCTCATCCTTTTCTTATCCACTTCCTGACACCCCCTATAACCTATCACTCTTTCTCATAACTTTCCTCCTATATAACACCCTGCAAAACAGTGGCAGTAAAATGCCTTGCTTGGGGTGATATGGTTATAAAAAAAACATTATTTTGAATAAATAATGATATTTGAGTAGATGTTCTGCTTTTATTATTATTATTATTATTAATAGTAGTATATATTTATATAAAAATATTACCATATATATAGAAATATTTTTATTTTAAGATTATAATAAAAACCTAGTTTACTGAAACAAAAGAGCCATTGTGTTTTGTTAGTATCTTATTAGTACCTCATCAGGCAGTGAAATATTTTTTTACAGCTAGGAATTATTAGCTTCTAAATATAAAAATTCCTACCAGTAAAAATATATTTCACTGCCTGATGAGGTGCTGATAAGATAGTACCGAAACAAAATGGCTCCTTTGTTGCAGTAAACTATGTTTTTATTATAAACTTATAATAAAAATATCACCATATATAATGCTCTACTAAATATTTACCACTTATAATAAAGTAAAGCACTACAAACGGTGGACTGTCAACCTATTAGTTTGTACTACTTCTAAGATTTATATATATATATATATATATATATATATTCAGTCAGTCAGTCAAGTATCATATGTGATACAAACTTGGGAGATTATGTCTTAAAAGAAATATGACTGATTGGGCAGAAGAAATTCCCACCTTAGGTTTCCATTATTTTCTACAGTAGACTGCTTGCCAACCAGAACTATAAAACCTAATCTGTCCTGCTATTTAACTCATAGCTAGAGGGAGAAGAGATGGATTAATAACTTTCCTAAGGATATTTGCATGTGAGTAAATGCAACAAATTCAACTGAAATTCATAATTCACTCTCGTTCTGAGCCAATATCTACTGCACCACAACAGACTGTCTATTAAATAAGCATATTTCTGTAAAATAATCAAGAACATTTACTTGAATGAAAAACAACTGAAAGAATCCCTAAATACCAAATTCTTAATATTTGAATGATTAAAAAACTTGGAGGAGGTGAGAGATTCTTTATTTTAATTTTTTTGGTTTAGTTGTTCACATGATCACAATAGTGGAACACTCAAGAACAAACTGTCTTGACCTGCAAGGGTTGCACATTTGTCCCTACACAAGAATAAGTGCCCTGGCCTTGATTGTATATATTTCAGATCATAAGGAGAAGTCACCAAGTCATCTTACAACCAGATGAACTTTTTAAAACAATCACGATTTCATGCCTGAATTGAAGTAAAGATTAAATTATTTCAAAATGTTGATCTGAAATAACTCAAGAAAACAATTCTCATATTTTCAGACATTAAGTGTATTGGACAAACTCCTGCCAAGGACTGCACCTGACTTTTGAGAAGAAATGCATCAATTAACAATGGATAGCACTTTCATTGTTTGCTGTTTTACACAGAATAGGATCAAAGAGAAGAGCAGATGATATTCAAAGATAGTCATTTCGTATTAGCTGCTTAATAATCAAAACTTGACAACAAAGGATGTTTCATTTGTCTTTATAGAAGCTCTATCAACACACAATTCAAGCAGTAAAAAAATGTTAAATGTTTAAATTAATTTCAATAATATTGGAACAATTCTATCGGAAAATCTTAGAAAAATCATTTTCTCTTGTTTGTTTAATCCATTTGTAGTACATGTAAGATATATATATATATCATAAATTTTCTCTCCAGTACATCATATATGTTTTAGGAAACAATTCTCAAGAATATTTCTGTTGAGCATTACCAAGATTGATTCTGAGAGAGTTTTGCTGCTCATGTTGGGACAGGTTGGGAGGTGTTAGCTAATAACGTTTGCTTCAGTGCTCATTCACCTACTTGAATTTAGTTTTTATATGCCTATCTTGAGGACATTCATATAAACTGAACATGTGCAGTCTTGGCTCAAGTTACAAATATACACTGTTAATGATGAGGTCACCATCAATTTTGAGTTCATGTTCTTGCATTAAATAAGGGAAATACCCCCACAACCTTTGGAAGAAAAAGTCTTTTTTTGCTGTTGTTAATAAATATTTAATATCAGCAAATTTAGAAGTTGTTCTTTTGGAGATGAGAGATTAAAATAAGTGCTTAACTCACTTTTTATTATTATATTTTTTCCTGAATGTATACAAGTACCTAGCTATCTGAAGATGTTCATCAGGGGGATCGGTCAGTCAGTTAAGTGCTATATGAGATACACATTTGAGACATGACTGACTTGGCAGAAGATTTTCCTGCAGTAGGCTGCCGTTACTTGCTGTGGTAGACTGGTTGCCAACCAAGGCTATATAATCCAATCTGTTCTGTTATTTAACCCATAGCTGGAGGGAGAAGAGATAGATTAATATTTTTTCCAAAGGTATTTATGTGTAAGTGAATACAAAAAAATTGACTGGAATTTGAACTTGGCTCTCCAATTTCTCATCCTGAGCGAATATCCACTGCACCAAACCAATGCACCTCAGCATCAAGGAGATAAACTGCAGAAATAAAATGATACCAAACTCAATTTCTTTATTATATACAAAGTTTTAAAAAAGCAGCTACAATTTTTTGTTGTCACAAAGTTCTTCAGTCTTATAGATTTCTGACAGGATGGTAAATTCTTGATAAGGTGGAAGACTGTCAAATTATAGTAAATAGTGAAGTTTTAGAACAGACAAAAAATAATTTGAGTGAGATATAGAGTCATTTTAATGTTATGATAATAAACAAAACAGACTTCAAACATGAACACCTGTGAGAAACATCATCAGTTTTAATGCGTTCATAAAGAACCTCACGTTTTTACAAGTATTACGTAAATATTGAATAGATTTCACATGTTGCAATTATCCTCTCCTTTACTGACATGTGAATATGTATTGCAATAATTATCTGTTAATTTCCTGATCCTCAGAATTAAAATTTACCTGAAAGTGATGATCTAACAACTGTTCATCTTACCATTCAATTCCTTCGTCTATGTTTCTTTCAGGACGTGAGCAATTATGGCTCTTCACATGACTTACTATCCTTTGTAGCTCTTAGCTTTGTCTTTTCATTGTCTTTTCATTGGCATTTTGTCTTTTCATTTGTCTTTTCATTGTCTTTTCATTGGCATTTTGTCTTTTCATTGTCTTTTCATTGGCATTTTGTCTTTTCATTTGTCTTTTCATTGTCTTTTCATTGGCATTTTGTCTTTTCATTTGTCTTTTCATTGTCTTTTCATTGGCATTTTGTCTTTTCATTTGTCTTTTCATTGTCTTTTCATTGGCATTTTGTCTTTTCATTTGTCTTTTCATTGTCTTTTCATTGGCATTTTGTCTTTTCATTTGTCTTTTCATTGTCTTTTCATTGGCATTTTGTCTTTTCATTTGTCTTTTCATTGTCTTTTCATTGGCATTTTGTCTTTTCATTTGTCTTTTCATTGTCTTTTCATTGGCATTTTGTCTTTTCATTTGTCTTTTCATTGTCTTTTCATTGGCATTTTGTCTTTTCATTGTCTTTTCATTGGCATTTTGTCTTTTCATTTGTCTTTTCATTGGCATTTTGTCTTTTCATTTGTCTTTTCATTGGCATTTTGTCTTTTCATTTGTCTTTTCATTGTCTTTTCATTGGCATTTTGTCTTTTCATTGTCTTTTCATTGGCATTTTGTCTTTTCATTTGTCTTTTCATTGTCTTTTCATTGGCATTTTGTCTTTTCTCTCCCAATCTCTCTTCTGCAATTTGTTTTCAGCAGAAAGTAATGGCAACCTACTGCAGGATAATTCTTCTGCCCAGTCAGTCATGTCTCTTTTGAGACATGATTGCCCAAATATGTATCACATATGGCACTTAACTGACTGAATGAGGAAGGAGGGCTTTAAGAACCTGATGCTCATGAGACGGATAGAGAAGAAAGACGAGGGGAAGCAACGCATGGCATACTTGATGGGCTTGAGCAGATGGATGGTGGAGTGGGGACTGAGTGGGATAACAGGAGAAGGGCTGTTAAGAGTGAAAAGTGATTGGGAGATGTGGAGAGCCATAATCGCCTACATCCTGAAGAGGCATGGCACATAGAAGAAGTTATTATTCTGAAGAGTTTGCTTGATGCTGATCATTTCTTGTTGATATGCGTCTGTGTTCACAAAGTTATTGTAAACATCCGACAATCTGTTTATACTGTTGAGATGGTCGGAACTGAAATTCTATTTGGTTGGATTCTGACATAGAAATGATTTGAACTGATTTTATGTGTGAGTTATTAGTACATCTGGGAGGGGCTACCTGATTTTCTTTTTATTTCTTTCTTCCATTTTGAAGTAGATTAAAGGTCTTATTCAGTTCACCTGGTCCAGTAGTATTTTTACAGTTACCTGGTGAGGCCAGAGTATATTAAGGTATCATCAATTTTGGCTTCAGTGGTACCATTCCTGAAGCCATTTCTCTAAGGTATTCCATATATATATGATTCTCATGAGAACTCACAAAGTATAGCCAAACTTTCCTCTTGTTGGTATATGTCAAACACTAGTTCCTAGTGGAAAAAGTCAACTCATTAGCAAGCAAGTTCTTGCCATATGTCAAGAACTCAGAACTTTATGGAATCAATCTGAAGGTCTAGCATCAATAATAATCTAGTCTTGCATAAATAACAATCAGATGATAAGTTTGGTTGTGGCAAGTCTTTTCACCAGAGTGAGGCTCACTTGGTGGTTTTAAAAGCTGATTTTAATCAGAACCCAACATTTTACTAGCCGTTCAATAGATAACCTGGTGGAAATGTTGATGTTCTGTCTACAGATAATATTCCTTAAACTAGAATCTGACATATTCTAACTGGAGGAAAATGGGGTTGGATTCCTTTTGTCTCTACTTGTTTCTTTACTCACTCATTAAAGTCTTAAAGAACTTGTTAATGTCCAAGTGCATTGCATATTTGAAATCCATACTCATAATTTAAATAACACATTCTAATGATCTTAACTATGTTTATCTATTTTAATACTGGCTTATGGCCTATCATGTTGAATACACCAGTTCTCGCTCGATCAATGAAGTTAAGCAACGTTGGGCCTGGTCAGTGCTTAGATGGGTGACCGCTTGAGAATACCAGGTGCTGTAAGCATTTAGTGACGAATGTGCATTGTGGTGCAGTGGATATCGACTTGAAAAGACAAATTGGTGAGCCAAGTTCAAATTCCACTTGAACACCCTGCATTCACTTAAGCACTGGTACCCTTGGGAAAGGTATTAATCCATCCATTCTTTCCAGTTATGGGTTAAATAACAAGGATAGGACTTGGGAACCCTGCCCTTAAAAACAAATCCCAATGAATCTTGATACTCAAAAAAGAAAAAAGTATTACTAGACACAAAACTTATATAAACAACAACAATAAATTTTTGAAAGAAAAAGGTATTACCAGCAACAAATAAATAAAATTTAGTTGGCAATAAATGACCCACCGAGGTTGATATGCCATAAAAACAAAACAACCAACCAACCAACAAACTATTTTAATACATTGTGCAGATGGCTTATATCTAAAATTAAATACATTGGTACTTTAGAAAAAAGTAAACTCAATACTAGTTTAAAATACTCCATTAAAGGTAGGCAGAAATAAGCAGAAATCATGTAAACATAACACTTTTTTGTTTAACCCACCCTTAAGTGATAACATTCAAACTAACATTCGTGAAGTATTTCTTAACTTTATTGATAAACAATTCTACTACACTAAAAAAAAATCTTCAACAAAAACAATGACAAAATTATAGTTGCTTAATGCAACTAGATAACTAAATAAAACATAGATAAATATATTTCACAACATAATGCAATGATATCAAATATTTGACCCACATAAACAACATCCGACACTCAACTAATAAGAAAAATGACACTTTTAAAAATAATTGCAACTGCCAAAAATATAAATCCTTCCAATGTATGTCTGAAATGTATGTCTGTTTATAGAGCTTGACTTCATTCTGATGATAATGATGTTAAATTATACTTTAAAAGTACTCCTAACAGGTGGAAGATAAGACTTAGCAACCACATATTGTCTTTAAACAACAGTAAATACAACAAAAGTACTGCTTTATCCATACATTATTGGAAATTAAAAAACAAGAACCCAATTATTACCTGAAATATCGTAGCTAAATCCAAACATTACAATGGAAATGGAAATAAATGTAATCTATGCTTTTTAGAAAAACTTGTCATCTTAAACCATATCAAGAATTCAAATTTGTTTAATAAAATGTGAATTAATGATCACATGTCATCATTGGAGTAGATAGACTAAACTATCGCCTGGTTCACACTCCACCCACGTCTATTGAACAGGTGAAGAGGCTCATCCCTTGTTTCCTGTTTAGGATGTGGTTTCCGGTTTTTCTCTTTTCCAATCCTTTCACTCTTACGTAGCCCCCTGCGCATCAGTGGTGTTTTCGCCTTGCTTGGGGTGATATGATTAAAAAAAAAAAGTTCTGAGACCCAGATTGATATAGATCCCCCTTTACGTTTGCCTATTTCTTTCTTTCTATCTTTACCCTGCAATATTAGTTTTAACAAATATGAATTAAACTCCTTTAAAACCCTCCTTACATTTTTAATTGTTAATTTTAAACTTTACCTCTAAATTTTTTCATTTTTCTTTTATCTTATTTTTATTTAAAATTTTAAAATTTATAATTTCCCTACATTTTTATGTACATGTAATATTTGAATATTTAAATTGTTGAGACTCATGATTTATGCCCCTTTGATTTCTTATCCCTGCATTTTATATTATTTATTAATTTTTATTTTTTAATTTAAATTTTAAATTTTTCATCCACATGTAACCATTTAAATCTGGTTATTAAAAAAGCAGTAACTTTATAAGATTTAATTCCCATGAACATTGAGTGAACTTAAATTCAAATCTATTAAACTGTCAGTTTGAAAGATGCACATGATGATTGCATAAAGCATGAATCTCCAAGTCTTGCCATAGACATAGGATAATATGTATATTTATATATATATATATATTGTGTGTATTTTGGCAGCATTTTTTCATTAATGCAGGTTTCATTGAATAATATATCAATTTTGATATTTCCAATAACGTACTCAAATGCCTGTAATCAGATCAGGGACCACAACGCCACTATTCTGTCACTGTCTTCGACCATCCGCCATGGTAGGGATGGACTTATATTTTCAATTTAATTCTCTTTATTGTTAATAACTTAAATGTTCTATGTTTACTGTGTGTTAATATTTATTCTTTGATAATGGCTTATGTGAGCCAAAAGCTTAGACCCGATAAAAAAATCAACAATTGCTGTGATTTTTTGTTGTCTTTCAACGACATCACCATCAAGTATATCAGACGGTATGAATGGATCCTACACAAAATTAATAGACAAAACTTGTCTATATTATTCAATGAAACCTGTATTAATATATATATATATATATATATATATGATATAATACAGCTCTGTTTATACATTGAGCATTGTTTTATTAACACCTGCATGATAATGCTACCTATATGTACACTCTCCTCATATATATATTTATTAATTTACATCACTATATATATATATATATATACTCACACACATACACAAACAGTCAAACAGTAAGAATAAAAGACAAAGCTTAAAATATAAACCAGAATGCCAAAAATTCACAGAGCCTAAATATAACATCAAATCTGCTACTGATGACTGCTATTGCATGAAACTCTATGTAGCAGATTTGGTTATATATATATATATATATAAATATATATTATAAATTATTGTTTAAAACATGTACAAATTATAATCTACTCCAAAGTGTACATTTTGTTTTGACATTGAAAGGACAATGTCTCATCAGGTAGTGTGAAGGGAGTTGGAAAATTTATTGCTAAATTTTGTGTAAGTTTAAATATAAAAACAACCCCTTTAATAACTTCTAACTCTATATATAAGATTTCACCATCCTTATACTTCACTAATACAGATGTGTTTATCTACTACCAATTCCTCTCTCTTCTTAGCCCATCCTCGCCCACCCATATACATTTTCTTACTTCTTTCTCTTTATTAAACCTAAATGCATGGTTATAAAAGGTTGTAAAGAAACATACCTTCTACTGTTAAACTTACAACTCCCAACTCTGATTTCTCATTTTCTCTACCCCTCCCTTACCTCCCACACAAAATTTACCAATATAAGGAAAGGAATTTTCCATCTCCCTTCACACTACCTGATGAGACATTGTCCTTTCAATGTCCAAACAAAATGTACACTTTGAAGTAGATTATAACTTGTACATGTTCTAAACTATAATTTATAATAAATATTTATAGCTCTATTTTTATATTGAGCACTGTTTTAAAAAAGTTTTGAATGTTGTTAATATTTTTCTTTGTTCCTTATTCACTTTGTGTGTATATATATATATATAGATATATATATATATATATATATATATATATATATTAAACAACAATTGGATGTCTAACCGTACTGTTGAGCTGTGATACAGCAAAATAGATCTGTCTGTGGATGACTATTTACACTCTCACACCTTGATTGAGAACTCTGGTAGACTTTGAAAAACAGTAGCTACTCTAGCATCTATGCATCATTCATTCAGCCATGAATTAGAACACACTCAGCTATTAGGTGTGTGTATAATGATTATGTACACGCTAAAAAGTCTGCCTCCTTCTACCGAGCACTCAGAAGTAGAATCGCCGACTGATGCCAATTTGGTTGGGTTTTAATTCTGGGTAAATAGCAATTGGATGTCTAACCATACTGATGAGCTGTGATGCAGTAAAACAGATCTGTCTGCGGATGACTATATATATATATAACTAATGTTTGGAGGTACAAAATTTTTACACTACTTTAAAAACAAGGAATTTATTAACAGTCTGAAGAGCTCTTTTGTCCAACATCTCATCAGGAGAAAATCGTTGGAATCACAAATCAAACAAAAAACAGCAATGAAAATGAAGAGCAAAAAAAAGTGGGGAAGGCTAAAATATATATATATATATTTATCAAGAGGGGAGGAGAAATCGTATGTAAATAGTTATCGAGGGACAGTAAAAATACATCTGCATTTCTGACTTTTCGTAAGGAGGAATTGCCCTACATCAAATTGAGTAATTTAATATATGAATTTAATTGCCAGTTTGCTGCTGGTTATGTGGGGTGTACAACCTTATATTTGGAAACAAGAATTAATAAACATGTACCTTCGAAAATATGATTAGGCAAAACAGATAGCATGCATTGTCTTCCCCCTACCAATATGGAATCGGCTATTGCTCAACACCTAGTAGAGAATATAGCCTGTGCTAAATCGTATAAGAAAAAGTGGTTCAAAATTTTACATGTAGCTGGTTCCAATAATCAATTAAAGATTTTGGAATCAGTCTGCATGTCTTTAAGGAAGCCTTCTCTTTGCCAGCTGAAGGATTTCGTTTAATCTCCTTACTTTTTAAGAAATATTTTATTTTAACTGTCCCTCGATAATTATTTACATGCAATTTCTCCTCCCCTCATTATAAATATATATTTATATGTATATTTATTTTAGCGTTTCCCCTTTTTTTTGCTCTTCATTTTCGTTGCTGTTTTTTTGTTTGATTTGTGATCCCAATGATTTTCTCCTGATGAGATGTTGGATGAAAGAGCTCCTGAGACTGTTAATGAATTCCTTGTTTTTAAAGTTATATATATATATATATATAGGGTGTCTCATTGTTTTTATCATTGTATCTTTTTATATTTCTGATACCCAGAAGATATGTTTGAATAAATAGCAATGAACTGAGATCATCCTGAGAGCCAGTTCAGGAAGCAGTTGCCAGGTTACAAATACATTTAACAGAAAACATGAAAATAACATCACACACGACACTGTGGCAAACATTATTGGAAAATTAAAACAAAAAACAGGAAGTGTTACAGATCAAACGAGGTACAGTCAAAGACCTAGGACCAATGATGAAGGTACAACAATTTTTATACTCTCAGTGATTACACGAAGTTCCCTGAAAAGTTTACAATGATTGTCTGCAAAAACTAGTGTCAGTAAATCGATACAAAAAAAAAGATACAAAACATAAATCGTCTCGAGCATCGTATCACCAACTCCATTACAAGCCTAACTCCAGCTGTGCTCGAACGTGTTCTTCAGCAGGGGAGGACATGCATTGAAGAGTGGTTTCAATAGAATGGTAGTCACGTAGAGCATATTGTATAAATAAAAGTGGTTTTTCATATAAAAAGGTTTATTTTTCCTTTTTCTGTAGATGGAAACTTATGGGACAGCCTATATATTCATTTTCTCCAGTGTGAACAGATTTTAATGTTTTTCTGATAAAAAGTGCATCTTATACACCAAAAACACAGCACTTGATTTACCAAAATCATTTAAATGCTTTTTGAAAGAGGAATATTAATTATTGAAGGGAAAATAATCTAGTCAAATTAACAATTTGAGGACATAACTGTTTAAATGTTGAGTTAAAAATCTTTTCTGCAGGTTGGTAGTAATTGTCATGACCTCTACTTGAAACCGAACAAATTTACCCGAGACTCACAAACAATACAAGAAATAAGTGCTTGAGAGTAATTTATGCACACACAGCTATCTTATATATAGCATTTTTCTTAATATTTCTAAATAGACTGATTAAATTTTCTGCCTTCAGGGTAGAGGTTCCATTATGAAATTTCTTCAGAGTAAAAGCAATGGATCTTCAGAAAATAAAATAAGCAGATGAAGATATTTGCTTTTTATATTTTCTATCAAAATTCCAAGATGATTTTTCCCATTATCTTAAGATTAAACAAAGGAAGAATAAGATGTAAATTTTAAGAAACATCTTTGGAGAAGCTGCTTCAAATATTTCATTTATTTTCTTTTTCTTCTAAATAATTTTCAAAAAATTTCTCAATATATTTTTATCATTTGATGATTTTTTATTCCTTTTCTTTTTAATTTCTAGATCAGATTTCTTTTTATTTATTTTTTTTCTTCAACAGACACTTATATTTTTTTCTTCTTCTTCAACAGACACTTCTTTTTCTTTTCTTCAGACACTTCTATTTTTTCTTTCTTTTTCTTTTCTACAACAGATGCTTCTTTTTCTTTTCGTCAACAGACACTTATATTTTTCTTTCTTTTTCTTCTTCTTCAACAGACACTTCTTTTTCTTTTCTTCTTCTTCTTCAACAGACACTTTTTCTTTTCTTCTTCTTCTTCAACAGACACTTCTTTTTCTTTTCTTCAGACGCTTCTATTCTTTTCCTTTTCTTCAACAGACACTTTTATTCTTTTTCTTGTTTTATCTTCTTCAACTGTTCAACTTCTCGTCTTTTTATCAATTTCTCTTTCTTATTCTTACTGAAGATCCTTTCTTCTCTCAGTTTTGCTTTCTACCCTTCCTCAATTTCCTTCCAGATTCTTTCTTCCTTCTTTTAATTCATCATTTTCTAGATTTTCATCATCAATATTTTACACTTTTTTAGTTTGTCATTTTACAAACTGCAAAGATTTTTTTTGTTTTATGCACTGTATTCAAAATAATTCTGAGCCAGTTTCAATTCCTAAAGTTTAATCTTTAAAAACTCATTGTTAAAATGTCAATAAAGACACTGACCTAAAATACCTAGTCTCTGCTGAATTTTGGCAGAAACCTGTTCATCAACAACAGACTTGCCATTTCATAAGCACCATAAGAAAAAGAAGGAAGCAGTGTGTCTATAAAAGAAGCATCTTGTTTGTATGATAACTTGCAGGTGAAGTGGATGAGTCAATATAAATAATAATTGCATCTCTGATTCAAATGTGTTTGATAAAGTGCACCACAAAGAACTGTTGAAAACATTGGGTAAGCTTGATATATTTGAAGAAAGACATGGGGATAATTCAGAACTGATATGAGCAGTGAACTGCCTAATATGAAAAAGAAAAACGAGTTCAGTAAATATACAAAAATAGAAAGTATATGGCAAGGATATGTCTTCTCACCAGACTTATTTCGCCTTTATGCCGAGATGATTCTGAGAGAATTAGAATTACTAACAGGATACATTATTGATGGTCACAATCTTGATATCCAGAGAACAAAGAAGCTAATAAAGGAAAAGAATAATGAAAGAACTAAAGATAACTTGTTAAAAAGGTGGAATGTCTACTTATCAACAAAAAGGAGAACCCAAAATGGGAATTACAAATTAGAGGTGCCAGAATATAAAAAAAAGGTTACTACTACTTCTCCAACATAATTTCTCTTCTCACCCACCCCTAATCTAAATGGGCCTGTTTGATTAGCTAAGACGATTTTCCTTGATCAATCAGTGGACACCCAATTTTGGTGGGCTCAATGCAAAAATCCTTCTATCTTCCTCTTTTTTCAAATTTTCTAGCAAGGAACAACAGGTTGGAAATTTCTTCTCCTTATTTGAGTCTACTTTGAACATTCTAAGAGCCGTCTAATTTATTTGGAGGTTAAAGAACTTTTCATAGTTGGACTTCTAAAACCTCAAACACAACTCGTTTTGCAAGGACTTTTCTTCTCTGTTATGGCCATGATAATTACTTGTTTCTTTATCTCTGTATTGTGTCTTTTGTACTCCTTTTTTTCAGCAATTCCAACTAAATTCACCTTAAGAATCAAGTGTTGACCATGTCCACCATAGTTTATGAATATAAAATACAGCACAGTACATAATCTGTTCAATGAAACAATGTCAAAGATTAACACTCATGAGTCAGACACTCTACTGAATCAGATTATATCGCCAATACTCAGGAAAATATGGTTGCCTTCTATGCGTGTCGCATTGAATATTTTGAGCCTTCTGATTGGTTAACCCTTCTATTGATGAACTATAAAATGAGTCAGCCCATGGCTGTCTCATCAGTATACAACCGTACCCCCCAAAAAAATCCAACATCAAGCATGTAAAAATATTTAAATATCTCAGAAGTGTTTTAGTAGAGGATGAAAAATGTGATACTGAAATCTGAAGTCATTTTTTTTATGTCAGAAGGAGGGTGATAGATGACTAAGGTTGGGCAGATGGGAAGAGTGTTTGAGAGAATGGATGCAAGTTAGTGTGTTAGGAGGTGTCTGTTAACCTTACATTTAAACTCCTGGAGATTGTAGCTGTCGGGGAAGCAATCATGTAGAAGGGAATTCCACAGGCAGAAAGTGCGAGAAAAGAAGCTGTTGGAGTAGAAATTGCAGTTACATTTTATTAGTTTCACTGTAAAAGGGTGGGACCTAGTTGCTAATCTAGTATCTCATGCAAATTCGTACCTAGGGGGCACCAGTGATCTAAGTTCATCGAAGCAGAAGCCATAAAAGTATTTATAGAAGAGGCACAGGGAGGCCACATCATGCCGGTGAGAGAGGGACTGCAGCTGGTTTGCCAAATCGGTATCGATTACATTACAGACTCTCTGTTGTATTTTGTCAAGAACCTCAAGGAGAATAGCAGGGGCACCTGACCTGATGTGGCAGCAGTAATCAATACACAGGTAGGTGGTAGATTTATATATGTGCAGGATAGATTCAGATGGAAAAAAACTTCCGGGCCCTACACAGAGAACCGACTTTTATAGCAGTGGATTTAGCAATGGATTCGATATAGTCATTCCACTTGAGGTCCGCTGAGAGAGTGTGAAGCCAAGGAGGCGTAGTGTTTTACTCTCTGGGAGGCAAGCCTGTTCCATGCTAATGGAAGGTAGGTGCGATTGTCTATGGTGGTTAATTGATAGCAGCATTTTAGAAGCATTAAGATTTACGAGCCATTTCTTACCCCAGTCCACTATGGATTGGAGATCCTTTTCAAGCTCGGCTGCGAGGTTTGCTTTGTCGCTCACACCAGATATTTGATCAAAGCGAGAGTAAACTGTGGTGTCATCGGCGTACATACCTACTTGGGAACTTATGGCATCAGGGAGATCATTAATGTAGATCAGAAAGAGCGTAGGACCTAGGATAGCGCCTTGAGGGACACCCGCACTCATATGGTAGATCTGGGAGGCATGTCCATTTAATACTACCTTCAATGTGCGGTTAGAGAGGAAGGACTAGATTAGGTCAAACAAATGTCCAGTTATACCATAGCTCCGCAGTTCTCGTAGAAGGCCAGCATGCCAGACTCTGTCGAATGCTTTAGAGATATCCAAGGCAACGATTCGGGCTTCACCATTCTTGCCAAGAGCCTGGTATATGTATTCGGTGATGGTCGTTAGCATATCAGCAGTAGACCTGATAAAGCGGAAGCCATACTGTTTGAGCTTGTGGGCTGTGAGATGCTGGACCATCTCGGCGTTGATAATGGCTTTGAACACTTTGCCAAAGATTGGAAGAAGGCTGATAGGGTGGTAATTTGTGGGATCCGAGGGTTCTCCAGTGTTCTTAAAGATAGGAACTACAGAGGAAGACTTCCAACAGGTAGGAAAGCAGGAAGCAGATAGGCAGAAGTTGTAGAGCTCAGAAAGGACAGAAGAGAGTTCAGGGGCACATCTCTTCAAGACTATGATTGGGATTCTGTCCCCTCTGCTTGCTTTGTGGGGGTCAAATTTTGAGATTATGTTAGAAACCATCGAGGGTGTAATGTGGACATCATTCAGTTGAGCCTCAGTTCTAGGTGGGAAGTCGGGTGTAGAAACTCCAGACAAATCCAGTCTCAAATTGGTCGAGAATCTGCGAGTAAAGCATTCAGCCTTGTCCGCTGAGGAGGTGAGGACCTCAAATTCATTAATTAGTGGGGGTATTGAGGACTTGATCTTGTTAAGCATGCTCTTACAGAGTCGCCAGTAGTCTTTGGTACCAAACTTAGAGGATGCTATGCATTGCTTCATTTTTGCAGCAAACAACATCTTAGCTTTGTTAAGTATCTTTTTACATCTATTATGAGCTGAGGCGAAAAGGCACCTGTTTTGGTCTGACGCGTAGCTATGATAGAGCTGGAAGAAATGATTCCAGTGGGCAATAGCAGCTGAGCAAGCGGGCAAGAACCATGGACATGAATGAGATTTAAGCTGAAATTTCCTGGCAGGGATGAAAGCATCGATGCCAGTCCTAAACCAGGAGGAGACCTCGGATGCACAGTCTTCAACGGGAAGACTAAAGACATTGTTCCAAGGGACGTCACAGAGGAAGTCTTGGAATGAATACCAGTCTGTTCTTTGGTAGCAGTAGGATATTCTACTGGTCTGGGTTTCTTAGGTAGGGTGAGAGTGAAATAAAATGTTGACGGAAACTACAGTGTGATCAGAGTTTCTGAGAGGGCAGAGCTGTCTGGTAGTGCAAGAGTCTGGGATGGAAGTGAAGCAGAGGTCTAGTAGTGAGTTCCTTCCATTAGGGTTACTGGAGAAATGCGTGGGGAAGTCCACCACTTGCATAAGAGATTGTGTGACTGAAAAATTCATAGTGTGGACACCAGCAAGGTTGGTGACAGAATTCTCCAGCCCCTTGGTGTGGTGGATGTTAAAGTCACCAAACACAAATATATGGGCAGATGGATGAGAAGAAATGGCTTTGTCGATGTTGTCAGAGATGCTGTCAAGTACCGAACAGTCAGAGGAGGAGGACAAGCAGTAGAGAAAGAAGAGATAGCTAACCGAGCTTAGAAGTGATAGATGGAAGCACATGAAAGAGTGATCCAGGGATTCAAGAGATGTCACCCTAGCTAGAGAGAGGTGTTTGCTGACATAAACACCAAGCCCATGCATATGGACATTGGAGTCCTTCCTGAAGAGTGGAAGGTAACCAGGAACGTGAAACTCAGAAGAGGGGATAGAAGGGTCAAGGTTAATTTCATATAGGGCTAAGATATCAGGTAAGTTAGTGTGAAGGAATGATTCTATGCTCTAAAAGTTAGTGTGGATACCTTGGATGTTTGTGAAAGAGACACAGACGGGTTTGGGCGATTTCTGACTAGCTGGTTTAGTTTTGCTATTATGTTTACTTTTTTTCATAGTGATTTAGTTAAGGAGAGAGGTCTGGAGCAGTATCAGTTGTTCACTTGTTTGCAGCATGTGAAGGATGGAGACTGGTGCAGCCTGCTACATAATGTGGCCTTAGGGTTGCCCACCGGAGGTTCATGCAGGGACGCCCGTCCATGCTCAATATGGCACTACAAGAACCCCGATATTATTCAACTGTTGATCAGAGCAGCCTCTCAAGATGCTACGCAAAAGTTTGGGCTCCTAACTACCAGTTGGAAGCAGCAATCAGGAAACTGCCAACCTGGTACCCTCAGAATGCATATTGGAATAATGAAAAAGGCCTTCCAAAATCTAAGCAAAGTATTAAGAAATAAAAAATTTCATAAAAAGCAAAAAAAAGAGTACTGAAATGTTATTTAATATCAATCAGTCCTCCTATATAGCAGTGAATATTACACTTTCTTCACACAAGAAGATACTTGAGGCAATAGTCATGTAGCTCTGCTGAAGGAGCTGAGAATACCATGGACTGAACATGTGAATATGATAAAGATTTAGAGAATTGGAAACAAAAAGGAGAATTTTTATTTAACATCAAAAGGAGATAGCTACATTTTCTAGAGCACATAATGAGAAAAGAAGGCTTGAAAAATCTGACACTCACAGGATATATTGAAGGGAAGAGCAAAAACAGTAAGTAACCTACCTAATAAATGCTTGTAAAGAGATGGTAGTACAACAATGAGATGGATATTAAGAGAACAGACATTATTAGAGACATTATTCTATTACAAAGAATAGGAAGTTGTGGAGAGCTATGATGGCTCACACCCTGGAAGAACATGGTACATAAAATGAAGCATACTTCTTCAAATCAAGTAATTTTGTTTTTTTAAGGAGGCATCACTTTTTCTTGGAAATTTTTTTGAATATGTAACATATCCAGCCTTTGAGATTTCACTCACCCTGATCGAGTAAAAACTTAATTGGGTGATTAAAGTTTATTGCTTTACTTGACTGTGGTCGATTAATTAAAAATCTGGAATACATGTCTTGAAACATGTCCCTTCAAATAGGAATCAGATTTCCTTTTTTATTTTACAACCCAAAAGTATGCCATTGATGATTCACAAGTTACTTAAAGTGACCTACAATGACATTATTGAACTCTGGTCTTATGCATGGCCAGTCAGGGTAAACATTCGTTTAAATAACACTTCCAGAATAGAGCCAAAATGTCTCTGTTACCCAGATTAAGATGTTCACAGATTTTTAGAAACTCATTTGGAAAAATATTATCCTAAACTCAACATCAATATTTCCTCCCCACTTACGAAAATTAAAAACAAACATTTGAAAGAAAGAAAAAAAATACACATACTTCTTTCAACCATTCACCAAAAAACAAGTTATACAAGTAATTTCTTTTTTATAGAAAATCGTTGAGAAAATCGGATTTGTTATTTTTTTTATCATCTATGAGATGGAGGTTGTAGTCAAACAAAAGAAAAAACTATGAATTTAGGTACCTCTACTCAATTACTAAAAAAAAACAGTATATGATGTTAAAAGAGATCAAATTTAACAAACACAAAGTTTTATCATCAAAATGTTTATGCTATTATTATTAAGAGGAAAGATCCAATTTTGTTGTTATTATTTTAAATAGGTTTTAAATCTTTTGTAACACATGTAAAATTTTAATTAAAATTTAATTTTTTGTTTTCTGTTAGCGATTCACGCTATGTTTATGTAAGGCAACTATTAAGAAAATGGAGTTGGGTGAGTAAATTTTCCCTCGCTCTCAACTGCCGGCCGAGTGATTTCTTTTTCAAATCTCAAAACCTGTATGTAACAAAAGCTGGAAGGAAGAATTCTGTTTCTTTTCTCAAATGTTTTGCTCTCTATAAGCAAAAGTTAACAGACAAGAGACTGAAAGTTTTTTATATTGAAATCTTTCTGCTTATCATTTGGAAAAATATCTGCTTTGTCTATTGTCTTTTTTTCCAATGTCTCATTTTTTATCTTCCATTTTATTTTCAGTTATTTTTAATACAAATCAAATCATTTTCACTTGCCGTATTTTAAGGAATCATTTTTCATTTTCTTCACTCACCACTCTCTTTTATTTTCAATCTATCTAATTCTTCCACTCAAAGAATAATAAGAATAAGAAAAACAACAATGACAGTCATAGATATCATCATTATTTTATTCTTATTGGTTGCAACAATATTAGCAAAATATTTTTCAATCATTTTCTTTTTAGAATTCCACTTTTTCATCTTGCCAACCAACTTTTTCTTCCCTATCAATAATATTCTCTTTTGCTTATTATTATTGTTTACATTACCAATAGTTATTATTGTAGTATTATCATTATTAAATACATATTATTTGCAACCAGATTATTTCCATCAAACATTTTTATATATTTTTTCTGTTTGTTCCTCGTCATTTTCTCAAAATGTTTTTCTCTCTCCTTTACTTTTGCAGTGTTTATCGATTTTTTTTGTACTTTTACTTTTCATGTTGTGATCACTGTTGTTTTTTTTATTCTCTAACATTTTTCATTTCTACTTTTACATTTTTTCCTATCAAAGATTTTGCATCAATATTTTTCTTGTTTCAAATTTTGGTTTTCAAATCAAGTATATATTTTTTGTATCTTGCCAAAAAAGAAAATAAAAACATATACAACTCAAAATGTTTCTTTATTCCATTGAACTTTGTATGTCGAAGCCTTCAACGATTTTTTTTTGCATGAACACATTAAGCACAATATTTTTATCTGCATCATAAAATTTTGTCACACCTTGTATTATTGGCATTTCTGAAAAATATGCAGTGTATACACAGCTTAACAAGACTTATTTCATATTCGTATATTATTTTCTTTTTACTGAAATAAATACAGCTTTTATTATTTGAAGGCCTGTTATGAATTATTAAAACTAATATCAAAATCTATTTATATCTCTAAGACAAGGTATTGTAACTATTTACACTATTCGGATTGTTGTCCTCATCTTTGTTACCATATTCACCTTCAATATCTGTCTATATTTTTGAGATGAGGTAATGGAATTATTTACTCTATTTACATTGTTTGGACTGTTATCCTCATCTTTATTGCCATATTCATAATGTCTTTATTCTATGCTCCATTTCCAAAGAAACCACATGGCCCAGTAAATAAAAGCATTGGTTGAGTCATCCAAAAAGTGACTTGACCCAAATAGTTATGAGTTCAGTTACTAAAGAGAATAAAGTGAAACTGAGACAACCAGAAATGTCATGGCATGTGGAACTAGAACAATCTACTGCTGTGGACTAAATAAACAGTTAAATGTTTGAGGTTATTATCAATCTCTGAAATGATTCATCATCTCACATCCAACAACCTATTCTCTGACAAGCAGTATCATTTCTGCTTCACCAGGTCTACTGCTGATGTGTTAATTGCCATCACTGAATATATATATATATCAAGCTCTTGATAAGAATGGCAAAGCTTGAGCTGTTGCTCTGGATATCTCAAAAGCATTTGACAGGATTTGGCAACTTGCTTTCTGCACAATATACAGGGCTACAGTATCTCAGGATGACCGTTCAATTTAATCCAATTCTTCCTATCTAATCATGAAATAAAGGTAGTTTTGAATGGGCATGATTCCAGATCCTTTCATACAAACACAGACATCACCCAAGGCTCTAACCTAGGTCCTATGCTTCATTAATGATCGTTCTGATGTAATCAGTTCCTAAGGAGGCATCTATGCAGATGACATTAACATTTACTCCTGCTTCAAGAAGAAATCTGCAAAGGCTGACAATATAAATTTCACTGCTTCTCTTGGAAAGAACCTCCAGTCTGTGATGGATTGGGACAAGAAATGGCAAGTCAATTTTAATGTTTCCAAAACAAAGCTTCTCCTTTAATCACCATAGAGAAGTTTTCCTACCTTCCATCAGTATAGATCATGCTAGTTTTCCAGAAAGCTATACATTCTCTCATCTGGCCTCAAATCAATAGCTGCATACACTGCTAAGAGGGTTGGGTCACTGCTGAGCTAGGAAGTTTTTTCTTGTCAGAACTCATCTTCCACATTTATAAATCTACCATTTGTCCATGCATGGAATACTGTTATCATACCTGATTGGGTATGCTTGCTATTCATCTTGGGGATCTTGACAATATCCAAACGAGGATCTTCAATGTAACCAATCCTGTTTTGTCAGCTCATCTTCAGTGACTTTCTCACTAATGGAATGTGGCTTCCTTTTGTATTTCCTACAAATATTTTCATGGCTCTGATGAGTTTCATTCCCTGGTGCTCCATCCACAAGAATTTACTCATGCTCCTAGACTGGCATCTAGGTCCCACCCTTTTGCAGTCAAAATAGGCAAATGTGACCAAAACTACTACTCTAGGAATTTCTTTTCTCACACTTCCTACCTGTGGAGCTCATTTCCATATACTTGCTTCCCTGATAGCTACAATCACCAAAAGTTTACATGCAATGTCAAATGCAATCTTTTATCTCCTTTCTTCAACATTCCTTGTAAATTCTCTTTCCCCATCCTCTCCTTTCACTGTAACCCCCTGCACACCAGTGGCAGTACTGCCTTGCTTGGGAGGGGGTTAACGTTTATGAAAAAAAGTTCAAAGTTGAGTGTAAAATGATGGAAATATTGTAAAAATTATAATAAAGTTGAAGACCACAGCCAAAACAATGTAAATAGCATAAATAAATATATATATATTGTGTATTTGGGCAACAATCTCTCTTTTATACAGGTTTCATTAAAAATGACAGACAAGATATTAACATTAGTGTTTTTATATCATTTTTCATGTGTTCTTATGATTTTTTTCTTTTCAGAACTCAAATTTTATAAGAACTGTCCAAAAGTTTTGTACATTCAAATGATTTCTGCTATAGTTTTAATAAAAAAGAGAAATCCTTCACTTAATAACATCGATTATGAACAATGTGCTTACTGTGTTTGGAACTTAACATACACAATACACTATATACATAAACTTTACACATGATTATTTACAAGTAAAACAAAATTAGTTCTTGATCAAAGCTGAAAGTACAGCTGAAAGTGCTCGAATGTACAAAACCTTCTCACAATTCTTTTATACTTTTAGTTCCAAAAAAAAAATCATAAAAATAAATGAAAAATTATATAAAAACTTAATTATAATACCTTGTTTGTCATTTTTAATAAAACCTGCATATATATATATGTTTTATACCTACCTATAGACTGGAATTGGATGTTCCTATTCTGTTAAATACATGGAAAAATACTATTGAAGTAAATGGCAGTAGAGAAAAGAGTGACTATATATGTACTGACGAGCAGTTCACTAGCTGTGTATCTTCTTCACACAGCGTACGAGTCTTGTACTTGTTGATATACTATTATCCCCAAACTCTGTTTTGCTGATTACTCATGCAGTAACATTATTGGGTTATGTCTATATAAAGATTTTGTTTGAAATAAGGAACTGCAGTCATTTAATCAATTGTTTGGTGTGTGATTTTGTGTTTGTTTGGTCATTTCATGTTGAATCAAAATGTGACAATAATGTGGCTCTTCTCAGAGAAAGAATGAATCCAATTCCAAAGCACATTTCAAGTGATTTAATCTTAACATCAAGTTTGCTGAGCAATAGACTCAACCAAGCAAACATCTTTGGCAGAGATGTTCATAATTTTGAAGTTAAATCATTCTCTAACCAACTTTAGGTGAACTCATTGTCATTTCTGTTGTCGGTTCATTAATGGTGTTGCATTTTAGAATAATATATCTTGACTTTGATGGAATGAATATTACCAAGCATATATCTGACCAGATAATTTATCATCTTCACAAACTTTAGTGCCATTGATTCAGATTGTCTGCTGAAACTAGTTTGTAGTTTCCTTTAATAGGATCTTAATTGTTAGTCGTTCAAGCTTTTGTCCATTTCTGATAATTTTAAAAAGTTTTCTGCTAATTCCTTGTTTGAAAACCTTTTGTACAGAAGAAAGTTTTATTTGCAAAAAAGAAAAATCTAAAATTTTAGTTAGTCACACAAACTGCATACACAGAATATGCACAACTGAAAAAAACTCCTGGTGAGTTGTTCATTTTGGAATTAATTTATATTTGATTGATTCAATTTCAAAATAATATTTTAATTGAACATTAGATATAGAGAAAAAAAAATGTAGTGTGTCTTTCAATTAGCCAGGTCTCCTTCAGTCTCCCAGGAGGATTGAAACCATTTTCTTAAGTGACAGATGAACAATCACTTGTTAATTAAGAATATGGAGACGAGAGCTAAAAAGAAACAGTTTAACAAGACAGAGTAGAATCTATTGACTGTTTTAGGACGAAGAAATTGTTGGGGATATTTTTTCTCACTATTTGAGAAAGAAGAATCTTTTCCAACTCATATGACAGTCGTTATTTTCTTAAGTGCTATATGATATTCTTCTCACCTCATTTTGGCCTATTAAATTGTTGTAGTGCTACATGTCCTCATCTCATTGTGGCCTATTAAATTATTGTGGTGCTACATGTTCTCACCTTATAGTAACCTATTAAAAATGTTGTGGTGCTACATGTTTTCATGTCATTGTGACCTATTAAAATGTCATGGTGCAAAGCTAAGTAATTCTTATCTGAATTTTTAGGATGACAGCCCAATGCAGTGACCCAACCTCCCTAAAAGCAAATCCAGCCACAGATTCAATGTAATCATTTCACTTCGGGTCAGTTGAGAGAGAGAGAGAGGAGGGGAATCACAGTGTGTCACTCTCCAGGAGACAAACGTCAACCATTCTGATGGCTGGTAGGAAATTTAATTCTATAAATGATCTTCTTACTTTTTAAAAAATTTTCACCACTCTTTTAAATAATTTCAAACCTTACAGGAATGTTGAGTCAGGAAATTTGTGAAATACTCAAGATGATTGTCTGCTGATTTCTCATACTACCAAATTAGCTGATTACTTTTGGCATATATTTTCTGTTTGAATCAAGTCACAAAGAATTTTTGGTTACTTGAATTGCAGCACCAGGTACCATACATCATATGCAAAATGATGTTTTCATGTAACTGATGTTTATAATAACTTCCATGATTTGGAAAACAGTTCTACTCACAGGTGTACATTGTACAAATACAAGGGTTAAAATTCTTCACCTTTCAATTTATACCTGTGGTATTCGATTACAATTAGTCAGAGGTGACATCAGGGGAGTAGGGGGAGCACCCAACAACTTAATCATTGTACTGGCTTCTATAAAAAAAAGTCAAAGTTATTGTTGAAAATGTAACAGTGTTTATCCCCATATTTGATACTCTAGACATGCAGTGGAAATGTGGTTCTACAGAAGGATGCTGCGGATATTGTGGACTGAACATGCAAGCAACGATGAGGTGTTGGAAAGAATAGCAACCAAAAGGAAATTAATACCGAGCATCAGGAAGAGACAACTGAAGTTCCTGGGACATGCAATGAGGAAGGAGAGCTTGGAGAACCTGATACTGACTGGCCAGGTAGAGGGAAAGAGAGACAGAGGAAGGCAGCGGATAATATATTTGCAGGGCCTGGTCGGGTTGATGACGGAACGGGGGTTGCCAGGAGTAACAGGAACAAACATACTAAGGGCCACAAGGGATAGGGAGACGTGGAGGGCCATGATCGCCTACGTCCTGAAGGGACAGGGCACATAGAAGTAGAAGAAGAAGACATAAATGGAATTTTTCTTCAGAAATCTTTTCTTTGAATTTTAAAATTCCTATGAGTAGTTGAATTTGTGTTATTCATTTTTGAGATCATTTAAACATGAAATAAAATCAATTCATCAATTCGTGAATGAAGCATAAAGAAAGGAAAATCAGTTGATTGTCTAAAAAAAAATGAAATTTACAAAATGAAAAACAAAACAAAAAAAGCTAGCAGTTAAATATTTTTGGAGACTAATTTTGTGTAAAAAAAAATTTGTTTGAGATACAATTTGACAAAAATCATCTCTAGTATTTACATTATTTGGACTATTGTCTTCATCTTTGTTGCTATTTGTACAACGTTATGCCCGTTGTATGCTCTGGCCTTCTTCAGGTGCTAAGAATTTCAAACCGAACCCTTTATTACAATCACTGGGGTATATGAACTCAGTTCCTTGCATTAAGCCTCAATTGGAAGTCATGAGTTATTTCCCTTTAACCCTGCAAGTTACTTGCTCACTACTGCTGTAATTGTAATTGTGATTGTAATAAAGGGTTTGATTCAAAATTCCTAGCACCTGAAGAAGGCCAGAGCATACAACAGCCAAAACATCATACAAATGGCAACAAAGATGAGGACAATAGTCCAAATAATGACATCATTTCCTTGTCAGTATATCTGTTTGTTGTCAATGTATTTGTGATTAATGAGTTATCACTTGGTTCAAGCTTATGTTGTCATGGATGAGTGGCAGCAACAGCAGCAGCAGTTTTTAGCTTGCACAGATTACATCATTTTTGATGTTGATCGGCCCTGAGCTGATGAACATATCAACGAATAATAAAATCAGTCATGCATTTGTGGTATTGTTCACTAATATTCTTATTAGTTAAGATATGGTTATTGCGAATTAAATTTGACTAAAGTCTCGGAATGCATCCGGAAGTATCGACCATTTTCTACTGTCATTGCTTTCAAAGTAGTTTCAGTGTTGATGGGCAAACTCAGCAGCTTTTATTTATTATTCTTTAAATGACATTAGCAATGAAATAAGTGAGCAGTTCAAGAAATAAAGGATATCCAGAAGACATCAACTTGTCCAAATGAGGTAGTTGAGAGAATTTGTGCTTCCTTTATATTTCGAGGGATGAGAACAGAGGAGTAGCCATATTTGAACTCTCAAGTCAATCTCAATCCATCTGTTTACAATTTGAATGAATAGTTAAGTTTCAGAATTCTTCTTCATCTTTCATATATACTTATTCATTTTCAAACTGTGTTTTGATGACAATCGACAAGACATTAAAAGTTGGTACTACAACTTCAAATGATAATTTCAGAACATACACAAATAAGTATATATATATATATATATTCCATCCAGATATTATAAAACATAACAAAAGAACTGAATTCTTGTGGAATAAAGTATTTCAGGTTTGAAATATTAGAATATCATAATGTACAAATAAGTAAACAGCAGATTTATTTATAAAGTCTTTTATTATATGATTGTCAAAAAAGTTTAATTTAATTAGTATTTTGATTTGGTGAGTTTTAATATCTACATGTCTGCCAGAACATTCTCAGATCAAATTTCCACTTCTGAACTTGGTGAACCACTTACAAACAGTACTCACTGTAATAATGCCATTTCCATAAATGGCAAATATCTTTTTTACTTTGTTCAGTGTTTTTCATCTGCAAAAGAGCATCAAATTATGAAGATGCATCTCATTTTCCTTCATTATCAATTTTAAAAAACTAACATTTAAAATTTACATGTTAATTCATATAGTAAAAGACATTGAAATATAAATTTTTCAAAAAAACAAAGATCTGCCATGAATTTTACTCACATTTAAAACAAACTTATGTTCAAGTGCCATCAATTAAAAAAGGCTACCAAATTTTGTTCCAAAAAACTGAATAGATCATTTGTTATTATTTATCAAGTTTTCTAATATTCATGTTCTTGAATGATTTTTTAAAAGTTGAAAATAACATTTCTGTAAGATATTCAAAAATTAAACATATTTGCAATCTGAAGAACTTTAGGATATTTTTTTAATAATAGATGCCTTCAGGAAAATCTATACACAATACACAGTAATATATTTATATATGTTTGTGTATTTGTGAATGTGTGCATACATTCTCTCCATTTTCAGTATATACTTGCATTTATATAATAAATGTACCATCTGATTTTCAGCTTTTAGTGTTTGTTTTCATCAGAAATATTTAGATTTAGTTGGAGGTATAAAATTTTATCATATAATGCATCTTAAAAATAAATAAACATAAAATTATTTCAAAGAATTATATTCCTAAGAAGGCCTCCAGCTTTGCCACATGCTAATACAATACAAAACAACTGTTTCATCATTAACAGAACCATATATAAGAGATAAAAATTGTAGTGAAGCAAAGAAGACCTCTAGGAAGTAAAATTGAAGTCAAGAAAGAAAATTTAATGAAACTCGTAGGCGGGGGATTAATGAAGGTTATAGAATATCAAGAGTCATAGTGACATGTCAAATAATAAAATGATAGTTTATTCTGGTAGATAGGAAATTGTGTTTAATGTTTTTTGATTTGATATTTTGCAGATTTACTTAAAAAATTCACCTGCATTTAATGTTTGTTAATAAAACATAACAAATCTCTTAAAACAACTTATTAATTTATTGAAGTATAATAGACAAATTAAAAATCCCATGATACATAAGACACACTTTATAATTAACTAGGTATTTTTTGAAAAATATTTGAAGATTTAATTACTGATCATAATAGCAAGTCAAAACTAGTAAATCTATGGTGTCCTTTGTCTTTCTGTCCCAACAAAGGATCACATTTCTGACTGCTTAATAAATACTATTATTAATAAAAGGTTACTATTAATTAGATTTGTAACAGTTTTGCACAATGTTATATGTATTCACATCATAAACAACTTACACTTGCCACCATGAGTGTAATTTATTATCTTGACACAGCAAAGATATAACTGACAAAAATATATTCCAGCCATGGATGGTGGTGATGTGGCACAATATCAAAAGACAGAAATATAGACAATAGCCAACAAAGATATGACTGATATCAAGGGCAGGGAACACAGGCGAACAACAAAAGGCATGAAAGTTGATAGCCAGCAAAAGTATGATTGACTTCAAGGACATCAAATAGAGGCAATAACAAAGGCTTGAAAAATGATAGCCAGCAAATATGATTCACAGATGTATCTAGCCATAGATTGTTCAAGTTATCTAACTTGGTTGTGTCCCTTGTCTTTCTAGAATAAAAATGGAGTCACAGGTCATGACAGTAGCATGTCACTAAAAAACTAACATTGGCAGCAAAAGCTGTCTTCTTTCATGTGATGGAAATTATTATTACTGTTCAACTGATGTTGAAACCTGTTTGAAAGAAAGATGGCACTTATTTTGCAAAGTGAAGAATTCTACATGAAATGAAAGCAGGATATAAGTATATGGTCTATCTTCACAGATTTACCAAAAGAAAAACAAGGCCCTGCAGTATCTTTGTCACTACCTCAGAATATACGGGAATGTGTTTTTGGATATAGCATATATCGAGTGAACAGACGGGTTGAAAGTCATTACAAATAACTTAGATGAAATTTATTACAAGATGAAAACATGATGGCAAATATTTCATTCCAGGAATGTTACTCCTACAAAAGGGAAGCTGAAGTGAACATAAACAACTTTTTGGTATGTTATGAATTTCTGTACTAGAAAATACATATATATAAAATCACTGCCAGAAGGAGTCCAGACCTTTTTTGTTTTGAATGCAGCAAATGTATCTGAGGAAAATGAAAAGATAGCAAGAACAATACGTGGAAGCTTGACTTACACAGCAATGAAAGAAATATTAAATAATTTTCTGATATTTCCTCCTACTATTAAAAAGGAAATTGAGAAAGTAAATTTTAATCAGGACAGAAGTAGCAGGGAACAGAAAACCTACCAAGGAAATAAAACAAATCAAACAGATAGACAAGGTAAGATAATTTACTGTTTTAAATGTAATTCAACTAAGCATTTTATCTAAGAATGTAACGGTTTTAGTTCTAGAAAAGATATTAACACTGTTGTGGATTCAGACCAGGTACGCCTTACATAATATTGAGTCACGTTACTGAACATTGATAAATGACTCTAATATAAAAATGTCCAACGTTGTGAAAGAGAAACTGGGTATGGCAGTGCTGGACTCTACCAGTTCTTGAACTGTTGTAGAACTTTGGTTCAACATGTTCTTTGATACAAAGGTAATCAGTCAGTGAAAACTGTGAGGTCTAACAGGACACTTTGTTTTGAAGATGGAGTAAAGATAAAAGGTATTAAAGCAGTCAAATTTCCCTTAACTATAGGGGACGTAAAAGGTTTCAGAACGTATAAAAGTATTAATAGCAATAGGGAGAGAAAACCACATTATAAAAAATATTTATAACAATAGGAAGAGAAGATAACATTATAAAATAATAAAAGTACTAACAGCAACAAGGAGAGAAGGCAACGTAATAAAAGTACTAATAGTAACAGGGAGAGAAGACGACATAATAAAAATTACGAATAGCAACAGAGAGAAGACAACATAATAAAAGTACTAATAGCAACAGAGAGAAGACAACATAATAAAAATTACTAATAGCAACAGGGAGAGAAGACAACATAATAAAAGTACTAATAGCAAAAGAGAAAGAAGACACCATAATAAATTACTACTAGCAACAGGGAGAGGAAACAACATAATAAAAGTACAGATAGCAACAGGGAGAAAAGACAACAAAATAAAAGTATTAATAGCAACTAGGAGCGAAGACGACATAATAAATGTACTAATAGCAACAGGGAGAAAAGACAACAAAATAAAAGTATTAATAGCAACTAGGAGCGAAGACGACATAATAAATGTACTAATAGCAACAGGGAGAGAAGACAACAAAATAAAAGTATTAATAGCAACTAGGAGCGAAGACGACATAATAAATGTACTAATAGCAACAGGGAGAGAAGACAATGTAATAAAATCATTAATAGCAACAGGGAGAGAAAACCACATTATAAAAAATATTTATAACAATAGGGAGAGAAGATAACATTATAAAATAATAAAGGTACTAACAGCAACAGGGAGAGAAGACAACATAATAAAAGTATTAATAGCAACTGGGAATAAAAACAACATAATAAAAGTACTAATAACAGCCAGGAGAGAAGACAACATAATAAAACTATTAATAGCAACAGGGAAAGAAGACAACATAATAATAGTATTAATAGCAATCAGGAGAGAAGACAACATTATAAAAATCCCAATAGTAACAAGGAGAGAAGACAACATAATACTAATTACTAATAGGTATGAAAAAATTTCATAAATTCATACATGGTAGAGAATTCATACTACAGACAGACAATCATTCATTATTGTGCATATATTGATCAAAAAAGGGTGTTCTCACACATACAGTAAATAAACTGCAGCCCTGAGCAATTATCCTATTGAACTACAATTATAAAATGGAGTTTCTACCATCCAAAAAATTAAGTCATGCAGACTGTTTATCTAGGTATATGCAAAATTCTGCAAATTACTTGAAGACCTTGAGGACACAGTGTAATTGCAGTGATAAGGGCCAAAAATGAAATTGAGAATATATATTATACAAACAGTAAGAGAATTGCCCACAACATTGGCGGAAATAAGAAAAACAAAAAAAAATCAACTTTATAATGAAAATGAAGAAGCAATTAAGATTTAAAGAAAATATTTCTGAAAATAATGCTTTTTTATTATGCAATAATGTACTTATATATATATATATATATATATATATATGTGTGTGTGTGTGTGTGTGTGTGTGTGAATCATTTCCCACCAAAGCAAGGCAGTTTTACTGCCACTAGAGTGCAGTGGTTTACAAAAGAGGAAAGTGATGAGAAAGTGGAACAAGTTATAGGGTATGTCAAAAAATGGGTAAGAGAAGGATGTGAATACTGGTGCGAACAGAGCTGCATGAGAGTAGAGTGGATAGAAAAAAGAACATGAGGGAAAAGATGTGAGTCAAGAGAACAGGAGATAGTAATTGACCTTACATATCAATTCTTGGAGACTGTAGTTGTCTAGAGCTTTGTAGAGACCAGTGAGGGGGTAATGTGGACGTCATTCAGTTGAGCCTCAGTTCTAGGTGGGAAGTCAGGAACAGATACCCCCCAGGCAAATCCAGTGTCAAGTTGGCAGACAATCCGGGAGCAAAACACTCAGCCTTGTTTGCCGAAGATGTGAGGACCTGAAATTCACTGATTAGAGGGGGTAATTGAGGGTTTATTGTTATTTAGTACACTTTTACAGAGCTGCCAGTAGTCTTTGGAGCCGAACTTATGGGATGCTATATACTGCTTCATTCCGTCAGCAAACACTAGTTTAGTGTCATTAAATATCTTCTTGGACTCATTATGAACAGAGGCAAAAAGGTGCCTGTTATGGTCAGACGCATGGCTCTGATAAATCCAGAAGAAGTGATTCCAGTGGGTGATAGCTGCCGAGCAAGCAGAGGAGAACTAGAGGGAATGAATGGAGTTTTAAGTTACAACTTCCTGGCTGGATGAAAGCATCAATGCCAGCCTTCACCCAAGAGGAGAGTTTGGATGCAAAGTCTTCAACAAGAAGACTAACACTTTGTTTCAAGGGATGTCACACAAGAATTTATGGAACAAGTCCTAAAGGGGAAGGGGAGTGGAAGGATATGCAGAATGAATTGTGATACCACCATCATTGCAAAAACATATGATAAAAGAATTTCACATATGACATCTAGGAATTTCTATAAATCCTTAATTAGGTGTTATAAATATTGGCCAAAAATGGATCAAGATGTCAAAAATTTAGTGAACTCATGCAGAATTTGTGTCACTGCCTATAAAATATCAACCTTGGCCGAAAACCAATATGCCATAGTACATATATATAGACTTCACAAGAACATTAAACAGAGCATACCATCTGGTGGTAGTCAATAGTTATATTAAATGGCCAGTAATATTAAAATGTAGAAAACTGACTACATGAAATTTTTGCAAAGTTCAATATACCTGACTATTGTTTCAGATAATGTGACACAATTCACGTCTCGTGAATTTAAGGCTTTCTGTAAATCATTAGCAATAGAACATATTACAAATCCTTCTTATTACCCAAAATCAAACAGACAAGCAGAACAGTTTGTCAAAACATTTAAAAGGATACTAAAATAACAATGAGTAAATACTTCGAACCTGGAGATAAGGTATTTTTAAAATGTATCAACATAGAAATGAATTCTGGGAAAATGGCATGATAAAAAATGATCAGCAAAATGACATCCATAGTACAGGGACAAAGGTGGAATATAAACCACACCTTAATCAGTTAAAACAAAGATTCCCTGGTTTAGAAAGTCTACAAAAAGAGGTACCTATGGAAATTTTGTATGACACATTTTATATACCTATGCCATCAAAAATTGTTGAACCAAGGGTTTATAGTAAGAGAAAAAGACTAGCAACAGAATTTCTAAATGTTGAACCAAAGCTGAAGAAATCTAAACTTTAAAAGAAGTCATCGCAAAGGTGAGTTGTCATATAAGAAAGAAAAATTGCTGCTGACACTTGGTTTTGAACATGGATTGCCAGAGAGCAAACACAGTCAACATTGTTTTGAAGTAATTAGAGATATCGTGCTGATGGTATCACATGACTTATAAAATAGACACACACACATATATATATATATATATATAAAACAAGCATTTGGTGGATATTATTCTTGTACCTGTGACTTTACAAAAGTGACTTTACAGAACAATGATTGGTGATCTCCTTTGCTTCAATGACAGTATTTCAGTTGTCTGCCTTCTGATGAAATTGGTGAGGCACCATGACCATAAATAAACATGGCAGATATAGATACTGGGAGTTGAGAGTACATTTAAAATTAACAGTAGGCCCATTGAGCTATTTGGTCAGTTTCACTAGTATACTAAGTGTAGTCATAATGTCAGTATTCTTCATGTACATATGAAATGTAACTATCAACTAATTTACATTATTTACATCATTGATCCTGTCTTTCTTGTCTTTATTACCATATTCATAACCTTTCAACCATTATACATTACAAACTTCTTCAGGTAATATACGTTATAATTTTGAACCAAAACATTTAATCAGTCCACAGCAGTAAATTTTAATTCTATGTGCCTTTTTAGTATATCTCAGTATCAGTTAATTCCCTTTTGTAACTCAAAACCAAGTTTTCATTCCCTGTGGCCAGGTATTGAACTCACAACTCTTTGGGTCAAGTCACTTTATTTTTTATTTCAACCAACACTTTTATTCATTGGGCCATGTGTCACATCATTGAGTGAATTTTGAGAACTTATAAATCTAATGTCTCAGTAAAAAGATTTTTTTACCAGAGCTCATATTACAACTTCTGTTATTGTCATTTTTGTTAGCTCTGTGTATTACTGATTCCCATTTTGTATTCAAATGCTTGGACTGCTAAAGAGATTTTTGTTGCCTAGCATATGTGCTGATTTCTTAAATTTTCATATTTTCCAGTAATCTTCTCTGTCTATTAATTCACCTGCATCCCACAGAGAGCGGTAATTTTCTTTTTCTCTTCTAATGTGTATCACTTGAAGAAGGTTGAGTGTACAATGACCTATACGTCAAGAATATAAAAACAAAGATGAGGACAACAGTTCAAACAATATAAATAGATACTAATGAGATATACAATATTTATTACATATAAATGACAATTGTAGACTTATATATTTGTGGTTTGTGATTGTTAGTATCTTACAAAAGGGGCTTGTGAGACTAGAGAAACTCCTCTTTACAACTTGCCTTTCAGTATTAAGATAAAAAATGACTATAGAAAATATGGTATATTGTTTTGATAAATAGATTTATGGCCTAACATTTTTACCAGTTGGTTCATATTAATTTTGAAAAATATTGGTTTGCAGACTGAAATCTGACATTATGTCAATATAAAAATGAAAATATCAAATTTTCAACAGGAACAGAAAATTTGATCACATTTCTACTGATTGATTTATCCAATTCACAGGGATTCTTACTGCAGAAAAACCAATCATCCTTAATTTCTTTAAAATGCATTATTTGACAAGGATGAAAATGTTTTATTTCAATCAATACTTTTTTTTTAATTTGATGTCAAAGCTTCTTCTTCAAATTGACATCTTTTTTTTATGTGCCATGTCTCTTCAGGACGTGGGCGATCATGAGTCTGCAAAACTTCCTGTTCTTTGTAGCGCTGAGCAAAGTTTGTGTTTTTTGCTACCTCCCCTAATCCCTGTTCTGTCAACCATCTGCAAAAGCTCGTTAGTGAGTATACACGTCTCTTTCCTCTGTCCCTCTTGCCTTTAATATGTCCGGTCAGTGTTGAATTTTTTTCCCCTTCTTTCTTTTCATTATGTGCTTTGGAAATTTCAAGTGTCACTCTCTGATGCTAAATGTATCATTATCCTTATTTTGTGGCTACTACAGGTCAAATGCGTTTTAACTTTTTTAGAAAACTAAGTACCTTAAGTCAGTCAAAAATCTAAATTGAAATCTCTTATGATGGGAGTGGGGTGCTTTAATCTGAGGAGACATCACAAGGATGGGAAAGAGGAGATAAGCAAAATTCATCATTTTCCTCATTGATGCATGAATTGATATCCTCTAAGAGATTTTAGAATTTTTTTCTAATGGTTTGTCTGTGTATGGGTAGGTTTGGGGGTTTCATTCCACAAGTGATATCACTACACAAGTTATGGTAAGGATTATTGGTGTTTGCACCAGGGAGTGGCTATGAGGAAACACAGTCATGAAGAAGGAATTCAGGAAGGCAAAATTGAACTGTGGCAAACCCGTCAGTTCATTAGTCATTGAGTTTTATACTTTATATCAGATTTCTTTTGTTATTATTTTAAGGATACGAAAATTTACGAAAATTCACAATGACATGTGAAATCCTGGTTTTTCCCAAATAGAAAAAGGATTGACCATGTGGTTAAAGAAAATGTTGAAACCAGATTTTGCAAGTAGGTGTTAAACTGATTTTCTGACCAATGAGGGTGACCCACAAGACCAAAAAAAACTTAGGGATCCAGTGCAAAATTTAAAAAAAAACTATATATAAATGATCTCCATGTCAGTCAAGTCAGATGGGCCCCGTGAGAAAGACAAAACTAAAATGTAACTTGAACTTCAAATCAACCTGGAGATAAGGTCAGGTTGCACCTTGTTCTCTTTCTTCTTCTTTCACGATGTACAAGGAAGACACAGCCCACTTCTTCAATGGTGACCCCTGAGGGCTGAAAAGAACATGCACTCCACTTCTTCAGTATACAAGATGCTGTGGTTGAACATCTATTTTGACAGGGGAAGACATGGAGAATAACTGCAGGGAATTAATCTGAGTAAAGAGGCCACTGCTGGGAGAAGCCACACCTTCAGAACAAATGTGAAAAAAGAAATATATGAAAGCAGTTACAACTGTACATGGACATAGGTCAAGGGTAAATGGTGGTTAGCAAATTCTTTGCTTGAAGAGTTTGACGTTGTTTGTTTAAGCCTCCAAACAATTCGATAGTTTCATTGTCTTTACTTGTGCTTGAGAGGTGACACTTAATTTATAGTAATTTCATCGTTTTTATTTTTAATATTTTTAACTAACTCTTGAAGAATTTCTGAAGGGATGTAATAATTATAATATTAATTAATATAATATTAATTATAATATTTGATAATATTTGAGGCTTAATTTATATTGTTAGCATCATTTGATTATTATAACTTTAAATAGTTTTTTTGTTTACTATGAGTATTTCATTTATATGACGGGATGCTGAAAAGATCTCAACCTATTCCACTTTGTTTTTGTTAAAAGGGCTTCTTGATCAGACCATGAACATTTCAGCAAGCTCATGTATTAGATACACACTTGTATCATCCACAACATTAACTGAAACTGAATAAAAAGGTAAGAAAATAACAAAACACGGCAATATATTAAAAAGAATCTATAAAATTTTGTCCAGGGACTTTCTGTATAAAATTTAACTGAAGCTGATCAAGTCCTTTCTAAACAATTCTTGTCAGAGTCGATTGTCAAACTTGGACATACATAAATGCACGCTTTTATTTATTCCATATTAAAAGTTAGCATTTGCCAAGGCCTATAACTCTGTTCTCCTCTTTGACTCTTGTGCATTGTGTGGCAGATGCTTTGAAGCTGCTTGTCATTTGTGACACTTTCCTGCTTCCTTAAATTCATCAAAGCAATCTTTATAATGGATGGACAGAATAGAAAAGAAGGAATCTCTCGGAAAATATCTTAAAAGACATCAAATAGAAAAGCTTTCTATTACATGTTCCTTTTGTTGATAAAACACGATGCCTATATCAATCCGTGTATAGATCTGATTACATAGAAATGTAATTTTTCTCTCCAGATGGGAAATTGCAGGTTGAGGAAATTATTGAAAATATTGAATATCCTCTCTTGTGCATTTCCAGGTCTCTGATGGGCACGATATAACCTCTGAAAATATTTTTCTGAAAGATTCTTGTGGATAAAATATTTCAAAGTTTTGTTGATTTGAAGGAAGAATAAATTTACAGTCAAAAGAATATGATCCTGATATAAAATTCAATGTACCACAAAATAAATTCATAGACTCTACCTTAAGAAAGGTATGAGTTTGTCTCTTATCCAGATCCCCTAGCTATAGTTTAAATAGCATCATAGACTTACCTCCCAAGTCTTTGGTGACAACCAATCAAAGAGAATGACAACTCTGAATTCAAAACTATGGAGATGTATAGCAAAAAGATTGTAAAATGTTCATTTTTTTCTGCCTTGTAAACAATTATTTTTCCTCTGTGGTAGTCCACTACACTCTCCACTGATCTCATGATCGCAGCAAATGCAGGCATAGGGAAACCTCTTCTGCTGGGCACCCATTCAAGGGGAAGCAATATAAACTTCATCTTCAGTTGAATCACTGCTAGTTGAGCCATTGAATTCTCCTGTGCCAGACTCTGCTCTGCTGGTATCAAGAGAAAAAGTCAATCTCAAGTTAACTAACAGTTCACTTTCTGTTAAATCACCATCATGTTCAGATAGAGAATACAACCCTCAAAAGGAATGCAAGTTGTTCACACGATGAACAATTCTATCAATCTGTACTGACTACATTTTTTAAAATTTTTTTTAGTATCATGTGGCCCCAAGCAAGGCATTTTACTGCCACTGTTGTGCAGGAGGTTACATAGGAGGAATGTTATGTGAAAGAGTGACAGGTTACAAGGGGCGTCAGGAACAGGGTATGAGAAGGAAGAGAATACTGATGAGAGTAGAGTAGATGGAAAAAGAAGCATGGGAGAGAAGATGTACATTAGTGAGATAGGAGATGACTATTGATTTTACATTTGAATTCTTGAAAATTGTAGCTGTCAGGAAAGCAAGTAAACAGAAGGGAATTCCACAGACGGGAAATGAAAGAAAAGAAACTGCTGGAGTAAAATTTGCATTTACAATTTATCAGTTTCACAGTAAAAGTGTGGGACCTAGTTGCTCATCTTGTGGCTTGAGGAACTTCATATATAGGAGGTACCAGAGAGCTGAGTTCATCAGAGCAGATGCCGTGAAAGTATTTGTAGAAGCCACATTGTGCTGGTGAGAAAGCAGCTGTATCCTAGCTGCCAAGTCAAGATTGATCACATTACAGATTCTCCATTGGATTTGGTCATGGACACCTAGGTGGATAGCAGGAGCACCTGACCAGATACAGCAGCATACTGCTAACCATGGTTATACGACCTATCTTAAACTTGGTTGTACACCTACCTTGCAGAGTCTTAACCTAGACAATATCTCTCCTTTCTTATGACCCTTGATTATTCAACGATTTCTGCAGAAATATCAAATTGATGCCCTCTGCTTGAATGTAGTACTTATATAGCTGTAGATGGTGACAGGTTGTCCTTACGAGTGACGTTATGCCAGTGGACTGACTCTGATATAGAGCACTGTTTTCTAGTGGCAAGAGTTTTAATGCTTCTCCCGTCCACAAAACCATTTCTGGTTGATGTATAAGCACATCAGAAATGAAGCTGCATGTCCTAGTCACTGAGGAATTTTCTGAAGTGCCCACAGGTAAAATCCATGTTGTTATCAGTTAAAACTTTGGTTGGTGGAGTCTGCTGAAAAAAAATTGATGTTAAACGGTTATAGATATTGGTGAAGTTTTATCTATGAAACGGTAACCATATTGGAAATTGAGATAGACGACAATCAATAAGGGTTAGGAAGTGTCCATTGCAGTAGTGTGTGATGCTCAATGCTAACCTGTTCCTGTTGTTTTTCACTGCCAATTTTCTATTCTGCTCATGTACTGGCACAGTCAATAGATTGGCAAACTTCATAATTTGTGATGACTGATTTTGTGACTGTTGTTGATACTGAAGCTGTTGTCTGTCAATCATCACAGGCAACCTCTCCTGGCTCCCATAAGCATGGACCAAATGAGTCTCCCTGAGAGCAATACACTGCGCCTCCTCGGCCTTACCCTCTCTTCTGATCTCAAATGGAACCACTACATTGAGTCCATAGCTAAATCCACTGCTAAGAAGGTTGGGTCACTGTGTCAGGCCAGAATGTTTTTCCCGCCTGAAAACATCCTGCATATATACAAATCAACCATTCATCCGTGCATGGAATACTGCTGCCATATATGGTCAGGCACCCCTGTTGTTCATCTAAGTGTTCTCAACAGGCTCCAAAGGAGAATCAGTAATGTGATAGGTACCAACTTGGCGGCTTGACTACAGCCACTTTCCCACCGACAAAATGTGGCCTCCCTTTGTCTGTTCTATAGATACTTTCATGGCTTTCTGCTCGAACGAACTTAAGTCACTGGTGCCTCTGCAACAGGTGTTTACTCATGCAACCAGATTGGCAACTGGGTCCCACCCATTCACAGTTAGATTAACCAAATGCAGCCAACAATTCTACTCCTGCAGCTTCTTCTCTCGCACTTCCCGCCTGTGGAACTTGCTTCCATATTCTTGCTTTCCTGACAGCTACAACTTCCAGGAATTTAAATGCAATGTCAATACTCATCTATTAACCACTTGACTCTAGTTCTTTCACCACCCTGTATATCCTTTCTTTTCTCTCCACCTTTGCAACTGTCATCACACCTGTATTCCCATCCTTCTCTTCCTCTTCACTCTCTTCTACTTAATCTTTTTACTCTTATGTAGCCCCCTGCACATCAGTGGCATTACCGCCTTGCTTGGGGTGATACGATTAAAAAAAAAAAAAGTATCACCAAATCTGTTAAAATACAATGCCCTCTTCACACCCAAGTGCACACTTTGTCAGTAGAAATTAGCTACCTGAATTTCACATAAATTTCTACAATGGCACACCCCAGTTGTACAGGTTTGGCTCCTTCATTGTGCAGCTCCAACGACCTGTTGAACACTCTGGTGTTAATATGCTTATCATCTTTAGTCAGATGCAACCAACAGACATCCTCAACAATTCACTTCTGATGCCACTCCTATGATTAAAGAACTGGCGTTCACCTTAACTTTCATTTCATAGCCACTGGCACACCAGTCCCCTCCAACAGGAACCATTTCATGTACTCTGGTTACTGTCTCAGCATGCAATGGATTAAGGCATTTTCAATTGTGTCATCCCATCTCTTGGATACCACATTAGCTTGTTGCTTGATAAAGACAGTTGCTATTCTTAGTCACCCACACACAGAAATGTGTCCCATAAGTTGTCCATACACACACAAAAAAAACATGCTTCAGCAAGTAATGATTTCAGGAAGGTCAGGTCTTTACTTCCTCACTTCCATCAAAGAGTACCATTCTCCCCCAAGATGTGCAGGCCTGATACTTTGGTTCTGTCTTTCAGTCTCTCTAGGCCTTTGCAACTAAAATCAAATTCGATTGAAAAGCCAGCAGACTAGGGAATATCTTCATCAGGGAAGCAGACTTCTCCTGAATTAGCTATGCACATTCCCCCAAGCAACTGAATCACATCAACCCCCAAAGGCAGATCAAAGCTTTGCAATGTTCTATCCACAAATCGGACTTCAATGTTCACGGATCAAGCATGACCAACATACAAGCTGACTGCTCTATGCTCATAGTCTATGTCATGGGGAAACACACCTATTCCTCAGATAATGGACTCTCCCTCCTATATTAATAAGAGTTAACAGAGAAGTTCTTGAGAAGTTCTTGGAAAGTTCATAGAAGTTCATTAGAGTTCTATTGGAGTTCAGTAGAACTACTAGGCAGTTGATATTAGTCGGTAGTTAGCCGAATACTAAAAAGTCAGCTTTCAGTGGAAGATTACCAAGTTCCTAACATCTTGGATGTGTTAATTTGATTAGTAACCAACATAGCACGATTATCACCTTCAGTGCAAAAACTACTCCACAGCAGTATATTAACAATTAGTGACTGTCAACACTGTCACGAAAGGTGTCGTACATATCTTCTCACTAGTGTCTGCAAGGAACCATAGTCTGTATTTCTGTTTATTTACAAGAGCTTCAATGGCTGGTAGTACATCAACATCTCATCCTCTAAATCATTTTCCCAGGCACTCAGATGAAATGTGTCCAACCTTGTTGCAACAAAAACAATGCACTTCATGGCACGATCTGTGCACCTGGTTTGGTGTTTGTTAAATGGGCAGAGTGACCGACTTGTAAGGTTTTTGGTAATCAGTCATAATTGTCACTCAAGGTCATAGTCTCTATTCTGGACAATGCTCAAGAAGCTGTCTAATGTCCTGTGGGAGCCCAAGCATGAATGTGCATATTATCTACTGCTCAAGAAACTGTCCGCCAACCAGCTGAGTCAAGTGCTGTTGCCCCAGCAAAATTTATCAACAATTTTCTCAGTATAAAGTCACCTCACCATGAACTAGTAAAATATATTGAAGCTGTCAACATTCAACAAATACCTGCTGAAATGGCCACAAAATGAAGGTATTGGTGGTACCCAGGAGTTGAGGGAATGGCGTTAGCAGGAAGTGAATGTGTCCCTGTTAGATTGCAGTGAATTGAATTGTTTTGCAGAAGCATTTACTGCCAAAATAGGCAAAAAGGTTGTGAACTTTTTGTTTTTTTCTACCTTGTAAGTAATTCCCACAATCCATTTCTTCTCGAACACTCAACTGACAATAATAAGTATAGCCTGTTTGGTACAGCAGTAACCGTTCTCCTGTTGCCTATTCCTGCTTTGTTTATCTCCTCATTAACAGTCAAAATTTACATATATGTAAAAAAGATCATCTACAGGATCCGTTTTAAATTCATAAAACAACAAAGCTGACATTTTTTCCTTTATGGACAGTTGACATGTGAGAAATATACAAATCTGTATTCACGCTGAAAGTACGTCATTTTCTTTTAGCATTGCGAAAAATGTATGCACTCCTGGGCCTCTTTTCCATCTGCAGTAGTTCACTATAAGAAGGCAATGGTAAAACACTTCACTATCATTTCCAAGGAGTAATGGCAAGTTGTTGCATTACAACTTCCATCAGACACCGGATTCTTTGAAAGTGTGCAGTTTCTTTCAGTCAAATGCTTGTGGCTTAAGAATTTAAAATTACCCCTTGGCCAGATCGTTACTCCCTAGTGAAAAAAAATTTCTAACAATTAAACAGATTTAATTGTTAGGTTGGAACCTACTGCTGTAAGCAAGGGAAGTAATGATGACGTATAGATGAGGTGGAAGTTGTACAGTCTAGCAGTTGATTTGCCTGTCTATTCTATTAGGCCTGTTTTGTCCCTCTATGTGCCTTTTTCAGAATGGTCAGTTTTATAGATAAAAATTTTCTTTGTCTTGACACCTTCATCTAAAAAAGTAATCTATATTCTTTCCATGACTTTTTCACTGTTTGAATCTTTTGCTCTGTACTTTGAAGTTGACTTCACTTTCTGATAACCATTAGTCAAATTCACTTTTGTGACAGGTCCAATTGTTTTCATTTTAACAAGACTTCCGCTAACTCATATTGCTACAAATTTACAAATAATGAAAAAAGAATGTGCAGTTAGTCCTGATCAACTACATTCTGAAGGGATATCGAATTTAATATATATAGAGAAAGAGAGCCAGAGACATACAGCCCTGATGAGTGAGAAAATCATTATGGTGTCTTCATGAAACTTCGAAGCTAACATGAATACATTCTATTAAATAGACAAACTGTTTGTATATATCAACGCTCTATCTACATCCTGATATCAAGAACTTTATGATAAAAAACCTGCCTGCCAGAACATATTTTCTCAGTAATAACTGCTGAAAAATAACAACCTTGGCACTAAATACTCTCACAATTAAACACTATATATATATATATATATATATATATATATATATATATATATATGTTATTACACAACCTGCCTTTTATTATTTTTCATTTGAAACAAGCTGATTTCTTTCTTTTTCAGTGGAACTTAGTAAGGATAAAAATAATCATTTGATAAAAAGCTTTATAAAAAATTAAAACAAGAACCTATCAATGGTGAGAACAATTCTACTCTGTTCTGTTACGATGATTAATACAAAAGAATGTCTCTTTACTATAAAAGATTTCATATCAATAACATAAACAAATGATACAAAAATGCAGAGTTTGAGAATGTTCACTTCAAAACCAATATTTTATCACAGAGGTATTCCTTTGAGGTCTTGTCTCTGTTGGAGAACAGCTCAAAGACTTGTACACTTGGAATTTGGCTTAGCACTAGCATTTCTGGCATTGAAGTCATCTAGAGAGATTGGATTTGTCATCAGAGGCCACAATTTAAACAACCTAAGGCATGCAGATGATACAGTGCTGATAGCAGACACAGAAAGGAAACTACAAGACCTCCTACAGAAGGTAGCTGAAGAGAGTGATAAGAAAGGACAACAAATAAACTGTAAAAAAAAAAGACGAATGCATAGCCATCAGTAAAAAGGGCAGCCCAATATGCCAAATTCAGGTCAGGGATACTAGAATCATGCAGGTACAAAAATTTAAATACCTGGGAAGTGTTATAACAGAAGACGAAAAGTGTGACACAGAGATCCGAAGGCAAATTGGCATGGTGAAGAAAGCATTCTAGAAGTTGAGTAAAGTATTAAGAAACAGGACAATTTTGCTCGAAATAAGGAAGAGAGTACTGGATTGCGATGCGATGTCAGTTCTTCAATATGGCAGTGAATGCTTGACAATATCATCAAAGATGAAGGAAAAACTGGAAGCAACTGAAATGTGGTTTTACAGAAGGATGCTGCGAATATCATGGATTGAGCATGCAAGCAATGATGAGGTCCTAAAAATGATGGCAACAAAAAGGAAACTAATACTGAGCATCAGGAAGAGACAGCTGTAGTTCCTGGGACATGCAATGAGGAAGGAGGGATTGGAGAACCTGATACTAACAGGCCAGATAGAAGGGAAAAGAGACAGGGGAAAGCAACAGATAACATATTTGAAGAACCTAATCAGGTAGATGAAGGAACAGGGGCTGTGTAGTGTAACAGGAGAAAATGTGCTAAGAGCCACCACAAATAGGGAGATGTGGAAAGCCATGATCACCAATGTTCTGAAAGGACAGAGCACATAGAAGAAGATAAGAGATTATTACATTGCTGTTTGACACTAATTATTTACTGATTTTCTATTGGTCACTTAAAGATACAAATTCATTAATAATCACTTAACCTATAAATTACCGACCGTATGCTAATTAGACCATTTCTTTAAAAAAGATTTTTGCCTAAAAATAAGTTGGCTTTATCATTTATAAGAAATATTTTGGAGGCTTAGGTTTTAATAGGGGATAATAATCTGTCATTTGATCCCTCAAAATCTTTCCAATAAATATCTAAAAATATATGAGTTAACTCTGATGAAGTTGTTCTAGCTTCCTGTTTCTTTTAAAGACAATTTTTAAACTTTGGTAGTTTTGTTAAACTGAAGTTTTAGAAAACACTGTTTTATTTAAGAATGGATGGAAAAATGTAAGACAAAAATTTTATCTAATATTTTCATTGTCGCAGACAATACCTTTAAAAATCTTTTCAACACATGAGTATTTACAAAGAAATTCTTATCCATACTGTTGCTCTGTTAAATTTTGGTAAATGACATGTCCGGGTACTTAATGAGAAAAATAATTATAAATAATTGTTAAATAATTATTAAAATGTTTTTGGAGTATGACTTTACTTAAAAAAATGTTTAGGAAAATTAGGGAAAATAATCTTAAAAAAATTAGACTCATGTGCAACTCAAATCTGCCAACTAGATATAGTGCAAATGGCAGAATTTGTGCAGTGTACTAACTAAAAAGAATCAACAGATTGTTTGCCTTTTCAAATAATAAAGCAAATGCAACATAGATAAAAAAAATCAATAATAAAAAAACTAACTTAAACCAAATTAACAGATTTTTTTCCTTATGAAAATGACATTAATTTAAAGAAATAAATGACATCAAATCAGCATTTTCTTCTAAAAATTAAAAGAAGACATAATCTGCAGTGATAATCCCAGACTAATCACTTAATCTGTTAATCAGTTAAGTAAATTAAATTTGGGGAGATAACATAATCCTCAAGATCTCACTTCCAGAGAAAAAATACATGTGGACAAAGGTCAAGCCTCTTAAACTAAACTTAGAGAAGAACAATGCATATTAGGTTTATTATAACCAATGATACAGTTAACTCTTTGACTAATTTGCTTAGATTTTATGAGGATAAAAAGTACTTATTTAAACAGAAAGAGATAAAAAAGATTTTGGTTTTCATTATTGTATTGTTTCACAACTTATTACAGATTTTCTAAATGAAACTCAATGTGATTAAAAAATTATAACTATTTGATTATCTGCAGAATATATCTGATGATATATATCATAATCAACCCATTAGTATCTGTCATAAAATCCAATATTAATAATAAAAATTAATGTAACCCATTAATTCTGAAAATCGCCAAAATGGAATTGTGAGCATTAATGGATTAAATGAGATTAAAAGCTCGTCCATCCAATAAGTTATCATCAGCGTTTCAAATAATGCTCATAATGAATGCTGTTCCCACTAAACTGAAACAAAAAATTAGATGAGAATTTCAGAATAAATTTTGTAAATACAAAATAAATGTTAATCTTTTATAATTACAAAAGCCCTTCTGCTTCTGGTATAAATTAGAATTGAACAATGTAGTTCTTTTCTAAAACAAGTTAATTGATGTATTGCAATTCATACAAACTAATTTTTGGTTCAAGACAATATGAAGTGATGAAAGAAAGCCAAGCTTAATTTAACGAACCACTAGTGCTGACAGCAATGACCATAAAAAGAAAATCCTTCATAAGAATCAATCATTATATCCCAACTCAGAAGTTCTGACTTAATTGATAACAGGCAGGCTGCCAACAATTCAAATTTTTTAAAAATTATCTTGTAACAAATAAAGTCACTAAAAGTAATATTCAGCATCTATCCTGTTCACCCTGAACATCAGTTGTGATGCCGACAGACTTGTTGCTATAGGAAGCTTTCAGAAACCTCAATAGAAATATTCAAAAACAAAATTTCTTTCTCATTTTTTATTTCTAAAATGCACAACAGCAAATGTAATTTTAATTTGATGCATCAGTTTATAATTAGATTACTGTTGTGTTGTTATTCTAGTTGATATTTCTTGCAATCACTTATGCACAAATACCTTTGGGAAAGGTATTAATCCATCTCTCCCCTCTAGTTATGGGTTAAATAACAGGACTGATTGGTTTCTATAGCCTTGGTCAGCAACCAGTCTACCACAGAAAGTAATAGCAACCTACTGCAGGATAATCTTCTGCCCAGTTGTAATATAATAATCTGGCCCCACCCGAAGAAGGAAGCTGATGCAAGCGGGGGTGTTTTCCGGTCGTTGAAAGGAACGGATGTTTGTTTGACCTTATTTCCGGCAGTAGCGGAAATGGCTACAAGAGGCAGACAGAACAGGTGTCACTGAGAATTACGTGGGCGTGCGTGGGCGAGGCAAAATCCAGAAGTATCGGTTTGGAGATTATAAAAAAACCTCGGCGCACGGATTTCAGGCAGAGAGACAGAGGCAGACGAGAGAGCCAGACCAGACCAGAGGAGCAACAGATACGACGACACTCCCCCCGTCAACCCCATTAGAAGCGCGCTCTCTAAATTCTCTGTCCCTATGCTACACGGTTCATCGTCACTAATAAAAATATAACTTATATTTTTATATATATGCGTGTTTGTTGTTTATCGATATACAACAGACTTACGTTTGGTGCTAGTGACTTGCTGTTTTGAGACAACAAAACAGATAGATACGAGCTGGTTACCATGGCAACGATTGAAAATTCAACGGACTTAAAACTACCAGATAGAAAGAAAAAAAGAAGACGAAAATATATAGCAGCCGCGCGACTGTAGACATTCAGCCAAGGTAAGTGACTCATTGATTTGATAGTGTGTGTGTTCTCTGCTCGTGTTTATAATAAGTCCAGTTAGAAAAAAAAAAATGCATACTTTTGCCATTGAGAAAAATGGATTGTTCGGTAGAACGGAGGGGGTCAGGAATATATGTAGAGGGTAGCAGTAGCGGAGAGCGCATAGGTTTGGGGTTGGCGGGAGGAGTGGAGTGTTAAAGTTGACGGGAGGATTGGAGTTGAAATATTTACCTATCTGTAAGTACAAAACATCTGAGTTAATGATTTATTTTTGTTGTTAATATTTTACCATATATGTGAAGTGAGTTTACTGGTATGTTGCTTAATTAATCTGACTTTTATTGAGTAAGTGAGATGTAAAATCATGTAAAGGAAGTTTCTTCTACTCTTTAAAGTGGATAGTTGGATTAACTTGTTGATAACAATGTTTTCTTTGGTTTGTGCAAGAAAATAGTTAATATTTCGTAGAATAAATATTTAATGAAATAATTTTGTTTTGTGTCTTAATTTTACTAAAAAAGCGGCATGAACTTTCCAGACAACCCAATAGAAATATTGACGAACAACTATTCTCAATGTGATTATGAAGGTCAGTTGTATGGTTGAAATAGTTGAGTTTTTCTGACCAGTACTCGAGCCGAATTAAAAAAAAAAAACAATCGATGTTCTACGTACACAAACTTTCCCCAATTGGAGTATTAGCGTAAAATGACCCTCTTCATTTTCTCCATTTGGCCTTGTATTGCATGAACTAAATCAAAATTGGTAAACATTAACAAATTATAAATGTAGCTGAATGCTACCACAATAGGAAAATCAGAGAAACGAAAGGGTTCTTTAATTTTGATCTCGTCAACAGAATTTGTTCGTAAACGTCAATTTGTAATCTTTACTCAGATATTGTCAAAATTTAAAAATGTTTGTGTTTTGCGTGACATTTCTACAGCATAGAAATGACTTAAATGTTATTGAGAGTTTTAAAGTGTATTTTTAATTATGCAGTTAACAACAGCCAACAAAATCGCCAATTATAAATATATCTCAACATCGTTGCTTGAAAACAACTGCATTGTTTGGTTATTTCTTTGCGAATACACCGATTATATATATTCTTAAAACATTCACCCGCGTCTCAGTGTTTCGCGATATGAGTCAGATATTGAAAAGATATTTTGTTATCAATATGGTGGAATCGGATTATTTGGGGAGATTTGGGAAAATTAAATTAAAATCTAAAACTTATTTTTATTTACGTAAAAGTGTGACTTGGGAAATATCTTTTGAAGATATATTAATTTCTGAAAACTAGTAAATACCTTGGAACAGATAGATATGGAAAGATTTAGTGAAGGATATGAACAACTCCCAAAGAAGTTGACGATAGGAGTCATTGCTGGCGTGGTCGGCATAATAATAATCCTTGGAATAATAGCCAGGAAGCGGATTTTTAAGTGTAAAAGAAGCAACAGTGCTTCGGGAAAGGAAATTGAGTTATCCGTTGTGAATAGTACTCCGGGGTCAACGGGTGTTCAACATTCAAATGTCTCTGCGTTAAACAGAGAGACGTCAACAAATCAGATATGCTTGGTTTCGAATCCAGAGGAAGTAGTTCAGGGAATAGAAAACATTGTACAAACTAAGGAACTACGAGTCACAGGTCCATTTTTTTTAGACTAAATTAATATCCTCCACAAGTAAATTGCATGCGGATTAACGTTGGAATCAGGGTAATTTTCTTCATTTTCTATTGAACATTTCTCGGTCAGACTATGAATGTTATGTACGGCAGATATTGGCCATTTTTCTGTGTTCAAACATAGTATGTTTGAAATTAAATTAAATTAAATGAAGTTACACGTGTAACAATAAACTCGAGCAGAAGCACGCATGGTGTTGGTCAAAGGTCATTTACTCGATGTTAGTTTAGAAACTGGGGCGCAGTTACCGCCTATAATCATGTGGTTATGCATTGAGGCGTCTACGCTTATGGACAGAGTCGAGAAAGAAAATGAACATTTTTAAGAACTTTGCCCAATTCTGTGAAAATGGATATTAAAAAAAAAAGAAAAAAAAAAAGAAAGAAAAAAAAAACAATGAAACATCGAGCTGGTAGAACAATTTTCAAGATGGACACGAACATTGTTGGGTTGCTGATGTAGGCTCCCCTATATATTTTTTTTTTGTTGTTTTTTTTGTTTCGGCATGCACATGTTTTGTTGTTTTGGTGTGCACATGTTTTGTACAATTGTCGGGCTTGTGTGGCATGGGGAGGAGAGTGAGGGTGTTGCGCTTAAAATGTTCTTAGGTGAACATTTTGGAACACTCTGGACCAGACCAGAGGAGCAACAGATACTACCCCCCCGTCAACCCCTGGAAGCGCGCTCTCACTCTCTGTTCACTAGGCTACACGGTTCATCGTCATTAATAAAAATATCACTTGATATATTTTTATATATATGCGTGTTTGTTGTATATTGCTATATAACACAGTCAGTCATGTCTCTTTCGAGACATGATTGCCCAAGCATGTATCATGTATGGCACTTAACTGACTGAATGTTGTGTCATTGACTTGGAACTAAACACTTTTCTTCTGTTTAAAAAATCATGATCTGAATTTTGTTAAACTGTCAGAATAAATTATTGTCTCATTTTTACTACAAAACCAGAAGGAAATCCATGGCACACAACACAAATAGTCTGAAGAGTTAGCAAACGGCAAGAAAGGGAATTTTTTGTGGGTATCAATAATGCGAGTAATCATATCAAGTGCATAGAACTGGTCATCAAGATCCAGTGTGTGCGTTTGAAGAGAATGCATCCTTTTCAGATCAATTGAAACTAACTTTAAAATACATATATTGATCTTCAATACAACAAATGAAGTAGTTTTAAACTTTGGTACCATAATTTGTTAAAACTACGGAAGACTATTTAAAGTAAGCTTTTGTTAGCAGAATATAAAGAAAAACGTAATCTTAGAATTTGTCTGGTTTCTCAGAAAATCACTTACTTTTGGGACAAGATAGAATTACGATATTGTGATGCAGAAGCCATTTTGTAATTAGAGGTCATAAGTTAAAAAAGATAAGTGGAAACTGAATGGAAGCGGGCAGAAGGTCAATAAATTGAGTTGTAAGAAAGATGAAGGCGATCTGTCGGTGTTACGTTCAACTTCAAATGATCAGCCATTTTGAAACAGTTCCTTTCAGTTTTGCACAAACCTTTTCTAAAAAAAAGGTTTTACAGTCTTAGCAAGAAGTGAAAAAAGACAAGAAGGATCATTGGAATGAAAGAAAATGGTAAAGAAATATTTTAAAAAGGAAGAAAGATTAAATATTTTCATAAAATATGATAAAGAAAACAAAATCACAAAATGAAAGAAAACAAAAAATGTCAGAAATATAAGTACAAACAAATTTAAATTAAAGAGATGAACCTAAACTGATGTATAAAGGCTAAAAGTTTTCTTATATATATATATATATATATATATATGGAGAGAGATAGAGAGAGAGGGAATTTATAAAAGAAAAATAAAATGTTTCTCTCATACACACACAAATACATATATATTCACATATGCATATAAAAACAAACACACACACACACACACACACACACACACACACACATATATATATATATATATATAGATATAAAATTCATGTATTTAGGCAGCAAATTATCTTTTACACATTAAACATTTCTGACATATTTTGATTGTAATATGCGAAAGATTATATGTGAGTATGAACGGATTTTATTTAAAATAAGCAAACATATTGTTTGCAATTTATTTAATTTGATATATATATATATAAATAGATGCTGACATCAGTTTCCACACTTCTTATATTTGCACACACACTGTCCCAGATATTGAGCATTTATACCCTATAAATATCTTCATCTATATGCCATTTCTCTTCAGGACATGGATGATCATGTTTCTGCAAGTCCTCCTTCCTCATTGTGTGTACAAGGAATGCCAGATATCTCTTCCGGATTCTGAGCATGTGTTCCTTTTGTTGCCATTTTCTTGAACACTTTTTCATTAGTTACTTGTTCCATTGTTGGAATACCATTCTGTGGAGCTATATTTCTCTTGCCTCCATTTTTCTCTTCATCATTCACTGACATATAAAAGGATGGATATCACATAGCAATCCCAATATTTTTTTGGGGGCTTCTAACTCATATTTCCAGTTTCTAATGCCTTTGGACTGCCATATTCAATGCATGTTAGCAATTTGCTGTTCCCTTTTACATCCTCCCTTAAAAATATAGCATATCTTAAACTATTTTATCATATATAATTATCACTCTCTAAGTAATTTAGAGCAGTCACAGCTATAGTACTGTGAGGTTTCACAATAACACATTTGAACTACTTGTTTTTTTTAATCATTTCACCCCAAGCAAGGCATTCCACTGCCACTATTGCACAGGGGGGTTACATAGGGGAAGGTGAAGAGAAAGAGAGGTTAGATATAGGAAATGTCAGAAGGAGGGTGATAGACAGGTAAGGACACTGAAGCTGAGGGTTGGGCATATGGAAAGAGTATTTGAGAGAATGGATGCAAGTTAGTGTGTTAGGAGGTGTCTATTGACCTTACATTTAAACTCCTGGAGATTGTAGCTGCCGGGGAAGCAAGCATGTGGAAGGGAATTCCACAGGCAGGAAGTGCGAGAAAAAAGCTGTTGGAGTAGAAATTGTGGTTACGTCTTATCGGTTTCACTGTAAGAGGGTGGGACCTAGTTGCTAATCTAGTATCTCGTGCAAATTCGCACCTAGGGGGCACCAGTGATCTAAGTTCATATTAATATACGTGTAATTAATTTGTATAGGTTAATTAATAAACAAACATTTTATTTTGTAAACTTGTATCAAGTAGTTAATATTAAAGAATGAATTTGTAAATTTAAATATGCAAAATATAAGGTTCATTTCAATTTTAGTAAAGAATAAAATTTTAATTGACAGAAATAATATGATCAAAACCAGAAACTCCTTGAAATTATTTGACAGAAGAATTCAGAAACGTCCATGACTAATCAGGAAAATTTGACTTGGAACTTTCTAAATATTAAGAAAAAAATATTGTGAGATTTTCAAACAGAGAGTTAATGAAAGGAAAATGATAAAGAAAAGTGTATTTTTAAAAAGGTAATTCATTAACATAATTAAAGTAATTCATAATAAAGTAATTCATTAAGAGAGAAACACTTTTGTCTTTATACATTAATCAATACAGAAGAAATAAATGCAAATTGAAAGATAAATTATTAGATAAAATATGAATGAAGATAAATATTTTCTATGATGAAAAAACTGAAGAAACATAAAATTTGTTTTTACCAGCTGATATCAATATTAAACAAATCATTTTTCAGTTGGGTTCTTTCTTAGTGTATCTATTCTTTTTCAAAAAGGACAACTTGATCAACCAATGGCAATGACATTCTTTGATGATGTGATGTGCAAAATATGAAATTACAAGAAAGACATGATCAATTTTCTAATCAAACATGACCAAGATAAGGTATGAGATGTAATGATTGCTTATTTAACCTGGCAAAAAGCAAATTAGTCTTTATTGGCTGGAAATAAAAAGAATACTGTCAGCTGGAATGAAATTTGCAAAGAGGAAGACAAAAAATATCCTCTTTAGACAGAAGAAAATCATATGAGGGAAAGATATTCAAACAAAATGATTTGGCTGAAACCAGTCAAGAACAAAATTTTAAGTAAATATTTGACAGCACACTGGACAAACATTTTTTACCAACCAAAATATCTGCCAAGATTTCACCTTGTCTTTCTCTTCAACAGAAAGACGAGACTCTTCCTTCAGTCAATGAGTCAATATTGAGAATCTTTACAGCCACAGAAAACCAATATTTCTTTAATATTCCCTACTGAAATAACCAAGGATCGATATGCATGTATAAAAAGATACATACTAATCTATCTAATATAATATGTACGTAAATTGAAGATTTAATAGAGACATGCTGGTATACAGGGCTGTGCTTAATGACCCCACAGACCCAGCAATTGCGGGAGTGGGGGCGCAAGGCCCCAGGAAAGCCGCATGGCTCCTTGGCTCTGCAGATCTATTCCAATGAAAAAACATTTAACAAAATAATTATTAGGATTAACTGGAAAATTATTATTATACTTGTATGTTGAAATAGACATCTATCAACCTGTCCTGCTCTCTCTCTTTATATATATATATATATATATATATATATATATAATCTTTAATAGAATCCTTGCGGGGGGGGGGGGGGGGGCAAAGAGGCCCAAATCATTTGTAATTTAAAAAAAAGAACTTGAGAGAGAAACAGATTATAGATATTTGTTTCAACATACAAAAAAAAGTAGCTAAAAGTTGTTAAAACTTTCATAATGTATAGCTTCAAAACGCCAATTCTGTTATTTCTTCCCATGAAATATCTGTGTTCTGAAAGTATGTTATTTTGTTTAAAGTACCATTTATTGTGTGTTCAGTATGTTCGGGGGTGGGGGCACAAGCTGCATTCTGCGGGTGGGTCACGATGTTGCTAAGCATGGCACTGCTGGTAGAGTGAGATGAGCTAAAACTTCCTCCAGAGTGGCCATCAAAAACAAAATTACGTAAAAGAGGAGACATTCCAAAACTGTCTTCTAGCCAAATACAGAAACAAATGCTATTTGATAAGATTTCAGATCAGCAAATTATGTCTGATTTTCAAAAGACATCGTGCTGCTTCAATTAAAATCTCTTTAACCAATCTGTGCCCTGATATTTCAAAGTGGTTAGTTACTTCAAAAGTAGTGCACATTAGAAAAGTTATAGTTCCTTTAAAAGAAAACACCAAATGGGTGTAGGAGGATGTAGTATGAAAAGTACTTGATACCAATCTCACGCCTTTGTTATGAAAGGGAATAGTCATAATAGGCAATGTTTGTCTAGCATATATAAGCAAGTGAATTACTATACCATGTGTATCTACAAATACCAATAAAGTAATGAGATTGATCCCGATTTGGCAGTTCAGATACAGTCACTTTCTCACTGCACAATGTGGCTTTCCTGTGTCTCTTCTACAAATACTTTCACGGCTTCTGCTCTGATGAACTTAGCTCACTGGTGCCCCCTATATATGAATTTACTCAAGCCACAATATTAGCAACTTGGTCCCACCCTTTTATTGTGAAACCAATAAAATGTAAACGTAAATTTTACTCCAGCAGCTTCTTTTCTCACACTTCCCACCTGTGGAATTCCATTCCATTTACTTGCTTCCCTGACAGCAACAATAAGTAGAATAAAGCTAAACGTTAAGTTTATTCTTGATTCCGTTTTCATTACAGTTAAAAAGTTGTAAAAATGTGTGGGTGAAGAAAACAAGACAGTGGAATATATTTTCACTGAAAGTTGAATGTGCAGTAAGTATTTTATCTGTAAATATCTGAAGTCTTTAAGTAATTTATCTGTAAATATCTGAAGTCTTTAAGTATTTTATCTTAAAACTTAAGATATATCTTAAGTTTTTAAGTATTTTATCTGTAAATATCTGAAGTCTTAAAAAATCAAAAACTTGGCAGAAATGGTATCCAGCTGTTGGTAGCAAACATTTTTAAAGCAACACATTTGAAAGTCAATTCTGCTGAGCTGCAACTGGTTAAACATAATGATGTTCCAACCACAAAATTCTTCTTGACACCAAGATCATCATCTGAGAAAGACTTTGTTAGGGGGTCACTCTTTCAGAGAAAATTCTTCCATGTGCTTACACCCGTACAGGATGTAAGCATGATTGATGACTCTCCACAATTTCCTGTCCTTTGTAGAACTTAATAATTTTGTCTATTTGTCATCTCTCCTAAACCCTGTTCTGCCATTCATTTACCCATAAAGTTTTAGAGAAAATGGAAACAAGAAAGATATTTAAAGAAAATTGAACTTTCTCAGGTGCATAATGAGAAAAGTGGGCTTGGAAAATTTGATAGTCACAGGACATATTGAAAGCAAGAGAAAAAGAAGAAAACAGCACATAACTTATATAACAAACTTGGGTAAATGGATGAAAGACCAGGGTCTAGGAGAGATCACAAAAAGACAAGATCTACTAAGAGCTACAAAGGACAGGAAATTTTGGCGAGCCATGATCACCATCGTCCTGAAGGGACATGGCACGAGAAAGAAGAAGTCAAGAAAGTCAAGAAGAAAGAACTGATGTGATAGGTGTAAGGAGCTAAATTGCATGGTAGTGTGCAAAATGTACAGCTGGAAACATCAATGACTCAATGGGAATGTCAAAATTAAACAAGTGAATCAATTTAATTATATTGCTATGGACGACAGAAAGTTTAACACAAAGTTAAAAAGACATAGATATAGCAATAAATAATAATGATCTCAGTGATCAAAAATATTATTACAAAGGAAGAAAAAAATGTACAAAACTACAATACCGTGTGTCATATTGACATTTTTCTTGCAAATGAATAAAAAATTATGAGACAATGAAAATATGATTCTTCCAAATTATGTGATAAATGAGGAAGAACAGAAATTACAAAGAAACTGTTGTTAGCAATCAAAAAGAATTAAAAATTAAAAAAAACAGATACTAAATCTTTCAAATGTCCCTGCATTTCTAATTACAACTGTAGATAATAAATACTGACCTCTACTTTCAAAAATACAGATGCATCAAGAGACGTAGTACATGTAACTCTATAATTATAATGTCTTATAGAAATGTTGCTAATTGTTATTGTTTTTTGAGAAATATTTCTTTCATTTCAGACCATTTTTTTAAAGGTGTGATTTCACAGAATAAATGAGAAATGAGAATAAGATTTTAATTTACATCTGGATGTTGCAAGAAGACAAAGCTCACAGTTATCACAAAAAGTAACCTTCTAAGAACTGTTGAAATAGCCCAAAATATTCCAGCTTTGAATTGCAGGGAAAGTTTGGAAGCTGCTGGAGGGAAGATAACAAGAATGTTAAGCATGTTGACATCATTAAATGTTTTTCTAGAGGTGATTCATTTAAAATCTCATTTTAAGAAGAAAGGAAATTACTTCAAAGATACAATGAATAGATTGCAGAAATCTTCCACAATGAAAGACGAACATTTTGCAGTATGGAAAGTATATGGAAAGATCTAGAATGTTACAAGATTAGCATTGAGCAAGATAAAAAACAAAAAAATAACATCAAGAAAGACCATTTGGAATTGCAACAGAGATTGAAATGATTTTTGCAATGACAAGAATACAGAAACAATAAGTGAAATATGTGACAGTGCTGACATGTCAAATGCCTTAGAAGATCTTTTTTCCTTGTACTGCCTAAAAAAACCAGGTGCAAATAAATGTGAGCTCTACTGGACAATCAGCAAATTGAGTCACAAAACCATTGCTAGCATCTGAATTCTGGTGAATAAAGCACATGACTAATCCTGGGTATAATAATAAACTACATCTGGCAAAAAAGTCTCTGAATGGAAGATTAGAAGTTTTGAGAAGCGTGGAATCACCTCTTAATTGTTGCTGTTCCCAGGTTCACTCTGACCCAGGGTAGTACCACCTGTTAAGGTACCAGCCATGAGCAAATAATGAAACCCTAAATAAAAACAAAATACTAAAAAGGTATGAAAATACACATTTGTAGAAAAATACCAGCAAGATACTTTTATATAAAAAAAAGAACACCAATACATATTTATAGCAAAATGACTATCAATACATATTTATAGCAAAATGACCAGCAACATATGTTTATAGTAAAATGACCAACAACACATACTTATAGTAAAATGACCAGCAATACATATTTATAGCAAAATGACCAGCAATACAGATTTTTAGCAAAATGACCACCAATATATATTTATAGCAAAGTGACCAACAATACATATTTATAGTCAAATGACCAACAATACATATTTTTAGTAAAATGACCATCAATACATATTTATAGCAAAATGACCAGCAATACATATTTATAGCAAAATGACCAACAATACATATTTATAGTAAAATGACCAACAATACATATTTATAGTAAAATGACCAACAATACATATTTATAGTAAAATGACCAGCAATACATATTTATAGCAAAATGACCAGCAATACATATTTATAGCAAAATAACCAACAATACATATGTATAATAAAATGTCCAGCAATACATATTTATAGTAAAATGAACTACAATATATTTTATCTGTAGTTGAATGCATATGATTGCATTCCAAAAATTTAGAGTTTAACATTAAATGACCCATAGAAGTGTTGATATGCTGTTAAATAAAATCAACCAAACCTAAAGCAAATAATTGAATTAGACTAGAAACTGTAAAAGAATAGTGTACCTTTGTGAAAGACACTGGAACAAGAAATATAATATGTTTGTTTAAAATTATATCTGAGAAAGCAATACAAATGCAGAAATGTTTCATATACAATGCCAAAACATTTGATAAGGTATGACTTATTTGAACCGAAAAGAAAACTTGATTTATTTGGGGGAAATTATTAGAATAATTTAAAACTCATATAGGGACCAAACTGCCTGCATAGAGACAGAAAAAGATTTGGATAAGTACACAAAAATAAAAAGGAGAATTCAACAGATTTATTCAACCATTACAGTGAGAACTAGATATCCTAACGAGATTTATTGTTGATGGGTACAATTTTAACAATGTAAGATATATAGATGATAGAGTGCTGATGGTGGACACAGAAAGAAAACTGCATGAATAAAGAATTAGAAGTTGTGGAGAGCCATGATCGCCCACATCCTAAAGAAACACAGCACATAGAAGATGAAGAACTAAACAAATATGAATATGAATATAGTAGCCCATCAAGCATGCATGGGAAATTCTATGCTTACACCTGAAAAAGGCTCATTAACCGTAGCAAGTAAAATGCAGTAATTAAAACAACAAAGATAAGAATATTAACCCAAAACTCATGGAATAATAATAATGATTTATTTTAAAATTCCAGACAATTTTTATGCTCTTAAAGAGATAAGTTCTATTACTTGATCATCATTCAAGAAATTCTAGTGTCTTTCAATTGGTCACTTCAGAACCATTTTAATTTGTGACTGACACTTACTCTCATAACAGTTGCAATTATTAAGTGGAATTCCAATTTATATATATATATATGTGTGTGTGTGTGTGTGTGTGTATATATATATATACACACATACACGCACACACTCAAATATTTGCGTGTGTGTGTGTGTGTGAATAAACTCTGAAATAATCTTGTAAGTGAATACATCCATAAAAACAAACATATTTGTTTCTTCAGAAGTATAGAGGCATTCATCTGAAATAAACTTATGGATATTTTCCAGTCAAGCTACACATTTATTTTTCTATTGAACAACACACACACACACACACACACACACACACATATATATATATATATATATACACACACACACAATTATAAAGAGATATACACCCATGAATTTACAATGATGTCTGATGTCTCTAAGGAATTAAATGAAATATTAAATTTGCAAACATCATCTCCTATTTCTCAGTTCAGTGTCATTCAGGCAAATCTCATATGAAAGGCACCAAGTCAGTCGGAGTGAAGTACAATATTGGTCACAATGGCTTCCACCTGAGAAATGATCACTTTACAGAGGTTGGAATTGTAAGTTGCGAAGGGTGTGAAGGCTGAGATGTTAAAGAGAACTGGTAGTTGGTACATTAATGTCTCTTATGAGGTGGGGATGGGGGAGATTTAGCACCTCAAGTGACAATGTTCAAGGAAGATTAAACCCAAAGGCTATACGCAGTACCTGTAGCTCCAGGTGTTAATAAATGTCAGCTGATAAAATTCATGGGAACAGGAGAATATAAGTGTAAACATGCCCATGTTTATTTGAGATTATGTGAACGGCTATATAGGACCAAAATCACTTAAATCTCTATGTCACCATCAGCATCTCGTTTAAGAAGTGCTCTTTCAGCTGAAACAATTGTTGATGAATTACCTCATCAGACAGAAATGAATGAATGATGATGACTGAATTAACTTATCTAAGTAAAATGGTTAGTATGTAGACCTACAAACTGATCAAGAATTAATTTGATTCTCGTTTATTAGTCAAAGGATGAGAAATTGTGTAAAATTGGTTAAGCTTAACAAAAATAAATAAATAATAATAAAAAAAGAGAAATCCTATAGAGAATTCAGAACACAAAAAAATTTATGCACATATGAAATATATGTACCACATCTGCTAAACTCTGTGAATGTGTCTGACAACGTTTATCATTTTAGAAGACTGTTTATGATGTGTCAATCTTTCACTTCTGTTGGTTTCTCTCTTATCACTGATACCATTATACTGTAAAACAAAAAAACATTTCCCCCAAAAAATATTAATCTGATAAACATGTTAACTTATTGGTATCAATAAATACTAGTGCAACTCATGAAAATTCCACAGAATGGTTTGTTTCAGGGGTGGCTCTTAATATGTAGCGAAGAGAAATATGTCGGTTAAGATCCTTTTTTTTTATCAGTTTTCATCAATTTACACAAAAAGTAAATGAGAAAAAGTTTCAAGTTTTATAATTAGTTAATGTGTATGAATTAAGACCCCATTTGGTTAAGACAAAAGTTTAATGTTCATGTGTATATAACATAATTGTATCTATAATTTTTGTTCATGTTTGGTTTATAATAACAAGCTGAAAGCCCCTCTATAAACTTTATATATATATATATATATCAATAAATATACAAACATGCACATATATATTTTTCTGATGTTAATAAAATAGTGCTCAGTGTAATATAACAGAGCTATAAAGTATATATAAGCATCTAATATTTGCTTGCTTCATGAAACTCCAAGTCATAATAAAGACGTAAGATTATATATATATATATATAAAATATGTTTTGTTAAAATATATATATCAAACAACCAAATTCAACTGCAGTTCGGATTATAAAGTTATTGTGAACTTCATGATCTTTTCAATAGTTCCATACAGTATGTGCTTTACCAGGGATAAATCCAGTTTTTGAATTAGGAGTTGTCAAAGCTGAAGAGTACAGTCAGAACTACTATTTAGCCCATACCTGAAAAGAGAAATCTGGAGTCCTACCTTTCCCGAGGGTATTTGCTCATAAGTGAATGTAATAATCTCAACTGGAATTTGGACTCAGACCTCTAGTTTTTCATTCTAAGCTACAAACAATTACACCACCCACACATCCTTTTCTGTATAAAATGCACAAATTGTATTTTTTATTTCATACTAGCAGTATAACCTGGCGTTGTTCAGGTGTAATGAAAGCTTTAAAACTAATCCATGGTTGTCTTTCCTCAGAGTATTTTGGAGTTAGTGTTTCTTACGTCTTCTCAATTATACATTCAAGCCACAACTAATTGTTTTCCAAATTCTAATTACAAACAGAGCATCTTTGGATAGTTTATTCCTTTCAGCCAATCAAATGACGTCTTTTCTTTCTCTTCCCCTCACTCTCTGTATTCCTTAGTGTTTCTTTCTCACTGTTAGTCTGTTTGCCTTTGCATACATTACAAGTTTATAGAGAGAGCTATTTTCTCCCCGCATGTCCATATATGTTTATAAGGAGGGGGACAGAGAGAGTTCTTTCTCCCATCTCCACAATGCATACATCATCACATCTGTTATTCAACCCATAGCTAGAGGAAGAAGACCTGGATTAATACCTTTCCCAAGGGTATTTGTGTGCAAGCAAACTAAACAAATTTGACTGAAATTCCAGCTCAGCTCTCAGACTTCTCATTCCAAGCCAATATCCATAAAACCACAAACAAACATTCAATTACTTGCCCTATTGAAATAAATAAAATAAATATCTATGATGTAGGCAGTTTTGATTTCAAATAATAGCTTGAAAACTATTTTATACATTATTACTACTGAAGAGAACTTGACCCTCACTGGGCACTTCATGCTTGTGGTCTTGAGTCAGATTAAGCTAAGCTTAATAAATTATGTATGTTACAACATTTGTGATATGTTTGACTCAATCTGCAATGAGGAGGTAAGATTTTGAAAATGTTGAAAGATTTTTAGATGTAATAAAAATTAAACTGACCAATCAAATAAAAAAAAGAAATATTAAATTGTAACGTATTCTGCTCTTGATAATCTGACAATATGATAAAGAAAGAAAAGTAAATTTTGAAATTTCTGCTGGACCTTAGAAACAGATTTTATAATCATAAACATTCCTTCTCTAGGCTCTACCTTAAATCCCATACCGCTGTAAATATTTCTGGGAATTAAAAGATAGAGGGTTCTCTCCACAAACCAAATGGAAGATTATAGGAAAATTACAAAATTCTATTAGCTTTTTAGAAACAGATGTAACCTATGCTTAGATGAAAAAATAAAAATAATTAAATTTAGTGGTAATAACCAGTTTTTAAATCTATTTTTAAATGCCACAAAAATGTATTTAAATTACCTGTTTAGTAGGCGTGGACTTTTGTTTTTACCAATAATTTTCTAGCAAATTCCGCTGTTCTTTCTCTATTGTGAATCTGCTCTCTTATTTTTGCTTTATTATTTTATATATATATATTTTATTCTTTATTTATATTTAAAACCTTTAATTTTTTCTATATTTTTTATTCTTTCTTCTTCTTTTATGTACCTTGTTCCTTCAGGACGTAGGCGATCATGGCCTTCCACATCTCCCTATCCCTGGTGACTCTGAGCACGCTTTCTCCTGTAACGTCTCTCAGCCCTTGTTCTGTAATCCACCTGCTCAGGTCTTTTAAATATGTTATCCACTGCTTTCCTCTGTCTTTTTTTTACCTCTATCTGGCCTGTTAGCATTAGTTTCTCCAAGCCCTCCTTCCTCATTGCATGTCCCAGGAACTTCATTTGTCTCTTCCTGATGCTCAATATTAATTTCTTTTTCGTTTCCATCATTTCCAAAACCTCGTCATTGCTCACATGCTCAGTCCATGATATCCGCAGCATCTTTCTGTAGAACCACATTTCAGCTGCTTCAAGTTTTCCCTTCATATTTGTTGATAGTGTCCAACATTTGCTGCCATATTGAAGAACTGACATCACATAGCAATCCAGTACTCTCTTCTTTGTTTCTAGTGAAAGTTTCCTGTGTCTTAATACTTTACTCAGCTTCTGGAATGTGTCTTTTGCCATGCCAATTTGCCTTTGGATCTATGTGTCACACTTTCTGTCTTCAGTTAGAACACTTCCCAGATATTTGAATTTTCGTACATGCTTGATTTTAACACCCACCATGTGTATTTGGCACTTTGGGCTGCTCTTTTTGCTGATGAAGATGCATTCAGTTTTCTTGCAGTTTATTTGTAATCCCTTCATGTCATTCTCTTCAGTTATCTTCTGTATATCTTCAGTTATCTTCTGCAGGAGGTCCTGCAGTTTTTTCTGTGTCTGCAATCAACACTGTGTCATCTGCATATCTTATGTTGTTTAAATTATGACCTCCAATGACAAATCCTGGCATAACATCTTCAAAATATTCTCAGATCCTCAAAATATTCTCACTGTACAAGTTAAATAATACCAGGGAAAATACACATCCCTGTTTTACACCTCTTCTATCTTTGTATTTTTTTCTATATTTTTTATTCTTTATTTATATTTAAGACCTTTCATATTTTTTCTATATTTTTATTCCTTATTTATATTTAAAACATTTAATCTTTTCTGATGGTTAAAAACTTGTGACTGTATTTTTTTTTTTTTTTACTATTTTGGCTTTTTTTACTTTTATGTCTAGAATTCATTTTACTTTTTCTCTTGTTTTTCTAATTTTTTTATGATCATTTTGGGGAATCTTTTTCTTTGTGACACTCTTTTATTTTAGTGCAATATTTTTTCTTGTGAATCTTTAATTTTTATTTTTAATCTTAAAAAACTATTTGTAACTGCAAGTATATTACATAAACCTTATGCTTTCTTCCTTTTTACAGTTTTATTTCTAATTCTTCATTATTTTGGTTATTTTTCTTCTTAGTTGTATTATTATTGTGTGTATATATGGCCTCTGATAATTACATGTCTGTGTGTGCTTATTTTGTGTATAATTATATCTATTCTTGTTTTATGTTTGTTGATATTTTTATCCTTTGTGATATTTTTGCATATGTGTGATTTGATGTGTGTGTTCTTTATTTGTGTTTCACTTGTAATATCTGTTGTTTAACTGTATACAAACCTCTACCCTCCACCAAATCTTACTGTGTCCCTGTGAAAATTTTTTTTTAATATTCTGTTAAATATAACATTTGAATTTTCAGATTTGAAAAAGCAGATTGAAACTTTTACAACAGCCGAAATAAATTCTGGATTTATAACCATTTATTTATGTGTTGAGTTTTCTTGTCTATATAAGTGTGATAAAATATAGTTTTGAAGTATGCAATAGTTATGAGTTAAATATCAGGGATAGAATATATGTAAATGTATAAGTGGATATTTGAGTCAACACCCAAAGGCAACAGTCTATTTCATGCTGAATGCAATCATCAGGCCAACAATTTGTGCTCAGCTGTTGCCTTTGGGTGATGACTTCAATGTATGTATATAGATATATATATATGTGTGTGTGTGTGTGTGTGTGTGTGTGTGTGTGTGTGTGTACTTCTGAGAAGATTTTCAGGTTTTAAAACCATGAATTCAAAATAAAAATAATAATTCTAATTAAATTAAAAGCCTCAATAGGAAACCACAATGACAGAGTTAATTTTACCAGAATACTTTAATAACAAAGACTTATAGTCTGGACAATTAACAGAATAGTTGGAATCTATAGATCTACAACTTTTGAAAAATATAAATTTTCATTAAAGTTATAGTTAAGATCTCTTGACTTAAAAAAATTGACTAAAAATCTCCTGGATTTAATATACTGGGTGCCTCAAAATTAGTTTGACAAACTTTTGGGGGCAGGTTCCTCACACCAAAATGATTTTACAAACTTTGGGGGTTGGTTTTTCTTCTCTTCTTCTATGTGTCCTGTTCTTTCAGGACGTAGACGATCATGGCTTTTCCATGTCTCCCTATTCCTGGTGGCTCTTAGCTTTCTCCTGTTACACCACGCAACTCGTTCCGTCATCCACCTGATCAGGTCCTTAAAATATGTTATCTGCTACCTTCCTCTGTCTCTTTTTCCCTCTATCTGGCCTGTTAGTATCAGGTTCAGCAAGCCCTTCTTCCTCATTGCATGTCCCAGGAACTTCAGCTGTCTCTTCCTGATGCTCAGTATTAATTTACTTTTTGTTTCCATCCTTTCCAAAACCTCATCATTGCTTATCTGCTCAATCCATAATATCCACAGCATCCTTCTATAGCACCACATTTCAGTTGCTTCAAGTTTTTTCTTCATCTTTGATGATATTGTCCAGCATTCACTGCCATACTGATACCAAAACAAGTTAAAATATCCATATAAACATATGTCCAAAAGACTGTTGTTGTATCTTAACAGATCAACTCATAACATATGCTTAAAATGTCCTTTGCTTGCTTCTACACATGCATGCACCTTCAAATACATCCAGAGAAAATGGAATGGTTTTTCAGGCCCCCATGACATGTTCATGAAATGTGTCTGCATTAATAATGTCTGTTGCATAAACCAATTGTTTTAGGTGGGCCCCATAGATAAAATTCCAAAGGATTGAGTTCGGGGAATGTGCCATGAGACCTGTCCTTCCTTACATTTTATGGTAGATGTCAGCCAGTGTATTATGAACAATGGGAGTAAAATGTGCTTGAGGCCTATCATGCATGAAACAGATGAATCATCATATTAGCAGAGGTACATCCTGTTACAATATGTACCTATGAACATTAATGGGTTTATTCCAATCCTCATAAATACATTTAAGACGATTGTGAGGGGATTATATTGCTGTCTAGCAGTTTACCATTAGAAATAGTTATCTACTTCATGCAGATGCAGAGTATTGTATTTTGTTGATGCTATAAAGATTACTATTTCATTTTCCAACCTCTGTTTTTGTTATTTCTCATTCAGTAACCTTTTTAGGTTATAACACATTCTCTAGTAAGTTTGGAAGTGTGATCAAAATAATATCCCTGTAGCTCCGGTAAGAGGTGCTGGAAAAACATATGAACCTACCAGGTTCCTGTGTTCTACATATGAACCTGGTATATATACTTACAATTCTAACCCACACATTAATTGTAAACTGATGCTGGCAGTGAGCCTGTATTGTACTATTGAGAGTCCAATCTATCCACAAATTTTGGTCGGGCAAATTTGTTATTCTGTCACTTATAAATGCTGCTTCATTTATGAGCAAGATTGAAAAGACGGACAACAGATTGGCAGTTTGTGCAATAGACCATCAGCAAAAGTTCCTGTAGAGTGACCAGTGGGCAAAACCCCTGCACACATTGAAATTATATGGATACAGGAGCTGCTCTTGAAGTAGTGTGAGACAAATGACATGCTAGGGCTACTTCATATATGCTGATACTTGGGTTGTTTTTGAGAGTCTATACAATGTGTACATCATGGACAGGCATACGAGCAAATCTCTGTCTTCCTCGATTCATAGTTTGGGGTGCCACAGAGCCTGTCTCAGCAGCACAAAGATAAACGTCAGCAAAGGTTGGATGAGTCAGCTGTCTTTGGTCAGGAAATTCAATCTTATATAAGCCATGCAACCTTATATCTATAATCATTCATGCGGCCATTGCAAAAATCATCCCTGTCTATTCACAATATGAATATTCTGGCATTGTTAAATGGAACACTTCTCATGTGTGTGTGTGTCTAATTCTTATTTTGCTGAACACGATGTCTACAGCCAGCCAATGGCTTTATATTCTTTTTTTCTTATTATTGCCTGATGTTCATATAGTCTATTATTTGGGAACATGCTCCAAAGAGCTTCTTTTTTCTTTTGATGTGTTAAGTAATTTTGTTTTTATAATCTGTATATGGGAGTTTGATGTTGGTTATTTTCATTTTCATTGCCTCCTTTGCCAGTGTGTTGGCTTCATAAGGTCTGAGCCAATATTATTGTTTTGTGCTTTATTAAATGATGAAAAGTGTCTAGGATTTCTTGAATATAGGGATGTTTTCTGTTTTTTCTTTAATAGAAAGTCTGAGAATATTGTAAACTTTCTATATTTGAATTTTCTCTCATTTTAAGTGGCATTTTAATGACTTGTACTTCAGCTGTATAGATGAATGCATTTATTTGGTAGCCGATTTGTTTAAGAATCTGTTTGTAGCTGCTGCACCTAGTCTATCTCGGATTTTTTTTTGGCTATCTCTGGCATGAAGGAAAAACTTGAAGCAGCTGAAATGTGGTTCTACAGAAGGATGCTGTGGATATCATGGATCGAGCATGTGAGCAATGATGAGGTTTTGGAAATGCTGGAAACAAAAAGGAAATTAATACTGAGCATCAGGAAGAGAAAACTAAAGTTTGTGGGACATGCAATGAGGAAGGAGGACTTGGAGAACCTGATACTGACAAGCCAGATAGAGGGAAAAAGAGACAGAGGAGAGCAGCAGATAACATATTTAAAGAATTTGAGCAGATGGATGACAGAATGGGGGTTGCAAGGTGTTACAGGAGAAAGAGCCACCAGGGATAGAAAGACGTGGAAGGCCATGATCGCCTACATTCTGAAAGGACAAGGCACTTAGAAAAAGAAGAAGTGTAGAATGGGTTATAGTCACAATATTTGTCTTGTAATTCTCCATACATCATTTTGTGGATTGTTTCTTTTTTTTCTTTGTGTCAATGTTAGTTCTGTATGCGGCTTGGAGATTGTTCATAGAGTTACCTTATTTATCTTGACTGGTGTTACATTATCAGAATCTTTGTTTATTTGTTCCAACACTTTGTTAATTCAAAGTTCAAATGAAGTGATAGCTGTTGGTTTATTTCTATAGAACTGGATATATTGAGATTCATATGTTTCTTGGCATGCTAAGTTATTTGGGTTGTATTGTAAAGATAATTTTCCTATCTCAGTGATAGAGGTGTTTTATTGGCTTCTATATAGTGACATTGCTTGGTGGGGATGTTTGGAAGAGTTCGAGATATAATCATCACGTCTTGACTTTTTTATTGTCTGTAGTTTTTAAAGAAAGGATTTACATGTAGCACTGTATATAATAGTCATAGTCTAAGTTTGATCTAATGTGTGATCTATATATTCTGAACATTACTTTTTAGTTGACACCTTAGTTTAATTTGGAAAATACTTTTAGAAGCTTCAAAGCCTTTTGGAATTTTTGTTTAAGGTAATCAATATGTGCCTTGAAGTTAAGTTTGCTATTTGGTTTGATTCCTAGATATTTTATTTGTTAGACGATGGGAAATAAGTGTCAATTTCATTTTAATTCTAGATCAAGGTTGTAGGCCATTTTTTTGCAAAAATGCACACAAACAGTTTTTGTTTTGGAGAAACGGAATACATTTTCATTTGTCCATTTTTCGAGATTGCTTAAACATGTTTGTACATCTGTTTCAGGGGGCAGCATGTTTGATGATGAGTATGATACTTGAGAGATCATCTACAGATAGGGATTTTTCAATTCCTGTATTGAAGATTTTAATAATACTTTTATTTGGAAAATAAATAATTTAAGTGATAAAATGTTACTTACTTGAGGTACTCTTCTGCCTTCTACTCATGTGTGTCTGATGTTGTGTTTCCGTATGATACATTAAATGTTTAGTTTGGTAAGACATTTTGGATGAATACAACCATTCTTCCTTTCATTCCCATCTTGTGCATGTCTTTTAAGATACAATAGATCAAAAAATATTGATACCACATGATGACCTCAAACAAAGCCATCATGAATAAAGGATTCTAGCCAAACAATTTGATCATGGATTCTTTTGTTTTTCTGGAATCCTCTTTAGTAGCTAGATAAAATATTGTTTCTCTCCAAGTACCACATTCATTGAGCATTTTCCATTCTCTCAATCTTACAAATGTAACTTGTTAGTGCAATGGGTCAGTAGTTTGTTTGCTTAGAATGGTCTTTGTCGAGTTGAGGAATTAGCATGATGACAGATTTAAGCCACAATTTTGGAAAGTTTTTAGAAAAACCATATATCATTGAAGATCTGGAGAAGACTTTTTTGGCAGGTGTTTTAAAAATTGGTAATGAATTTCTCCTCAATCAGTGGCAGAATTTTTAACTTTTCTTTATGGAGTCTTTTAGTTCTGTCATAGTAAAGTGTGGCGCCTTATGCCCAAGGCTGCTCGTTCATTGTGACGTTTGTTCTCGTCGAGTCCGTATTTTTATAACCATCCCCAATCTTCTCGGGGGATTTGGCCGACTCGAAGCCTTTGGCCAATGAAATCATTTTCTGCCCACTCAATTCGCGGAAGGGGTTAGCCCGATGAATGAGATATCACCAGCTCATATCATATTCAGATTTTCCAATTTCCCACCAATTTCTGTTCTCAGGAAATATCTGTTGAGGGACTTTAACCTGGCCTGACCCCATCAAATAATCCTGATACTTTATTATGACTGTGACCATTTTGTCAAACTTCCACCTGGTCCAAAATAACGCGTATTGTATATGAAAAAGAAAGAAAATTATATTTCTCTCCTTTCCTCAAATTGTCAGCTAACTTATCTATTCCCTGGATTTTACAAGTACATGATAGTATAAAAATAGCTAATTTTTCTATTCCCCGTATTTTACAAGTATACAATAGTATTAAAATAATATTTTTTTTTACATAAGCTCACATTGCGAATTACAATAAAGCACAACCAATAATACTACTAACATTAATTCCTCTCTCTTCGCTGTAGTAAACTAAACAAAAGAAAGTGTCCCCACGGGAGATAGTGTCACAAAGAGAATATTGTATTCTTCTTTATTATTTGAAGTGAATGTAATTCTTTCTTGTTTCATAATGTTTGTGATATTTTTTATTAGTTTTCTTTATTATGTTCTATGTTTTATTTATTTGTGGTTTGTTGATTAATGAAAAGGCAGTTTTACCCTTTTGGATTCCCTTTTGGATTTTTTAAAATTATACAGCATACTTTTTCTTAAACTTGCCTGTAAATTTGTAGATCAATTCTGGTTGAGTTTTAAGAATATCTTCAGTATTTTCTTCCTGGTCTTAACTGCTTCTCTGCATTCTGTTGCAAACCAGCATTTTGATTTAGTTTGTGGTTTAAAGAAAGATTTGGGTATTTTTTTTTTTGACTTGCTATATATGTCAGTATGTTTGTAAAGAAAACTATTGGTTCTGATTCATTGAGAATTTCTATTTTCAGAGTTCATCTAATTTTAAGCAGTTAGTTCTTCTGGTACTGGTTTGCTTATATTTAAGAAAATAGATGAATGGTCCCTACCCACACTGGTCATCATGAACTTGCCATTGAAAGTTCATAAAAATTGATGGGAAGCATATGGTTAAGTCAATAGGTGATATTGATCCAGTATTTGGGTGTAGGTATGTGGTCATATGGTTATTAAGAACACATAGATCAGATGATTCTAATAGAGATTCTATAATTTTGAGTGGGGTTCTTACAGCTCCACATTTTGTTGTATGCATTAAAATCTCCCATTAGTAGAAAGAGAGGGGGAAGTTCACCAATTAGCTTTTCTATTTCAGTCTTATTTAATCTGTGTTTTGGAGGAATATGAATTGAGCATATAGCTATTGTTTGAGGAATTGAAACGTTTACTACTATGGTCTGTAGATTTTCATGAGATATTGATTTTTAACCGATACTGAAGTACCCTTATTTGGCCTATTCTCTATTGTTGATACATTTATTTTGTGATAAGTTTCATTATTCACATTATTCTGACTATTTTCCTCATCTTGGTTGCCATTTGTATAATGTTTTGGCCGTTGTATGCTCTGGCCTTCTTTGAAATATATGTGTTTACTTTGGAAACTGTATATCTAATTTTTATTTCCTGTGGTGGTTCTGGTACTTAAAAAGTAATGGTTAAGTTTTGGTACCTATTTTTTTTCATAGTCTTTTATGTCCATAATGTTTTGTTTTTTGATAGAATTATTGTTATTAATTTCCTCTAGTGCACACAGTAAGAGTTCAATTCTCCTCACCATGCCTTTGGAGAAATTTAAAAATTGGTGTGAGTAGACCCTTATCTTTATATCCTGAAATTTAGCCATTCTTAGAGTTTCGGCATCATTATTTTCTTTAACTACTATCAGTAACATATCATTTCTATTTTTTAAATTTGTTTTAAAGTTATCTGAGATGTTAAGATTTTTTCTATTACAGAAGGTGACAACTTTACCATTAGACTGTCTTCTATCAGTTCTATTACTATAAATTTCAAAAACATTTTCTGTTGATTAGTTTTCTGTGTCCTTTTTGTGTCTATATCAATGTGCAGTCTTTTTTCATGCTCATATTTTATTTATTATTCATCAACCTCACCCACCATAGAACAACATATGAGGGAGATGATGGGGGTGGGAATCTCATTCGTTTCATTGCTCCAGGGCAATATGACTGGTCTACTCAAACATAGGGAGGGTTCCAAGAACCTATATCCAGGATTATCGACCCAAGTATGAGCTCTCCTAAGAGGTTGAAACAGCCATGTCAGATTCATTTGTTCCTAGTTTGAATGACCTTATAGCCACCATTTACTAAGTTAGTTTAATGTTTGATACAGTAAATGTGAGCACCTTTTGTTTATCTTGTTAGTCTGAGGTTTGATATGACCAGCTGGTTGATTAAATTAGGCCTGTCCAACTCTAGATCAAGTAGGGGCCAAAGTGGTGTGTTGGAATTTAGAAGTATATGATATGTATAGCCAAACTCAAGAACCGTTAGCTACAAGGATCTCTTCCTAATGCATCATCAGTTGCTACCCATGGCAAACTGGTTGCCTCCTTGAGTAATTTTACCTTCTGCAGAAGTGCAGTCAGCGTATTCTGAAGTCCCACCAACAGGGCAATTTTTTTTCAGGAAACAAGTTTAAAGATTAAGTTTAGGTTCAAAATGAGTGTGTTGGAACTATATTTCAATGATCAGTGAAAGCCCTATAGTTCAGCTTTATTTAATTTGTAATTGAAATATATGCAGTCAGTTGGTTTTAAATTAAAAAGAATATATTCCATAACCAACAATTGTATATCTTCAACATGATCTAGAGAATAAAGTAACAGTCGACCGAAATAGAGAAAAATTAAAAATTTACAACACTGTGCTTTTGCCGTACTCCCAGAAATTATTATTTCCTCAATGTTGAGTCGGGTAAGTTGGAGGAGAGGGAAGGGGCTAGAAAAGAATTCGGCCATTATTCATACTTAATTTGTTACTACAATTTACAAGACTAACTGCAAAATTTCATTCAAATTAGCTCACAAAAATATAACCAAGCATGGGTAAATTTTCTACTAAAACTAATTTGTTTGTTTCAGAAGTATCAAGCCACCAAAGAAGAGATTAAAAACATTACATTCATCAATTCTGAAGTGACACACTCATCAAATCTGATTAGCCTCTCATGAAATTGAGTTTGTAAACCTTTGCTTGCAGAATGTTTCTCACATAACGAACTGCAAAAGGTTCTAATAAAAGGAACGACATCAAGGTTGTCAAATTTGCCTTCATATTTGCAAGGTGTGGAAAGAGCAGTTAAATTAACTACTGAAGCTTAACAAATTTTATATGGACAAGAAGTAAGGTACATGTACATTCTTACAAGAAGTAAGGTACATGTACATTCTTACACAAATCCTTGTGCCATCAAATAAGACCTTCATTTGCTTCAAAGGAAAATTGTACTGAACAATTTAGCTGTATTATATGTAATGTTATACACCACAGTAATTCTAGAGCAATTTTCAATAAACAATGCAAATTTAAACATTTTGTCTCATGATTTGTGCCCCTTTTATCTTTCTTTTTCTTTATATTAATTATGGCTTAACAAATAGTGTAAAATCTTATTCATTGATTAGACTTTTTTGTGATCTTTTACAAATTTTACATGGATTTTACTTATTAAAAACAGTAAAATATTACGTATTTTGCTTGTGGTCATTCATAATTAGAATTCTGGCCTGAATATATTTTGCATTAATTGCAATGAACTCAACTGGAATTCGAACTTGGCTTGGAATGAGAAATCGTGTAGTTGAGTTCGAATTCCATTTGAATTTGTTGTATTCACTTATGCACAAATACCCTTAGGAAAGATATGAACCTGTCTCTTATCTCCAGTTATGAGTTAAATTACTAGACAGATTGGGTTCTATAGCCTTGGCTGGCATTCAGTCTACTGCAGAAAGTAATGGCAACCTACTACAGGATAATCTTCTGTCCAGTCAGTCATGATCACCCAAGCGTGTATCATGTTTGGCACTTGACTGACTCACTATATCTAAAACCAAACACAATATTTGCATTTATTCTTGAAATAGTAAAATTTTGAAGTCAGTTTATAAGCAAAAGTCGGCAGAAATTAGGTATTTTCATACATTTTTTTCAGGTGATTTTTAAAACTAAATGCTCAAAAATTGGTAAAAGCTATGAACCTAATTTTTTTATATCAGTACTTATCAAACTTTAGCTTTTATCCTGTGTACAATGTTGATTTTCTAAATAAAAGGGAAAAATCAACCTGTTTAAATGCACATGGTAGCTATCCAGGCATAGCATTCCATTGTTCAGTAGAGTGACAGAGAGCAACAAGATCAGATATATGGGAACTTAACTCAGTGATAGCACCATCAAGGAACAGTATAACATAGTGAGCTTTCTGCAGGCTGAGTAAGTAAAACTTGTGGAAAACTATCACCAGATGTTGGTTCAATATGGAGCCCATATCATGAATGATTAACAAGTGAATGAGTGGAGAGAGCAGTGAGAAGAGTAACATAATAGATGAAAGTTAATCTGGTCAGTCATCACTGACAAACATGGAAAAAACACATCGAAATAGGAGTGAGGATGACTTGATCATGAAAGACCCCAAAAATCATGTAAGCACAAGTTGGCACAATTGTAGGCATCAGATATAGATATCATGCCATAGTGCATAATAAATTGGGGTACTGCAAAGTTTTGTACATTTGGTGCCATTGATAAGTAACCAAAAACCTTTTTTCCATAAGGGAGCTATGCTTACATTGAAAAAGTGACATATATATTTATTCTTCATCAATGGAAATAAAGGTTTTGTATGGAAATTATCTTTACATTTTGATTTACACTTATGACTATATATATATATATATAGAGAGAGAGAGAGAGATGGTTAAATAAAGAAGACAGGAAGAAAACTACATTTTTTTCTTGTCTACATATTTCATCCTGTGATAAACTTTATCAAGGAAAAGAGATGAAATGAGTTTTATTTTAAGTAATGTTTCTACAAACAAAATAATTGTTGGTTACTAGAAAAATGCTCTTAAATTATTCACAAGATAATTGAAATTTTTAAACATTTAGAAAAGAAATTCATATTTCATATTTGAAGAGAATTTTTTTTCATGTGTAGTATAATGTTATGCTATGAGATATTAAAATGATAGAAATTAACTGTTTTCTTTGGATTTTTTAAAGTTTGTTGTATATGTTGTCTTGGAAAGTAATTTTTCTGTGAGGAAAAGTGAAATTAAGAAAAACCAGGACATAGGTTTATATTTTGATAATATTTAATGGCAGCACTGTTGAGAACACACACACACACACATATATATATATATATATATATATATATATATTAAATAAAACTTTGAAAAAAATTACTTATATTGTTTGGCCATTTCAGTGAGAAAATTCTTTATTATGCAAATACAGGAAAAAATTCATGTACCGGGAAGTTTATTCAAAAAGAAATTCATACACCGGAGGTTTATATGAAAAAAGAAAAAAATAAGATAAAATCCGAAAGAATAATTGGAGTGTTGTTAAAAGAGAGAGTAGATTTTGTTAGAAGATTGTCGTCTAGACATTCATACGAAGGGTAGGGAAGAAAGGGGAAAAGAAAAGTAAAGGGAGATAGCGAAAAGGATTCAAGACTCGATCAAAAGAACTTTTAGCTTACATCTGTGTTAAGCAATAAAAAATTAAGTGTATTATGAGATTATTATTAAAATGACCTGTTTTGGGATTTTACATCTATGTCATTTTTGTTTTGGATTTATATATATATATAATGAGAGAAATGAGAGGATACATACAAACATAATTATAAACAATAAATCTAGTTTCCCACTCAGTGTACCCACAAACTGAAGCTGAGGGTCTTCTAACATCTCAGAATTACATTATTTTCTGTCTATACTAAGGTCAATGCGGTACATTATTGACAACTGATTGTTATTATTATTAATGCATAGTTTTACATAACAAAAGGTCATAATCATTTTAGGTACACAGTAAGGAACAAATTTATAAAGAATTATGTTCAAGGCAACATGACATTTACTCTATGACAGTTTCCCTGATATATTTTGTACGTATACACAAAGATAGACAAATATATAGATAAGTATATTTACATAAAACATTTCAATATACTATAAATCTATGAATCAAGGATATTTTCTAAGAAAGATGTAATCCCAATAGTTAATCTGTTATCTAAATCCATTAAAAGTGTCAGTTTTCAAATGTTTAATTTTAAAGCAGAGAGAAAGGTTGTAGAATCTTATGTATTAATATCCTTATAAAATCTGAGAAGCAAAATATCTTCGATAAATCAGTAATAGCTGAGAAAATTCATGCCAAAAAACATAAAATATGCAAATCTCTGCAAAAATATCTACATTAAGTAAATCCTTATAAAAGATAACAATTCTTTTGAAAGTAAATATTTTATGTGTACCGATGCCATGGGCTAAGTAGCCGAGTAAAATAATGCCAATGAAATTAGATAATTTGAAAGATTAATAGCACTGTTCTAAGATATGTCAAAAGATACCTTCAGACATCCAGATCACTGAAAGACAAGGTAGAGAAATTATACCTTGGTATCAATAAGAAATTATTTTATATTGTCCACAAAAATAATTTAAGTGCTTTGAAACAAAGAAAATAATTTTTTTCTTGAATCTAGAAATAAATAGAAGTCAAAACGGATAAAAATTTAAGAAATGGTTTAAATATTCAAGTAAAGTATAAAAAATTGGATAAAAAGAATATGGCAAGTTGAGAATTTGGAGGCCATTTAAATAATTATTCTAAAATTTTCCTTTTTTAATGTAGAATTCTTTGTCTTTGCCACTAAACATTTAATTTAGGGAAGAGGAGGAACTGTCAGGTAATCCCCTTGGGAATTATTCTTCAGGAGGACAATACAGTCTCAGGAGCTCAATAAAATTAAAAACAAAAAAAAATCTTCCCTTGATAAAAGATAAAGACTCACTAGTATTTAACTGCTTCCATAAAATTTCACATTGAGATAATAGATAAATATAGACAATAATTTCATGATATGTCAATTTTCAAGATGAAAGAACAAAAACTCTAGCTAATATGACTGAACCATTGATTTTTATTTTCAGATATCTCTATGTTATTTCATCTGCAATATTATTAGTGGTGACATGTCATCTCAGTTTCAGTCAAATTCCCATGACCTTCTTTTAAATATTTTCATTGTAATTGCTCTCATGAACTTTTGTCTGTGACACCTAAACTCTGTGAAATTAAATGCATTACTAGATTGGTGGCAAAGTTTAATCATTTTACAGTCGAAATGATTAAATGTAACTGTAAGCTCTATACTGTCATAACTCGGTTTCTATTAGTTATATCATAAAGTCTTGCTTAAGCACTTGCAATGACATCTGTAAAAAATACTGTAAAGGCTTTGTTTCTGATGTGTGTATGGTTCATATATACTCTAAGCCATGATTGTACCTCTTTAGGCCATGAATAAAGTTCTTTTTGCCTGAATCTTCTAATTTCATTGCATTTTGGACATTTATTAATAAATTTTTCAATATTCTTTGGCTACCATGCTTGTAATTTGAATCTTCTGCATGTTGCCGTGACGTATCAATGCACGTCATCATGTAACCCTCTCAATATGTCTGTCTTTAATGTCCGCGGAGCTACTATCACGTCACCATTGCATATAATTCCATTTTCAACTGTTAACTGATGCCGTATCTCTTTAAACGGCCACTCCACAATTGAATAATTGTTCCATTTATTATTCCTTATTCTTTTGATAATTTTGATCAATACTCATTTTTTAACCAGTTCACCATAAGTATGTCCATCTCTGCCCATTGAATTATTGTCATCAACAAAAAGATCTACATGAGGGACAGTATTTCCCTTAACATATACAATGTCAAAATCAAATACCATGATTTTAATGATGATCTAACCTTTGGCAACTTCTTCCTCGGGTTAAAAATAAACTTATAAAATAGCTTGTGGGTCAACATTAGCAGAAATTTCTTACCAAGTAAAATTTTGTGCCCTCTCCATGCTCCAAACAATTGCTAGGGCCTCTTTTTCAATGTTTGAGTAATTAATCTCTGCCATTGTCAATCTACTGGATAAATACAATATTGGATGATCTTTCCGTGATAGGATGACAGCAGTCTCTTTCTCACTGACATTCATGATCAACTTTATCTCTGTCTTAGGCTCAAACACCCTTGTTATAGGTTTCTTTTTCATAATTGCTTTCAGTATCATAAAAGCGTTATTTCATCTTTGTGTTCACTTGAACTCTGTATTCTTTTTATGCAACTCTGACGATGATTCAATTAGTTCCCTATATTTTGGGATATATCTACTGTAGATATTTATCAAACCTAGAAAGAATTTCCTTTTTTACTGATTAGAGTCATTACCTTCATAATCTTTTTTGTTAGCTTTTATCAGGTGCTATACGATCTTTGATATTTGGTAGCCCAAATGTGCAATCAAAGTTACATTTGTTTCTATTAACGGTTTCCAGACTTTTTTGAAATGCCATATTTGATCCACTTGTTGTTTTAACTCTTGTTTAGTCTTTGCTCCTACCTCTATATGGTCTTGGTAAATATCATTTTTTTTTTAGTTTTCATATTCTCTTAAATCTTGTTGTAACTCATGTGAGTTTCAATCACTTGTCACTCCTGTTACCACTGGTATAAGTTTGGATTCGCATCATCACTTATAACTCTTTTTCTAGTGGCTATAGTATAAAGTTTTGCTTAGGCACTCACCATAAAGTCTGTAAAAAATACTTTGAAGACTGACTCTAAGAGATTCTTTCGACTTTATTAAAGCATCTAGACTAGTTGATCTAATCCCTGGGAGTACATTATTTACTCCACAATAAATGCAAAGAGTTTCTTTTCTTGCACTTTTCACTTGTAGAAATCTCTTTTGGCTTCTTACTTTCCAGGCAGATTTAATCATCAAAAATTTAATTGCAATGTCAATCGTTGTCTCCTGTGCTTTTAAATTCTTGGTTATTTTGCTCATTTTCTTAATGTTTTTTAAATATTAGTTTTACATTCAGTCAACCACTGCATGTCAGTAGCCTTGTTGCTTTGTTCAGGGTGAAATGCTTCAAAAACATTTCCCTTAATATTAATGAAAATATTACGAAATGACAGACAATACCATTTTTTAAAATCATAGCCACTAGACAATGACGAGACACTTTTTCAACAGTACTAAATTGTTTAGTCCGTTCAAATAGATGAGAATAACAAAAGTTCCCATAAATAAAACTTCTTTTAACTTAATTCAACCAACAAGGCTCAGTACAAACTGTATCAGATGAATCAATAAAATATGTTGAATCTTTTGTACATGAAGAAAGCAAGATAAATTCTATTGAAAAGCATGTGAAAATTTGTGTTGCTAAAGCCTAGGCTGTCTTGAATAAAATGGGTGTAATCTGGAAATCTAATCTACCAGACAACCTCAAGCAAAGATTTTTTCAAGTCACTGACTGGACATTGACTAAAACCTGAGACTCTGAGGTAAATGGAACCTACCCTCAAATGCTTTGAACTCTACTTAAAATCTCCTAACTGAATCACAGCTCTATGGACCCATCACAGGTATTTCTACAATTTTACACAAGCATATAAAGCATTTTTCAGGACACTGCTGGTGAGAAAAACAAGAACTCACAAGTGATCTAATGTTCTGAACACATAGCCATGGAGCAAAATGAATTGGTTGCCCAGCAATCACTTTTATTGGCCAGCTATACTATGATACAGGATGTGCATCGTGGTGCAGTAGATATCTGGTCAGAACGCAAAATCAGGGAGCTGATTTCGAACTCCAGTTGAATTCATTGCCTTCACTTTCCCGCAAATACTGTTGGGAAAGGTATTAATAATTCCCTCCAATTATGGGTTAAATAATAGGACAGATTGGGTTCTATAGCCTTGGCTGGCAACCAGTCTACTGCAGAAAGTAATGGCAACCTACTGTGGGATAATTCTTCTGCTCAGTCAGTCATGTCTCTTTAAAGATATGATCGCCCAAGCATATATCATGTATGGCACTCAATTTGGTTCTTAATTTCTCTTCTTGGACTTCTCTACATTTATCGTCTTTTGGGGTGCTCTTGGAATCAGGCGTTAGTTATTATCTGGTTATTCACTGTGTATCATTGCATTAATTTCTCACCACAGCCATTGTGGTGTCCTAGTCTGAAATTACCGACCATTTCACCTTCTCTCCCTTTGCCAATTTTGGCATTCAGATCTCCCATGTTGATTCTGATTTCTTATGATTTGAACTGTGCTTTGGTATAATTGAGCATGGAGTATAAGGATTCAATTTCTTCTTCTGTACTTTGTGTCATCGGTGCATATACCTTTATTACCAATATATTGAATTTAACTACTAGAATTCTTTTAGTTATCTGGCAGTATCTCATAATGCATTTCCTTGTGTCTTTATCTGGTATAATGCCAACTCCTTTTTCATTATTTTTACCTCTTGCATATATAATTCTGTGGTCATCTGATGAAGTCTCCATTCTTTGGCCATCTTATTTCACATAAGCCTAAAATGTTTATGTTCAATCTAGTCATCTCCTGCTTCACATTTTCCAGCTGTTCACAGTTCTGACATTCCATGTCTCAAGAGTTATTTTCTGTTTGTTGCAAACAGTCGAAGGATAATGGTCCGGTAACATCTGTCACTCATGTCCTTTCATTTCTAGCAAGGAATAAATTCTGAGGAAATTTGTCCCCTTTTTATGCTGTTGTTTTTATTTGTGGAAAAATTTGTTTGTTTTATTTTTTCAAGCATACCAAACAATTTGCTTCTCTTGAAAGAAGGTCTAGTGGTCATGTTTTTAGAAAAAAAAATGTTATTGTATATTTTCATTTATATTTATGAGTATAACAAAGTCATACAATAATAAATAGCAGTACCTCAGAACCATTTTTTAAACATTTTCAATTTTTATCACAAAAAATGAGATGTGGTGAAATTTTTGTTTACACATGTCTACTGTTAAAAGTGTGTAGTTACGATGGAAACAATTTAATTACTCATAGTTTGAAATTTTCTATGGAAAAATTGTTGTTTTTCATTTTATTCATCCCATGAGATATTCTTTAAACTATAAAAAACAGTCTCAAATTGGGGAGCAGGATGGGTTTGATTTGCCCCTGAACTAATTTCCCATTGGAAAATTTCTCATTTCCATGAGTAATTCCTAATTAATGTCAATTTGTGTTGTGGTCACTTTCATGTTTCTAAACCAGTCCCCATCATTTCTCTGTAGTGTTTCACTAGTTACTATTTTTGAAACTCACCAGATGAGGATAACTGTCTGAAAGAAGGAATCAACTTTATGTCAGAATTTCAAAGAAGTTGCTGGATCAGATGAATAATGGCAGTTTAAAAAACATATCACAATGAATGAAAATGTCAGAAAGAAATGATGGAACAGACAATATGGAGAGAGATCCCAGAATTATCTACCCTGAGAAAATTACTCTCTAAACAGTTTGCATGTCTATAATTGTTTCACTGTCCCTTGATAAAGTGAATATAGTCGATGATTACAAATATGCAATGAACAGTATGTCCCCCAGAAAGGGAGTTCTTTTTTTTATCACATATCAAACGATGCTTTATAGAAAAGAGATCACAGAAGAAATATAATGAAGAGACAGAGAGAATTTTAGAATGATATCATCAAAGATGAAGGAAAAACTTGAAGCAACTGAAATGTGGTTCTACAGAATGATGCTGAGAATATCATGGACTGAACATGTGAGCCATAACAAAGCTTTAAAAGAAATGGAAACAAAAAAGAAAACACTAATACTTAACACCAGAAAGAGCAATTCAAAATTTCTAAGGCATAATGAGGAAAGAGGGTTTGTAAACTTCAATACCCACAGAATAGTTTGAAAGCAACTGGGGCAGGAAAACAGTGTATAACCTACTTAATGAGCTTGTGTAAATAGCAGCACAGGGTCTATGAGGGATATATAAAAAATTCACTGAGAGTTAACACAGACAGGAAATTGTGGAGAGTCATCTTTTTATTATGAATAGTGAATGTCATAATAAAAAAGTATTAAGAAACAGGACAATTTTGCTAGAAAAAAAGAAGTTCTTCAATACAGCAGTGAATGCTGGACAATATCATCAAAGATGAAGGAAAAAACTGAAGCAACTGAAATGTGGTTCTACAGAAGGATGCTGCGAATATCATGGATTGAGCATGTGAGCAATGATGAGATCTTAGAAAGGATGGAAATTAATACTGAGCATCAGGAAGAGACAGCTGAAGTTCCTAGGACATGCAATGAAGAAGGAGAACTTGGAGAACCGGATACTAAGCCTTTTGATACGAGAAAAAAATTTTCAAAAATGTCAAAATTTTCAAGAGAAGGCTGGGGTTAATTTAAAAACTTTCAAAAAAGCAAGAAAAATAACTTCATACTTTATATGGAGGAGGATTTTATTTCTAAGCTCATTATCATAGTCAAAAAATTGGGTTGGTTTAATTGTTGTAAAGACTTGTTGCTTTAATATTGATATATTAGTCCCAAGTATGATGATAAACTATGTCCAACAGCAAGGCCTCTCCTCAGGAGATTAGAGCTTTTGAGGAATGTAGAACCATCTCTTAATTGTTGTTGTTCCCATGTCCACCTTAACCTGGGTAGTGGCACCTGTTAGGGTTCAAGCTTGAAACAAATAGTGAACCCTCAAAACATAAAAATAAATTTTCATAGTAAAATTACCAATAAAACATCAACTGATATGAAAAAACGTTCATGAAAATAAATCCATCTCCTCTATAATTTCTTAAATCAAACTGTATTCTAAAATATAACTTTAACAAAACAAAATGCATATGCATCATTGTTTGTTGTAACTCTAGCCCCACAAACATATCTACATACAAAAACTGAGTATCATCTCCCATGTATTCAACTGTGAAAACTGACTAACATTTATCATATTTCTATTGCTTCACAGCTTTAAAAAAAAAACTAAATTTTGCCAATAAATGACCCATAAAGAGTTGATGTACCATGAAACAAAAATCAAGTTGGTATATTCTTCAGCCTTCTTTAAGAGTAAGTTAAAACCAGTTAATTTTGTAAATTGCTTATTACTACATTGTTTTTCTGCTTGGAAAAGTTTAGTCTATTCTTATCAAAAAATTCTTGTAAAATGTTTTAATAAATTCACAGTGTCACAGAAGCTTCTCTGATGACCTTGCACTGACTGCAAATAGACGGCAGGGCTGGCTGGCTTCATTACTAAAATTAAATCTTCCAAGCACTAATTTCAACATGATGCATTCCTTTCTTTTTCAATAACTTTGAAAACCTTTATGCAAGAAATAGATCTTTCAAATCACTATGTTAAAAATAAGTTATCTGAAGAATATGTAGAAAAATGAAAATAACACGATATCAGAATTTCAAGAATCACCATCTACTTAGAAGAAAAAAGTCAGTTGGTCCAAGTTAAAAATCTCTAAGTAGATCTTTGGTCTTTCAGACCCTGGCTCAATACAGTCAATCTATTGATTTACCAGTGGAATCACCACATTTTTCAAGTTTGACATGTCTAGGGTTTCTGAAAACAAGAAAGTTCACCACCCTCCTTCACATCAAATATCAATGGGATGCCATACAAGTCTCTGTGTAGATAAAAGGAAAGCATTGTTCCCATCATTCCTCACCTCCTAAAACTTTGTACTTACTTTGCCATAAAGATTGAAGCCTGATACAGAAACCTGATGCATGACTGGTCTCTTGCTAACAACTTATGTTCCTTAATCTAATAGGATGCACCTTTATGTCAGTATATCAATTCAGGAAACATTAGTGCAAAAACAGCAACAATATTATCATCTTGGCTCTTTCTTCTTTCTTGTCTAACTTAGATCAATTTTCTTTCCTTTTTAGCTTTTAGCCAGATTGAAAAATTGAGTTTACCAAGTGGTTTGAGGCACAAGTGTAACTAGTTATAGTCAAGGCAGTAAAGAAGCTTAACCCTTTTGGATTATAAAATGAAAGAAAAATTACAAACACAACAAACATTAACAAATTAATCAGATTTTGTTACTGATTTACAACAGTGCTTTATGGGCCATGATTCATCGAGCTCTTTTCTTGAGAGTCAAACCTGACTTTTTTAGTCCTTACAGAATGCTCCAGTTTTAAGGCCTTGTGCCACTTGATAAATATCTTAAAGAACTGTGATAAAGATGGTGAAGATTTAAAAAATTCTTTTTACCATTGACAATGCATGGTAAACAATGGGATCACCTCAAATTCTTTCCATGGCTGCACTTTTACGACAAAAAATAAAACTTGAAGTATCATTTCTTATTTTTGCCACTACAAAATAAGAAAATAAAATTTAATTTTATTATTTTCTGTTTACACTGATTTTAATCAATGTATTCATTTTCAAATGCTTTTCCTGTTTTTTCCCTCAAAACGTTTTAATTTCTGCCATCATTTACTGATATCGTGATACCTTATAAAGTTAAAAACCTTTAGCAAGGTTTAGCATCTTATAAATATTATATTTATTTGTTAAGTTGAAATCTGAAACAATTTTCCCACTTTACTTGATTCTTTGGTTTTTAAGAAACTTTTCTTTCAGTCAATCTTTTGATGAAACTGTTGAGAAAATAGAAAACTTCTCAATACAAAATTTTTTGCAGAGCAATGACAATTCTTCTTTCTTGGATTTTTGATACTTTGATGATATAAGAACACATTTTTTTATAAAAAGATATGAAGATATTGATATGGATATAGCCGATGAAATTTTATCTGAATCAATGCCATGATAAAAACAAAAAAATCTATAACTTTCATTTGAATGTTTTGTTTCATTTTAAAATCAAGAGATTTAATAGTATGTCTCCAAGCGTGTTAAAAATATTCTGTGTCAATTTGTCTTTATTGTTTTATGAGAAGGAAATAACCTTTTCAGTCTGATTACTTAACAATGTATGGAGCCTTTGTAGAAAAAGAATAACGTTCTTTTATGCCCAAGCAGAAATTGGAAAGAGATAAAATCTTAATTTTTTTCTGGCTTCAATGGATTACTTAAAAAAAAAAGAATGCATGTGATAAAAATGTGAAACCAAATAAAAAAAGAGAAAAAAATCTTCCGTATTCAAAAATCAACCTGATCAAAAAAAAAAAAAAAAAAAAAACAGACAAACATTCAGGTTGATTCCTTGAAAGCAAACTGATTGTTGTTTTCTTAAACAGACAAGTAAAAATAAATGACAACATTTTATTTCTCAGCAACTTTTTCAAATCTAAGTTTTCTTTGCTGGCAGAATTAAGATTCAGGATGGCCGTTAATTGTTGCCAGAAAGAAATTCTAATTAATGCAAAGATAAAAAAAATGAAACATTGCGGTAATCAATTTTCTTAATTTAATCCACTCTTTATAAGAAGCACTTCAAAGTATTAATTTGACTAAAATATTTAATTAATATTTTAGGGTAATGTCTATTCTAAAAAGAAACATGATTCAAAAGGAGAAAAAAAAACATCTGCACCTTTTAAAATCCCAAGAACAAAAAAGCAATAAATATTGGTAAGAACAAAAACAATGCATGGTTAATTCGACTCACTGATTATGACTTGAATATCTAAATAGGTTTACAGCACACAAACAATTATTAGAGTGCATAATAAAAATATAATTAAGTTCCTATAATAATTTAGTAGTTTTTATAAAATTAAGACTATCAATGATTACTATTGAATTTAAAGTTGTAAACAAAATTAAACTTACCATAAATTGAAGGAAGAGAGTTCAGGACACAAGTTACTGAAGATGTCAGTTATCAAAGTAGGTATAGAAATCTGAGCATCACTGAATACAATTCACTTTGGCACTGGGCCTAAATTGTAACAACTCTTTCGTTCCTTTGGTCTGAGAGGGGACGTGATATATGAGCAACAGCCTGTCCTCCATATAACATTGCCCATACTGCACCAATATGCTAAACCTGGAGAGGATACTCCAGCTTCACCCTTGGCATTGACACAACACAAGGAACGACAGTTATCGGTTATAAACTACTGCTCAATTGGCATAGAGCATCAGCACCAGCAGTCATTCTCGTCAGTGAGAGAGATTCTTCAATCTCACTGGACAGCCACCGCCTGCCTCAAGCTGGGCCGCTCCCAGCTAGTAATGTGTTGTTCTGCCATGGTCTGCTTTCTTTATTGGGTGCATAGAGATTAGGAAACATCTGATAAGTGGACCATACAATTTGCACAAAGCAATTTTTTTACCTATGGTCAACCCTGACTGACGAAGGCCTATTACTACTATTACTACAGAAGACAAGGAATTAGCTGAACTTCAAATGCCTTGTCTTCTATCTTTGGAGAACAAATGATGAAATAGATTGTAGAAAAATAGGTTGTGACCAAATCCTCAAGAAAAACCTCATACCTGGGCCAACACAACTAAAATTGAGAAACTCTAAGAACAAATAAAGATAAATGGTTTTGTCATAAAATTATTATCATCTTTGTTTTTGATTCTTAAACAAAAATATTTTATTATATTGTAAAAATTACTGTTAAATCAATATATTAACATTTCAACTTCTACATTTTTGTAGCATGGAATACTGTTGTCATATCTGGTCAGGCACCCCAGCTGTTCATCTCAGCATTCTCAACAGGCTCCAGAGGAGAATCTGTAATGTGATGGGTCCTGACCTGGCAGCTCGACTCCAGCCACTTTCTCATTGTCGGGATGTGGCTTCCCTCTGTCTCTTCTATAAATATTTTTCCACAAGAATTTACTTGGGCAACCAGACTGGCAACAAGGTCTCACCCTTTTACAGTTAGATCAACCAAATGCAGATGACAATTCTATTCAAGCAGCTTCTTTTCTTGCATTTCCTGCCTGTGGAACTCCCTTCCATATACTTGCTTTCCTGATGGCTATAACCTCCAGGAATTTAGATGCAGAGTCAATTCCCATCTCTTATCCACTTTCTACCTACCTTTACAAATGTCTTCACTACTGTGTTCACTTCCTTCTCTTTCACCCACTGTAGCTGGTTTGTCTTTGTCTCCACTCTCCTCTTGCCTAATACTTAAACTCTCTCATGTAACCCCCTACACATCAGTGATGCAGCCGTTTTCACTCCTGCCTAATACTTCAACTCTCTTATGTAACAACCTGCACATCAGTAGCATTAACGCCTTGCTTGGGATGAAATGATTAAAAAAATGCATTGTTGCTTAGCTTTGCTGGCCTATTTAGAGAAAAATTCCAAACTGCCATTTACTGGAAATAAAAGACAACACACATGCTGGTGACAATTTCTCAGAAGTGTTGTTGTTTTGGTTCCATTTGGACACTCTACAGTACAGACTTAACTCAATAATGCCTTCCCCTAATTATACAACTATACAGCTGTTTGAACTGTTGTACTATTTTTATTGCCATATTTATGATGTTTCAGCAATTGCAAACAACAATCTTCTTCAGGTGCTAGGAATAAAGACAACAGTCTGAATAGTGTAAATAATATAAAAACTTCCCCATCTCAGAAATACAGATAAATCCTGCAGGAAGTTTGTTCTACAAAGCAGTAGTTTTTGGGAGGAAGCTGTCTGAATGGAACTGCTTACTAATGGAATAGAAAGGAATGAAAGATGATTCATCCTTGTGCATGTGGTATAGTGGATCTCAGTAGGAAAGGTCAGGGCTTGTGCAACCAAGGAATGTAGCTCATCAAAACACTTGCATTGTTCTTGTCATATATATAGGCAGGGAAAATCAGTCAGTTATGCTGCTACAGTTTTATGAGTCAATTTGTTTTTACATATGTGTATATATATATATATATATATATATATATATATATATATATTCTTTTATTTATTTATTATTAATTTACTTTAGAACATGTACAAACTAAAAATTACTACAAAATTATACGTTTTGTTTCAACATTGAAAGAACGAATGTTTATAATAAATGTTTTATTAAGAAAAGAAAATTTAAAACACCACTTATTTTTATTTTTTGAAATTTTTTTTGTATGAGGTAAAAAGATATTTCTTCCCTCTCTACATTTTCTCACTTTTTTCCTCTTTATTTTCCTCTTCACTTTCTACTCCTTTTGTATCTTTCCTTTTCTTTTATAGAAGTATAATTCTTTTTTTTTTGTTTTAAATGCCAAAATATTTTAACCCAGACATGTAAGCAATATCAATATCTGTCTACAATTCACATCCAGCCTAAATTTTAAATTTCTCTCTTAACCATTTCCATTGGCTCTTTCCTATCAATACTTTCTCACTTGTTTTCCTCTTTACTTTCTATTTCCTCTGTATCTCTACCTTTCCTCTTTCTTTTTCTTTTCTTGATTTCTGATCTTAGTTTCTCAACTTTTCAACCCTCTTTCTTTTTTCCCCGCTTTTTTAATATTTTTTTTATGGCCTGATCAGATGATTCATGGATCTGTGTGTATGTAGCTCTTTTTTTTGTTTTTTGGGTATGGGGGAAAAAAAGAGAGAGTAAGAAATGCATCCAGTTATTATGCACAATTCTTTTGAACCCTTCTCCCCAATCCTCTCTTCAAAAGCTCTTCCTTTTATATGACATTTTTTTGTTCGAGATGCTTTGAGAATTGTCCAGAATCTTCAAGGAAAGACTAGATTTCTCTTAAAACATCCCAAACTGGAAGTCCTTCATATATATATATATATATATATATATGCTCTCACACCCTGACCGAGCACTCTGGAAGAATGGTAGACTTTGAAAAACAGTAGCTACTCTGGCATCTATGCATCGTTCATTCAGTAATGAATTAGAACACTCTCAGCTATTGGGCGTGTATAATGATAATATACATGCTAAAAAGTTTGCCTTCTTCTACTAAGTGCCTGTAGCTCAGAAGTAGAATTGACTGGCTCCAATTCGGTTGGGTTTCAATCCTGGGTAAAAGGCAATCGGCTGTCTAACCGTACTGATGAGCTGTGATACCGTGAAACAGATCTGTCTGCAAATGGCTATATATATATATATATATATATCGCTTATTCAGTAAAATGAATTAGAGCACTCTATCTATTGAGCGCGTATAATGATAATATATGTGCTAAAAAAGTCTGCCTGCTTCCATCGAACACCCATAGCCCAGAGGTAGAATCGCCGACTGACGCCAATTCTGTCAGGGTTCAATCCTGGGTTAGAAAGCAATCAGAGTCTAACCGTACTGATGAGCTGTGATACAGTGAAATAGATCTGTCTGCGGATGACAATATATATATATATATATATATTTTATTTATTTCATGTTACCCATTACATTGCACAAGTATATTTAGGTCATGCAGCAGAAACATATTATATTAGGCACAATTTTAATACAACTTTGTTAATATCATTCCAACTAAAGCATGAATGAACTGCAGCAGCAGAAGCAGCGGTTGTCTGTGACAGAATCCTTTAAAACCATCTACTTGTAGATTTTGGTCTTTGTAATATCGCAACATCTCTAAGTAGAAGCTTATAAAGCTTTATTTGATTAAGTCAGCTTTGGTGTTGTTATTACAGTGGATGGTTACAAGCAAGAATTGAGATGGAATGTGCTCATTTTATTGCCACAGAGTCTTTTTATGCATATTCATATGACTTAGACTCTGTCAAGACCTCACCTTGATTTCTTTTGCCTGGAATGGAAGATTGTCTTCAGACTTGAATTCTTTTCCTTCACTCACTTATTTTGTTGAGTAGATTCAGTCACTGAATTTGTTTAATATGACTTTGCCAGTGGCAAAATTAGGCGTTCAAGTGACATCCAACCACTTGAAAACTTTTCTTTAGTTTCATTTGTCAAAGTAAAGTAGAATAAAAGCGATACAAAGATTTCAAGGATTGCCAGGCACCATGTTCATTTCAAAACAGAGCTCAAATGAGACAAAACACTGGCCAGCTAAAAAAGTTTTATAAAATTTCCTTCAGAAAAATCAAAATAAAATTGGTTTTAGGAAAATTCTTTGGCTTCTTTTGTGTTATCCTGAGCATTTTGAATTAGAATTTATTATTTTTTATCCACATTTCAATAAGTCTTGTCCCTTCAATGAGCATGGAAAATACAAACAACATAGAACTAAAAATGTTGGATAATATATTAGTCATAAGGATTTGACAGAAGCAACAAATACAATGATAATCACTGAATTGTATCATTTTCAAAATTATCAAATATATCACATGATCTGAATATTGTGTGTGCATTTTCTGTGTCCTTACAACTGTAGAATTGTCTTTTGCTCTTCACATGACAAAACCAAACAGAAAGGACTGTAATGAAGGTGTTTTGTTTGTTCAAAAAAAAAACTTGAAAAGAAATCTAGTTTTTTTAATTCTACTGGAATCTACACTTCATATTGACTTTTATTACGGCAAACAACGAAAAAAGATATTTTTTGTTTTTATCCTAATTTCTTTATTTGATTCTAGATTTGTCTTTAAAATTATTTACCAGGCATCAATTCAACTCATCTCATTTATTTGATAGCATTTGCAAATGAAAGAATTCTTTTTAATTTAGATTTAAAAAACAATTAAATAAAAATTTTCAGAGGAAAAAGAATGTTGATATTACACATTTCATAAATAAAAGATAAAATTTTCATAATAGATTGGAGATTTAAATTAATAAAAATAATCTAACCCATTTTTTAATTACTAATAAAACAATGTAGCATTGATTAGGGTTTTATTTTCTTTTTATGATAAAAAAGATATCGAAGTATGTTTATTAAGAAGGAACTGACACGTGTATAGAAAAAGTGACGCTCATATAAACTTCTAATGAAGTTTTTTCAATGCAATTTGACTTCTGTCCACACGTGAGGTTCAAACATTGCTTTTATCCTAGAGTTATTCAAAAGGGAAATAACAATGGTTGCCTACAACACAAATCCCATTTGTTTTTTTTTTACATCAACATTCCTTGAAAAAATTTGTATAATCTTGGAATTATTTCAAACTTTTGTTCTCATCTTAGTTGATATAGATGTTATAATAGACACAACATTTCAACCAAGTACCTTCTGGTCATCATCAGGTATCCAGAGATTGGATCTGGTAGTGACAAACTAAATGCAACATGAAAGAACAATAACTGATTTCACAGGATATTTCGCAATAATCAACAAGATAATCCATATCAGTGAATCTATGGACACCTGATGATGATTACAAGGTACTTGGTCAAAACATTGTGTCTATTATAACGTATCAACCAAAATGAAAACAAAAGTTCCAAATAATTCCAATATAATTGAAAATTGCTCATCTCAGAAATAAATACAAAATAATCTGTATGTATGATTATTCAATATAGAAAAGAGTTTGAGGGTAAATATGAATAGTTCATATATTTTATGAAAATCATTGAGACTATGCATAATATGTCAGAATATTTCTTTTGGTATATATAAACCCTACAAATCAGAGAAAATGTTAGAAAACATTTCAGAATACTTTTCCACAGGATATACAACCAAAAATTGTTTATTTTACTTCTATTGTGCTACACACACTCAATAAATTCTTCACCTCTGACTGATTAGGTTTGCAGGATTTTTCGTCTGGTAAAACTTATTTTTGCAAGAGAATGAAGGTATTTGTATCTGAATGGAAGGCCATGTGGGGTAAGAGGTCATAAATTTGGAAAGATTTTGTTGAAAAAAAATTAGTTTGCTATTTATTTAAATCAGAGGAAGAAAGATATAAAACAAAGGCAAATAGAAGATTCATAGATCACTGTCAGTCAATTAAGTGCCATACGTGATAGACGATTTGGGCGATCATGTCTCAAAAGAGACTGACTGGGCAGAAGATTATCCCGCAGTAGGTTGACATTGCTTTCTGCAGCAGACTGGTTGCTAGCCAAGACTATAGAACCCAATCTGTCCTATTATTTAACCCATAACTGGAGGGAAGAGACAGATTAATACCTTTCCCAAGGGTATTTGTGCATAAGTGAAAGCAAGGAATTCAACTGGAATTCGAACTTGGCACACCGATTTGTCATTCCAAGTCAATATCCACTGCACCACAATGCACATCACTAAGCTGTGTTAAAAATAATGTGAGATAAATTAGATTTAATTCATTTGCGGTTAGTGCAAAATAAGATCACCCTGCGCCTTTACCAACTACCTTCAAATTTTGGTAAGCTGAGGAAACTGATCAAAAGAAATTTGCATGCTTGTGTGAAATTTTCTTTTGACAAATGAAAACTTTGACTTCACAGAGACTGGCCAGGGAAATGGAGAAAAGACACAAAAGCAAATTTACGAGCCAATGTGAAGTTTTGTTTGGACCAAGGAAAACTTTGTTTTCACAGAAATGAGCCGAGAAAATGGTAAGGTTACGTTAAATCCTTTTTTATATAAGAAAAAATAATTAAATCAACAAGAGAAGAGTGTTTGAAGTCAAGTGAAAAGTTTTGTTTCTGTTCATGCACCCTGTTAAGTATTCAGGTTTTCACCAGTGACAAATTACTTGCTAATACATCATCAGTCTTAATGAAGTAGTTGACACTTTAAAGAACCTTATTTCAATGATCTAAGAAAGCTAAGTATTACAAACAGTTCTTCTTCCTCTATTTTTGAACATATGCAACCATTTAACCCTCATGAGAAAAATGAACTTCCTCAGTTTTGTTTTTAAAAAAGTGATTATTATTTTGTGTCAGTATTTAATCTGTTGACGAATGTCTTTTCAAGATAATTTATTGAAATTAGGGACTTTAAAAATTTCTGAATCATTTTCCTCAAACAAGCTGCTGACATAACTTGAACAAAACACAACTATTTTTATTCTTGCTTTTTACCTGTTCTTGAGAAAATGCATTTTGGGGCTTTCTCAAGAATATAACTTTTCTGACAATATGTTGCTTTCTTTTTACATTTAAGTTTAATGTTGACAGATGCAATTCTATTGTGACAGAAAGTTCTAACTTTATATACTAAATAGAAAAACATTTACACTATTTCTTGTGAACCAACTATCAAGCATGAATAGTTTCCTCCCTATTATTTTTAACTCTTACTGACATTATAAATTTTGGTCTAAAAAATGAAAGTGTTTTTTTGTGTGCTACAACAAAATGTTTCAGCCTATCTATTCTTCAGCCTTCAACTAATCTCTATAAAAAAAGTAAAATGAAGAAAAAGAATTTTCTTTCCCCCTTTCTTATTAATTTTATACAAGACAAAAATTTGATAATGGAGTGAACCTGAAATGCTATAACAGCATAAAAAATAAAGATGATCAGTTGTCTGAAAAATATTTGGAATAAACAATTTCCCTTCTCATCTATGGAAGGCTTTAACAGACATTTGGTGAGATGCACACAAATATTTTGCAACAATTGTCAAAATTCAAAGTCTTAAGGTGTTTTCATTGTTTCTCACTCTTCATAAAATGATGGAAACATCCATATGCAAACAAAAGTAGAAATGAAGAAAGCTTTGAAAAATAGGGATATTTCATGAAAACAAATGAATAATAATAGTAATGGTAATATTAACTGTTTCCTTATAAAAAAAACATTTGGCAACCAGTGATACTTTTGGTTGTATTTTATAAAATCTTTCTCTTCAAACAATTTTCTAAAGTCCAATAACTGTTATCACCCTTTGCAGTAATTAATCCGTGATTTCTTTCTAACCATTTGCTTGAAGTAATGTGGAATGTCAGGATCTTGATGATGTTATTATTTTTTCTTTCTGCTAGGTGTGCTATCCGTTTTAGTTGTTGCTACTGTTGAAAGTCCTCAAGTGATGTGGTTTTTTTGTTACTTGCTGCAGTTCTTTTTTTTGTGTGTGATTCTGTAGGGCTGGTTCACATGGTTCAAAGAAAAAAATTGTTGATAAGACTCCCAGTCTTCATCTGCTCAAAACCATTTTTGTTATGTTCTTAAATAGATCCAGGCTTTCATATGAATGTCATACCTGGCATAAAGCTCATTCAGAAATATCTAAACTGTCTGGAACTAATTTCTCAGATCAATGGTTACATTTGAAATTATGTACAAAATCCAATTTTTATGGATCGTGCTCTAGAGAAGAAGTTTTCCACCAGGGTTCATATGGAACCCTGGGCACAATGCAACATTACTGGGGGTTCACACAAAAAATAGCAATTAGAGGATCAACAGTAATATTTTAGTGGTCCATAGATCAATTTCACTTTAGAATGGTTGTTAAAACTAAAAATTGAAAATTCTACTACAATAATCTACACCATATTAAATTATTAAAAATAGACAAAACACCTAGAACTAACAGAAAATGAGATCAAGTGATGTAAGTTAGTGTATCTCTTACTCTCCCAGACATTTTGATTGCAAAAGTTGAATAAAAACTGAGAATGACTTTTGCTTTCCTGCTGGGCATGACCTCCAAGAATTTAAATGCAAAGTCAATTCCCATCTCTTATCCACTTAATTTCAACCCTTTCTACGTCACCCTGTGTATATTGCTCTTTTCCTTTCTCGCTACCTTCATAACTGTTTTCACTCCTGTGTTCATGTCTTTCTCTTACCCTTCCTCTCTCTCCCTCTGTAGCTGGTTCATCTTTGTCTTTACTCTTTTCCTGCCTAAAACTTTAACTCTCTTATGTAGCCCCCTGCACATCAGTGGCAGTACCACCTTGCTTGGGATGAAATGATCGAAAAAAAAAATTATATATATATATATATATATATATATATATATATATAGTGTATCAAGGCAGCAGATAATTTTCTAAACATATACTATTAAATATAACAGACAATGAATGTCTATTATGTTTAATTATGATCCATTCTAAACATCATATTTTGGCTTTAATTTCAGACGAAAATAAAGACAAAAATTCTCCAACATTTGAATATGTTTTTATTATGCTGGTTCTAAGCTTTTGACTTTCATGAGCCATCTTCAGAGAGGTTACAGAAAGATGGCTCATGTGAGCCAAAAGCTTAGAACCAGCATAAGAAAAAAAAATATGCAAATGTTGAACAATTTTTGTTTTTATTTCCACCTGAAATTAAAGCCACTACATGATGGTTAGAACAGCTCATAATTAAGCATAATAGACATTGATTGTCTGTTATAATTAACTATATATATATATATATATATATATATATATATATATAGATAGATAGATAGATATAGATATAGATATATAGTTTGAGAAGCCATGAACATTTTGTTTAAAGTCTAGATTATTGTTGTTTTTATTATTATTTATATTACTTGTTTTTTTATGATACAATAAGTGTCCATAATGGTATTTGTGATGCTACACATATTTTGAGTTTAAAAGTGACTCTCTTCAGATGAATGAACTAGTGGCTTAACATATCGAGATCCAATATGTGAAGTCACGGCTTCTTGCACTTTTTATTCTATCTCAATTTCTGTTTTTTTTTTCGTCAAATGGTTATGGTCCACCAGAGAAAAAATGGTCCATGGATAAAATATATGTGAAAACCACTTTTCTTGAACAAACACAAATTGTAAGAAATGAAAGTGGTTTCGGCTTTAATGATTGAACTTACAAAGTTTTCTGCATTTGATTGTTAAATCTGAAAATTGGAATTCCCACTCTAATTTATACAATATTAAAATACTAAAAACAGAAAAAATAATTCTAAAATTAGCAGAAAAAGAGAGCAAGCGATGTATGTTAGTGTACCTTTTATTCTACTAGATGTTTTGATTGCAATAGTTGGATAAAAACTGAGAAGGATTTATAAAGGAAGGCTTATATACATATACATATATAGTGTCATCCGCAGACAGATCTGTTTTGCTGTATTGCAGCTCATCAGTACAGTTAGACATCCGATTGCTTTTTACCTAAAATTGAAACCCGACTGAATTGGCGTCAGTTGGCAATTCTACCTCTGAGTTATGGGCACTCAGTAAAAGGCAGACTTTTAGCGAGTGATATGCCATGTATACATACGCCAGTAGTTAGAGTATTCTAATTCATTACTGAATGAACAATGTGTAGATGCTAGAGTAGCTACTGATTTTTCAAAGTCTACCATTCTTGCAGAGTGCTCAATCAGGGCATGAGGGTGTAAATATATATATATATATTTATATATAGTCATCCGCAGACAGATCTGTTTCACTGTATCACAGCTCATCAGTACAGTTAGACTCCGATTGCTTTTAACCCAGGATTGAAACCCGACCGAATTGGCATCAGTTGGCGATTCTACCCCTGGGCTATGGGCATTCGGTAGAAGAAGGCAGACTTTTTTAGCATGTATATTGTCATTATACCCGCCCAATAGCCAGAGTGCTCTAATCTATTACTGAATGAGCAATGCATACATGCCAGAGTAGCTACTGTTTTTCAAAGTCTCCCATTCTTCCAGTTATGCTCAATCAGGGTGTGAGAGCATAATAAGGAAAATTTATATAAAGTTACAATTTATAATATAAATTAATTTTTTATATTAATAATAAATAATAATATATTTTCATTAAATTAGTAAAAAATAAAATTAGAAAAATAAATGTTTATAGATGTCTACCAAAAAAATTATAAGTAAAATTGGTGTATGAGTAAAAAATATTTGGGAACCAATGCTCTAGAACAATCACAAAATGTAAGGAATGAAAGTGGTTTTGGGTTTGTGACTATAACCATTGAACTTACAAAGTTATCCACATTCAGGTCAAGAAATGAAATTTTCTGATTTAACAAAAGCAATTTAAAAGTGAAATATTCATCTTGTTGTTTCCCCCTTAATGTTTCAATCCTTGTGAAAGTCAGGATCATCAGAAACTGAACAGAACATTTTATGACATTCTGTTCAATATTCATTTCTCTGATCATTAGGGAATTAACCAGTCTCTTGTGAGGTTTCACCCATAAACAGCAGGAACTGTCAATTTATTTCTTAACCTAGATACCGCGCTTTTCAGGTCAGTGCCTTAAACATTATGCCCATTCTCAAGTTTGAAGTTGAGAGGAGAAAAGAAATAAAAATTTGATATATCTATAAATTTCCTTTCTTTTCATGTGAAAATCTTGTGGAAGCCAATTGGCTTTGGAGCAAAAGACAAGTGATGAAGTTTCCCTTCCTTCTTTCAGACACTAATTAATTCCCATTTTTGTTCAGACAAAGATTCATCCAGTCCTTGGAGCATCAGTGAAAAAGATCACTGAAGCAGACGTTTTCATTTTTAAAAATGATCAATGAAAAATACAAATAGATCAATATTTTTAAAATATCAAAATAGAATCGGGTAGAAATGGAAAGCACGATTTTAATCAATTATTATAAATAGAGACTCATAGAAGAAATTAATTAAAAATAACCCCTTGAGTTTCAGAATCTAAAAAGAAAATTAAATATTCAAAGACTGCAGGTGAGGAAATTTAGTTTGCTGGTGGGTGGAGGTTTGTATCCTTGTTTGTCCATCAGGCATTGTTATGAGTCAAATGAAATAAGCTTTATTAAAGAAGCAGTATTTTTCAAGTAGATCATCTATGAATGTGGGTGGATGACACGAGTCATCCAAGTAAGCTGTTGCCAAGAAGTGAGCTAATAATTTCTTTTTCTGGATCAGTTGATAACAACAAAAAATTCAAATTGAACCAATCTCTTTTTTTCATGTCAATTCAAACAAGTTAGCAGACATTTTTTTAAAATCCTGACTCATCTAGGTCTTTAAAAATTTTTTTTTAAAATCACTTGGAATCCTTACAAAGCAGCTTAAATATCTAAAGAATAAAATACTTGTAATTAAATGAAACACTGTAAAATTTAAAATTTGCAATTTGAATAACGGCACTGTGAAATTTTTGATTTTTCATCAGCCTCATATAAAATAAATATTTCTCTGCTTTTTTTAAAAATCAGTTTTCAATATCTCAGCCATGGCTATACTGTTGTTACTTAAAACTATTGCAGTATTTTAACACATCAAACCTTGTTTTATTAATATGCAAATATTTGGTTACCAGGAATCTGAATTTTGTTATCGAAATTGACAGTCTTTTTCTGTTTCCCTGAGGCATGAAGTATGTTGTTCCGTTTGCACAAAAAAAACTGAAAAATCTGTTGGTGGTTTGCAAACTTATAGCCTCAATTCAGTTAAGAATTTTGAGCTGTTCCTCACGGATATAAAAAATATAAAATAATATGATAACAAAAAGAAAATAAAAATGAACAGAAATCCTCAAGTATTTTCAATGCCAACAAAAGGTAATTTTATTCTTTCATATCGTTTCAGAAGTCAGACATAAGCAGAAAATTATATAAAGGCTTCATGTTCAGATATTTTGTTTCACTCAGCATAGCTAAATGGTATGACAATAGAACTTGTGTGAGAATGCAGATGAAATTTGCTGTTTATATTGGTTAATATTTGCTATTTATTTTGCAGTGGATACTGACTCAGAATAAGAAATCGAGGAGCCGAGTTCAAATTCCAGATGAATTACTTGAATTCACTTACTCATAGTATGGAATTATAAAAATACATTTTTATAGCAAAAATACCAGCAATATATTTTCATAATAAAAAATATAACCAGCAATCAATTTTTATTAATAAATTTCTAATGCTTCCAAGAAAATTAAATTTTGGCATTAAAGGACCCATAAAGGTGTTGACATGCTACTAAACAAACAAATTTTGCAATAGATACATTTCTGTTTATAAAATCCTTGTGATATACAATTTTATCCAATATTAACTGTTATCACTCAGTGATGACAATGAAAATAATAAAGAATGTCAAACATAGTAAATTACGGAGGACAAGGGTGTTGCTTTGCTGTGATTTTTCTATTCACAAGAATGACCGTCCACAAGCTAATTGACCAAATCTTGTCCTAAGAGAAATAATTCTGACTGGCATGATCAAATAGAAACATTTACACAAAATAATTTGATATATTTTATACTTTATATATATTTCTCTTATAATCATATCGCCCCAAGCAAGGTAGTTTATTACCACTATTGCATAGGGGGTTACATAGAAGGAAAGTTAAGAGAAAGAGAGACAGGTTATAGGGGTGTCAGGAAGTGGGTAAGAGAAGGATGAAAATACTGATGAGAGTGGAATGAATGGAGAAAAGAGCATGAGAGAGAGGATTCAAGTCAGTGAGAGAGGAGATGACTATTGACTTAACATTTAAATTCTTGGAGATTTTAGCTGTTGGGGAAGCAAGTATATGAAAGGAAATTCCACAGGCGAGAAGTGTGTGAAAAAAAGCTGATAGAGTAGAAGTTGCATTTACATTTTATTGTTTCACAGTAAAAGGGTGGGACCTAATTGCTAATCTTGTGGCTTGAGTAAATTAATATATAGGGGGCACCAGTGAGTTAAGTTCATCAGGGAAGTCATGAAAGTATTTGTAGAAGAGACACAGAGAAGCCACATTGCGCTGATAAGAAAGTGACTGTATCTGAGCTGCCAAATCAATGTTCGATCATATTACAGATTCTCTGTTGGATTTTGTCAAAGACCCCTAGGTGGATAACAGGGGCACCCGACCAGATATGGCAGCAGTATTCAATGCATGGGCGGATGGTAGATTTATATATGTGCAGGATGGTTTCAGACGGGAAAAACTTCCTGCCTCTACTCAGAGAACTGACTTTCTTAGCAGTGGATTTAACTATGGATTCTATATAGTCATTTCACTTGAGGTCTGTTGTGAGAGTTAACCTGAGAAGGTGCATTGTTTTGTTTTCAGGGAGACTAAAAGATCCAGAATTATAAAAAGCAAAAATACTGAATTTAAACACCATCATTATTCAAGTTGTTATCAAAGTATAAAGAATCATTTAGAAGTAGACTGATATGCACACACAGGCGGTGACATGAAAAAGTTTGAGGCAAACTACATAAAATTATTTCATTAGGGTTTCTGTTTGAATTTCCAGAATGAGGTGTTATCATTACTTAACTATTTACAACTGTCCACATCTTTGGAAGAGGCAGAAGAAGAAATTAAAAGGCTTTACTGTAAAAAAAAAAAAATGCTAGCCAACAGCAATGCTAAATGCAAATAACAAGAAACTACAATCATTATGGGAAACCTGAATGTCACAGTAGGCAAAGAAAAAGATGGTGAAAGAGTTGGTAAATTCAGACTAGGAACACTTAATTAACACAAAGAAAAACGAGCTGGTGGTGTATGGTAAATGATCAGATAACACTTGGTTTCAAGAACACCTAAGACATATATGGAAATAGAGAAACATCAAAGCAGAAATGAGAAAACAAACTGACTACATAATGATCAATAAGAGATTCAGGAATGTAGTTCTAAACAGCAAAACATATGCTTTTGGTTTGGTTTAAGTTTAATGACCCATCAACCATTTTGGTCATTTAAGGGTCAGTCTTATAGTTTTGTTGGTAACATTTTTCATTAAAAAAAAAAAAGTTTTGTTGGTAACATTTTTCATTCAAAAAAGGTTTTGTTGGCAACATTTTTCATTCAAAAAACGGTTTCGTTGGTAACATTTTTCATTCAAAAAACGGTTTCGTTGGTAACATTTTTCATTCAAAAAAAGTTTTGTTGGTAACATTTTTTATTCAAAAAAGGTTTCGTTGGTAACATTTTTCATTCAAAAAAAAGTTTTGTTGGTAACATTTTTCATTCAAAAAAGTTTTGTTGGTAAATACTTTCATAGCATTTTAACCCCAGTTTGGGGGTTAAATATTTACCCATAGCTGGGACCCTAGCAGGTGCTACCACTCTGGGTCAGAGTGGACCTGGGAACAACAGCAATTAAGAGGTGATTCCATGCTCCTCACAACCTCCCAATCAGAGGCCTTGCTGCCGAATGCAGTTTAAGGTCATACCAAGGACAAAAACATGTGCAAGTGATGACAGTGATATGTAAACTTACAATAAAACTATGAAATTTGAAGAGCATCCAAATTAAAGAAATCCAGAGTAGCACCAAAATTAAAGATGTCCAGAGTAACATCCAAATTGATAAGGTCAGCTGGGTAGCAACAAAATTAAACAGGTTGGTAGCGGAATACCAAAATTGAAGAGGTCGGCAGGGTAGCACCTAAATTACAGAGGACGGCACGGTAGCACCTAAATTAGAGAGGTTGGCAGGGTAGCACCTAAACTAAAGAGGTCAACAGGGTAGCACCTTAACTGAAGAGGTCAGCCGCATAGCACCTAAACTTAGGAGGTCGGCAGCATAACACCAAAACTGAAGAGGTCTGCAGGGTAGCACCTAAACTGAAGAGGTCAGCAGCATAGCACCTAAACTTAGAAGGTTGGCAGCATAGCACCTAAACTGAGGAGGTCGGCAGTGTAGCAACTAAACTGAGGAAGTTGGCAGAGTAGCACCTAAACTAAGGTGGCCATCAGGGTTGCACCTAAACTGAAGAGGTTGGCATGGTAGCACCTAAAGAGGAGGAGGTCAGCAAGGTAACACCTAAACTGAAGAGGTTGACAGGGTAGCACCTAAAGAGGAGGAGGTCAGCAAGGTAACACCTAAACTGAAGAGGTTGACAGGGTAGCACCTAAACTGAAGAGGTCAGCATTGTAGCACCTAAACTGAAGAGGTCAGCAGGGTAGCACCAAAACTGAAGAGGTCGGCAAAACTGAAGAGGTTGGCAGGGTAGCACCTAAACTGAAGAGGTCAGCATTGTAGCACCTAAACTGAAGAGGTCAGCAGGGTAGCACCAAAACTGAAGAGGTCGGCAAAACTGAAGAGGTCGGCAGGGTAGAACCTAAACTGAAGAAGTCGGCAGCATAGCACCTAAACTTAAGAGGTCAGCAGCATAGCACCTAAACTAAGGAGGTAGTCAGGGTTGCACCTAAACTGAAGAGGTCGGCAGGGTAGCACTTAAACTGTAGAGGTTGGCAGGGTGTACCTAAAGAGGAGGAGGTTGACAAGGTACCACCTAAACTGAGGAGGTTGGCAAGGTAGCGCATAAAGAGGTTGGCATGGTAGCACCTAAACAGAAGAAGTCGGCAGGGTAGCACCTAATCTATATCTTTATCACAAAATGGAAGAGATTTTTTGTGATGCATTTTGACATTTAAGACTTCATTGACTTCAAGTGATGTTTATGTGATTACACATGTGAGTGAAGGAGAGGGGATGCTGAAATTTTGAAGTTGATTTTTTTTTAATAAGTTTTGGGGCAAAAAGAGTAGCAAATTTCTTTTAGTTTATGTGTTTATCACTTTTTTTTAAATATCCCACATTGTAGTAATAGAAGATCTGCCAAGAAAATAAAATGTTGTGAAAACCTGGGCACAAATATAATCTAATGATTGAAGCCCTTTTCAGTCACTTATGTCATAGTAAACCACTTTTTTCTTTTTTATTAAAGTAGCTTTTTTAAATCAAAATTATGGTCCCATTGATTATGGTAAGCAACTAATTCATTGACTGTGATCATCTGTAAAAGATACGCCTTTAGATTTTTAATTTAGGCTTTTCCTTTCTTTCATCTGAATGTTTAAACTCAACAACATAAACATCATTTTAATCCTAAAGGATGAAATGCTTTGTTTTATAAATATATATATTATCCTACATCTATAGCACAAACATGCACTATGCAATCATCAGGTGCTTATTATGAACTAGTTCATTTTCCCACTTCATCATAGATTTTTTATATATATATATATATATATATATAGTCATCCGCAGACAGATCTGTTTTGCTGTATCACAGCTCATTGGTACAGTTAGACTCCGATTGCCTTTTTAAACCCAGGATTGAAACCCAACTGAATTGGCATCAGTCGGCAATTCTACCTCTGAGTTATGGGTGCTCGGTAGAAGGAGGCATACTTTTTAGCATGTATATTATCATTATAAATGCCCAATAGCTGAGAGTGTTCTAATTCATTGCTGAATGAGCGATATATATATATATATATAATCAGGTGCTTATTATGAACTAATTCATGATAAACACCTGATGATTGCATAATGCATGAAACTTTAGGTCATGCTATAGATATACGATAATATGTATATTTAATAATATACACAAGAAAAATATTTATGGATGTGCATGTACTTGTGTGAGTGTGTGTGCATATATATATATATAAAACCAAACAAACCCATTTTTTTCACCCATAACTTACAAGAACTATTCAGAAAAATTTGGTTGAAAATGCAAAAATACTATTTAAATCCCAATATCAATAGCATCTCGCTATAAGATAGGCATTGTATATCAAACAATTTTCATCTACCATCAACCTTACACTATTTAAAAATGAAAATGGAGTTTTCTCACATGATGCCCAACCACATGTGATAGCTTTAAAGAACTCTCCTTTTCCAAAAAGCAGTAAAACACAAAAAATTACATTAAAGTCAAACATGGGGCCATAACAACAACACTGGAAAAATAACATTTTTAAAAATGGCCAGTGAAGAGGCTGAAAATGCTTAGAAAGTCAAAATTTATGTAATATTTTTACATTCCTTGTCTCCAGCAAAAAGGAAAGGTGTAAGAATTTTGGCAAAATTAAGTAAAAAATAAAATCTTCCTTGTTGGTTGTTTTTCATGAAACAAATTTAAATGAAAGATTACTGCCCAGATATACATTAATATATATATATATATACACATATATATATATGTGTGTGTGTGCGTGTGTATGTGCATGTATATTAGGGAGAAAAGAGAAAAAAGTGTGTGACGTATAGACAGAGATTTGCTTGCTGGCGGAAGAACACACAACAGCAGGGCATTTAATGTGGATTAAACTCAATGACACTGACTTGCAAGAGTATTGGTCTCTGCAAGAGGTGGATTTGTAAAAAACACATAGACAGTTTGGCTCCTCTTGATGTTGTGAATAGATTTGTAGATAGGGGAGAGTAACATTAACAGGAAAAATAATCTAAGACATAGCCGTTAGGTAAATTGCATGCGCAGACACATTTATTTGCAACATTCTCTGTAACATCTACATTTGCCCTTCAAATAAACACACGAAAACACTTGAAGACAAAAGAAAATTTTGTTAGAAACAAGAAATTAAAAGTACTAACCTGTTATGTAATATTGATCCTTCTCTATGGCAGTGAATGTTGGACAATCTCTTTATAGATGAAGAAGAGAAAGAAATGTGGTTCTACAGAAGAATGCTGAGAATACTATGCACTCAGCTTGTAAGTAACGCTTATAATTAAAATCATAAAGAGAAAATTAAAATTTCTAGGACACATAATAAAGAAAGAGAATTTGACACTTCAATTTTGAAGAGGGACTGAAGAAAGTTGTGAGGAACATATCTAATGACAAGCTTGGATGGCAGATCAAAGAGCGAAAAGAAAAATCTTCATAAGAGCTATAAAAGAGAGTCATGATCACCCTCATCTTGAAGTGACACAGCACATAAAAAAAACCTATTTTGAACAAATAAGTTGCTTTTATTAAAGTTCCTTCTGGTTTCTAAACACACTGTTGAAGATTGTTTCTCTAGACTTATATAGTTTGAAACATTTCTAAAAATTGCTAATAGAAAATCTTCAGAAAAGCAAAAACATTAGAAAACAATGGAAGGGTCAAGTTAAGCCAGATATTTGAAACCCTGTCTTTGCACTTGGTGGCTTATCTGCAATACTGAAAAATGGAAGATATCCAAAGAGATTTATTATCACAACTTGAGAAATTCCATAGTGATTCACATGAAGCACATTGAAGCAGACTACAGTTACTTGACTTATGATGATATAAAGAATATCAGTTTTCTTAAATGTTATAACATAGATATCTATATGGAGAAGAATATTGTCTAGAGAACCTACTTGCTGTAAAAAAAACTATTTAAAATTGTGGCTTTTTACTCCTGACATCAGTAGAAAATCAACAAATATTTCAGCTGGATACCAAATATTGAATTTGCTGAGTGTTTTTGGAGGAACTGCAGATCAAATATATTTTAAGTAAATGTTTTATTATCAATAGTTCATAGGTAATATTTCCTCAAGTATCAGTCAGATAAGTTAGTAATTCAGTTCAGTCTACCTTCAAGACATAAGTGATCATGACATTTAGTAAATTGCCAAGCATCTTGGAAAAGACTGTGATTTCAGTGTTGCCTTCTTTACAGTTTGGAATTTAGTATAGTCCTTCTTTTTGACTAGTTCCCATCCAAAGCTAGAGGAGCCTAGTCTGTCATGCTATTTAACCTATAGATGGGGTAGAGAGATGAGATAGATTCATACCTTTCCTAAGATATGTGTGCAAAACTGGACATAAGTTCAAAATTTGAACTCAATTTGCTACTTCAGCTTTTCAAAGCAAAAATGGGAGGCAAGTTTCTTGCAGTAAAATTCAACTTTCTATATACAAAGATGTTTTAATGATTTTTGTTTTCATTAAATCTGAGAAATTTTTAAACTCATACAATAATATCCTTATAAAATCTTTCTAAAAGATGGGAAACAAAAACATTTCTTTGCATGTAAAATTTATGAATTACCAGTCAAATCATCCAAATTCTATCATCTGATTGCCCTCCCATCATTAGATAAGAAATGACGTGATTTGAATTTCGGATGCTGATTTGCATGTCAACATGCATCTTCTCATTTGAAAAAGCAAAGCGACACAGTTTTCGTATTTCTATTTCTTTCCACTTGAATCTAGACAAAATGAAATAAGTTGAAGAATTGTGTAGCTGGCTTAATGGTTATTAGTGCCGAAATGGACTAAAATAAATTATGTTCAAATTTTGAGTTAGTTCTATTGCATTCCCTTTGCACTTGTGCTCTTAGGAAAGGCAAAAATCCATTTATTTCCCCCCTAGCTATTGATTAAATAGTAGGGTAGATTTGGCTCCCTAGCGTTGGATGGTGACCAATTTAATAAAAGGAAAACTCTGAATTTCAAACTAGAGAGGAAGCCAGAATGAACTATACCATTGACTTTCCAAAGATATCATGACAATTCACAGATAATAAAAAAGGAAATCTGAGGTGAGCCATAATCACCAACATAAAAAAGGGACACAAGACATTTAAAGAAAAGTCTATTATAGTTGGATGTGCATTGTAGTGTAATGGATATGAATTCAGAGTGAGAATTCAAAGCATTGAGTTCTAGAATTCACTTCATTCCCTTACACGCAAATACACTTGGGAAAGGGATTGATCCATCTCATCTCACTCCAGTGATAGGATGAATAGCAAAACAGATTTGGTTCTGTAGCCTTGGTTGCCAGCCGGTCAACAACAGAAAGTAGTGGCAACCTACTGCAGGAAAATTCTCTGCCTAATTAGTTATGTATCTTTCAAGACATGATCACCCAAATATGTATCATATATAGCAATTAAGTGACTATTAGAAAGAGATTCATCTATTTAAATATTGCCAAATTGATTGACTATAAATAAAATCACAATAATAAAACTTAATCATTGTCTGTTCAACATTCAAATGGTAAAAGGTATTTAGAAAAGAGTCTTTGAAATGGTGAATTCTCTCGATCTCAGATTTCTTCTCTCACCATCTTCAGAAATCATTGGCTGTGATAATGATGAAGTCTTCAAACATCCAAGAATAAGAAAAGAGAAAAATAAAGAAATATTTTTTAGTTTAAGCAAATTTGCAACACGAAACTTATTTGAAAATCAAAGTAAGCGCAACGTATATGGAAAATATATTAAAATAACCTGGAAATGGATAGAAAATGAATTGACAAGAATACAAAATTTTAAAAAATGCATCCACTTATTTTCTTGATGGACTTATTATTTAATTTTTCAAACACAACAATCCTAAGCAAACAAGAAGACCTAACATAATGTATTATCTTGATGCGATATTTAAATGCCATGGTGTTGATGACAAACAAAGTATAAATGGCATGAGCGCCAAGACAGGTTAGTAAATATAAGGAGAGACTAACTATTAACTGTGAGAAGTCAAAATGTCTGGTTGACAGCACAAAAGACATCCCAAGATGTGTGCTATACAGACCTAAAAAATGAGATCAAAATTAAACAATTACAGAAATTTTGAGACTAGTTAAAAAAAAAAACAACTTTTTCATTTTACCCAAGTGGCGTAAGGCAAATGACCAGGTGACAACCAACACCTGGTTTCAAGAACACCCAAGACATTTATGAACATGGAAAAACCAAGGAGGTAACACAAAAAACCAAATCAATTATATAACCATAAACAAAAGATTCAGAAATGCATTGATTCACTGTGAAACCGATCCAAGTGCCGACTGTGGAAGCGACCACCTTCCAGTTGTCTGCAAACTAAGGGTGAAACTTTAGAGACTAAAGAAACCTAGGGCAGTACCTGAATGACCTTATCCTGCAGAAAAAATACATTGACAGTGTGAGAAACAAATACAAAGGACAAATGGGATGTACTTAAAAAAGTGCTAGAGACATCAGCAAACAACATTGTCCCAGAGAAAATCAGATGCAGAAGAAAAAACAAGTGGATGACTGAAGAAATTCTTGATATGACACAAAGGAGACAGAAAACTATGTCAAGACAGACTAAAAAGGAATGGCTCAACAACAAAGGTGCTGAAGTAGAGAGACTGAGCAAGACTAATAAAAGAGAAATGCATAAAGAAATAAGAGAACTGACAGGACAAAGAACATGCTTATCAACAGGATGTATTAAATCCAAGGATGAAATAATTATATTGGAGAAAGAGAAAATACTCCAGCAATGGGAAAAATATATTAAAGATCTCTTCCATGACAAGAGAGAGCAACTGATAATAAAAAAAGATGCTGACAGACTGGAAATGATAAAATCCTAAGTGAAAGCTGCAATGGCCAAACTGAATAGGAACAAAGCAGATGGACCAGACAGCATTGTAATAGAGATGTTGACAGCCTTAGAATATTTTGGCATAGAGAAAATTACGGAAATAATAAAGGAAATCTACAACAGTGGTGTAATATCAGATGACTTAAGCAAAGCTCTGCCTAAGAAGCCAGGCACAATAAAATGTGAACTCCACCAAACAATCAGTTTGATGAGCCAAATAATGAAACTCATTGTCTGAATCCTGATGAATAGAGCGTGAAGCAGAATCAGACCAGAAATAGAACAAGAACAGTAAAATTTTGTCAAGAACACTGGAACAAGGAATGTGATATTTATGCTTAGGATGCTATCAGAAAGGGCAATACAAATGAAAAAGGTAGCTTATCTGAGTTTTGTAGACTATGCCAAGGTGTTTGACAAAATACGTCACAAGGAATTGATAGAAATGCTCAGCAACCTCAACATATTTGGGAAAGACATTAGGGTAATCAAGAATCTCTACTGGCAGCAAACTGCCTGCATACAAACAGAAAATGAATTCAGCAGATATAAAAAGATAGAAAGGGGCGTAAGATAAGGATGTGTCTTTTCAACGGATCTGTTCAACTTGTACAGCGAGACTATTTGGAGAACCCTAGAAGTTATACCAGGATTCGTCAATGGCAGTCCCAAGCTGAACAACATAAGTTACGTAGATGATACCGATAGCTGACATGAAAAGAAAACTACAAGACCTCTTAAAAAAGGTAGATGAAGAAAGTCAAAAGAAAAAACTACAAATAAATTACAAGAAAATTGAATGTATGGTCATCATAGAGAAGCCAAATTACAGGTTGTGAATACTAAAATCAAGCAAGTACAAAAATTTAAGTACTTGAAAGGTATTCTAATGGAAGACGGAAAGCGTGACACTGAGATCCGAAGGTGAATTGGAATAGCCAAGAACACATTCCAGAAGCTGAGCAGAATATTAAGAAACAAGAAAATTTTGCTAAAAAACAAAGAAGAAAGTTCTGGATTGCTATGTAATATCTGTCCTTCAATATGGCAGTAAATGGTGGAAAATATCATCAAAGATGAAGGAAAAACTTGAAGCAACTGAAATGTGATTCTACAGAAAGATGCTGTGGACATCATGGATCAGGCATGTGAGCAAGGATGAGGTTTTGGAAAGGACAGAAATGAAAAAAATTAATACTGAGCATCAGGAAAAAACAGCTGAAGTTCTTGGGACGTGATGAAGAATGAAGGCTTGGAGAATCTGATACTCACAGGTCAGATAGAGAAAAAGAGAGACAGAGGAAAGCAGCAAATAACATATTTGGCAGAGCGAGGTTTGGGTGGAGTAACAAGAGAAAGTGTGCAAAGAGCCACCAGGGATAGGGAGACATGGAAAACAATGATCGCCTACATCCTGAAAGGACATGGCACATAGAAGAAGAAGAAGTAACAAATAAGGAAAAATGTGACAGAAATCTAAAGGCAAATTGGATTTGATTTGTTTAATGGCACGTCAACTCGTTTTTAGTCTTTTTATACTAAAATTTAATTTTCTTGGGAGCTTTGAAGCAATAAAAATTGATATATGTTATTCTGTTTTCACAACTGAATATGTGGTAGGTGATGCTCAGCTTTTGTACATATGTAAGTTTGGGCTGACATAATTACCTGAGGTTTTATGTTGTAGTTTTGTTAGATTTATATTTTAGAATGGATTTTGGTTTAAGAAATTGTAGGATATTATATGGATTAATGTTTGGTTGATGGATTTTGTTTAGCAACATATCAACCTCTATGGGATATTCAATGCCAAATCTAAATATTTTGGACACAGTTTTATGGCTTCAACTAAATATAACTTGAATGTAAGTGCATTCTCTTAACTACAGACGAAATGTATTGTTGGTCATTTTATACAAAAATTAGCAGTATAGCCCGGCGTTGCTCGGGTGTAATGAAAGCTTTAAAATTAATCCATGGTCCTGGAGCTCAGACTTTTTGGACATTGACATGAAAGACTAAAAAGTAATAGTTGTTTCCAGTTAAAGCAAATTTCCTGGTAGTGATATCAAATAAGTTTTTTTTGTCATAAACTGCATTTTGAAGGTTAAATACATCCTCTGAGTAAATGGTATCATGGCTGAGACTAAGAACTATAATTATACCTACTTAGAGCCAAACCCGAAGCAAAAACTAAAAAAAAAGGGCTGAAAAAATACAGACATATAGGCAGAAAAAGAGACACACACACACAAACATCTTGCCTTTTATATATATACTAGCAGTATAGCCCGGCGTTGCTCGGGTGTAATGAAAGCTTTAAAATTAATCCATGGTCCTGGAGCTCAGACTCTTTGGACATTGACATGAAAGACTAAAAAGTAATAGTCATTTCCAGTTAAAGCAAATTTCCTGGTATTGATATCAAATAAGTTTTTTTGTCATAAACTGCATTTTGAAGGTTAAATACATCCTCTGAGTAAATGGTATCATGGCTGAGACTAAGAACTACAATTATACCTACTTAGAGCCAAACCCGAAGCAAAAACTAAAAAAAAAGGGCTGAAAAAATACAGACATATAGGCAGAAAAAGAGACACACACACACAAACATCTTGCCTTTTATATATATACTAGCAGTATAGCCCGGTGTTGCTCGGGTGTAATGAAAGCTTTAAAACTAATCCATTGTCCTGGAGTTCAGACTCTTTGGACGTTGGCACGAAAGACTAAAAAGCAATAGTCATTTCCAGTTAAAGCGAAACCATAGACAGAAAGAAAAACAAATGGATGTAAGTCAAATTTTCATTTCCTGGTATTGATATCAAATAAGTTTTTTCATCGTAAACTGAATTTTGAAGGCTAAATAAGTCCTCTGAGTAAATGGTATCATAGCTGAGACTAAGAACTACAATTATACCTACTTAGAGTCAAACCTAAAGCAAAAACTAAAATAAAAGGGCTGAAAGAAATATAGACATACAGGCAGATAAACAAACACGCACAAAAACATCTTGCTTTTATATCTATATATTATCAATTTTCTACACTATTGTAAGAACTGCAACCTTAAAACGTCTGAATATTGTTTCTTATGTCTTTGTCTATGAGTGTATCAAATTTGATTAAAATCGGACCACTCATTCTATAAGATGATTTTTTCGATTATCGATATTTATTGGGGGTACCTTGACATAAAACCTAGCTAAGAACACTCGCAGATGCTTATAGTACAACTGTGTAAATTTTCAAGAAAATCAGTTCAGCCATTTCAGAGTCTATAGGCAATGGACACACACACATACACACACACACATACATACATGCACACACACAGATTAAGTTCCATTTATAAATAAGTTTAGATATATTGCTGCTTTTTTTATATAAAGATTTTCATAGTGTTTTGTTTTGGGGTTCACTATTTACTAATCTGGGTTAGAGTGAACTTGGGTACAATGGCAAATAAGAAGTGGTTCTATGCTCCTGAAAACTAATCTTCTGATCAGAAGCCTTGTTGCTGGATGTAGTTTAGGGTCATACCCACAACTAAAAGGCAAATTAGAAAAGCAAAAGATGCCTTCCAGAAACAAAAATATTTTTATTAGAAATAAAAAAAACCTGCTAAGTTATAACTATACCTCTTTATGGCAGTAAATTTCCTAACTAATAAAGAAGTGATTTAAAGTGAAAGAGATGTTTCTACATGTGGATGTTGAGAACACCATGGACCAAACAGGCAAGCAACAATAAAGCATGAAATGAAATAGGAAAAGATAAGTATACCTAAAATCACAAAAAAAAAACAGTTGAATTTTCTGGAACACAATAAGAAAAGAAAGCTTGGAGAACTAAACACTCAATGGGCTGAAGGCCAGAAGAATGGGAAGAAAGAAATCAGTTAACTACAAGTATATGTGTTTATGGCAGAATGTGGAACACACTAAAAAAAGCATCAAATATCACTTAAAGTGACAAGAGAAAGGAAGTTGAGAAGAGTTATTATTGCTGAAATCCTGAAGGGAAACGACATATAAAAGTAATATCTTACACAATTTTAGTGAAACTAATTCTAGTTAAAGGTTTTTCCAGATACAACAGTGTCCAAAATCTATGTCTGTTTTGAAGTAGATGAATTGTTAATCATCGATTGACCCAGAACGTATTGTATTATATTTTATAGTATGAGATTTCAAAACGGCTTACATTATGCAATCTATCATGAAATATTCATATCCAATGTAGAATAAAGAGGCCATTTGAGTTATTTTACTTGGTATCCATTCTTTTCTGTTGATATTAATCGACAGCAAGCTAAGATGCATGGTTTCAGAAGATAAACTCTGTCAGTACAAAATTGATTTCAAGAAAAATTCTCAGTTACATCTTGTCAAACATGGAGGGTTAACACTTCAAGAACTTAAACTGATGTTTTCTTGACTGGGTTTTAGGGTTGCTATAAGAATTTTGAAATTACAAATAAAACTACTTCAGGGTCATCAGACTGCAGCATAAAAAATAGTCATTCAAAATTTATCTTGCAGACACTGTAATCCATTTTTCCGAGATAAAATAAAGTAAAAAAGATGATTATTTTATTTTCACATCATTTTTGCCTTCAAAGATTTCTCTCTGCTTTCTTTTGAAGTAAGAATCACAACATCTAAAATAGTTCAGATTTCTTCAGTGATAATCTGAATTGTTTTATTAAATGAGTTCATAAAACCAAAGTCATTAATGAGGACCCAGATCTTTTTGGCTTTTGAGGATATGATAAAGATAAACTACTCATATAACTTCTTGATTTCATTTCAAGCAAAATCCTCGTCTATGAAAAGTTCTTTTGCAATAGGGCAGTGGTTGAATATTAATCTCCAAATGTTGAGAGAGTTTTTAAAAAATGGTTCAAATTGAGAGCATCATAAAGAAACTAAACAATCTATAATATGAAAAACTAATTTTAACCTTCAAATTGATGTTAATATCAGAAAGAATATATATATATATATATATATATATACAAACACACACTCAGAATTGGAAATATTGTTAAGAATTATTTTTGAAAGCAATATTTACAATTTGTTAAACAGATTAATTATTTTGATTCTCTTCTTTAATAGAGGGAGATAAATTACACTGGGTTGTAGGATCAATATCAGAAAATTATATATATATATATATACACCAAAAAACATAATGAACGGTAAATTGGCCATGGTAGCTTTCATGGTCAAGCCATTATAAGCTTTACTAGTACAAAAAACAGCACATGTTTGACAGGCTCTCTAATCTCCTGACTTGGTGCCATTTGACTTCTGGCTTTTCTCCAGTCTGAAAACCATAGCCATGAAGAGTTGAGCCTGCTGCTCTGCCAGTACCCTGGCCTAGGGATGAATTTTGCCCACACACTTTGTATGCACCTTACAATAGAATACTGTGATTCTGTGCTTATTCCCCACATCAGCATGTGGATAAGTTGCTTAAGCCTGTCTCTCTCCCCACTGAGTTATAGCCATGATTGAAGTGATTATGCCACTCTATGATCAGAGTTTTCTCCATGAAAACCTGCCAAAGGCTTTTGCTGAATTTTCTGGATGGCTTGAAGTTGTGTAGAACCAAAATTTTGGCAAATTTAGCAGCAATATCTCTGCTTGGTGTAGTCAGTCATCTTATGTTAAAATGAAAATCTCCCAAACATGTATTGCACATCTGTACTCTAGATGAAACAGCTAGGAACTGATGTGACCCACCAGTGCAAATATTTTCATGCATGAACTGGAAGGGTGGCATCACCTCCCATCAAAAGAATTTTCCCATACAGCATTAGTTTTGGCAGGAAAAAATATAGGATATTTTATATATGTTAAAGCAATCTTTAAATTTCTGTATAAAGCCTTTGATTTTATTAAAATATTCTACAACTGCTTTGTTTTAGCCTCTATAGATTTACACTGCTGACATACAGAGTGCAATGGGTAAATTACTGACAATTTATATTTTTAATTTCACATATACACTTTGCTTGTTTTGGATTTTGTCATCAAAAATTTGGAAATAGCATGTTGTACTGCTTGATATTCACACCAGAGGCCACAATACAAACAGTCAACCTGAACCCTACTATCTCCTACTCTGATTTCTTGATCCCAGATTACCTACCCCTCTTCAGGAAGGACTCCAGCATCAATATGCAGGGCCTGGGAATCTATGTCAGCAAACATCTCTCTCTAGCTAGGGAAGTTTCTCTTGAATCTCCTGATCATCCATACACATGCCTCCATCTTGCTCTACTAAACTCAGCTATCATTTCTTTCTCTACCACTCCCATTCCTCTCTCAACTGTTCCTTGACAGTATATCTGATAAGGCCATTGCCTTGCACCTGTTTACCAACAAATTTTTATTCAATGACTTCAATGCGGACCATGCCAGTTGGCTGGAAAACACAGTTACTGATCTTGCTGTTATCCACACCCTGAACTTTGTGATCACTCAGTCTCTGACGCAAGTGGTAGACTTCCTCATACATTTTCCCAGTATGCACGAAGGACAAGCTCCTCTGCTAGATCTTTTCTTTACTTCTATCCCTGACTCTTGCCATGCCATGCAGCTTTGCCCTCTTGGCAACTCTGATCATGATATGGTTTCTGTTAATATCTCTTTCCTCTCCTCTTTCCACCAGGAACCTCCAATCAGCAAAATCTCAAATCTCAAAGGGCTGACTGGGAGTCACTACGAGATTTTCTGTGCAATATCAAGTGGAAGAAAATTTTTAATCTCCTTGTTGAAGACTGCGCTTCTGAAGTCTCCTCCTGGGTGAAAGCTGACATCGATGCTTTCATCCCAGACAGAAAATTCCACCTTAAACTCTATTCACCCTTGTTTCTTCCCTGCCTGTTTGGTCACCATAGCTCACAGGAATCACTACCTCCAGGTTTATTGAAGTCACGCATCTGACCACAACAAGTGCCTATTTGCCTCGGCTCATAATGTGTACAAGAGGATCATAAATGACACTAAGCTGTTGTTTGCTGACAGAATAAAACAGCATATAGCAGCCTGCAAGTTCAGTTCCAAAGACTATTTGCAGCTCTGAAAAAGTGTGCTAAACATCAGCAAACCTTCCATCCTTCTTTTAATAAATAAATACGAGGTCCTCACAACCACAGTGAACAAGGCTTTGCTTGCAGATTCTTCTCCAACTCCTCACTTAATTCATCTGGAATGTTCACACCCTACTTCCCACCTCAAACTGAGGCTAAACTGAGTAACGTCTATATTACCCCCTTGTTGGTCTTTAAATAATTTCAAAACTTGACTCCCATAAGGCAAGTGGAGGTGACAGAATCCCAGTCATCATCTTAAAACACGTGCTCCTGATCTCTCCTCTCCAAACTCTACAACTACCGTCTTTCTGCTTCTTGCTTGCCTCCCTGCTGAATAATCTCATCTGTTGTTTCTGTTTTTAAAAACACGGGAGAACTCTCAGACCCCTCCAATTATCACCCTATCAGCCTCCTAGCAATTTTTAGCAAAGTGTTTGAGGCCATTATCAATGCCCGTTCTCCAACAAACAGTATGTCTTCCACTTGCCAGGTCTACTGCAGACATGCTAACGACCATCACTGAATAGATATACCAGGCTCATGATAAGAACGGCGAAGCTCAAGGTGTTGCCCTGGATATCTTCAAAACATTTTACAGAGTGTGACATGCCGGCCTCTTACACAAGCTACAGGGCTATGATATATATGAATGCTTGCTTGAGTTAATCAAATCATTCCTATCAAATCGCATGATGAAGGTCATATTTAACGAGTATGCTTCCAGATCCTTTCACACAAATGCAGGTGTCCCTCAAAAGTCTATCCTAGATCCTATGCCTTTTCTGATTTTCATCAATGATCACCCTGATATAATCAGATCCCACCTTTTACTCCTGCATCACTAAAAGATCTGCCAATGTTAACAAAACAAACCTTACTGCCGCTTTTAGAAAAAACCTCCAGTCAGTGGTGGACTGGAGTAAGTGATCGCTTGTACATTTGAATGTTTCCAAAATGAAGCTGCTATCCTTTAACCACCATAGACAATTTTCCCACCTACCATCAACATGGATCATGTTAGTCTCCCTGAGAACAATACACTGCCCCTCCTCGGCCTCACTCACTCAGCTGACTTTAAGTGGAATGATTACATTGAATTAATAGCTAAAATGACTGCTAAGAAAGTTGGGTCCCTGTGTCTGGCCAGGAAGTTTTTCTTTTCTGAATCCATCATGCACATTTACAAGTCTACCATCCACCCATACATTGAATACTGCTGTCATATCTGGTCAGGCACCCCTGCTGTTCACCTTGGGGTTCTTGACAAAATACAAAGAATTTTCAATGTATTCAATCTTGACCTGGTGGCACAACTACAGCCTCTCTTTCATAGATGAGATATGGCTTCCCTCTGTCTCTTCTACAAATACTTTCATTGATTCTGCTCCAATGAGCTAAGCAGCTTGGTGCCCCCTAATGCGAACTTACTCAAGGTACTAGACTGGCAACAAAGTTCCACCCTTTTACTGTGAAAACAATCAAGTGTAACTACAACTTCAATTGTAACAGCTTCTTTTCTCACACTTCCTGTCTGTATAATTCCCTCCTGTATTCTTGTTTCCCTGATAGCCACAATCTCCAAGAGTTTAAATGCAACATCAACTGCCATTTCTTATCTCCTTGATTCCCATCCTTCTTCTCATGCAGCTCTCTTCACACCAATGTACCCGTCCTTCTCTGACCCATTCTCCGACACCTACTGTGACCTGTCCTCGTCTCTCTTTACTCTCCTGTTATGTAATCCTCTGTGTACCAGTCATAGAACTGTCTTGCCGGGATGTGAACCCAGTATAAAAAAAATTCAGAATGCTTGGCTGTCAAACTGAGGAGAGTGTAGAGAATGCTGTGTCCCCAAAATGGTGTTTGGAATGATCACTAGTGATGGGGATGTTATGCCACTATTCATCTACTCACAGAATTTCAGGCTCAAACTAGAGGCCTACATCAAGTGCCCTGATTAACTAGTGTTGGCCTGGGTTAAGAGAGTGGCTACTGGAAGAGCTTATGTCTGGCAAAGGGCTTCTGCACCATGCCATACAAGCAGGAGAACCCAGTTATGGATGTCAGACAATTTCTGTGACCACATCACCCTTTACATCTAGTTACTTAACTCTGCAGACTGCAAACCCCTTGATTATTATGTGTTGGATACAGTTAAGAGAGAATAACGAAACTCCTTGAGGAACTGAAGTCAATGGTTGTGGCAGCTTTTGCAAGGAAACCACCCAGAAGAGGTGCAAGACATTCCAAAGTATTTACACTATTTACATTGTTATCACCATCTTTATTGCTACATGCACAATGTTTTGGCTGTTGTATTCTCCAGCCTTCTTCAGGTGATATTTGTTAGAATTTAGATCCAAATCTGTTATTTAGTTCATGGGTGTAGATTGTTCTAATTCCACATGTCATGCTTTTGGATGTATATATTAATTAGTATTTCTTTTTTAAATGAAAGATTATATTGAATCAGTTGCTAGGTCTGCTGCTGGAAGTTGGTTCACTGTGTCGTGTTAAATGATTTTTCTCAGAAGAATCTCTCTTACATATATATAAGCCTACCATTCATTCATGCCTGGAATATTGCTGCCACATATGGTCTGGTGCTTCTGCTATATATTTAGAGATTGTTTATAAAATTCAAAGATGAATCTATAATGTTGTCTCCTGAATCTATCTTATATATTTATAAGTCTACCATTCATCCATGCCTTGAATATTGCTTTCACATATGGCCTGGTACTTCTGCTATATATTTAGATATTCTTTATAAAATCCAATGAAGAATCTATAATGTTTCTCTCCAGAATCTTTCTTACATTTATAAGTCTGCCATTCAACCATACCTGGAATATTGCTGCCACATATGGCCTGGTGTTATGATATATATTTAGAGATTCTTGATAAAATCTAAAGAAGAATCTATAATTTCTCTCTCTGAAATCTATCTTACATATTTATAACTCTACCATTCATCTATCCTTTGAATATTGCTGTCACATATGGCCTGATGCTTCTGCTATATATTTAGAGATTCTTTATAAAATCCAAAGATTGGCAGACCGGCTGCAGTAACTCTCTCACCGGCATGATGTGGCTTCCCTGTGCCTCTTCTATAAATACTTTCATGGCTTCTGCTTTAATGAACTTAGATCACTGGTGCCCCCCTAGGTACAAATTTGCATGAGAACTATATTAGCAACTAAGTCCCACCTTTTTACAGTGAAATTGATAAAATGTAACTGCAATTTCTACTCCAACAGCTTCTTTTCTTGCACTTTCTGCTTGTAAAATTCCCTTCCATATACTTGCTTCCCTGACAGCTACAATCTCCAGGAGTTGAAATGTAAGGTCAATAGACACCTCCTAACACACTAACTCTCACACATTCTCTTAAACACTCTTCCTATGTACCTCGTTACTTGTCTATCACCCTCCTTCTGACATTTCCTTTATCTAATCGCTCTCTCAGCACCTTCCCCTATGTAAGCGCCTGTGCAATAGTGGCAATGAAATGCCTTGCTTGGGGTGAAATGATTTAAAAAAAGAAAAAAAAGAATCTATAATGTTTCTTTCCAGAATCCATCTTCCATATTTAAAAGTCAGTCATTCAACCACGCCTTAAATATTGTTATGTATGGTCTGGTGTTTCTGTGATATATATTAAGAGATTCTGTATAAAATCCAATGAAGAATCTACAAAGTTTCTCTCCAGAGTCTCTCTTCCATATTTATAAGTCTACCATGCATTCATGCTTTGAATATTGCTGTCACATTTGGCTTCGTGCTTCTGCTATATATTTAGAGATTCTTGATAAAATCCAAAGAAGAATCTACAATGTTTCTCTCCAGAATCTCTCTTCCATATTTATAAGTCTACCAGTCATCCATCACTTAAATATTGCTGTCACATTTGGCCTTGTGCTTCTGCTATACATTTAAAAATCCTTGATAAAATCCAGAAAGAATCTATAATAATTCTCTCAAGAATCTCTTTTATATATATATAAGCCTAAAATTTGTCCATGCCTTGAATAATGCTGTCACATCTGGCTTGGTGGTACTGCTGCTACATATTTAGAGACTCTTTATAAAATCCAATGAAGAATCTCTAATGTTTCTCTCCAGAATTCATCTTACATATTTATAAGTCTACCATTCATTCATGCCTTGAATATTGCTGTCACATATGGCCTGGGGCTTCTGCTATATATTTAGAGATTCTTGATAAAATCCAAAGAAGAATCTACAAAGTTTCTCTCCAGAATCTATCTTCCATATTTATAAGTCTACCATTCATCCATGCCTTGAATATTGCTGTCACTTATGGCCTGATGCTTCTACTATATATTTAGAGATTCTTTATAAAATCCAAAGAAGAATCTGCAATATTTTTGGCCATTGCCTGTTATCTCAGCTCCAGGAACATTCTTCTATAATACTTAGACTTCATGAATTTAAGTGCAGGAAGATCAACGACATGAATTAAGCATAAGATCGACAATTTGGTCACATCGTTTTACTATTGAACTAGCAAGATGTAACCATAAATTCTCTCCTTATAATTTCTTCTCCCATACTTCTTGCATGAGAACCTCTCTTCCAGATTTCTTGTTTCTTTGCCATTTATGATCTTCAATCACCATCTTCTGTCTTCCTGATTCCTTTATTTTCTTTTTCCTCTCCAGTGTCTTCATTTTTCTTTTACTCTCAGTAACCCCTTGCATCTTAATGGCATTATCACTTTGCTTGGGGTGAAATGGTTCAAAGAAAAATTAGTCCCCTCAGGATGAAGATCATGGTTCTATACAGTTTTTTTTTTCTATCAGTAGTGTTTGCCGTGCCTTCTTAAAGACAGCAAAGTGATTTTTGCTTTTTTTACAACTTTTCAATTTAAATTCGTCCTTCTCTAAGTGTCTGCAATTATTCTGCCATTTAGCCTTATTTGGGTAGTAAATAGATTAGTCAGGAGTCAGAATTTGACTCAGTGAAGCCCATTTCTATCCTAATGACTGCCACCCTACTTTCCTTAGCATTCTGTGTATGTGATCTTTTATTTTAACCCAGTCTGATTACATATACATTTATATATATATATATATATATATATAGATAGATAGATAGATAGATAGATAAATATATTTTGTTAAATGTAACAGACAATAAATGTCTATTATGCTTAATCATGAGCTGTTCTAAACATCATATTTTGGTTTTAATTTTTAATGGAAATAAAGACAAAAATTATCCAAAATTTGGATTATGTTTTATTACGCTGGTTCTATGCCTTTGGCTCACATAGGCCATCTTCAGAGTGATTTCAGGGATGTTCACATAAAAACTTCCACCATCAAAGATGATATTTTTGCGCTGACATAAAACATTTCTATGCAACATGCCAATAAAACTAATACATTTGTTATTTTAAACAAACCATTTTGGACGATCACAAATTACTTTTTCAAAACCCTTAACAAATTGATTACTCTCAACCTTCCAAGTAAATATGGTATTAACTCCACAAATGAATTTATACAAATTTTCAATTCTGTAAAAACCAAACAACCAACTAATTGCATCTATTGATTGTACAAAACTTATTCACTAATGTTCCTGTCTATGAAATGATTGACATTATTCTCCATGATGCATACAATCATACTACTTTACCACTGATCAATATCAAAGCCACTATTTTTTTTTAAATTATTAACATGCAGCACTCAAGTGCCCTTTCATAAGCCCCTAGGTAATATTAATACACAAATAGATGGTTTTGCAATGGGATCTCCTTTAGGTCCCCTCTTTTCTAATTATTATATGACACATTTAGAAAATAAAATACTTAATGACACTAATAAATCCCCTATATATGCAAGATACATAGATGACATTTTCATTTTAGCTAAAAATATTGATAAAAAAACACAACTTAAAACAAACTTAAAAGTCACTCCGTCCTCAAATTTACATTCTTCGTCTTCTTTTATGTGCCATGTCCTTTCAGAACGTAGGCGATCATGGCTTTTCACATTTCCCTGTCACTGGTGGCTCTTAGCACGTTTTCTCCTGTTGCACCATGTAATCCTCGTTCCGTCATCCACCTGATTAGGTCCTTCAAATATGTTATCCGCTGCTTTCCTCTGTCTCTTTTACCCTCTATCCGGCCTGTTAGTAGCAGCCCTCCTTCCTTATTGCATGTCCCAGGAACTTTAGTTGTCTCTTCTTGATGCTCAGAACATAATATTAATGATAAAATTCTATTCCTTGATGCATATATTGGTTCTGGTGCACATAGATTTACTAGTTCTCTTTATAGGAAACCAACCATGTCTTCTTAATTATAATATTGAATACCCCAACAATATAAGTTAGCTGTTAAAAAAACTTGATTCAATTCACACAAATCATTTTTTCTTCCAAAGCCATATTCTGTAAATAATTACACAACATTAAACAAACTATCAATTTCTTAAGTCTGTCATTGATCAACAAATTAAAGTGTATCTCAATAAACTTAATAATACCTCTAACAATATTGATAATAATAATAGTGTACATCAAAATAAACATAACACTATTAACTTATACTATTGCAACCAAATGCATAATAATTACAAACATGATGAAACAACACTCAAAATCATAATATGTAGAAATGTTAAACCAATTAATAATAATAAACAAATTAAGCTCATCATATATTTCAAAAAATTTAAAACAATTGACCTTATAGTCTCTAATAACCCTGTAACAACACAACTAAATCCTCTACAGAGAAACCAATGTACTGTATAAATTTATATACCCATTCAGAGATTGCTAAACCAATATATGCAGTGAGTTTATATGTACTACATATATTGGTTTTACTACAACCATGCTCTCCTGTAGACTTACCTGTCATCTTTCTGACCATAGTTCAATTAAACAACATTTCTTAGAAAAACATAGCCATGTATATAATATTAGATAGATTTTAGTCGATACACATACACACAGTAGAAAGAACCTTCAGATATTGGAGGCCATCTACATTAAATCAAAGCAACCCTTACTCAATAAAATTACATTTTAATTTAGTCAGAACAGATTACACTGCATTTATTATTGTTAACATGTGGTGTGATATCATAGAATTGCATTACTAATTTACAACATGTGTCTGCCATTCAGTGACTGTTATTATTGTATAGCAAAGCTTTAAGTCAACACAAAAATATCATCTTTGATGGTGGATGTCTTTATGTTAACTTCCATGAAACCACTTTGAAGATGGCTCATGTGAACTGAAAGCTGAGAACCAGCGTAATAAAACACTATCCAGATGTTGGACAATTTTTGTCTTTATTTCTACCAGAAATTAAAGCCAAAATACAATGTTTTGAACAGCTCATGATTAAGCATAATAGACATTTATTGTCTGTTTATTTAACAATATATGTTTAGATAATTACCTGCTGCCTCAATGCACTATATATATATATATATATATATATATATATGTATATATATATAGGATTACATATACATCTAATAACCTTACTGTGGCAATGTTATTTCCCATCAGTGTATTTCATTTCAATTGTCACAACATAAATGATTTAATGTAAATAAATAGACAGATTTCAATAAACCAAAATTGTCTTTGCTTATAGCGAAATGAGACACGATTTCAATTCAGTGATCTCCATTAGATCACCTTCAGTTATTTTAAGTCTCAATAAATGTACAACAATTTATATGATGAACATCAAATGAAATTTGGTTGGAAAGGAAGAAAATAAGACTTTTTCTTCCTTAGAATCAGGAAAACAACTAATTCCATTATGATAATTCAACAATCAAGATACATTGTCAGATGCCAACATATCGTGAAGTAGCCACCAGTCTGTCTTCAGTTTTGTTGGAGGCGAAATTTCCAAGGTGTAACTGACCTATTGACATTCATTTTACTAACAATGAAAAGTTGAAAGGCTACACAATTATTCCAAAATTTTGAACTCAATTACTGAGGCCTTGCTTAACAAATTAAACCAATGCACTCAAAAATCCATAATATCTCAAAAATATTTTCGAAGAAAAGTTGTTGAATCTTAAAGAGAATCATTAATATTTTGTCTAACTTTATCTAAAATTTTGAAAAGTGAAAAAATTATTTCTATTTTCACTTAAGTACTTTTACCTTATTTAATATTACATGCCTGGAGATAAAAATCTGTAGATATTACCTCAAGAATAATGTATTCTTATATATATATATATATCCACATCTCTCTTCAAAGGTTTTTGGGCTGATGCTTTCTGTTTTAATCTTCAGTTAATATTGTGAGTTGGAAGCTAAGTTCAAATATATGACACTCAGAGGTTAAGAACGTGTCAGAAATGTCTCCTTTCATCATTCATTTTCTATTTAGCTTATCATGTATCTTCTCAGTTCAGGAGAATTACAACTTTCTTATCTATTTTCTTCAATGGACATTCTGTTAAAAATCTAAAAAAGGATGGTTGAAACCTTACAAAGCATTTCCTTTTCTGTCAGTTGTTCTTTGTTAGAAAACAATGTTCAAGAAGTGTATATTTATATTATATATTTAAATCTAAACTTATTTACAAATGGAACTTTGTCTGTGTGTGTGTATGTCTGTGTCCGTTACCTATAGACTCCGAAATGGCTGAACCAGTTTTCTTGAAAATTTACAGTTGTACTATAAGCGTCTGCGAGTGTTCTTAGCTAGGTTTTGTGTCAAGGTACACCTGATAAATATTGAAAATTGATAATCAAAAGAAATTACGATGAAAATTTATGATGAAAAAAAACTTATTTGATATCAATACCAGGAAATGAAAATTTGACTTAAATTCATTCATTTTTCTTTCAGTCTACGGTTTCGCTTTAACTTGAAACAGCTATTGCTTTTTAGTCTTTCGTGCCAACATCCAAAGAGTTTGAGCTCCAGAACCATGGATTAGTTTTAAAGCTTTCATTACACCCGAGCAATGCCGGGCTATACTGCTAGTAGTGTATATTTCACCAATGGCAAATGTCCTACAATTTGACTACCTTACATTCAAATATATTTTGACTGATGCAAATTACATATGAATTATTATGATTCCTCCTCATTTGGAAATTTTCTTTCTTAAAACTCTCTTTAGCAAGAAAACAAAAATTACTTGACAAAAGAACAACGGCTTTTTCAATTCTCGTTAATTATCCATTGTTTGTTTTTGTTAAAATAGAAGCCATTTTCGACATCTGTGTAAAGGACAACTGATATGTCCTGGAAAGGGATATATATATATATATATATCATTCAAGGTAGTTAAGTGGTTAAGGCAAATGTAACCAGGTAGAACAATCTAGTATGTAGACGTAATGTATCATACTCATCGTATCCTGAGACGTAGGCGTAGTCAGTAGTTGCATGGCCATAGACCTATAGTGGTAGACCAATAGACCTCTCTATCTCCAGACATCCTCGCCTTAGTCTATATTTATGGCTGACACCAGCCAATGACATTCCAGTGAGGAGGAACCGAGGTGTGTACCTATTCATTACATCAACAACAAACAGCAAAAGTGATCCTGTGAAAATTTATAACCAAAGGTCATAGAAGAACAACATTTATGAAAACATACAAACAAGGCAAGTACTAAATGAGCTTGATGTTCAGAAATCAAAATGGTAAAGAATATTCTCAATGAATCAATCAACAATCCTGTTTAATATCAGTTTTTACATTTGTCGCATATCATCCTGGAGTCAGTTTAAACTGATGCCACCTTTTTTTCACATATTGCGACTATTTTGTTAAAAGTTTGCACATTCTTAAATTCAGATGTCAAGTTGGAAATTTTCAATTGGGAAACAGTCATTTTTTAAGATGAAAGTTCCTAATTAGAGAGGAGATATTTGAAGAAAAGAAACCATCGGTTTAAACTGACACCAGGAGTATATGGTATAAGCCGACTAGCATAAAACTGTTTTCTAAAATTCTATCTTTTGATTACATTACTGTCCAAGAGAAAAGAGCATTGTTTTTTCTGGGAAAACCTTATTTTCCCTTTTTAAAAAAGAATCTGCAACGTAATTGATCCTGACCTGGCATTTCGATTTCAGTCACTTTCTCACCAATGTGGCATGAGCTCCCTCTGTTTTTTCTACAAATATTTTTATCTCAACTGCACTGATGAACTTTTTTCCTCATGCCCTGTCTATATGAATTTAAGTCTGCTACTAAATTGGTATTTAGGTCCCACCCTTTTGTCATTAAAATAATTAAATGTAACTGCTACTGCTACTCAAACAGTTTTTTTTCTCACACTTCCTGCCTGTGGAACTCCCTTCCATTTCCTTGTTTTCCTGATAGCTACAATCTTCAAAAATTTAAAGATTATGTCAATTGCTATCTTCTATTTTATTCATCTTTTATCCTTTATTGAATATCCCATGTACCCGGTCTTTTCTCTCAATGTAACACCCTGTGCACTAGTGACAGTCCTGCCTTGTGAGGTGGGAAATAACTGTTAAAAAATTGTGAGTACAAATTCATTTGTGTAATCAAATTAGTTGAACTGACTCGTGGCTTTTTAAAAATGTTCCTCAGATTGTGAATTTAAGAAGAGAAATTACTGGAAATTAAATCAATAACCAATGGAAAGATTGGCTTTTCAACCCATTAATGAAATACACAGATGCCATCTAAAAAGAAACTTTATGATATAATAATGTTATCATTCTAAAGAATAATAAGAACCTGTGAATAAATTTCTTATTCGTAAAAATATTGTACATTCATTTCTGGACTGTCTATAAATATCAACATAAAAGTGTGTGGTTTTGGAAGCTTTCTCTAAATGTGAATCTTATTCTCATGAGGATGCAAAAGACACTGTCTTTTACATTTTAGCTGGGACACCGACAAAACATCAACTCTGACACTTGGGAAACCATTGATGTAAATTGGCCTCCCTGGTGTTGGACTATCCTGGAGCTGAGACCAAAACTATCGAGTTGAACCTTTAACCTGAAGAGGAACTGTGATATGCTGTCAAGAGGGCCTGACTCGCCCAGCTACATCCACCATCCAAACTTCTCTGTGACTCCTGCTCAGGATTTTTTAGGAGCATGCTGTCATCACCTCTGTCACCACCACCAGAGAAGAGATAAGGAATAAGGAGAAAGGATGACAATCCCTATGATCAGATGTGAACAGATGCCACTGCCAAATTGGAACAGATATATATTGTCCTCTCATCTAACCATGCCACATTTGTTCATTCTAAATACAAGTAAGTTAACCATCTCATTACATGTTGAAAGGGAAAAACATGGACACCTTCTGAAGTGTGAATCAGCACTATAAGGTCACCTTCCAGGTCAGCACTCTAATGCATCTGGCTCCTTAGATGCTGTGGTATGACACTGAGTGCGATATGTATTAGGTGAACCAAGTACATACGAAGGTCATTGCAGACCAACTTTACTTAGAACAAAAGTTTCATATTGACATTAAATTCTGTTTACACTATTTGATATTTCCTGGAATAAATCACATTCTAGACATAGTTAACAAGGGAAAGATAACTTTTGTCTCATTTAATGAAAAAGAAAATTACATTTTTTTTATTATTATGAAAATTTTGTTTATATATTCTGGCTATTAACTTTGCTTCATTAAATAAACTGAGACAAATGTATTCTTTAGAACAACCTTTATTTTGTTTATTTTTTTTAAAGATTTTTGCTTTTATTTGACAGCTGTATTTCTAAAGAAAGAGTTGAAAAATTTAAATGTAATTTTTTGAAAACCTCTCATGCGTTTTCTCATTTACTGCCTCTAAACATTTTTCCTATTTTTCTATAGAAAATGAAACTCTGAGAACATTACAGAATAAAACCTGGAGGAATTGAATAGAGACACAAAACCTGACAGAAAACCAAGGATAAGCCAAATGAATCTTGTCTGCAGCTTTAGGAAAGCTGAAAAAAGAAAGAAACACATTTGTTATTTATTGGTTAAAATAAAATAAGATGCTTGTTTGGACCTCCATGAAATATGGATGCTAATGTTCAAGAGGATAACAGTTTTAACTAAAATCATGTGTATCGTCAATTCTCAGGAACCATAATACAGCTGTGAACTAATTTCTGATTCTACAGCAATTTGAGTTTTGTTTAATGGCATATCAACACCTCTGCGGGTTATTTAATGCCAAAAAGGTGGGTGTTAAGGTTCTTTGCTGTTCAGTTATAGTGAGAAAGTTGATTTAGTCAAATTTTAATGAAAATATTTTGTTTTTATTTTCTTTTATTTTAGAAAACTGAAAATGTCTTCTCGTTTTGTATTCAAAAATGTTTTGCTGAGAATAATTTTTTCTTCAAAAATGTGTTATGGTCAGAATTGTTTCTTCAAAATGTATTGCTGGTAATGTTTTTTCTTCAACAATGTATATTTTTCTATAAAAGTCTATTTTTATGTATATATTTCTATAAAACTGTATTTTTATACTTTCATAGTGTTTTGACCCCAGTTTGGGGGTTGACTATTTGCCCATAGCTAGGACCCCCTTACAGGTACTACCACTCTGGGTCAGGGTGAACCTGGGAACAACAGCAGTTAAGAGGTGGCTCCATGTTCCTCACAACCTCAAAATCAGAGGCCTTACTGCTGGATGCAGTTTATCATCATGCCCAGGACCTCTACAGCATTTTGAGATGCTGCTTTCATTTTGATATGTCAACAAAATGAGAAAAAAAACCACAGCAGATTCAAGTCTGGAATAAACAATTCCCAAAAGATAAGAATCTATATTTTGAAAAAGACAGATTTTTCTGAGGAATGTTTTCTGTTAACTCTCTTCTCTGACACATGGACTCTGGATATTGAAGCCATGCATATGCAATATATGTTCACTGCACCTTAGCTACATTTAAGAATATTTCTCTTCTTTTTGTTTTGCAATCAAGAACTTGAGTCCACTCCCAAAACAAACAGTGAACTGTGACATTTCTTTTATACTGCCATATTGCATCAACTTACCTATCACCAGTGATCATTCCTTGTCAAAACTAGGACTATATCTGAAAAACAACCCGACATTAGGCTTTAAAACAAAGGGACTTAAAAATGCACGCACATAAAAAAAAAGAATGTTTTGTCCAAAGCTATCTTTCCAGTTTCCATTTAATCTTTCCAGTCTTTTTCAAAATCAACCTCCTCATTTTATTCAATATTCATCAATGGCTATAAATTAGTTTATATATTTGAGATTGAAAGCAGGAACAATTGCTCTCAGTATCATGATTTTCATATTGGTCATGTCAAATAAAAATGTACAGTGTCAACAAAAATTGGTTTTAATGATTAACCTATTATGTTGTTTGGTATCTTCATATCTGTTGTTTCAATCTCTTTCCTATCATCCTCAGTTGGATATCAATCTTTTCATTTCATGCTATTGACAGCACTTTCACCAGATGTAATTTGGTTTTGTCCCTATTTAGATCAGTTCATAAATTTTAACCAACGTTGATTAATGCTTCACTCACAGTTTTTTATTCCCAACATCTTCTACATACACTGCATCTTTTGCAGTCTGAGGCCCATTGGAAAACATCATAACTCTTGTCAAAGAGAGGAAGCTAAAATTGTATCATCACAACATCTTTCCACTAGCATCTTACGACATACCTCTTTAGGCAACAAAAGGGAGAAAGAGAAGAAAAATATGGGCTGACAATGCCACTAAGTTTGACTGGAAGTTCCTTCCAGTCATGGGCAGAGAACTGAGACATATCAAACGAGTTTCCCAGTTGCACAATGAAATTACAGGCACACCTGGATGGTGATGTACTTGCACATGAAAAAGTATTAAAAATATTAAACACATTAGTATATGCAAATTGTCAGCTGAAATTGTGTATGAGAAGATTTGATGGCCAGCGCCATTCAAAGATTTCTGAATATAACTCATCCCTTCATTTAAATATTTTGGTGCTTAATCTCCCATCTGTCGTGAAAACTGGAAAATCTAGATTTATGAGTATTTCATATAAAAAGTCAACGAGACATAATATTATGATTTTTAAAATTTTTTTTATTTCACTCCAAGTAAGGTAGTAGACTCACTAACAGACAGAGGGTTACTGAGTGTGAAAGAATATAAAAAAAAACATTATCAAAGAGTGAGAACAATAAAACAAAATTTATAAGAACAGAAGATAACAACAGACACTGCATTTAAATTTTTGAAGATCACACTTGATTGGAAAGCAAGAAACCATTGAAGATTTTCACAAGGAAAAGTACAGAAAAAGAAACTGTTAATATAGAACTTAAAGTTACATCTAGCCATTTTGACTGTAAAGTGATGAGACCTGTCTGCCAATCTAATACTGCACTTAAATTCATAAAACTTATGTACCATAGAGGAGATTTCATCAGAACATTTACCATAAAGGTGTTTATAGAAAAAGCACAGGAAATCTTTGAGTAACTAAAGGCCAGATGCCAGGTCAGGACCAATAATATTGTAGATTCTTCAATGGATTTTATCAAGAATATGTAAACATAAAAAAGAATCACAGAACAATGTGTAGCAACCATATCATAACCAGTGGCTTGCCTAAAACCTTGTTCTACTGGTAGAAGTAGAAGTGTTTAATTTATAATAATCTGAAGTATAAAAAATATTGATTTTATAAACTGTAATTCATATATTTTTATAATTTGTCAAAATTGGCAGAGGTTTATTTATTCTGGGAGAAAATAAGCAATGTCTTTAGCATATTATATTATTTTTATTTAATGAAATGTGAAAAGGAGACCCAAATAAAACAAAAACCATGGAGAAGATTCTGTGAATGATCAAACATGTCAAAAGTGGCTAGTAAAAAATTGTGCTGCATGTTTCTTGCTGCGTGTATATTCATATTGATCAGTTTATGTTGACAGTGACAAAATCAAGTCACTGCTTGAAAATAATGTTATTTGATGTGAGTGTTAATCAACTTAATGAACTGCTACTAAGCTTCTTAAAGGTCAATCTTCATCAAGAAAATGATATGATGTTTCTAAAGCAGGATTGGAAGGGAGTTTCAAATGTTAGCATATTTTACAGATTGATTTTAACGAGTACTGTTCCCATTTAGAAGAAATGAAACACAATTCATCAAGAGCAGAGTTCATTGATGAGAAATTTTAGAAGGTTCATGTTGTTTTCATTTAATAATCCACAAATCTTAGACATAATTATTGACTGAAATATAGGGTGGACCTGAACGAGACTACCACCACCTTTAAATTTGTTGTTTTCCATTTTTTTTACTTTGTTTCAGTGCAATCTTATTGATTACACCCTAAACTTTCCGATTGACAAAACAAAATTTGGAAAAATTTCAATATTTAAACAATTTTAGGGGGTCTCAGTTTTTCATACAACATTATAGTAAATCGATCCTCCATTTAAGAACCACTCACCAGTACAACACTACCACCACCTGTAAATTTGTTGATTATCAATTTTAAAAAATTTTTTTCAGTGCAATCTTATTGATTAAACCCTAAACTTTCCAACTGATAAAAAAATTTGTAAAAATTTCAATATTTATACACATTTAGGTGTGGCTCAGTTTTTCATACAACTTTAGTAAATCAATCCTGTGCAATTAACTTGTTTGCTTGCGCATATTCAACAACTGAATCCTTTGAGAAATTTTTGAATAAAGCCAGTCTTGGAATTTCTGAGGAAGATGCCATTGTAAGAACTGAAGAAAACTTAAAAAAGACAAAACCAAGAGCAACGACCCGTCCCAAAAAAAAACAAAACAAAGAGAGCCCAATGTGAGTGGTTTCAAAATAGAGGATCAATTTACTATAATGTTGAATGAGAAACTGAGCCCCCACCACCAAATTGTTTAAATATTGAAATTTTTCCAAATTTCTTTTTGATAATAAGAAACTTTATGTAATAATCGATAAGACTGCGCTGAAAAAATGAGAACAAAATGAAAAACAACAAATTTAAATAGTCTTCTTCAGGTCCGTCTAAGTTTGCATTTTTGCAATTACTACTCAAATTTATATTGACTGTGGCTTAAAATTGTGGCAACCTATCTATGGTAGGAGCATATCCTTTCCTCTTTAACTATTTGTTTGAACACAGATTCCTTCGTCTATTCCAATAACATTCAAATGTCAAGGCATTCTACTAACACCTGATAACAGCTTGGCTATCACTGACTCGTCAGATAGTCATCATGTATGAAGACAGATTCATTACTTCATTCCACTATCATTAAAATATCAATGCATTCTTCCAACACCAAATGACAATAAGACCTTCAAAGACTTAGGCTCCTTATCAGCAAATAATCATTTTAATAACATTTAATTCTGAGAGATTATATTAATTCCTGAAATTGCTATGTATTGCCTGGAGCATCTCATTGAAAAATCATCATGTACGATGACAGATTCATTTGTTCATTTTAATAACATCAAAATGTCAAGACATTTTACTAACTTCTGATACTAACTTAGCCTTCACCAACCTATGCTCCTCATCACAGAATCAACAAGTGTGAGGATGTATTCATTCAACCATTTCAATAACACTAGAATATCAAGGCATTCTACTAATTCAAGACTAAAAGATCACCTTCAAAGATTTAAGCTCTTTATCACAGAATCAACCAATGCACAAAGACAGATTCCTCCATTTTAATTACTTTTCTCTTCCTCTTGTGATATTTCATATCAAAGTTTGTACCTGTGATTTCTTGTTTCATTTGCACAAACTTTGTGTAATTATTAATTATTATTATTAATTAATTATTAATATTACTAAATTATTAAAATAATAGTTTTATGTTTTTCTGAAATGTTATCAATAACTACTTATATGTAATTCTTCTTTGTCGATATGCCATCTCCTTTCAGGACTTTGGCAATTGTGGCTCTCCACAATTTCCTGTCCTTTGTAGCTCTTAATAAATTTTGTTCTTTTGTTATCTCACCTAGATCTTGTTTTTAACATTCATTTAATCCAACTCACTAGGTAGGTTATGTATTGTTTTCCTCTGTCACTCTAATAATTTATTTAAAAAAACAATCAGTACCAAAAAACACCAGTGAGAAAATCTTTGGCTTGAAAGTGCCAATCTACAATGTTGTTGCTATTAAGCAAGATCCTCAATAGCAAAAACCTGATCAAAACTCAATAAAATTGTTCTTCCCCAGCCCAGCTCCAGTAAGATTCTCTGAGGAATGAATATTGATTACTTGGTTGAGTCTCATGAAAATTTTGGCATGTAAGGGTCAAAACTTCTCATTTGCTCACCTTATTTGTCTAGGTCATCCCTTGGTAGCAATACTGACATGAATTAGATATGAGTTCTGGGACATCTCTTTACTATTTAGGAACTCTTCCAATTGCTAGCAACTTGGACATATTGTGAATTGGATTTTCTGAAATAGTTTCTCTCTCTGCAAACCATATGATGAATGATTCAAGCCAAAGCTTCTATTTCTAACAGGGTAGGGCATATAAACACCTGACAGCTGTAGACATAATGGGTCATAGATTCATTCAAGTTTTTCATTACCAAGCTTAAATTTTATAATTTGTTCAATATATTTAAATCATTTTAAGAAAATTATATTTTGAAACTTTTGTTAATGTAATGATGAATATATATATATATTTTATTTAATCATTTCATTCAAAGCAAAGTAGGAATGTCACTAGTATGGAGGGGATTACAGGGAGTTAAAATGAAAGAAAAGACTGAGTGTTGGGAGGATTGAGGAAAAGGACAAAAGATGAATGAGATTCAAGAAATTAGAAAATTGCAATTTTTGAAGATTGTACCTATCATGGAAGCAATTACTTGCTTCCATGATAGGTACAATCTTCAAAAAAGAGAGTTCCACAGGCAGGAAGTGTGAGAAAAGAAGCTGTTAGAGTAGAAGTGGCAATTGCATTTAACTATTTCAACAGTAAATGGTTGGGACCTAGATGCCAATCTAGTATCATACTTAAATTTATGTAGTTCAGGTACTAGGGAAAAAAACAACTTGTGAGAGCAGTTACCATGAAAATATCTGTAGAAAAGACAGAGAAAAGCCATGCCACATTGGTGAGAAAGTGACTGAAGTCAAGATGTCTAGTAAAGACTGGTTACATTGCAGATCCTCCTTTGGATTTTATTGAGAAGTCTGAGATGAATAGCAGAAGCATCAGACCAGATATGACAACAGCATGGATGAATGCTAGATTTGTAAATGTGCAAGATTAAATTCTTTGGCAAGATACAGTGACCCCATTTTCCTTGTAGCAGATGCAGTTATTGATTCAATGAGGTTGCTCCACTTCAAGTCCATTGAAAATGTGAGGTCAAGAATTACATATATACTTATTTTCATTAGTTTCCTAAATATTTTGTTTTTCATTCAATCTCTTCTCATCTAGATTTTTTACAACACTAGAAATTTTTTAAACATCCAGACTTGTGTTGAAATCCTCACATTATGTAATATTTTTAAAGTTATTGCTAACATTTTTTGTCGAGATTTAAAAACTGTTTTGTTCCATTTTACAAACCAATCACTGAAATTTGAATAAGCTGATTTGTTTAAAAAATACTTTGATAAAAACCCTACTTTACAATTTAATAATTCATTTAATTTAATTTTATAGAACTTCATGATAAACAATATATTTTTTAATTTCTTATTTTCCTTTTTAACAGTGAAGAATAAATTCTCAAGATTTCTTGCTCTTGTGCATGCAACGTATAACTGGCCATGCATAAATATTTCTTTCTGGAGCCAAATTTTTGAAAAGTTTGGTATTGTAATTTGTTTATACTTCTTGCAAACACAGTAAACTCTATACTGAATTTTTGTATATATAAAAATTTAAAGAAAAGATGAGCAAAAAACAATATTGCATTTTTATTAAATAAGTAATTTTATTTTAATCATTAAACTGTTTTTAAAATACTGGAAAAAATTATGTTTTGCACATCTTTGTGTGTCGTAGTATTTGTAGCACAGATCTCTGTGTCCTTTGTGACAACAGAGTTTTTTTCCTCCTCATACTTCTCCAGTTATTCCCTATTTATACTTGTTTACTAATTTGCATACAATACGACAAATATTTTGTATATTAAATAATAAAACTTTTAATTTCTCAAAAAGGTTAACGAAAATTTATTGTACAAAGCTACACACCCTAGTAAAACTTAGTAGCCCCTTAATTGTTTTTCACTTCTTCCCAAAATCTGGCTTCTATCAGTCAATGTGTGGCTATTTTAAAGGGTGCAATAGGAGCACAGATGAACAGAAGTCATAGAATTTTATATATACATGGAAATATCAGAAAACAAGAGAATAAATTTTAAAAAGATCTGTTTCTTCATTTCAGATTTCATAATCAAAATGATAAAGCATCAATCCATGATACGAGAAGCATCCTAAAATTGATTCTTTATTTCAATCACTAAATATCTAAAAATGCTGATTAAAAGCAATAAATAAATGAAAAATACCACAAAGAAATAAATATATGTAACAAATCCTCTAAACTTTTCAGACAAGATTCATGAAACAACAGAAGCAAAAAATGTCTATATAGAGCAAATCATGAACCCATATAGCAAAAGAATATACAACTGACCATAAGTAAACATAAACTGATTAACCATAGGAAACTTTATGGCAAACATAAGAATCCCTAAATAGCTAAAAAGAATTGTTAACAGCCATATGTTAAGGACAAATCTACCTGGCAACTGAAAGCATCTGCAGAAGAAAATGTGTAAATAAAATATAAATACACAAAAAAAGGATAAATATTCATGGCAAAGCAAAGAATCCTTAAGTGACTAAAGGTAAAAAAAAAAATTCTGAATCAGCACAGCAATCTGAAGAACCCATTTTTCTTCAAACAAGTAAAAGTAAAATTAATCTAACTTACCAGCACACAGTATGGACAAGCTCACCTGGCAAATAAAAGCCATAAAATCAGAATCATTTGGCAAAACAAAGTAACTCCAAGCAACTAAATTTAAAAATAATCTTGGAAACTAAGGATAAGGAAGAGCCTAAAAATTTGATTGAAGAATCTGGAAAACAATATTCTTGAATTCAGAATAGGTCAATGAAGAGCCAACATTTTTAGATTAGACTTGTCAGAAGCCTATTTACAAATTCTGAGAGACGAGGAGGGTGCAAAAATATTAACTATAAATATGCACAAGGGTCTGTTTAAGTTTAACAGATTACCACTTGGAGTAAAAGTAGCATCCACAATTTTGCAACAAGCACTGGACACAATGCTAAGTGGTTTGGATTATGCTTTGGCATATTTTGACAATAGATTGTAATGAACACGTGAAGCACGTGAATGAGGTGTTTAAAAGGATAAAGAATTGTGGTTTGAAGCTCAATATAGACAAGTGTCAGTTCCTTCTACCAAAAATTAATTATTTATGTCAAATTATTGATGACAAACATTGATGGCTGGAACCTTGAAGAAGAAGTGCAATAAAAAAAAGCCAGCAGCCACAAATATTGCATCCTCACCAGCATTCTTAGTATTAGTGAACTACTATTGAAACTACATTACTAAAATGAATGAGCTCAGAGCATCTTTGAATAAATTGTTGAAAAAAGAGAAAAAATGGTTATGGTTTGAAGAATGCAAGAAAGTATTACAGAAAAATAATCTAGTTCAATCTTCCACAATGAAGCTGCTATCTATTAACCATCATAGATAATCGCTCCTACCCACCACTAGCATGGATCAGGCTAGCCTCCCTGAGCCACCTCTATAAATACTTTCATGGCTTCTGCTCCAATGAACTTAGGTCACTGGTGCCTCCTAGGTATGAATTTACACAATCTACTGGATTAGCAACTAGGTCCCACCCTTTTACAGTGAAACCGATAAAATGTAACCACAATTTCTACTATAACAGCTTCTTTTATCACACCTCCCTTCCATATACTTGCTTCCCTGACAGATACAATCTCCAGGAATTTAAATGTAAGGTCAATAGACATCTCCTATCTCACTAACTCGCATCCATTCTCTCAAGCTCTTTTTTCATTTACTCCACCCCTATCATTGGTATTCTCATCCGTCTATTACCTTCCTCCTCAAAATTCCTATAACTAACCCCTCTTTCTCAACATTTTCCCCTATGTAACCCCCTTCAAAACAGTGGCAGTAGAATACCTTGCTTGGGGTGAGAAGATTTAAACAAAAAAAAAATGAAAAACGGAAAAGCAGTTAAACAGGTCAACAGATCAGAAAGAATTATCACATACGATATGTCACCTGAGGATGCAAGGCAAAAAGGAAATAATCTACGTTAATCAATTGAATTAAGTTCAAATTTCTAAGAAGATGATTGAATATGGCAGACATGTAAGAAAGTTGGACAGTGCAATTGGTGAAGAATTCAAAGAACAGCCACGAAGAAGAGAATGCTAGTCTAAAAGCATATGAGAATTATGAAACTTCATCTCAAAAAGTCTGGAAAAATAATCCCAATGTAATCAACAGACTAAATCACCAAACAAAACTTGAATTATCTAAAAAACGTCCAATGATGACTAAAAAGGAGAAAAATGTTTACTTTTAAATTTTGGCTAACTTACATAAATAACTTGATTGATAAAATCATTTATAAACTATTATTTTTTGAAAAGTACACTTTTAAATAAGAAGAAATCAATTCATTAAACTCTGCACCAATCTGATTGTTTACCAAATTATTTAAAACTGTTCTAATATTTATGAAAGAAAAAAATTGAGTAAATTCAAAGATCATCATTTAAAAATGTCAGTTTTAAATTACAAGTTAAAAAATTTAAATGTTTTATAACAAATCTACATTTAAATAAAAATTAATCCATTGTCGAACTTGAACCTATCATGCAGAGGCCGATATGAAAAATTAAAAATCAATTTTATTGAAGTTTCACTTGCCATTTTATCTAGGATACTGGGAGAATGACTGTCATTAAAATTGTTGTGTTCTTGACCATTTATGAAATATTCAGCATGATTAATAGCTCTCATTAATGCAATATTTTAATAAACATGATTGCCAAGAGGAATGGATTCATTATGAAATATTTACATCCAATCAAAATCATTTGTAGATATTTTCAAGATTAGACAGAAGAGACTTATTTTTTATGTTGAATAATTTCTTTTATATGTCATGTTGTAAAACACTGACGACAAAAATGCCCATTGAACGGTTATTATAAAGAGTATTTTTTGTAACTCACACCAAACAAACTTCTCATTGTCTTGTGAGAAATCACAGTTGTTCACTGTTTTGGTTACAAATTCAAGAAACATCAGATAGACTGACAAAATACTTGTCCATGAATAAAAAAAAATGATGTAAGGAAAAAAAATCAAAGAATTTAGGAAAATACAGAGTTTTCTTTTCTTTTTTCTGCTTATTTGGATTTTGTAGGCAGACAAAATTTTCTGGATTATCATTCCAACCAATGAAATGTCAATTGTACTCATATCGATATTTCTGCAGTTTTTGTGATATGCAAGAATAGACCAATGATTAGAGAACAGAGCTGAATACTGAAACATTCAAATGCATACTTTTAGTGCCAGAACTAAAATACTCTCTGTGATGAAGGGGGTGCAAAAAAAATTTAACCAATTCAAGAAGTCAAGTTCCAAACACACATAGGCAATCAGCTCACTTGACTGATGAGACAGAAGATTTTACAATGTAGGTTGTCATCATCCTTTTGCAGTAGATTGGTTGACAACCAAAGCCATATGACCAAGTCTATCCTGCTATTTACGCATAGCTAAAAGGAGAAAAAAAACAACTAGAATTCAAACTTAGGCCTCCAATTTGTCATTTTCAGTTTTTAGCCATTAGACCACACAATATATTTATTCAAAAAGCTTACAAAAATTCAAATGCTTATTTTATCAGGTTCAGAGTCAGACTAAGAACTTTTCAGCACCCCTAAGAAATACTGTTCTGATTGAAAGAGAGAATGCTAGAGATCCTACAGGCTAGATTTATTCTTCTATGTGCCCTGTCCTTTCAGGACATAGGTGATCATGGCCTTCCATGTCTCCCTATTCCTGGTGGTTCTTAGCAAGCTTTTCTCCTGTTACACTATGCAACCCTTGTAGTCATCTACCTGATCAGGTCCTTCAAATATGTTATCTGCTGCTTTCCCCTGTCTCTTTTTCCCTCTATCTGGCCTGTTAGTATCAGGTTCTCCAAGCCCTCTTTCCTTATTGCATGTCCCAGGAACTTCAGCTGTCTCTTTCTGATGCTCAGTATTAATTTCCTTTTCGTTTCCATTCTTTCCAAAACCTCATCATTGTTCACAAGCTCAGTCCATGATATTTGCAGCATCCTTCTGTAAAACCACATTTCAATTGATTCAAGTTTTTCCTTCATCATTATCACATATTCACTGCTATATTGAAGAACTGACATCACATAGCAATCCAGTACTCTTTTCTTTGTTTCTAGCAAAATTGTACTGTTTCTTAATACTTTACTCATCTTCTGGAATGCTTCCTTTGCCATGCCAATTTGCCTTTAGATCTCTGTGTCGCACTTTCCATTTTCTGTTATAACACTTCCCAGGTATTTAAATTTTTGTACCTGCTTGATTTTAGTATCCCCCACCTGTATTTGGTATTTTGGGCTGCCCTTTTTGCTGATGCCCATGCATTCAGTTTTCTTGCAGTTTATTTGTAGTCCTTTCTTGTCACTCTCTTCAGCTACCTTCTGTAGGAGGTCTTGTAGCTTCCTTTCTGTATCTGCTATCAGCACTGTATCATCTATGTACTTTGTTGTTTAAATTGTGGCCTCCAATGACGAATCCTTGCATAACTTCTAGGGTCCTCAGAATAGTCTCACTGTACAAGTTGTATAGATCCAGTGAAAATAGACATCCTTGTCTTACACCCCTTTCTAACTTTGTATATCTGCAGAATTCGTTACCTGTCCATATGAAGGTGGTTTGCTGCCAGTAGAGATTCTTTATTACTCTTAGGTTTTTCACAAATATATTGAGACTGCTGAGCATCTCCATCAATTCTTTGTGGCATATTTTGTCAAACACCTTTGCATAATCAATAAAACATAGGTACAAGTCCTTCTTCATTTGTATTGCCTTTTCAGAGAGCATCCGAATCATAAATATGGCATTCCTTGTTCCAGTGTCTTTGATAATGAACCTGCATCTCTGGCCTGATTTTGCTCCTCACTCTATTCATCAGAATTTGGACAATCAGTTTTGTTATATGGCTCATTAAACTGATGATTCTGTGGAGTTCCCACTCATTTGCACCTGGTTTCTTAGGTAGTGCTATAAAGATTGACTTGCTGAGGTCATCTGGTATTACACCACTATTATAAATTTCATTTATTAGTTTTGTAATTTTCTATATCCCTAATTCTTCCAGGGCTATCAGCAGTTCTGTTACAATGCCGTCTAGTCTAGCTGCTTTGTTTCTATTCAGTTTGGCTATTGCAAATTCCACTTCAGATTTTAATATTTCTGGTCTGTCCTCATCTTTATGTATTATCGGTTGTTCTCTCTTGTCATGGAAAAGATCTTTTACATATTCTTCCCATCATTGGAGTATTTCCTCTTTCTCCAAAATGATTGCTCCATCCTAGGATTTTATACATCCTGTTGAAGAGCAGGTTTTTTGTCCTGTCAGTTCTTTTATTTCTCTATGCATGACTGCTTTATTATTCCTGCTCAGGCTCTCTACTTCTGCACATTTGTCATTGAGCCATTCCTATTTAACCTGTCTGCATTTTCTCCTCATTTCCTTGTGTAGTTTCTTGTACTCCATTCCATGTCTTGGCCTCATTTTCTGTCTCCTTTGCATCATGTCAAGAATCTCTTCAGTCATCCACTCGTATTTTTTTTCTGCGCCTGATTTACTTTGGGGCAATGTTATTGGCTGATGTCACTATTGCTTCCTTTAACAAGTCCCATTTTGAGTGTCCTTTTCCAATTTGTTCTTCGTATTTGATTTTCATGCTATCAGTGTATTCTTTCTGCATGTTGAATTTTTTTTTTATTTAATCATATCAACCTGAACAAGGCGGTAACGCCACTGATGTGCAGGGGGCTACATAAGAGTGAATAGATTGGAAAAGAGAAAGCCGGAAACCACAACCTAAACAGGGAACAAGGGATGAGCCTCTACACCTGTTCAATAGACGTGGGTGGAGTGTGAACTGGGCAATAGTTTAGTCTATCTACTCCAATTGAAAAAAATAAAAAATAAGAAACAAAAGAAAAGTGAAAAGATTGGAAAAGAGAAAGCTGGAAATCACATCCTAAACAGGGAACACGGGATGAGCCTCTACACCTGTTCAATAGACGTGGGTGGAGTGTTAACCGGGCAATAGTTTAGTCTATCTACTCCAATTCATTCAAGAGAGTGTTTTATTTCAGTTTTGGTGCCATACTAGGCTTTTTCATTCTCCAGAGTTCACCTTTACTTTGCAGATGTTCACTTCCACAGTCGGCATCTGGATAGGTTTTGCATTGAACCACTGCATTTCTGAATCTCCTGTTTATGGCTATGTAGTCTATCTGCTTTTTAATGTCACCTCCTGGGCTTCTCCATGTCCATAGATGTCATGGATGTTCTTGAAACCAGGTTTTAGTTATTACCTGGTCATTTGCTGTGCACCACCGGACACAGTTTTTCTCCTAGTTCGTTACAAATTCCTAATCCAAAGTTGCCAGTTGTTATACCTTCTCTCTCCTTGCCTAGTTTGGCATTCAAATCTCCCATGATGATTATAATCTCTTGGCTTTTACATTGAGCTTTGGCATTGTCTAAAGTGGAATAAAAAGATTCTATTTCTTCCTCAGTGCTTTGCACTGTTATTAGATATATAATAATTTCTTCTTCAAAGATTGTGTTGATTACAGAGACATTTAAATGACTATAAATGTCATCATAGAAACTTACTAAGCATAGGTCATATATGGTGTAAGGCTGAAAGTATGGAGCACTCAGTGAGGATAAACTCACTACTCCGTTATAATTGATTGAGTGAGACAAAGTTATTAACCATTACACCACATCAGTGCCCATACAATTGTCATCATAAATGACAAAAATATATACTGTTTAAGTGCAGTGATGACTTATTTAATTAACTGGTGAATAATTACTTTTAACTAATTGTTAAGTGAATCTACATCCAGTTGACCTGAATCAGTCAATCTGGATCTGAGAAGGGATTTTTGTCTACAGTGCAAAACAAACTTAAAAAATATCTCTTTTCTAATTATGAATTTACTTAAGATTCTTCATGTTAAGAAGTGAATGTCATGAAAATCGTATATTCTACAGGCTTTCCTAGCAAAGCTTTCAGACATATGATCAACAGAGGAAAAAAGATCCAAATCCTCACCAGAGTGAGGATAAGCAATAATCTGAGAATTTTCTATGTGTGAAGATAAACATCTATATCAGTAAAATGTCAAAAGTTTAATTAGTCATTATCAAAAAGTCATCAACTGTTAATGAGTTAAATCTTTACTGTTGTGAAGATTTGTAAATTCTACCAATAAAAATCAGTCCTTCAAAAACAAGAATAACATCATTACCTGAACTGACTATTTCATTTTTGAGTTTTGTGAGAGGTACCACATCCTTTTTGACCAAATGTACATGCATTAAAAACCTTAGCTTTTTCAACATTATAACAGTGATGCTGATAGCTTTTTAATTTAATGAGTCTTGGGACCCATGGATTTGATTGGAATGGATTCCCAGGAAATTCTATCTGTCTAAACTATAGTTTCTTAATAAATTGTAGTGTTAAACAGCAGGGCTCCAGACTAAGTTTTGTTTTTTGTTTTTATATTTTTAATCATAGTCTTGAAAAATAATTTTAATTTTTCTGAATCAGTTAAATTGACAAAACAAAAGTTTTTTCTAAGCTCAATTCCTGTTTAAATGTAAGAAAAAAACAGTTTTTACACTTAATCACAGTTCAATTATTTTTTGAGAATTAGAATGTTTTGTTTTTGTAAATTACATTAATAAATTTGCTGTGCTGATTCATATAAAAAAACAAATAAGATTAGATGAACTTCCCTCTAAAAAAAAATGTGAGTAATCTCCCTTAAATCAGCTTAGAAATATTGGGTTAAAATTAATCCGTGACGAACCCAACTTTCTGTAGGATACAAAATTCAAAGGAAATATTTTTCTGTAATAACAGAAATAACACTGGAATAAATTATCAAATAAAACAGACAAGTATATGTCATATGAACAAAGTATTTCATTAATTCAAAATATGAATTGTAGCACCGCAATAAATTAATAATAAGTGATGATTTTAGTAGATGAACAAAACATTCTCATCACTTTGACAGTCTAAAAACTATCAGCAAGATCTTTTAGTCTGAAAATAATCAATTAAACCAAATTTGATTTTAATTGATGAGAAAATTAACACAGTCAATCACTATGAAACATTTAGCACAACAATGAAACTTAATGAAAACAGTGGAAAATATGTCGAGAAATATCAAATGATGCAGTTATGTTTGTGGCGTATTCTGAGCAGATTAATGTGAAGAGCATTTGTCAATGATTAATTGTAATCCATAGTGTAGAGTTTTCTCTGTTTTACCCCCTTTCCATTTGGCTAGTGCCTCTTCAAATGGGAACTCTGACCTTTTGGGTCCCAGGTTGATCCTAAGAACCTGCTCTTGATGTTCCAATGACAGCCTGTTCCGGTGATGGGTGAGGATGAGGTTCTGAGAGGAGAACCTTCGTTCACAGCTGTATGTACAACTATTGGCCAGTTGAGCAAGGATGCTGATAGGGAAGTCTTTTAGGTAATATTATGTTACCAACGCCTAATTGAGACTGAACAGTATTGAGGAAGAACTGTGTAGTAATCTAACAATCTTCTCCATCCTCAATCTATTTGTGAATTTGTTGATGTCCATAGTGGGAAATCAAAATTTCTCACTCCTCCTTTCCATTTAACTTCAGCTCTTCTTCACTCATGAAGCAGATGAGATGGAGACTTAACACACCAAATGCAGACAACAGAGAAGTGTTTGGAAATCTGGAGTGCATGTTTTTTATTAAGTTATTAATAAATGTGATGCACAGTTGTTTCAGATTGAATGTGGCTTTTGTGATCAGATGCTTACCGTTGTAGATATTGCCTTGGATGTCTCTGGCTAATACTGTCAGGTTGGGAGATGTCATTTCTTTGATCTTTTCCAGATCCTTTATAGAAATATTTAATTTCATTTTTATTAAAGCCACATCCACATTTTATATTTACAGGAACTGGAATAAGATTGTAACAGGGGCAATGAAATCCATCATGAGAGCAGTGATGCTGATGAATTTCTCTGTTGCAATTTTTTTTTTTAGGCCATTTAACTTTGGGTCTTTGCTGAAATTCTGGGACACTTCATTGAAGTATGCCAGCAGACTATCAATTGTCCTATGCACAGCCTGAAGAGTATTGTACTATGATAGCCATCGGGTGGAATGCAGCTCTTTGTAAGTGAGCATTGGGTCTTCTGGCAGTTTTTGTATGTGTCTTATTTTGGGACCAGCACGGAAGTAATAAAACAGATAAGTCAGTATGTTTTGATGCACTTTGAGATCTGCGATTGACCTTGCTGCTTGAGACATGCACAAGGCTAGGGAGTGGACAACATAGTGCACATTCAACATGTGAGGGTTGGACCTAAGCAGCATGCCTGTGCAACATTTGTTTCCCCGCAATCATTATGGCAACTCCATCCAATCCCATGCTCATCATTTTTGTTAATGAGATTTCTAGTTTAAATAATGACTACCTGGATGGATTTTGCAATTCTTACACCTGTTGCATTAACATACTTTATTTGCAACAAAATGAGCACTTGGTTGGGCCAATAATTTGCACATATACAACAAGGTGTTTGTGAGGGGTTATGTCTGTAGATTCATCTATGAGCACAGTACCAAATGGGGATTTAGTCACCTTTGTTTTTTAGAGTTGCCTGTAAGGAGTTCGCCATACTACATAGCAATTCCTCACCTGTATATCATGATCTGTATGCTACTGCTTTTTTGTTGTAAAGGTAGAAGACCTGGGACTCCAGACTGTCAGAAAGTTGTGTACAGACTCAAACTTTGATAGGGGTACACTCTCCTGGGCCATCAAGTGAGTGGTTTTTTAACAGCTCCAGTACTGCTTTATCCTGTTGACTGTCAAACTTCACCTTATTTAGTTCTAAGTCTAAGAACAAGAATATTAAGGCAGAACTGATGCTTTTTGCCTAAAACATGGCTAGTGTGGTTGGAATGTGAAAAGTTGGTGCATTTCTTTTTATTTGTGCAGAGATGTCCTGCTTTGGTTATGTATATTACATATTTCACAGTAGATTAATTTTTTTCTTCTGAAAAGTAAAGCCATTTGTATCTTGTGAGCCATTGCTTGAAAAACATTCACTTTTTTTTGGAAGATGAATTTGATTCATCAGGCTCAGTAAAAGAGGAGACAGACATCTGTGCTGAGTTATTCTCAGAGGGTTCAGCAAACCCTGAAAAGGGTTTAGTGGTGGAAAACACATAAAATGCAGCTGCAATAGTCTGCTTGCCAGCAATGGCTTTCACTTTTTCCTTTTTGGTTGCATTCTTGTAATTTTTCCTTCTCACTGTTCACTCGGAGAATACAGGATCATGTATGAAGTTTGCTCAAAATCACGGTGACATTCAAAGAAATAATATTGGAGCTAAATTTAAAATGTGTAGTTTGGGATGAAAGAGTCAAATATTTTCTAATGTATGTATGTAAAACAAAATAATTTAACTTATATTAGAGACAGTAACTCCCACCACCATGTTTTGCCCTCTTATTTCTCCCCAACTGGAGAAAGACGACATAGAAAAAGAATACACTTTTATTTCTACCTCCCCAAAGATAGTCAAACATTTCTACTGATGTAATCAAATTTAAAATTTGCTTTTAAATTAGACACCTTCACACATTTTTGAGAGCCAACTTTTAGAATGAATTTTTAAAAATAAAAAAGTTTTCTTGAAACTTTTATTTTAATTTTAATTGAAAGCTAAATGATTAAATTTACTATTTCCATTAAGCAAAATACTCTGGTGTGTTTCAAACAGAAGTTATATTCATTAGAATCTGAAATTTTAGATTTAATTTTTTTTTTTTCAGTTTTTCAGCTATTTTTGAGTGATTGACAAATTTGTAAACAAAGTTAATTCTTGGTTTTAAAAATCTTGCAAAAATAAAATATATATTTGTGACACATTATTTTTGGAAAATTAGCAAATTTAACATTAAATTAATCTATTTTACACAAGAATTACTTATATATAGCATAAAATTTAGACTAAAACTATTTCTTAATCAAAAATGTTGATCTTTCTGACCTTTCATATATGATTTGACTTCTAGGTCAGCTAGGTGTCTATGGCAATCACAAGTGACATAATTGTCCAAATTTTTTCCTGTAATAGGAAGACACCATGAAACAGGTCTTTTTAATGTACACACAGAAATTACCATACAGAAAAAAAAGAACTTCAAATCCACAAAAAAAATTTAAAATTATCTTAAAAATATGAAGCCATGACAATTAAACTTTATTAAACTGTATTAAACTTTTCAATTTTTGATTAGTAAATATAGTCTTCATTTAATAACTTAATAACACTAAAAAAATATTTGAAGTATTTTAAAAATATTTTGAAACTTTTTAAATTATCATTATTAAAAAAATAAAAACAATTCTTTTAAAATTTCATTATTAATTGAAATTTTTTGCTTCAGACTATAATGTCCTTAATTTATATTATTTATTAAAACAAAAACTTAACTAACGAAATAATTTCATAGTTTAATGCATTTTATATTTTACTTTTGGAAGCAGATTTTCAGAAATAAGGTAAAATATTTGAAAAAAATAAGAGATGATTTAAATTTTCCAATGAGTCCCGCGTTTAACTAATAAAACTAATTTTACCTACAAAATTTAATTTCTTGAAATTTCATGAATTTACATGGATGTGGGGTAACAGATGTATAAAAATGTGTTTTTACCAAGATTTTTTAAAACAATAATTTAAAAAATAATTTTGTTCATTTTTGAATAAGTACTTAAAGTTTCATTAAAATCCGATAATCATTTGATTTTTGCAAAAATTTTAAAATTAATGTGTTATTGAATTGAAAAAAAAAACTGATTTATATAATATTACATTTTTTTTTGTAAACTCTCATAATAATTTGGCTAGCCACTAACTAAAATTCAAAAATAATTTTTTACTGAAATTTTGAACGTGTCAGAAAGAATTAAAAAATTTTAAAAGTAATTAAAAAATATTTTGATCTTTCCTCCTAATAATAACAAACATTTTGATGAAAAAAATTCGTTTTTATTAAGTCTGGGACCTTTTTCTTAATAGTGTGCTGATTTTTCTTTTTAGTGATTTAGTAGAAGTACCTAATTTAATCCATCCCCAACAATGGTATTGGTAAGGTTTATTTTCGATGGCCCCAAATTATCTTAAAGAAAATGAATGAATTTAAGTTGGGAATTAGTTCAAAGCAACTGATATTTTTCTCAAACAACTTATAATTTGTGATTATGAACTGAGAAAGGGGACGGGTAAAACCTTCTTTGATGAAACAGCTAAAGCTAACTAACTCTCACCTTGAACCCAATTGGGTATAATTCATTTAATTTCACCAACCTTCTCACAAATTTAAATGGTTTAGTTTCCAAGAAAGCGGACAACAGTTAGCATGAAATGATAGGAGGAAATAAAAAGAAAACACACTAAAAATGAAAATAAATTCTCTCATGATATTTTCAGTAGAAATTTTTGGTTCAAAATAAAACAAAGCTTCTTTCTGCCACTTAGCTGAGGACACACATATATCGTTTTTTTATTATAGAAAAAAATGTAAGAGGAGTTTCAAGAGACAAGTTCTTTATTCAGAGAGTTTTGCAAGTGATGAAGGACATGCATCTCCATGTTCCCAAGGCACAATACATGGCCTAGAGCAAGGGTCGGCAACCTACAGCCTGGGGGGGGGGATCTGGCCTGCAAAGACATTTTGACTGGCCTGTGAGCCTGATTATCAATGACTATTTTTAACATGAGAGACAAGGCTTTCGAATTCAACAAAAGGTTTGCTGTTATCTTCCTCTGATTCACCCAACCGAATTTAAATACTATGACTGCAAAAACACAATCAAAACCCAATCACCTCAATTTCTGTGTAAAAAATAAAAGAATAAACATAAAACAAAAACTGAACACCAATTTGACCGATCGACCAGTGACAGACATTAGGCGAGGATACCTTCAAAAGGACAATGTTGGCTCAGTCGGCTTTCTATTTCATTCCTCCAACAGTGACCCCTCTATCGCTTAGCCCTGCCACCTGCCCTATGTAAGTTGCTGGAATCTTTCAATGGGCCCTGTTCTTATCTTATCGTACCCCTTCTCTTCTCAAAGTTTCAGTTGATTTTTTTCACTTTGAAGTATTTTGACATTCCTTGAGGAAAAGTAATTTTTGTTAGATGTTTTTTTAATTTTTGATTTTTTTTGTTTTTCTGATTTCTCAATGATTATTTTCATTATGGTTTTAAATATTTACATTGACAGAGGTCTGCATATGTAATTTTCCTTAATTTTTCATTAATAGTCTTTGTCCAGCCCGCAGCCCATTATTATAACACGATCCAGCCCACGAGGTCAAATGAGTTGCTAACCTTTGGCCTAGACATTACAGGCTCACTAATTTGTGCCTTCACTCAACATTAAAATTAAGTTCAACCCTATACTTCACTTTACAGAATGAGCATAAAAACATTTCTAAATTTGCTCACCCCTTCAGGAATTACCTTGAATACACATGAGACTAAAAATTGTCATTTTGGTCAATGGATTTCTTTAAACCAATTCAGCAAAAGAAGTCTTGTTCAACAGATCATAACATTCTCCCAACCTCAGAGGCTACTAAAAACAACAGAGGCTTTATTTTCTTTTTATGTTGTATTTCTAAAGTAAAGTTTTGAGAGCTGCAATAAAAAGCAACTGAATTTATGATGAAAACTGTGTTAAAAACAAATAAGATGAGAACAGAAAAATTCAATAAAATCAATTTAGAGATAATGAAAAATTCTCAGTTTAAAATTAAGCTGAGTAATTTTTCTCTTGAAATTATTGATTGAAATTAATTTATTGAAAGGTAATCAGAAAAGTAAATAAAATTAAATAAAATGTGAATTGCGAGATTCTTGTCCTTGATTACATTACTCAGGTAAATATCTTTAGCAGACATCAAACGATTCAGATCAATTTCTGATATCATTTAATCTGCAGAAAAAGAAACAGTTGCACTCATTTTATTTTCTCCTTTCCAAAAGATTTTTTTTATCAGTCAAAACACACAGCACATGGGGGCAAAAAAAGAAAAACTCATGAAGAGAAGACGATACAAACAGTTCAAGTTCAAATATTATTTTCATTCAGTTTTTAAAAGAGAGTAAAATGTAGGTCAAAATTCATTGGTCAACATCATTTAAATTGACCTGATTTGATATTCATTACTATCAATCAAATTGACATAAGAGAAAAAATGTCCTGAATGGATAATGTCTGTATCATATCGAAATGTTCAAACAATCATTTTTCTTCAGAGTAACGTAGATTTTCAAATGTCATGAATTGTATTTACACATATCAATCTTTATATCTATCTCGGGATAGGGATTTGCTTTGGTGGCTGAAGTGTATTTTTAAAAAAATTAATGCATCGTGAGTTACCCAGAGACTGGTCTTTTTGCATGCCCTAAACTATGTCAAAATAAAGCTCATAAACAATAAATGGAAGAATTCAACCAAAAACAGTCTCTGCTCTGGGGAAATTAGCAACTGGTCTTGATATGAAGCACTGATAAACTGATGATACTGAGCAATCAGCCAATCAAATAAAAGGATCATATGACAGCCATTTACATCAGTTCCACACAGCATAAATACGAAGGTGACTGAGGTTTGTCCACTCATGGCTACACCATCCTAACACCTACCCTCTGAAGAGTTAGACACGGGATTTCTTCTTTGTGTCAACACTGAGTCATTTCACTTTGTTTTATATGTACAGGGGAAGACAAAGGGTAAGATGAGAGTTGAATGAGATTTAGGGAAGTTGAAGATGGCAATTGACATTGTGTTTAAACTTTTGGAGATTGTAGCTATCAAGGAAGCAAGAATACGGAAGGGTGTTTTACAGGTGGGATGTGTGAGAAAAGACACTGTTGAAGTAGGAATGGTGGTTATATTTCACTATTTCAATAGGAAAAGGTTGGAACTTAAATGCCAATCTAGTAGCAAGATATAAATTCATGTGGTTAAGGCACCAGTGTAAGAAGGTAATCAGAGCAGAAGCTATGAAATTATTTGTAGAAAAGACATAGGGAAGTCACATCCCGTCAGTGAAAAAGTGATTGAAGATAAGCTGCCAAGTCAGAATCGACCACATTGCAGATCTTCTTTTGGATTTTGTCGAGATGTTAAAGATGAATAGCAGGGGCTCCTGACAAGATATGGCAACGGTGTTCAATGCACGAATGAATGGTAGATTTATAAATGTGCAAAATGGATTCTGACAAGAAAAATTTTCTGGACTGGCAGATTCACCCAAAATTCCTAACAATGGATGCAGCTATAGACTCGGTCTAGTCACTGTACTTGAGAGTGGGGCTAAGGAGGCACAGTGTATTGCTTTCTAGCAGACTAGCATTATCCATACTGATAGAAGGTAGGAAAGTTTCTGGTGGACCTAAAGGAGACTACCACCACCTTTAAATTTGTTGTTTTTCATTTTTTTTTACTTTGTTTCAGTGCAATCTTATCAATTACACCCTTAACTTTCCGAGTGATAAAAAAATTTGGAAAAATTTCAATATTTAAACAATTTTAATGGGGGCTCAGTTTTTCATACAGCATTATAGTAAATCGATCCTCCATTTTGGAACCACTCGCTGGTACGACATTACCACCACCTGTAAATTTGTTGATTATTATTATTTTTTTTTTACTTTTTTCAGTGCAATCTTATAGATTAAACCCAAATCTTTCCGATTGACAAAGAAAATTTCGAAAAATTTCAATATTTGAACAATGTTTTGGGTGGTGGGTAGTTTTCATACAACCTTATAATAAATTGATCCTGTGCAATTAACTTTTTTGCTTGTGCATATTCAATTACTGAATCCTTTGCAAAATTTTTGAATAAAGCCATTCTTGGAGTTTCTGAGGAAAATGTTATCGTAAGAACTGAAGAAAACTTGAAAAAGACAAAAACAAGAGCAACAACTCATCCCAAAAAACCAAAACAAAGCAACCCCAATGCAAGTGATTCCAAAATGGAGGATCAATTTACTATAACATTGTATAAGAAACTGAGCTCCCCCTAAAATTGTTTAAATATTGAAATTTTTCTAAATGTTTTCTGATAATCAGAAACTTTATGTAATAACTGATAAAACTGCACTGAAAAAAGTAAAAAAAAAATGAAAAACAACAAATCTAAAGGTGGTGGTATTCTCCTTCAGGTCTGCTAAGTTTTTCTATGGTGGTCAAAAGGGAGAAGCATTGTTTTGGAAGCATTAAATTTACAAGATACTTCCTAACTCATTCCAATACAGACTGGAGGTCCTTTTCAAGAGCAGCAGTGAAGTTTACTTTGTCAGCCTTGGCAGATTTTGTATTGAGATGGGAGTAAATTGAGGTATCATCTGAATAAATGCCTACTTAAGAACTGATTACATCAGGAAGATCATTGATGAAAGTCAGAAAAATGACCTAGGATAGATCCTTGAGGAACAACCTTTTTTGTATGAAATGATCTAGAAACTTGCCAAAACAACATTCATTTCATGATTTGACAGGAACAATCAAATTAAATTGAAATAAAATAACCCTGTAGCTTTTGCAGAAAGCCAGCATTTCAAACTATGTCAAATGTTTTTGACATATTTAGAGCAACAGTTCAGACTTTGCTGTTCTTATCAAAAAACTGGTATATATATATTCAATGGTCACTGTTAGTACATCAGCAGTAAATCTGGTAAAGCAAAAGCCATATTGTTTGTCAGAAAATAGGTTGTGAGATATGAGATAATAAACTATTTCAGTATGGATAATAGCCTTGAACACATTACTAAAAATTGGTAAGAGGATTGATAGAGGGGTCAAAGGGCTGTCCAGAATTTTTTTAAATTGGCTACTGACAGCTTTTGCATCAAGTCTCTTTCTTCTTCAATGTGACTTGTCCTTTCAGGACATAGACGATCATGGCCTTCCATGTCTTCATGTCTTCTTATCCCTGGTGGTTCTTAGTACACTTTCTCTTGTAACACCCTGCAACCCCCGTTCTGTCATTCACCTGCTCAGGCCCTTCAAATATGTTATCCACTGCTTTCCGCTGTCTCTTTTTCCCTCTATCTGGCTTGATAGTATCAGGTTCTCCAAGCCCTCCTTCTTCAATGCATGTCCCAGGAACTTTAATAGTCTCTTCCTAATGCTCAATATTAATTTCATTTTTGTTTCCATTTTTCCAACACCTTGTCATTGCTCACATGCTCAATCCATGATATCCGCACCAATTCACTCCTCAATAAATACACAGGCAATCACATAGCTTGGACAGATTCCCTGTGAGACTTTGTTTTGTTTATCAGTGGTTTTCTTTTGGTGAAAGTGTTGCCTGTCCAATTGTATTGTGTGTTATTTGTGTTAGTCAAACCACTTGGTGGAGCACTGGTCGATACAAAAGTTCCAAAGATCCATTCCAAAGAAATATGTGAAGGAAATGACCTGCTCTTAGCTGTCATACATGTGATCGAGAGATCAGAGAGGAAATGGGGTGAAGACTCACCTGCTCAGTTATGAAAAAAGCAGGAAATCACATATTTACTAGCTGAGGGAAATGAAAACGTAAAAATAGAAGTGTGAAACTAGTTTTGAAAACTGTTAAGAGCTGCATTTTTGTCAGTGTTTCCATCGTTATATCTCATCAATAAAAAGGCAATACAGTCAGTAAATTCATAAATAATATTGGTTCTCTGTAACTTATATCTTGCAAGTAAATTATTATTTTTGACAATGAAATTACCGGTTTTAATTTTTTGCAATGTATAATTTAATTTTTTTTGTTTAGGTCAACTAGAGTTGTGCATTTATAACATTGTAACAATATATTACCCACATGTAGAAAAAAGGCTAAAAATAATAGAAGTATTATTCATAAAAAAGAAAAAGCCAACACTCAACAATATCAACTATGAACATGGTCACAATGTACTGACCATATTTGGAAAATAAAGCATTCCTATAACTCTATATACATACATAAAACAATCCATACATTCAGTTAAATGTAGAAATATAAATTCATCTTTGATAATGGTTAAAAATATAGCTGAAAGTGCTTGAATAAATAAAACATTCAAACAATTTTTAAATAATTTATGTACTGGAAGTAAAAAATTATAAGATCACATGAAAAATTATATAAAAATCTAAACCATAGCACATTGTCATTTTTAAGGAAACTTGTATAAAGAGTTGATCTTCCTAATTTTTAATATATATTTATGTATATATATAGTCATATAATTATGAATGAATTGCACATCACGGCACAGAAATTTCTATGTTTCAAGATAGATTCTCTTCATCAGGCAATGATGGATGTTGGTTGTGAAAATGGTTTACATTTTATATTAAGCTCTATAATATTTATTATATTGAGCAGTGTTTATAATAAAATAAATGCTGGGGTACTGAAAATAGAAAAACCTTGGGTCCTCTTCACCTGGATTTATATATATATATATATAGTAAAGAGAGAGAGAGATACAGAAATAATTTAAGAGTGTGTGGGTGTATATGTTTTATGGTAAACATTGCCCAATACAAGGCTTAAGAATCACTCAAAGTAGAGGGTTACTGTAAAAATTGTTGTGGTGAATGATACAAAAAATGGCTATAGGAAATTAAAAGTAAGAAGATAAGAATGATAGATAATGATTGACCCTTTATTTAAAGAAGATTGTTGTCTACAGGAAAGTGTCTACATGAAAGTCTGGTCCAAAATAAAAAAAAAATGAATTTTCTTAAACACAATCTTTATTTATTGGAAAGTATATTGGCAAAAGGTACAATCCTCAACCAGTTACATAAAAAAAAACTTAAGTTCTGTTCATGGCCTTTCTAAAAATAACCATTCTGAATATTTAAGGACAAAAGAGAAATGAATGATTGAATTCAAAATCTTATTTCAGATTTGTGCGAAAATGGTTGTTTTCTTTTGTTGAGAATCAAGCATTGAGCAAAGACACGGATATAAATTCTGCTGATGCCCATTGCAAGCAAAGATCACATGAACCAACTTCCGAATTTATTTACAGTGATAAGAACACTCTAAAAACTAGACAGAAAGACCAGAAAACCAATATATTAATCTGTGTCCAAAGAAAACCTTCAAAATCTAAAGATATTAGTCAATGTAATAGATCATTAACAACGAGCAGTTGAGCAACAAAGATTGAAAGATGACGTAGGAAAATAAACGGAAGGAACATTGTGTCCTTTTATCTATAGATTTTCAGCCAAGAAGAAGCCAGGCAAAAAGCCGCATAAATATACATAGTGTCTTCATCTGACAGTCAAGGTTCACAGGTCAGACAATCAATGAATGAAGCAGGGACCGACAATACAAGGAGGTTTATGACCACAGATAAGATGCATTGCTTAGATTTTCTCATCTTCATGTGTTAAGCAGACAAAAATTCATTTTCACCTACAGAGAAAGTATGCATGGAACGTTAAAATATACAAATATATTAATAGCTATATGGAGTTAGATTTGCATACAAATACACATGTAAATTTATTCTTAAACACAAATATCATTTATGTTTACAATATATATAACCACATGAATATTAATAAACAGACAGATCTTAATACACATATAAATATAAATATATATATTTATATATAGTTGCTATTTTGAGCAGCAATCCCTCGCTAATACATGTTTCCTTAAAAATGACTAACAAGAAATTTATCTCAATATAACAATACAAGGAGGTTTATCACCACAGATAAGATACATTGCTTAGATTTGCTTAGATTTTCTCATCTTCATGTGTTAAACAGACAAAAATTCATTTTCACGTACAGAGAAAGTATGCATGGAACATTAAAATATACAAATATATTAATATTTATATGAAGTTAGATTTGCATACAAATACACATGTAAATTTATTCTTAAATACAAATATCATTTACGCTTACAATATATATAACTAAATGAATATTAATATACAGACAGATCTTAAATACACATGTAAAAGAAATATATGTATAGTTGCTATTTTGAGTACGAATCCCTCACTAATACATGTTTCCTTAAAAATGACTAACAAGAAATGTATCTCCAACTATATAGATATATGCATATATATTAAAATAGAACCACCTTATAACTTGCCAAAACACCTAATGAAAAATATCTCAAACAATGACAAAAAAGGAAAAAAAACCCAAAAGGCAAATACCTACTTACTCAGTAAAGTGCTCAATATTTAGATTACCTAAACAGAACAAAAAAAAACTTTGCAACGTTAACTCTCATCAAAGGATGGCTTTAGTCATAAACTAAGTTTCATGTTTAAGCAGTATTAAGACTAGTTGAACACACACATAGTGTTGAGTTAAGATAATTTTTACTGCCAAGAAAGTTGTTTTTTTAGCAGGTATTTTATTATAAAATGCTCGATATCAGGGTGGAGATAAAGCCTTGATAGGTTTAATGCAAAGAATCCGTCACTTTAACTGAGCAGGTTCATGCAGACTTTAAAGTTTCATGAGGACACTGTTATGATGTCACTCATCAGTGCTAGGCTTTTTTTTCCAATCTGCTGTCATGCCCCTTTGTTTTTCTTATTTATATATAGAACTTGGCATAATTTGATGTTTTGTGGCAGTTGTCTTATTTATCGATTGGTTTTCTTTTTCCTCATTTTGATTTTTATTGTGCAAGAGTTTGATTTCTTTCTATTGCTTTTTAATGTATGTGTGAATAAGTGTCTGCTTAATTGCTTTATATTGAATAGTTGTCTACCTAATTGCATTTTAGTTGATTTTTTTCTTGTCATTTAGATTGACCTCATTTTGTATTGATCTTTTTAGTGGCTTGAAATTTTTTTTACCATGTTGGTATATTTGACTGTTTAAAGGATTTCTTTTTTAGGTTATGGTTAAGTGTTTGTGTTCTAGTGTGTATTGGTGTTTGTGGGCTTTATGTGTGAGTTTTTCAATTTGGTGGTTGTTATTTTATTTTATTTTGTGTATTTTTGTTGTGCTTGTTCATATATATATATATATATATATATATATATATGTGGTAATTTTGTGTTTTGTGTTTATTTGATTTTATTATTATTTGTGTATCAAAGTAAATATTTAGTGACATGTCTACATTTTCCAATTATTTTATTTCTTTGTTTAACTTGGATTTTTGAAGCTGATTATTGCTAGTTTCGCTTCTAAATATAATTTAGAGTTTTTGCTATTACTGCTGCATGGTGGTGTTCTTTTTAATAATTCCTATTTAATTTTGGTGGTAATATTATTTTCTTTCTGGTTCCATATGTATTTTGATAGTGTTGTGTTGTTCTTGTATTTTTCTGTGTTGAGTAATATTTTGTGATTATAGAATATTTCTTCAAATATTGTTTCTGCTGCTCCTATTTAAACATTTTCATTAATGTTAATGGTATTAGACATGGTGGCTTTTTATATTATGTTGTTGGTTAGACATTTATTATAAAGGGGATAGTTTTTATTTCAGCAGTTTTATTTGCTCATATTGTGTTGTTGGTTTGTGCTGTTGTTATTGGTTTTATTGAGTATTTGCTTGTTGTGATGGATTATTATTTTCTCCATGTTTTCTATGCAGTTGTAACTGATTTTGAGTGTTCTTTTGTTAATGATGTTTGATACTCTGTGCATTTGGGAAAATGTTTTCTATTATGTTGAAAAATATTTTTCCTATTTCTGTTTTTATATTGTTGTTGTAGGGTACGTTGAACCAGATTATCCTTCTTTTTCTATTGTTTTTGTCTGTTTGTCATCATTTGTGCATTCAAGTTTATTTCAGTATCTACTGTTTCTTAGTGCTGACTTGTATGTTTCTTTGTTTTCATTGAAGATTCTTATGTTACTGAAGTTCATAGATAGCCTTTTGCTTATAGATATGACTGTGTTTGAAAACATTGAGAGAGTGGTTGGAATTTTCTTTGATATATATATGGGTTTTTTTTTATTTTATTTTCTGTATGGTTTGTATGTAATGATGCTTAAGCTGAGTGATATATATCAGAAATTTACTGTTTATATGTTAATTGTGAACCCTAGCGTGTTGAAGATTTTTATAATTTGTTTTCTTTTCGTCATTTGACCATTGCAGATTCTTAAAATTGTTAGTCTGTCATCTCTTTATCAACCAATATCTTTTTTGTTGATATTTTTGTTAGCTTGTTGATGATTTAAATGCCTATGATTTTATATATTTCTGTGCCCTCATAGCTTCCCTTTGTTACATCAAAGTTGCAGTCATTTTTGATGTTGTTGGGGTTGCATTTTTTTAGCCATATTTTGTTGTTATGGCATAATAAAGTCTTTGGGCAGTGTTTGATAATGTTTAGGTCTTTTTCTGGGATGTTTATGTATTGTTTCACCAAGTTTAGTGCATTATTTAGTGTAAGTTCATTGATGAATGAGTAGAAATCTTTTATGTCTAATTGTATTAATGGGCATTTTTCTTTCTCACTGATATTGTTGAACCAATTGACTGTTTATTTTGTATTTTTTATTGGTTATTTTTAGTTTATGCCTTTTTTTGAGCATATTTTTTCTACTATTTGTTTGCTTATTTTTCCAATGTCAAATTTTGTGACGTTTATTAGACTGCACGTTGGTTTGATTAAGAAGTTATCTTTGTACACTTTTAGTTTAATGAATGGTTCTACTTTCAGTAGTTCTTGATTCTGTTGTCTAGTATTAGTTTGGTAACTATGATTTTGCTTCTTTGTTTATGTTGCTTTTTTGTGTTGCTGTTGGTGGTGGTTTTATAGAACCTGATAATTTACTTTTCAGTTAGTGTTTTAAAGCCGTTGGTGTTCATTTTGTAGATTTATCAGCTTGTATATATAGTTGTTTTGGATTGTTTATCCTTTTTTGGTCTTTTTCTAGTTGGGTTTTGAATTTCTTGTTTATTTTTTTTGTTTCCAGTTTATTTGTTATATTTATGATGCCATTTTCAAATGCCATAGGTTCACTCGGTTGTAGTAGACATTTTGCTGATGGTAGTCCAAAATTTTGGTTGTTGTTGATTTTTTCTTTGTTGAGGAAATAAAAATGCTTTCCATCTTATGTGTTTTATGAAATTTTTTTATTTTTCAGTAAGTCTGATTTTGTCATTGTGCATATTTGTTGCAGGTATTTCAGTGAATAATTAAATTGTAGTTGCTCCATGTTGGTATGTGGTAGTTATTTTCTGGTTGTAGCATCAAGTTTTTTTTTTCAATAGTTTTACTGATAAAAAGTATTTTGGCAAGCAGGTTTTTTATTTTAAAGTGCTCAGTATATCAGGGTGGAGATAGAGTGTTGATAGGTTTAATACAAATAATTTGTAACTCTAACTGAGAAGGTTCATGCCAACTTTGAAGTTTCATGAGGACCTTGTTATGATGATATCACTCATGCGAACTTGTTTTTTGATCGAGCAACAATTGTAAATTATGTTTAGAAGGGAAACTAGCTATAATCATCTTTAAAAATCAAAGTAAAATATTACACCAGAGAAATGAAATAATGGGAAAATGTAGACATGCAAACAAATTTCTACTTTGATACAAAAATAACAAAAAATCAAATGAACACAAAACTACTATATATATAAATAAAAATAGAAAGCATAAATATACAAATACTCAATCACAACAAAAAAAAAACAAAATAAATTATCATAACCACCACCAAATGGAAGAAATCACTCATAAAGCCCATAAACAAAAATACACACAAGAACAAAAACACATGGCCATTACCTAAAAAGAAATTCTTTAACTGATCAAATATACCAACACAATATGAAATATATCAAGCCAATGAAAAGGTCACTACAAGAAGAGGTCAAACTAAATAAAAAGAACAAATCAACTAAAAAGCAATTAAGCAGACAACTATTCAATACAAAGTAATTAAGTGAATGACCATTCACATTTACATTAAAAAGCAATAAAAAGAAATCAAACTCTTGCACAATTAAAATAAAACCAACTAATTGCAAATAAGGCCAAGATCAAAAAATATTTAATTACACCAAGCTCTATATAAAAAAGAAAAAAATGTGACATGACAGCAGATCAAAAAATCCCAGCTCTGATAAATGATGACATCATAATGGTGTCCTCATGAAACTTTGAAGTCAGCATGAACCTGCTCAATTAAAGTGAAAAATTCTTTCATATTATTATATCGTGAGAACGATATAAACAACGAGGTAAATTCCAAGTGGAAAGAATTACTCAACAGGTAAAGGGTAAACAAATAACAGAGTTTATTGTACAGAAAGTACAATTAACAGAGAGTTCAATAAAATGGTAAGACCAGACAGAATGGTGGTGGAAGTCGAACTGTCTCGTACTTCCTTACTCCTTAATCTCTTCAGCAAATCAACTGTCGAGGGTGACAGGATGTTCCATTATCACACACACACACATTCATATAAATATATATATACATATATAGAGGAGCGAGCATAAAGATCAGAACGGTATTAAGAAAAAGGTTAAATGTCAAATAAATTTTTATTTTAAAGCTTCATAGAACATTTTATCAAGAAAAAAGGATATAAAGTTCAATAAACTTATTTTGATAAAGTTATAAGCATAATTATATGACATTAAAAAAATAGATCATCAAAAACATCAGAACGATGAAATAAATCCATAAAATTTAATAATTATTTTGCTTTATTGAAAATTTTTTAGAATAAGAATATAAAATCAAGTATTTTACTAAATTACACCGCCTCTTTACTGGCTCTTGCATTGTGAATATGGTGAAAAAAATCAGTGACGTCATTGGAACTTAGAAAACTGATAGTCAAGTTATGTAATGAAGATAAACTTTCGATTTGGGATATTTCAAAGATTGTGGGGAAATCTAAAAGTGTTATTCATAGTATTTTAAGAAACTTGAAGAAACTGGGTCATGTGAAGGCAAGAAACCACCTGGTAGATATAGGAAAATTACTGTAAGGGAAGACAGATGGACTTTTTTTTTTTAATCATTTCACCCCAAGCAAGGCATTCCACTGCCACTATTGTGCATGAGGCTACATAGGGGAAGGTAAAGAGGAGGAGTGGTTAGATGTAGGAAATGTCAGAAGGAAGGGTGATAGATGGGTAAGGATACCGAGGATGAGGGTTGGACAGATGGGAAGAGTGTTTGAAAGAATGGGTGTGAGTTAGTGTGTTAGGAGGTGTCTATTGACCTTACATTTAAACTCCTGGAAATTGTAGCTGTCGGGGAAGCAATCATGTGGAAGGGAATTCCACAGTTAGGAAGTGTGAGAAAAGAAACTGTTAAAGTAGAAGTTGTGGTTGCATTTTATCGATTTCACTGTAAAATGGTGGGATCTAGTTGCTAATCTAGTTTCTCATGCAAATTCGTATCTATGGGGCAGCAGTGATCTAAGTTCATTGGAGCAGAAGCCATGAAAGTATTTATAGAAGAGACACAGGGAAGCCAAGTAGCACCGGTGAGAGAGAGACTGTAGGCAGTCTGCCAAGTTGGTATCGATCATATTACAGACCCTCCGCTGTACCTTGTCAAGAAGCCCGAGGAGAATAGCAGGGACACCTGACCAGATATGGCAGCAGTATTCAATGCATGGGTGGATGGTAGATTTATATATGTGCAAGATAGATTCAGACGGAAAAAACTTCCGGGCCCTGCACAGAGAACCAACTTTCATAGCAGCGGATTTAGCAATGGATTTGATATAGTCATTCCATTTGAGGTCCGTTGTAAGTGTGAGACCAAGGAGGCATAGTGTTTTACTCTCTGGGAGGCAATCCTGGTCCAAGCTAATGGGAGGTAGATGCGATTGTCTATGATCGCTAATTGATAGTAGCTTCGTTTTAGAAGCATTAAAATTTACAAACCAGTCCACTACAGATTGGAGGTCCTTTTCAAGCTCGGCTGCAAGGTTAGCTTTGTCACCTACACCAGATTTTTGGTTGAGGCAAGAGTAAACTGTGGGGCCATCAGCGTACATACCTACTTGGGATCTTATGGAGTCAGGGAGATCATTAATGTATATCAGAAAGAACGTAGGACCTAGGATAGAGCCTTGAGGTACACCTGCATTCGTATAGTAGTTCTGGGAGGCATGTCCGTTTAATACCACCTTCAATGTGTGGTTAGAGAGGAAAGATTGGATTAGTTCAAACAAATGTCCAGTTATACCATAGCTCTGCAGTTTGCATAGAAGGCCAGCATGCCATCTCTATCGAACGCTTTAGAGATATCCAAGGTGATGGTTCAGGCTTCACCATTCCTGTCGAGTGCCTGATATATGTACTCGGTGATGGTCCTTAGCATATCAGCAGTAGACCTGGTGAAGTGGAAACCATACTGCTTGTCCAAGAGGAGCCTGTGTGCTGTGAGATGCTGAACCACCTCGGCACTGATAATGGACTGGTAAAGAATCAAAAAAGAATCAATTTGCGACAGCAACCGCTATCTCTAAATGAGCTAATGTTAACCTTGGCATTAAAATATCAAGGCACACTATTTCCCGAAGACTTAATGAAATATAAAGAAACAGTTGAGTACCCTCTACAAAGCCTTACATTTCTAAAAAGAATCAAATGAGCTGATTGAAATTTGCCACTGAACACATCATATAGACAGAAGAACAGTGGAATTATATTCATTTCAGTGAGGAGTCAAAGTTTAACCTGTTTGGTTATGATGGGAGAAAGGTTGTTTGATGCAGTCCTAAGGAATGATATTTGCTTCAGTGCACTAAAAGCAGCGTTTAATTTGGAGAAGGAAGTGAGATGGTGTTTGGCATGATTTCAGCTGCTGGTACAGGACCTCTTGTTAGGCTACACAGTAAAATTAACACAACTGTATACAAAGAGATATTGAAGAAACATGTACCTAATTTGAGAACTGCAATTAATCAACCAGTTGTATTTATGTAAGATAACATGCCATATCCCACAGTAAAGTCTGTTAAGACATTTTTCTGAAGAGGATGGTACTGTTATGGAGAGGCCTGCTCAAAGTCTAGACATGAATCTGATTGAGAATGTTTGGAAGTTACTAAATGAAAAAGCTAAGAAAAAGGAATCCAACAAACGTCAAAGGACTATGGACTAATTTGAAAGGAGAATGGGAGAAAATATCTGTTAATGAATGCAAGACCTTAATTCGATCATGTAGCAGAAGATGTCAAGCTGTTATTGAAAGTAAAGGTTTTTCACATCAAGTACTAATGAATTAAGAATGCTATTTTCATTTGGATATGATGTATTCATTATAATAGTATGATTTTGTTAATAGTTCTGATGGTTTTGATCATCTATTTTTTTTCAGATGTTATATAATTTTTCTTATAACTTTATCAAAATAAGTTATTGAGCTTTATATTTTGAAATTATATAATTTACCTTTATTTCCTTATTTTTCCTTGATAAAATGTTCTATGCAGCTTTAAAATAAAAAGTTATATCACATTTAGACTTTTTCTTAACATTGTTCTGATTTTTATGCTTGCAACTATATATAAATATATATTCATTCCTCACTGATTAGTACAATTCTGGGTTTCATGCATGTGGCAATTGTCAAGCAGAAATCAAAAACTGACCCTTGTAAAATGTTAATATTGATATTTATAAATTTATAACGTACTGTCAAAATAGTGAAGCAGTCCATATATTTATCAAAAAAATACATTAGTAAAAACTAAATAGATTATAAAAAATAAAAATATACCAACATATGTAATATAGTAGTACAAAAGAAATATGAGCAAATGTATATACATAGCCATGTACTATATATATATATACTAGCATTATAGCCCGGTGTTGCTCAGGTGTAATGAAAGCTTTAAAACTAATCCATGGTCCTGGAGCTCAGACTCTTTGTACGTTGGTGCAAAAGACTAAAAAGCAATAGTTGTTTCCAGTTAAAGCAAAACTGTAGACTGAAAGAAAAATGAATGGATGTAAGTCAAATTTTGATTTCCTGGTATCGCTATCAAATGAGTTTTTTTTTTGTCATAAACTGAATTTTGAAGGGTAAATATGTCCTCTGAGTAAATGGTATCATTGCTGAGACTAAGAACTACAATTATACCTACTTAGAGCCAAACCTAAAGCAAAAATTAAAATAAAAGGGCTGAAAAAAATACAAACATGCAGGCAGATAAACAGACACACACACAAACATCTTGCTTTATTTATATATATATATATATATTATCAATTTTCTGCACTATTGTAAGAACTGCAACCTTGAAACTTCTGAATATCGTTTCTTATGTCTTTGTCTACAAGTGTATCAAATTTTATTACAATCGGACCACTCCTTCTATAACCCGATTTTTTCGATTATTGATTATCGATATTTATTGGGGGTACCTCGACACAAAACCTAGCTAAGAACACTCACAGGCACTTATAGTACAACTGTGTAAATTTTCAAGAAAACCTGTTCAGCTATTTCAGAGTCTATAGGTAATGGACACACGGACACACACACACACAGACAAAGTTCCATTTATAAATAAGTTTAGATTTTCCTGATCTTAGAAAGATTGATACCTGAAAGAGAAATCTTTCCCAAATCTGTGAAAGGTATTAAGTGAACTCTCTATTCCCAAGAATTCAGATGAGTAGTCAACCTTATTAGCCTCCTTATTGTCATCAACAGACTCTTTAAAGCTATATCAACAAGAACATTGTTGATCCCATCAATAGGGAGAACCTCTACAGTGAAACGCAATACAGATCACAATCATCCCACTGCTGATATTCTAAATATCATTAATTACAGAGGCATTAGACAATAAATTTCATCTCAAGGGTGTTCACATTAGATATATGAAAGAAGCCTTTGACATGGTGTGGCATTGAGGGTTGTTACACAAGCTTTTCAGCTATGGAATCACTGGAATAATCATTTCAATTATCAAGTACTTTCTGATGACGGTAGTTTATAACAACCAGCCTTCTGATTCGATTGGTGGTTTTCATTTAGTAGCATTTGTCATTTACTGCCAAAATCAAAATGTCAGTTCAAACTTTAATCAATACAAGGGAATGACATTATTTTATGATTAATTCATAATAACTTAGATGCATTTCTTTTCGATCAAATAAACCTACGAAATCAATCAACGCTTGAAAATGTGTTTCTCTTTACAAGAAATTAGGATTTATCAGATTAAATATTTTTTATATTTTTTTGTTTTGTCAATGCATATCGTGTCTTCAATTTTGCTATAAAAATGTACTTTTCTACTTTTCCCAATGTTTTCATTTTTGTTAGCAGGTTCACTATTTATCCATAGCTGGGAAAAACAAAATACCATGAAAGTATAAAAATACATTTTCATGGTAAAAATTTTACTGATACTTTTTTATATAAAAGAGGCCCAACAATAAGTATCTATAGTAAAATGACCAGCAATACATTTTATTTACAGTTGAAGACATAAAATTGCATTCAAAATATATAACGGTCATGTCACGTTGAATACACCGGTTCCCGCTCGATCACCGAAATTAAGCAACGTTGAGCCTGGTCAGTACTTACGTGGGTGACCACTTGGGAATACCAGGTGCTGTTAGCGTTTACGGATGTGCGTTGTGGTGCGGTGGATGTCGGCTTGGAGGGGGAAATCGGTGAGCCGAGTTCCAATTTCAGTTGAGCACACTGCACTCACTTGCGCACTGGTACCCTTGGGAAAGGTATTAATCCGTCCGTTCCCTCCAGTTATGGGTTAAATAACAGGGTAGGACTTGGGACCCTGCCCTTAAACAAATCCCAATGAGACTTGCTCCGTCAGGGAGGAAGCCCGCTCAACCCGACTAGGGTGAATGCGGCATACATACATACATACATACATTCAAAATATATAGATGTCAGCAAACCATTAAGTAACCCATGAAATAAACTGTTTAATAAACCATTAAAAAACCATTGATATGGCACTAAACAAAATCAAACAGATTATTCCAGTTTCTTGCTTTTTGGCTCAACTTTGATCATTTTCCAAAAATTTAAATGCAATGTCAGTCGTTATCTTTTGTCTTCTTTTCTTGTTCTCTCTCCTTAATAATACTTTTTTCTCATATTTTATAACACTCAGTAACCCCATGCATCATAGTGGCTTTACTGCTTTGCATGGGGTCAAATGATTAAAAAAAAACATAAAATTCTTGGGTCAACCTGTGCCATGGTTTTCAGATAATTTTCAAAGAAAAGATTTTCTTACAGCAAGATCCCCTTCCCCAGGTTGATACCATTAAGAAGTCATCTTCCTGACAAATTGACCATGATGAAATTTGAACTTGAATCTCATAGCTAGAAAGCAAATGTTCTAACCATCTGGCCTCATGCCCATCTAGTATAGTAAGCATGACAGTATGCTTTAGTAATCCTATTAACTGTATTAATAAATACTGTTTAAAAATGGGGTGTCTACTGGAACACTAGTACCCACTAAAAATGAGGAACTTATACATATATATAAATCCTGCATAGATAGAGCACTGTAGACATTTATTTTTTAACTAAGCAACATGGAAATCGCTCTGAAGAATATACAAACAGAAGGGAATAGGACATAAAATCATTACACAAAACAAAGGATTTAATTCAGCAAATGAGATGGAAGGCTCATTTCTTCCTGCACAAGGAAAATACACCTAAAGAACAAGAAGTATATGGGTTCAAAAGCAAAAAACAGTCCCATACATTGAAAAGTTATGCGACTTCGAGTATGATTTACTGGGTATAATAAGCAATATATCATTTCACAAAAGAAGAAATGATTTCCAACAACACCTTGGAGAAGTGGCGAAAGAGATTAAAACATCTGATAAAATATTCATAAAATTGCATAAAACGGCCAATTTCTACAAAGTAACACCTAAAGAATACAATATGGTAATCATGAAAAACTTAACAAAAACTATCAAAAAGTTGATATGAATTTGATTGATTTAGTTGATAAGATCAATACGTCTAGTAAAAAAATATAATATAAAAAATATAACAGATGAATTGAAAATAAGCAACAGAGTAGCAAATCTCAACACAAAGGAGTGCTATATCACCATAAAGGATCATAAGATAAACTTCAACACAAATCCTACTACTAGATTGAGAAATCACACTAGACAAGAAATGAGAAAAATTAACAAAAACATAATGGAAAGAGTAAACAAACAAATTATGGAATCACTGGAATTAAAATTATAGAAGGATACCACGGATGTAACAAACTGGTCTTACAATATAAAAGAAAAAAACAACTGCTCTTTCATCCAATTCTATTTTGAGGAGTAGTATCCATCAATATCAAAGAAACTATTTGTTACAGCATTGGAATTCGCCAGTTTATTCAGATATATCGGAGGAGGAGAGAAACCCATGTTTTTGCATTCATAATAATGAATGTAAAAACATCTGTGCTCATTCATAATAACGAACAGTGGAGAAAAATTAATTCTGAGGGAGATAAATTTGATATTACTATGGGATCTCTGGACTCTACTGAATCTTCAAATCTGGTAGGATCATTCATACATTGGGCTTATGATAAAAAGAAATGCCACAAATTTTAAAATAGATAAAATTAGAAAGATGATACATAAAGAATTTAAAAACCTTAACTTAAAAGTAACTATTAAAACAAATATAAAAAATAGATTTCCTCAATGTAACCTTGGATCTAGAGAAGGATATACACCAACCATATAAAAAACCAAATACCAGTCCTTTATATATCCACCCAACATCTAACCACCCCACATCTGTTATTAAAAATGTACCCTCATCAATAGAATACAGAATTAGTAGAAATTCAGCAAATGAAGAAGTACTTAATAAGCACAGCAATTTTTATAACACTGCCTTAAAAAATAGTGGATATAAAAACCCAAATATTAAATATGCAAAAGGGAAAAGCAATCCCCAAAGTAAAAATAGGAATAGAAATATTATTTGGTACACACCCACTTTCAACCAAAGAACTAGGAGTGAATTGGGAAGAAAATTCCTTGCGTTAATTAAGAAACACTTTCCAGAAAAGAATCCATTAAGTAAGATTTTCAATAAAAATTTCAGTTGTATGAACAATTTGGAAAAAATCATAAAACATCACAATAATAATATTTTTAAAAATTTTAACAAAATTAATAAAGACAACCTAATAAGAGAAAATAACAATTTAGACAAAAAAATGTAATTGTAGAAACCCTATAGATTGCTCGCTAGAAAACAGGTGCCTAACAGAATCAATCGTCTAACAATGTGAAATATCTTCAGAGGAAGACCCTAGTAACATAAAGAATTATCTAGGTACTACTTTAAAAAAATAGATTTTATCAACACACATCTTCATTTAATAATAACAAGTACAGAAATAGAACATCCCTATCAAAATATCATTGGTATCTAAAGGAAAAAACCACATTAAAGTGGAAAATTCTAAAAGAAGCTAAAACATGTAAGTCTTTAAATGACTCATTCTCGTTGTGTCTATAGAAAAAAAATTATTAAAGAATCAATTGAGAATAAGAAGCTATTAAATATATGTAATGAAATAAATGTCATATGTAGACATTGCAAAATGTTCACCTTAGAATATGGATAAAAAAAAACTTTGCAGGAATTGACATGCATATACTCAATAATTTGCTAAAGGAAAATAATAGTTGACAAAACATTAAAATAAGTAAATTGGTATATAAAATTTTTTATAATAAATAAATAGATATTAGAAATATGGGATAATGATAGCAGGAAGTAAATTAGAATAAAAAATAAAAATGTAATTTATAAATTAAAGGTTTTGAAAAAATTAGAATTAAATACGTACAGATAAGAGTAAATTTACTCAAAAGCCCTTTTAACTTTGAACAAAAATATAAACAGTTTTCTTTCTTTTTTCATCTCTTTCCTGTTTTCTATAAGAAGAGGTCAAAATATGGAGAAAGCAGAAAGGACATTTTTGGTACTAGAATAGATACATCAAAGGTAATACGATATAGTGAGAAGCAATCATAATAAAAATAATAATAAATAAAGATAGAAATAAAATTAGGTTAAAAGTAGGTGAACACTTTGACCGTTAGGGAGGAAAAAAGAAAAAAAGAAAGAAAAAATAAGTATGTATTCACTAGAAACTACTAGCCAAATTTCAAACTGAATCTCTATTCTGATTGGTTAAAAGGAACACATACATAAATTTTATATCTTCCCATATACATAAATAGCAAACCAATGGTTTTTTGTATTTAAATGTAAATCATTTTCACAACCAACATTGCCTGATAATGAGATTCTATCTAGTAACAAAAATCTCTGTGTCGCAAAGTACTTTTAATTCATAATCATATGATTATATATATATATATATATATATATATATATAGTTTAATAGTTTTAGATGCTCTTTGCAGTTGTAGGTGTATATTTTTTCAGTTATTTTTAAAAACTTAAAACAGTCGTCATATACCAATGTACCACTAAATTCATCTTTGTAACATTGCCTAAATGAAAAGGTGAAAAAATGAACTTGTAATCCATAAGACAATCAATTTAATGAGCTATATAACAAAACTAATGATACAAATTCTGATGAATGATGCAGCAAGTAGAATTAGACTGGAAATAGGGCAAGAACTGTGTGGCTTTGTAAGGCCAACAAAAACAAGAAATATGATATTAATAATCAAAAAGATATCGGAGAGTGCAACACAGGTGCAGAAGAATAGTCACTAATGTTTTATAGATTATGTCAAAGTATTTGACAAGGTATAAGACAAGGATTTATTTGAACTGCCGGCAGAAATAGATCTATTTGGAAATGGTATTAGAATAATCCAGAACTTATGCACTTGAAGCAAACTGCCAATAAATAAAAGATGAACTATCCACCTAGGAGTCCTTGACAAAATTCAATGAAGAATCTTCAATGTGATCGATCCCAACTTGATAGCTTGGATACAGTCACTTTCTCACCGGCACAGTGTGGCTTCCCTGTGTCTCTTCGACAAGTACTTTCATGGCTTCTGCTCTGATGAACTTAGATCTCTGGTGCCTCCTAAGCATGAGTTTATTTGAGCCACAAGATTAGCGACTAGGTCCCACCCTTTTACTGTGAAACCAAGAAAATGTAAATGCAAGTTCTACTCCAGCAGCTTCTTTTCTCACACTTCCTACCTATGGAATTCCCTTCCATTTACTTGCTTCCCTGACAGCTACAACCTCCAAGAATTTAAATGTAAAGTCAATAGTCATCTCCTATCTCACTAACTTGTATCCTCTCTCTCATATCATTTCTGGGGTATTCTCATCCCTCTCCTAACTGCTTCCTGACAACCCCTGTATTCTGTCACTCCTTCTCATAACTTTTCTTCTATGTAACCCCTTGCCCAACAGTGGCAGTATACCTTGCTTGGAGTGATACGATTATAAAAAAAATGAGTAAGCAAACAAAAATGGAAGGTTGCATGTGACAATGACAGGTATTCTCATCAGATTTGTTCGGCATTTACATATGTCTTGTTCTAATGAAACTGGAAACACTACCAGGTTGGTGGGTATAATCTTAACAGTATTTGTTGCTAGCTCCTTTTCATTTAGGTAACATGACAAAGATGAATTTAGTAAGGTACCCTGGTATGTGATCATTGCCATATTTTTTTATCTATTATTTGCATGATTTTTTTTATGCTAAAGTCATCTAAGGCTGAAAACATTTCTGATACAATTTCATCAGATTCTGCTGCTTTGTTCCTGTTCATCTTCACTGGTGCTGATCTTACTTCATCATTTAGTATTTCTCCCCTTTCTATATTTTCCAGCCTAGGTTTTTCTCGTGCAACATGAAAAAGTTCTTTGAGGTATTCGCTCCAAGTTAGGATTATTTCTTCTTTTTTTATATTAAGTGATCATTCCTTGGATTTTATAGAGCCTCTTGATTGGCTCACTTTTTGTCTTGTAAATTCTTTCATGCTGTTAATGTATGATAACTTCAGGAATTATCAACAAAAAACATTTGTGGGTATTATAAGCTATTCATTTCGAGTGAGCATCGGTGATTATGAGCAGATTTCTGCCATGTAACTGGCACAGTCAACATGGATCTGGGGCCAGGGTTTCCTGGGCTATTCCTAGAGACGTAGTGGTGCCTTTGCAGGAGAGGTTCTACAGTTCTGGCATGTATAGAAATGATTAACCTTTTCCTTAATATCCACATCCATCCATAACCACCATACATAGTTTCAGGCCAGGGCCTTCATTTTCATCATACCCAAGTGGCATCGGTGGAGTTCCTTCAGGACTTGTTGTCTAAGGATGTGTGGTATCATCACATAAGATACCCAGAGCAGGCATTCATTTTCAATACTCAGTGCATATCTCTTTGCTTTATATGAAATGCTGAGTAGAGTGATTTCCTGAGTGTACAACTTGGTAGACCTTTGAGGTCCGTCTGCGAATATTGGTGAAATCCACTGTAATTTCATCCAGGTGGTCCATTAGGTGAATGATGTATCCCGGCATTGGTACTTGTAGATTTTCTTGTATTTTGTCCTCAGTGGGATGTAGACCTCCTGAATCTATGCGGAGACCAGGGTAAAAAACTGATAAAGCCATGAATTTGCATTTATCAAGTCTGACTTGAAGGCTGGAGAGTTTCTTCAAGACTCTGTCTAAGTTGTCGAGATGTTCTGCGTCTGAAGATCCAGTTATCAAAATGTCATCCTGATAACTTACATGTGGTTCCCTCATGAAAAGGTTGTCCATGCAACATTGATATATGCCAAGGGCAGACTTGACTCCAAAACTAAGGCAGTTGACCTGATACAAACCTCAAGGGCTGTTAACTGTAAAGAATTTTTTACAGTCTTTGTGCAATCAAACCTGTAAAAATCTCAAATCTAGTTATTTGAATTTTCTTCTAAAGCTCAGTTTAATGTACAGCTCTTCAATCTTTGGTATGGAGTAGGAGTCCAGGTTAGTACACTTATTCATGGTCATCTCATAGTTCCCACATAGACAAATCAATCAGTCTGTTTTAAGGACTGCAACAATTAGGGCTGACAATTCTGAATACTGCACGGGTTCAATTATCCCCAGCCTGTCCAGCTCTTTGTACACTTTTTTCTGCAATGCATAAGGCAGATGACGTGCTTTGCAGAACATGGGTTTTGTGTTTGGGTTGACTCTTAATGATGCTGTGTAATTCCTGAGTTCACCCGGCTCATCTTTAAAAACGTCCAGGTATGATGTCCTTGACAGCAGGAGTAGCGTTAACTGCCGTGAGCTGATGGATCCTATTTTAGCTAAGTTTGATTAACTCCAGCCAGTTTCTTCATAAGAGTGTAGGTCCCAATCTGGTGGCTCAGTTTTGGTTTATATGGTGCCTGTCAAAAATGGTGTAGCTGATAAGTGATACTGCAGCACCTGTGTCAATTTATCATTGATGACCACCAATACTGTTAGAGGGTCATCTCTGTCAATCTAGTGTGTCTGTCAATTTCTGGTGACCTTGATACCATTCCTTTTCAGGCAGGCTGCTGAAATGTGACCAGTTTTCTGGCAGAAGTTGCAGGTTGCATCCCTGGAGTAACAATAATTTAGTGAGTGCTTGCCATCACATCAAAAACATGTTTTTTGGGGTTTTTTTACGACCAGAATTTTCTCTGTCAATGTGGCTTATATTTGGCTGCATGTGTGCAGTGGCGTTGGAGCAGGCTGCTATGTTGGGAACATTTTTGTCAGCACTTTTCATCAACAGGGCTATCTGTCTAGCCTGGTGAAAATTCAACTTTTTTCCACCAATAAATGTTTGTGGATACAATTGTCCACAACACCTACAACCAGCAAGTCTCTTAACATATATATATATATATATATATATATATATATATATATATACACTACAAGCCATAATTATTAAGCCACAAAGAAACATTCTATTTTCATTTACAATCATTAAACTTGGCAATAAATACTAAAAATAGCATGAAATACAGAATTTTTTTAAAACACTGGGGTGCCTAATAATTATAGCCAGTAGAGTATATATATATATATATATATATATATGAAAATGAAATATTCTTCACTCACTTGCTACTCAGGTTTTAGCCATACAGGTTTCATCAAGCAGTAAAAGAAAACCATATTCCTTAAGACTTATTCTTTCTTTAATTTATATACATGACCACTGGAATTCCCACCAAAGGAGAGGGACTGAGCAAGATTGCCATCAGATGTGAAGGGGAGGAAAAAAACAAATATATATATATATATATATGATGCGTGTGCCTATGTTTGGTATCAGCACATTATGCTCTACATGTCAAATTTTATTGTGTAAGTCAATATATTCAAATAAAACTGGTATTAACCAACCAATGCAGACAAGAATTTTATGAAATACTAATATAATAATATATTAGATATTGCATGTGAGATTTTTATAAGAATTATTTTCAATAACTGATTTGATGACGTGAAGTTTTATGATGCAACTCAAGTAACATTCACCATATTTTAAAGCAATATGTATTATCGAACATGGGTCGATACTTATTTTTTCATTTGAGAAATATAAAGACTGCTTCGGGTCGTAAAAGAGATATCACTTCAAAAGAGAAACAATATATTGTAAAGCTATTGAGTGATGAGAAGACAGCAATGAAAATGGAAAATAAAATTGGAAACAGATCACAGACCATGAAAAGCAGAAATGGAAAAGGTCGGTAAGGTAAGAACAAGAAAAAGCATCGGCTTTACAAATGTTACAAAAAGTTTCAAGTAGCATTAAAGGATGAATAAGCAAGAACCGTGGATTGATAAGCAAGACAATATTTAGAGAATTTGGTGTTGACATTATGAATAAAAAAGATGCAGAACTGGCAACCGATCGACCGCCTTTAAATAACCATGACACAATTAAGAAGATTCAAGTGGTACACAAAACTGACTCTTTTTAGTGATGAATGTTGAGCAACGTTAGATGGAGTAGAAGTTGAGTTCTTCCTTGATATAATTTCGATATCACTGACAAGGTAACAAGAAAAAGTGAAAGTTATGTTTTCAGCAAGTATTTTAGACAGAAAAATTATAGGGCCTTTCAAAATTGGTGAGAATAAATAAATGCCCAAAATTATTGTCAGTTTATTACAGATAGAGGTGACCACTGGTCATGAGATTTGACTGAAGACTTTCAAAATAAATGAATTCAACATGTAAATATATTTTATATTTAAATACACAAGGAGGAGCAACACAGCTTGGAAAAGGAAAAGAAATTTCTTTATGGGATGAATTCTAGTGGAGATGTTATTGTAATTTATGCAATACGCAGCGTAGTTTGGATGGGGGGGCTAACAAGTCACCCCAGGAGGAAATTAGATAAATCTTATAACTGTGACATCCTGAGGTTAAAAAAAGGAAAGAAAGGAATAAGTGTAAGTGTTCTTTCTTTGGACTCAATGTGACTGAGTGGATGTTAAGAGAAATCCCCTGACAGACAAGGTGGAATAATCCAACAAGTCATCAGATAAGACATTTTTTGATTGGAATAGTTTTTAATTAAAAGAGAAAATTAATGCAAGAAAATGCTTTTGATATTCTTCTATGATAATTACTGCTCACCTTACCAAAAAAACTTTTCAAAGATTGCAAATTAATAGAATGGTCCTCAGCTTTTCTAGATATAGAACCTGCTCACCAGTTAGCAAATATTTATTTTATTTAAAAAAAAACAAAAAACATTGACTTGCATAATTAAATCTGATTTAGTATAAAAAAAGGTCTATCTGTTATGCATTTTCATGTGTGTGTGCATCGATATATATATATATTTAGTGTATTGAGACAGCAGATAATTTTATAAACATATACTGTTAAATATAAGAGGCAATGAATGTCTATTATGTTTAATTATGAGCCGTTCTAAACATCATATTTTGGATTTAATTTCAGGTGCAAATAAAGACAAAAATTCTCCAACATGTTATGTTAACGTCCTTGTAACCTTTCTGAAGATGGTTCATGTGAGCCAAAAACTTAGAACCAACTTAATAAAAAATTATCCAAATGTTGGAGAATTTTTGTCTTTATTTTCACCTGAAATTAAAGCCAAATACGATGTTTAGAATGGTTGGTTGGTTGGTTGGTTGGTTGTTTTGTTTTTATGGCCCGTCAACCTCGGCAGGTCATTTATTGCCAACTAAATTTTATTTATTTATTGCTGGTAATACCTTTTTTCTTTCAACAATTTATTGTTGTTTTTAATATAAGTTTTGTGTCTAGTAATACTTTTTTCTTTTTGAGTATCAAGATTCAGTGGGATTTGTTTTTAAGGGCAGGGTTCCCAAGTCCTACCCTTGTTATTTAACTCATAACTGGAGGGAAGGGACAGATTAATACCTTTCCCAAGGGTACCAGGGCTTAAGCGAATACAGGGTATTCAACTGGAATTCAAACTCGGCTCACCAATTTCTCTTTCCGAGCCGATATCCACTGCACCACAATGCACATCTGTCACTAAATGCTTACAGCACCTGGTATTCCCAAGCAGTCACCCATCTAAGTACTGACCAAGGCTCAACATTGCTTAACTTTGGTGATTGAGCAAGAACCGGTGTATTCAACGTGATATGGCCGTAAGCCTTGTTTTGAGTGGCTCATGATTAAACATAACAGATATTCATTGTTTCTTATATTTAACAGTATATGTTTAGAAAAAAAATATATATATATTAATGAACATGTATTACTGTGAGTAGATAGATTTATTTCTGTGTATCTCACTATAAAAAACACACACTGCCAAGATCTGACACATCCATAAGACAAATTGGCAAAGTTTAACAAAAATTCTAAACAGAGAATAATTGTCTTTGAAAGCAATAAGTAACATGTCTCTCTCTCTCTCCCTCTCCCTCTCTCTCTCTCTCTATATATATATATATACTGCCATAGAGTAGGCTTAGTATGTTTATCATGTATTTGTATATTTAGGCCATCTCCCACTGAAAGAGTAAACAGTGGAGAATAAATAAAAAACAAAGTGAAAATAGTTTAAATGGATAAACTAGTGAATGAAAGTTATTAATAAATCTGTAGAGACATGACAGAAATTATTCAGAAAAATACCGTGCAAAACTCATTCTTTTGAAAATGAATAAGTTCTGATGTGTAGAGTTGACTTGAATCAAATTTCAAATGTGCCCGTGCAAGGTTGATGTAATGTTTATTTAGCACCCAGTGAAAACTAGTGTTCCACCAACAATGAAACCATCTCAACAGTGGTCTTTCCTGTCTGCATGTCCCCACCTCCTATGACCACAATGCTTACACTTTGTGATCACTTGTAGTCATGAGTCAGCCCTTGCATTTGTGAGTCTTGGTAGCTGTGTTACTCCTGTGCTCTACTGTAGAATCGTGGTCATTGGTGAGTGGATGATCAAGTCTTAGTTTTCTTCCACCTCCATTTCTTGTGTGGTGGTCTGCCATCATCTCTTCATCATCCACCACATCTACTTCCATCATTTCAGGTGTGTCACCTGGAGGTTCACTCAATTAAGATCAGCCTTTGTGGGAGTGGTTGTTTGGTAAATAGTCTGGTATATCTACAACTGGTAGAATCTTCTGGAGGAACCGACAGTTATGTAGTGTAACTCTACCACTGCCGTTCAATCATATACAGTACTGCCTGTTGCCCATAGTTTTGATGATCCTCCCTGTTTTCATCCACTGTCATGGATATGGTCCCTCCTGATTTTGTATCTGCAGTGATTCAACAAGCTGAAGGTCTCAGAAAGGACAGCTGTACATGTTATACTGTTACTGGTTCAACAGGTTTCTTTTTGACATCGCCCTTTCTCTCAATTCCTTTGTCTCCCTCTAACATTTATGGATCTGGTGCTTATTGTGAAGTATGGGAAGGTGATCTTTTATTTCTCGACCATATAACATTTCTGCTGATGACAAGCCAAGATCCTGATGGGTTGTATTTCTATATGTAATCATAGCTTGCGCTGATCATAGTGCAGATGACCATAACCATTGACACAGTCCATCAGCGTTCTTATGGTTGTTTTTATGGCAAGTTCAGCTTGGCTGCTGCTCTGTGGGTAATGCGTGGTTGATGCGCATTTTTTTATGCCCCAATCTTCCTGTGAGTCAAATGGTGGCCCTTCATCTGATGATACCTTCTCCGGTGCAACATATATGCAGAACCATCTCCTTGATGCATCACATATTGCTGTAGCCTTCCCTGATGATAGCAGGGCAACTTCCATCCAGCTGATGTACTGATCTGTGTACATCATATAACTTTTCCCATGAAGATTAAATAGGTCTGTGACTGTCTTCCAGAATGGGAATTCTGGGTTTGAAGGCGGCATCAGGGATTCTCTGGGCTGAGGTGAAGCAATAGTGTTGCATCTCTGGCGCTATGTCCTCATCTATCACAAGCTGGTATCTAAACCATGATAAAATAACCACTGCCTTGCATTGACCATCATTCCATTCATGCCTTAGTGTGTGAAGTGTAGTGCTTACAGTACCTCAGCTTTAGTAGTTTGTGGCATGCCCCTGGGGATTTTTGATGGTAGTTTGTGGCATGACCCTGGGGATTTTGATGGTAGTTTGTTTGGCATGACCCTGGGGATTTTGATGGTAGTTTGTGGCATGCCCCTGGGGATTTTTGATGGTAGTTTGTGGCATGCCCCTGGGGATTTTTGATGGTAGTTTGTGGCATGCAACTAGTGATTTTTTTATGGTAGTTTGTGGCATGCCCTTGGAGATTTTCAATGATAGTTTGTGGCTAGACCCTGGGAATTTTTTATGGTAGTTTGTGGCATGCCCTTGGGAATTTTTACTGTATGAACATTGATAACAGTCAACATTCCTCATTGTTGGCTGTGCCTGCTACAATTCTATCCTAGGTTATGGCTCATAGTTTAGGATTGTGTGTGTATGCAGCTATGATTGGACCCTACTAGGTTGAATAACAATCTTTTACCTTCTTTCGAACAAGCTGTCCTAAAATCATTGTGGATTTCAGCCAGGTCTGTTAAGCAGTACATTCACTTATATCAATTCCAAGAGTTGATAAACAGTGCCCAGTCTCTGTCCATGTAACCATGTTTAATAACAAGTCTATCAAGTTTCTTGGTGTGGGACCAGTTTGGCACACTATCTCTGTGAGTGTAAGTTCATTATTTTCTCTTTGTAGTTCTACCAACTGTTGAACCAGTTGTAGATACTGTTCACTAGTGCTTTGTCTCAAAGCCATCTCTAATACACTCTCAGTTCAATAGTATATTGTAACGTCAAAAATTCTGATTAATATATCCTGTCTACAGCATCATATAGAGATGACTTGGACCAAAGTCCAAATGTGCCTGTGCAAGGCTGACATAAGGTTTATATAACACCCAGTGAATATCCAATAACAATGGAACTGTCTTAACAGTGGTCCGTCCTCTCTACAATTGCCATTTCTTAAATCCTTTACCCAACAACCCTGTATCTTGTTCTTCTCCCTTTCCACTCCACTCTACTCTCATGCAGCTCTCTTCATGCCAGTGTTTCCATCCTTCTTTTACCCCTTCTTTGACACCCCCTGTGACCTGTTCCTCTTTCACTCTCCTTTTATGTAAACCCTGTGCACCAGTGGTAATACTGCCTTACTTGGTGTGAAATGGTTATTTAAAAAAATATAAAATAAAATTCAAGTCCAGAATTATGTTAGATATTTTCAGTTTAATAATAATAATTACTATAATTCTCAAATTTTTTGAAGTATAGGAAAAATAAATATAAGGATTGTGAAACTGAAATAAAAAATATGACACTTTAAACCTACTGTCATCCTTATAATAATTGAAGATCTATATATCATCAAAAGAGTAAAAAGAAACTGCACATGTAGAAGTTGTCATCTATTCAGGGGAGTATTATTAGCATAATGAAAATATAGACACCAGACAAGTCTTATTTAACACAAAAAATTGTGCAAATAAAATGCAAATGTTCACTACCTTCTCTTAAACTAGTTCTCAGGGGTTAAACTGAACAGAATGCAAAAAGAGGTGGTGGTGGTGATGATGATCACATCATCAGTTAAATAAAACAATTTAAAGCTTACTAAAATGATTAAAAAATGCAAAAACAAATTTAATCTATTGATTAGTGAAAAGAATAAAACAATGACCCAAAGCATAAACCAGGGGTGGCCAAACTGTGGCTCACAAGCCACATTGACCTTTAATATGTGGTTTATAGAAATATGGTGGCAGAGACCCTTTTTTTTACATCATAGTTAATATAGAAAGGAAAATAAGAAACATTTCAATTATTTAATGGGTTTGAATGAAGCTGCCACTGGATTAAAAAGTAAAGAACAAATCAAAATTTACCAAGTTCCTTTAATCAATAATATTTTCTAAAATATGGTAGAAATCGTTTTGCATCTGTGAATCAATTTCAGCATTTAAACTTCTTCAGTGTCATAGAACTTTCACTAATGTCACATTCACAAGTCTCATACCTCATTAAAGTTGTAATGATACCACATGTGCAGAAACTGCAGTGGATGTGTTTTTTAACCTAGACTGGAATTTGAAGTTGGCTCTCTGATTTCTCAATTCAAGCTGCCATCCATTACTCTACAGTGCCTCCTAATAAGCACACGTAATAATAATAAAGAAACTACAGATAGAGTCATACCTTTCCCAAAAGCATTAACGCGTAAGTCAATGTAATGAACTTGACTGGAATTTGAACTTGGCTCTCCAATTCCTCAATCTGAGCTGCAATCTAAAAACAAACAGCAGCAATTCTCCAGAGACTAAACAACATTTTTGGAAAGCAGAAAAAGGTAATGTAGAGAAAAGAATGAAGAAGGAGAAATGAAAATTTCAATAGGGAATAAAATGGAATTAACATTAGTTAATGTTTAACAGGCAAAGAAGTAAAGCATTAATCACTTGAAACTGAACTTATTAATGTTTGAATAAAAATGTCTGAAATATGCACTGATTCTGGGGAACAAACTGTATAAATGTTTTTGATTTTTTCATAATTTCACCCCAAGCAAAAGGTGGTAATGCCATTAGAATACAGGAGGAGGGTTACAGGAAGTGAAAGTGACAGAGATTGAGGAGGACTGAGGAAAAAACAAAAAAAGAGTTCAAAAAGACGGAAGAAGAAAATTGACATTGCATTTAAATTTTCTGAAGATTGCAGTCATCAGGGAAGTAAAAAATTGGAAGGGATTTCCGCAGGTGAGAAGTGCGAGAAACACTAGAAGTGGCAATTGCATCTAACTAGTTCCAACAGTAAAATGTTGTGATCAAGCTACCAATCTAGTAGCATGTTTAAATTCATGTAGATGGGGCACCAGGAAAAAAAGTCTCATCGGAACAATTGTCATGAAATATTTACAGAAAAGACTGAGGGAAGCCACATCATGTTGGTGAGAAAGTACTTGAGGTTGAGATGCCTGGTCATGATAGATTACATTACAGACCCTTTTTTGGATTTTGTCAAGAATCATGAGATCTACAGCATAAGCACGAGACCATAAAAATGGTAGATTTATAAATGTGCAAGACGGATTTTGATGAGAAAACTTTTTTGGCATGACACATGAACCAACTTTCTTTTCAATTTTAGTCACTCCACATCATGTCCGGAGAAAAAATCAAGCCAAGAAAGCATAGAGTGATGCTCTCCTGGAGTTGAGCCTTAGCCCTGCTGATGGCAAGCAGAAAAAATTCTTCATGGTGCTTAAATGAAAGCAAATATGTTTCATCAATCTCTTGTATCAATCAAACCTGAAGTCACTGAACTGCATATAAAGATCAATCAAAAGTATTTGGGCATAACAAATTGCATAATATTGTAGGCAAATCTTTTTGGAGATGATAAGTTGAGAAAAAAAAACCAAGATGGAACTGTCACAGATGTTCAATAAGTGAATGCTCCCAGTGAATATGTATAGACAGCTGACTTAGTTACACTAAGCTGCTATATATATATGGTTTCCCAAAGATTTAAAAGAAATTGGTATTACACTGAGACATACAATCGGCTGTAAGGGTAAAATGGTGAATGTATATTTAGCCAACATACAGTATTCACTGAGCAAGCATTAGAGTAGATGTTAGAAGAGCTTAACTCACCCAGCCATGCCCATCACCCACACATCTCTGTGACTCCTGTTCTTGAGTCTTCAAGGAGTAGGCTGGATCTTCATGGCCATCTCTATCACCACTACTAGAGAGGAGAAAGAGATAAGGAGAGAGGAGAAAGAGATAAGGAGAGAGGATGAAGATCCTGAATTCTGATGCTCAGACATGGTGAGAAGAATTATTGTCAGTTGAAATTTATGAAACTATTATAACTCACTCTAGCAGTTATAATACAAAGCTTTGCTTGGGCACTCGCTGTCACATCTGTAAGGGTCGGTGTAATGTTCACTTCACAATAGAAACTTTAGAACAGTTTTTCTGATATTTGACTCCTCATATCCACTGTTTTTGTTCTTTCTAGTAATGATGAGAGTTTGTTTACAATTCTTTTGTTTTTCGTAGCGCCAAAAGTTAAGCGCTTGATTCTATCATTATTTTCTCTTCTATTGACATGTGCTACACATTGTAATTGCTGTTGTTTTTTGAAACAATCAAGTTATGAGGTTTTTGAAAATTTGCTTGTGGTTTTGTAAGCACCAGTCCATAAAATCTGACAAAGGATTGTCTTCTTTAAGATGCTTAAAGTTATTTTTATTCATTAATCTGAGAAGGCGGTTGTATACAGATAATAATTTAGACATTTGTAAACAAGTTGAATGACATGCATGACATTTATATGAGAATTTGAACCTGATAAGGCTATTTAAGAATGACCACAGTTTTTCTGGTTAATAATCACAAAACAGTGTTGGAGAAAACTACCCAAAGTGCAGCCTATTTTATGTTTAACGTCCAATTGTCTTATTGACATTCTTCCCACTGAACAAATTCCTCGTAGATATAGTCAGCTCACTAACAGAAAAGTTCTGATCTTACATTAAAAAATGAAACCCTTTAAAATTTGTTGACCATTTTCTATGAATTGTAGGAGTTTTCCTTTTCAAACATATAATTAAATCAAAGAGACCAAAGAAATAAAATTTATATAAATAGTGATTTTAGATGGAATTATGAAATGATTTTCAAGAGATGCCCTGCAAAAACAATTTGAATTCATTAGACTTGACAATTGCTTTCAAACATCATAAAATCATTTATCATTTGAGTAAAAGTAAGAAATATTAAATGAGAATCGACATCTTTTTATCACCTCACTTCATATGTGATGAAAAATTTTAAATAAAAATTGATAATGTCCAAGCGTCTTATGAATTTTTATATTGAGACTTCCAATTTCAAGGATGTAACCTTTGCTCAGAAATATTTCTTTTTATTAAAATGCCTGCAGATTTTTACCTCAAAAAGTAGCTTTGTCCTTGAAAGAGAACTAAAAATTGGCACACGGAAAGATGGAATCTTTTACATACCAAATAAGAAAACTGTAGGAAAAAATAAAGATACTGATACATCATTTAGTTATTTCCATTTCATGCTATTTCCTCAGATTCTTAGATCAAACTGTTCACCTATTTCAGACATGCAAAGAGCTGATATAGTAAAGATGCATTTATCAAAAGAAAAATCTTAATGGCATGAATGGATATATATATATATATATATATACATACATAAATTATGACTAAATGCATCCACACTAAGAAATATCTCCTAGGTTCATACAACCATGGATAAAAACGCCATAATTTGTTTTAATTTAAAAAAGTGTGCGTTCAAAAATTCCCCTGCCATGTGAGCATTCAAATAAAACACAGTTACAAGAGCGTTCTTAATAAAGAAATGGTAAACGGTAAAATCAGTTATTAAAAATTGCCTGAAGACACCACTCATGGTAGAAACCTAGGTCGTGTAATAACTCATTTAAAAATGGAAAATATTCACAAAGTTCTACAATATAATTGTATTGAACACTTTTTAATACAAATGTGCACTGGTCTAACCCTATTATGACCAAAAACTAAGTATTAAATTAATGTATATATATATATATATATATATATATATATATATCTCACAGCCAGGAATTTTATTGTACTGATAAAGGGAGACACTTAAAACACAATTAAGAAGAATCTCACATTTTTAATCTTTTTGCATCTTTCTCTTTCTGCCTTAAATGCAACGTCTTTCAAACATTTCGATTGCTATTCTAAATCTATTTATCTGATTACAACATTTGTCTGGTTGCCAAGTGTTTCAAGAATTGAAAATTAAGAAAATAAATGCTTTGAGATACATTTAATTCAGTAACATATGAATTTATTTTGGTGCTTGCAACAGGAGACAAATTCAACTAACTTCTCTTGTTTCAAAAGGCAAGAAAATCACTTTAACAGAAATACACCAAAAGCAGTTTTATTGCAGAGAACAAATTTATTTGATGAAGAAAAATACTGAGAAATGTTATTCCTTTTGTTTTTTTTTTCTTGTAGATGAACCAAAAACACACACCCTCAGAACAAAAGACAATAATCTCAATATTTCTTGACTGCTTATAACCAATATGATAAGAAAGAAAGAAACGAGACCAGTAAATTGACTCAACTTCATTTGATTCATGAAACAGCCTAAAAATATTGCACCATCCATTTTTATGATAAACAAACTTACATTTTATCAAATATGATTTGAGTCTAAATGAAAATGATGAATTCCCACTTAGAGTTAATTTTTTTAAAAATCATTTCACCCCAAGCAAGACAGTTTTACTGCCACTGTTATGCAGAGGTTATATAGACGAAAGTGATGAGAAAGAGGGTTTAGTTACAGAAAATGTCAGGATAGAATAATAGATAGATGAGAATACTGGTGTAATGGGGGTTGGAGTGGATGAATAATCTCTTCTTAGATTTTTTACATATATGTCATCTCTTGGAATTGTTTATATCTTCCGACTGCAGTTTCTTTTACGTTTTGGACTCTTTCTTCACCATGATGATATGACTGAGAGTTGAAAGGCTGACACCAACAATATCTATGATCTCTCTGTAAGGGTTTCAGGTGTGTTCATGTAGTATTACAGTTTTTGTACGCTACTTTGGAGTAAAGTCCATCACAGACAAAAATCGTAGAACAAGTAATGACAGTCAAAACAATAGAGTCTGAGCAGAAAAAAATATGAAGCAATCATGGATGACACAATATTTTTCAAGGCGAAATAAATTTCAACATATATGCTGATAATAGATTCATATTACTGTACACCACTACAAATGATTTAATCTAAGGAAAAAATAAAAATTGATTACACCCTGTCACTTCAGTGGATCTAAAACTGACTGTATGGGGAAAGAAAGAAAACTAAATTAGCTGTTTCAGTTAATTTGCACAAGGGTGCAGATATAAAAAAAAATAAAATCAATAAAGCAAATAAATCAAATTCATTAATTACTACAAAAATCCAAAACTAGCAGCCTGGTTATTAAAAATATTATCTTTTAAACTTCCAACCTACTATTATAACTTCAGTCAGTTAAGTACCATACGTGATACACGCTTGAGCGATCATGTCTCTTTAGTGACATGACTGACTGGGCAGAAGATTATCCCGCAGTTGGTTGCCATTGCTTTCTGTGGTAGACTGGTTGCCAACCAAGGCTATAGAACCCAATCTGTCCTGTTATTTAACCCATGACTGGAAGGAATAGATGGATTAATACCTTTCCCAAGGGTATTTGCATGTAAGTGAATGCAATGAATTCAGCTGGAATTCGAACTCAGCTCCTCGATTTCTCGTTCCGAGCTGATATCCAATGCACCACAACGCACATTATAACTTACACATCCCAAAATATGGAGACTAAAACCTTGCCTGCTGATATTTGCGACTTTGGTCGCTTTGGACGGCTTTCACTTGCTGCTGTTGACTCAGCTGACTGCCAATTTGACTGTGGAGTGGAGTGGTAGAGCCATATTTCATCCATTATCATATGTTTATGCAAAAATTCCTTCTTGTTTCATTGAAACAGTTGCAAACAACACATTGAATTGTTGATACATTGTTGTTTTTGAATGACTGTGAGCAAATGTCGTACCCACTTTGAACACAGCTCTCTACTTAACAAATGTTCATGCAAAATGGTGAATACATGGCTTTCTGATATGTCCAACTCCTCTGTTATGTCACACAACTTCAATTTACAATCAACCAAAACGAGTTTGTGAATTTTTGATGTTTTCTAGGACAACTGCTGATTTTGTGCGACCTGAGCGTTCAGCATCATTTGTGTCTGTATGACTGTGTTTAAAGTCAGTATACCACATTTTAATTGTTGTTTCCAATAAAACAGAGTCTGAACAACACATATCAAGCCATTGCTTTGCTTGAACAGTATTTTTTATTATCAGAAAGCAATGCTTTATCAACACATGAAATTCAGATTTTTACATTGTTTTGAAAATTTGCAACAGTATCTTCATGTAAATAACTGTAATTTGTAAACTAATAAATTGATTGAGCTGAAATTTGTTACATGCCATTTGAAGGTTAGCATTTCATAAAATCATATGGATTTTTTATTAGTGGCACCACCTATATGTCAGGCCAGGGACAAGACCAATAAAGCATACGAATTTACTTTGACATTTAGAGAATGTTTCTTTGTAAATAAAAAAACAATATAGAATATAGCACGACTACATTTTCATGGAGACTTACCTGCCACCTATCAGACTAGACAACACATTAATAATCAGCATAAAGATCCTTATAACATTAGACAGCTACTCACAAACAATAGCAAAAAATTTTAAAAAAAGTGAAGGGGTTCTCGTTCTCTTCTTATTGGTAGCAGACACAGAAAGGAAACTACAAGACCTCCTACAGAAGGTAGCTGACGAAAGTAACAAGAAAGAACTAGAAATAAACTGCAAGAAAACTGAATGCATGGTCATCAGTAAAAAGGGCAACCCAATATGCCAAATACAGGTCGGGGATACTAGAATCAAGCAGGTACAAAAATTTAAATACCTGGGAAGTGTCATAACAGAAAACAGAAAGTGCGACACAGAGATCCGAAGGTGAATTGGCATGGCGAAGGAAGCATTCCTGAAGTTGAGTAAGGTATTAAGAAACAGGACAATTTCACTAGAAACAAGGAAGGGAGTACTGGATTGCTATGTGCTGTCCGTCCTTCAATATGGCAGTGAATGCTCGACAATATTATCAAAGATGAAGGAAAAACTTGAAGCAACTGAAATGTGGTTCTACAGAAGGATAGCTGCGAATATCATGGATTGAACATGTGAGCAATGATGAGATCTTAAATGAAAATGGAAATGAAAAGGAAATTAATACTGAGCATCAGGAAGAGACAGCAGAACTTCCTGGGACATGCAATGAAGAAAGAGGGCTTGGAAAACCTGATACTAACAGGCCAGATAGAGGGAAAAAGAGACAAGGGAAAGCAATGGATAACATATTTGAAGGATCTAATCAGGTGGATGACGGAGCGAGGGTTGCATGGTGTAACAGGAGAAGACATGCTCAGAGCCACCAAGGATAGGGAAACGAGGAAAGCCATGATCGCCTACGTCCTGAAGGGACAGGACACATAGAAGATCTACCAATGGAGGGGAATAGACAATTCAGCCACATCAGAATTAAATTCTGGATTATAATGAGAAGAACATGGACATGGACTTTTGCATGGGAAGACCGTACATTTGCGATGAATGTAGGCAAGACACAGAAAACAAAAACAGGGATGAACAAACTTGAAATGACGCTGGGTAGCACAAACAAAAATCCTTGGTAACACTTAATCTTATTATACAGTTAATGCTGCATACTGCTAAGATCTTCACTTTCTCCCCACCAAAATGTGCCTGGTTTATGGAGCCGAAAGGTTAAGTAGTTGGCAAGCAAAGGAATGATTTGCATAGCTAACACAACTCAGCTCATCATCATGGGGAAGCTGGTAAACATTTTCTTTCTTCATAACTAGATGTTCTAAGGTTCAAACGAAAAGCTATGTGCTGTTTTTCTGCAGAGGCAGTACACTTAACGTTGTCTCTTTGACTGACCTAGGCAAGTAGGGTTAGCAGTAGAGATTGGCTGCTCTGTCTGTATTTCATTTCTGCTAAAAAGAGACTCATGATCCTAGAAGCAACATGTGGACAACAAAAATATCTATAAATAAAAACAACTATAATTCAATTTCGTGAACATTCATGTTGATGATTAATGTCTTTTTTAAATATTTACAAAGATACTTTATATTAGATTTAATACAGAATTTTTTCTTAAATACATTCGAGAAAAACATTATATTTATTAGGATTTTGAATAATTTCTTGCTGATTTTTCATGAAAAGTAATATTTTATTTAAAAAATTACAAAGAAACTAGCCCCCTATGTTTCCCCATCTTTTTGGCAGCATCTGAATTCCATATTTGAAAAATGGCACATCTTTTTGATGCTGACCATGTTAGCATCTGAAACTACAAGCACAAAGTTCTGGGAATGAAATATGTTGTAAAAGAGTAAGAACTTAGTGAAGGTTCTAATAGTTTTGATGAGGAATGTCTTTTAAAATTAAAAATGTTTCAGTATATATAATATATTGCAGTATTCCTAAAAATATGCTCCTGAAATTCAGGCATGTATAATTTTATATTCAGTACTACAAATTCTATGTGCCATCTTCCTTCAGGGAATGGACTGTTTTCCTTTATCCCTCTTGCCTTCAATGTTATAGCCATGATATTTTCAGCATTTTTCTGTCAAATTACATTTCTGTTGCTTCAAGCTCTTCATCTGTGAGCAGATTGTCCAACATTTACTACCATTTAGGAGGACTGATATCACCAAACAGTTCACTATTCTTTTCAGTGTTACTAATGAAATTTACCTGCTTCATAATACTTTACTTAGCTTTTGAAAATCATCTTTTGCTAATGGGATTAACAAACAAGTCTTGACAACTAATCTGAGTTTAATCTTCAAAAGATGCTGAAAATTTTGTGGCCTTGTGTCAGATAAAGCTCACTTTAGTAAATATCTGCAGATATCAGTGATGATTGGCAACATAAGTTGAACCTATTTACCAATGACATGGAATTAACCCCAATCGTTTTCTCCACATTTAAAGCTGAGCTGACATTTTTGAATGGCAAATCATCATCTTGGTGAAAATAAAAGAATTTCTGAACCTTAAATATCCGTTATCTTTTTGTGTGTGTTTGTTATCTGCAGAAGAAGTTTCACTGCAAGATTCTGCAAAAATTCCTATGTAAAAAGGGTTGAACTATCAGATCAAGACGGATATAAAATAGAGGAAAAATAAAGAAAATTATGGCATTTATTGCAATCTAAGAACAGAATCTAATTGATCTTTGTGTTCCATTCCTTTAAGAAAGGATTAAGTTTCTCAAACAGAGATAAAAAATATTTACCATTTTCATTACATGATTCTTTAGAATTTGCATCCTCATCTTCCTTGTTTTAAACATGTGACATTCAAGAATTCCTCAGCTGTCTGACTACAGAATATGACTCTGTTTTTTTTACTATTTGGCTCCTATCCTTTGTCATTTGTTGAGTCTGCTAGCCTTGCAAGAGACATGAATCATTTGTCGGAACTCCTTTGTTCTATTCCTGAGTTAAGCAGTACAGAAATACAAGCCAACAACACAAAGGGAAAGGCGACAATCAGGATGTCTGAAATCCTTTGGACGGATGTGAGACATGACCAAAAAATTATAAAAAAGGTAGACAAACAATGCGGTTGCAATCCCTTTGAAAGAAATAAAAAGTTCTCTTCGAAATTTGATAGGAATGACTACAAACAACCAAACAGAATCTCAGGTTAGAGTGGTTGAACTATTGTGATAAAAACATGGACGATGAGAATGCAAGTTTGAAAGAATCTTGTTATGACCTCATTTATAGAATTCAGACAATTTTCATTTACCATCTTATGTTGAAACAAAAACCAAAGTTGTTTTCGCATCAACTGAGAAATCAGGTTAGATCAGATTTTAGAGTGGAAAGTATTAAAAATAATGATAACTGCTTGCTAGCAAATTTCCAGCAAACCTTTTTTTTAACCATTTCACTTTAAGCAAATAGATAATGCCAAGAAGAGGGGTTCAGTCATTTAAGTGCCATACATGATACACAATTTGGGCAATCATGTCTCAAAAGAGACATGACTGACTCGGTAGAAGATTATGCCGCAGAAGGTTGCCATTGCTTTCTGCAAAGAAGAGGGATTACTGGAAGTGAAAGAAAATGGGAAGTCTTTGGTGAAGAGAAAGGACAACAAAAGAACAGAATCCAGGGAGATAGAATATGATGATTGGCATTGCATTTAAATTTTTGATGATTACAGTTATGAGGGAAGCAAGATACTGGAAGTGAGTTCCAGAGGTGAGAAGTGCTAGAAAAGAAAAGACTAGAATAGAACATATGGTTACTTCTAGATAATTTAACAATAAAATGGTGAGACCTAGTTACCAATCTAGTAGTATATTTCAATTTTTACAGTTGTGGTACCAAAAGGAAAAGCTTATCAGACCAAGTGCCATGTAGAAAAGTCATGTCATGGTAGTAGGAAAGTAACTGAAGTCAAGATGCCAGGTCAGGATTGTTAACATTACAGACCCTTCTTTGGATTTTCTCAATATCTCATGACATAAGAGCAGGAGCAACAGACCAGATTCTTTTTTTATTCTTATTGTATCTTTGGATGATTCTATAGTTTCTGAAACAATTAGAGTTAATTAAGAAATTCAACTGATCCAAAAGTAATACCAAAGCATACAGAATATCGAATTACCTTATGCAATGCAAATGAATGTGACAAGAAAATATGTCTAGCTTTAGGACATGTATACTGGAATTGTGAAAAGAAAAACCATTTCCAGTCTGTGAGTAAGTATAAAAGGAAAATAGAAATGTTAGAAAATTTAAGAACATCTGTATTTGTGATACAAAGGCATAAAGAGAAAAGTTCTAGAGAAATAATTAAATTGAATCGTATAACTTTTCCTATACAAGTAGCTATTGGGCGTGATGTCACCGTAATGCCAATAAATTTCTAGGAACAAATGGGCAAACCCAAATTAAAGAAAAGTTATTTGAAACTAAGACAGTTTGATGGCTCTTTCATCAAAATGATAGTTTGTTTTGAAGGAACTTCTGAGACCGACACGCACTTCGAAATTATCGCCCATCATGATCGTGAAATAGGAAAAAAGTCATGGACTCATGAGAATAGATGTCTTGAAAGTGGATACGACCAAATTAATTAACAATGTGAGTTTGAAAAGTATGATATGGGAGATGTTAAAAGAATACAAATCGAGCATTCACTTAAAAGACAATTGTCACCCATTTTACTTTAAATCTGCCCAATCACAGGCTAGCTTTAGTCATTGCAAAACTAAAAAACATGGTGGAGAAGAGAAATTTCGAAAATGTTCCACCTAAAAGTAGTAACTGAACTTCATTCATTGTTGTTTTACAAAAAAAAGAATGGAGATGTAAAAATATGTAGGTATTATGAAAAGAGTAAACCACAAAATTTGCTCTGATTCATTCTCTATTTCTTAACACTAAAACTGCTATTCATGAGTTTTTGGGAATAAAATTCATTGCTAAAATTGACTCGAAATCTATCAATAATCACATACAAATTGATTAAAAATTCAAAGAGGTCACTCTGATTAACTCTCCAATATACTTTTTGAGAAGGAATTGTATGCCTTATGGTGTAAAACCAGCAAGTGCTATTTTTCATATGGTTTTGTTAAAAATATGATCATCTCTCAAGATGATATATGTATTTGTCCTACCAATAGAGAAAAGCTAAAACAATAAAATGATTAAGTTTTAAATAAATTTTAAAAAATGCTGGGGCGACCATAAACAATGATAAATGTTTATTAAATGCAATAACACATGTGGAATACTGGGTTTCCAAATGATAGAATTTTATCAAACACCAATTTGATAAAGAAAATAGCAGAGGGATATCTATACCTACAAATAAAAAAAGATTTATAATCATTTTAGAGTTAACCAATTTTTATAGATATCTACCAAAAGTATAGTGAATTGTTAAAACACTTTGTGAAATTACAAAAAAGAACAATGAATTTAAATGGACTCCATGGCAGAATACAAGATTTGAAAATTTAAAGAACTTATAAAAATTTGCTGTAAAAATTTTTACCCCTAAAAAGGAAGTGACTTTAAGGATGAATGTAAGTGAGTGTGCTGCATCAGTGATTCTGTTTCTAGAATGTCATCCTATAATGTATGTTTCTAGAAGGATAGTATCAGCCGAGGCCAACTATTTAGTCAGTTAAGTGCCATACGTGATATACACTTTGAGCGATCATGTCTCAAAAGAGACATGACTGACTGGGCAGAAGATTATCCCACAGTAGGTTGCCATAGCTTTCTGCAGTTGACTGTTTGCCAGCCAAAGCTATAGAACCCAATCTGTCCTATTATTTAACCCATAACTGGAGGGAAGAGATGGATTAATACCTTTCCCAAGGGCGTTTGTGCATAAGTGGATGCAAAGCATTTAATAGTTAGCACATGGAGCAAAGACAGAGCTCAGTACTTTTTATTTGGTAGGAAGTTTCTGCTTAGATTTGACCATAAAGTGTTAGAGTTCATTTTTAACACCAGGACAAAGTTACCTGAAGCAACATATAGAATTTTAAGACAGGCCAGAAAACTCATAGCGTTTGACTTTGACACAGAATATGTGAAAGAAAACACTATTCCACAAGTAAATACTTTATCAAGACTGAAGTTCAACAATCATTAGGAAGATCAGACAATTCAAAAGATAAAATATTTTACTGGATATAAACAGATGTATTGCCCTTAGATCATCTTGCATTTCAAACCTTACAGAATCCAGTATTAAGTAAGATTGCATGTAGAATAAAAAGAAACAAATGGAGTCATTGTTCTGGGACAGAGAGACCCTATAAAAAGATCAGGCACAGGTTAACTATAGAGAAAACTCTTATATGCAATGGAGGTGTTTTAATTACATTAGAGAAATTAAGAAAAAACTTAATAGAAAGTGTACATGATGATGCTCATTGTGGAATATCAGCAGCACAAAGATGATTAAACTAGAAATGTGATAGCCTTAGTATTCATGTGATGTAAAAAAAAATATGTAAAAAAACAAAATGGCCAACATGTAGAGAAGTAAAAACTCTAGCCAAGAAGAAAAAAAGCCATAAACCGCATTCATATGGAGTATGCACATTTTAAAGGCATAGGGACATTTTTAATTTTGCTTGACTCATTTTTGGAGTAGTCTGATAGGGTTAAAGTTCAAGATTAAAAGGCAGCCATGGTAAAGCAAATATTACGAGTAATTTGTGGATGTGCATTGTGGTGCAGTGGATATCGGCTCGGAACAAGAAATCAGGGAGCCGAGTTTGAATTCCAGTTGAATTCACTGCATTCACTGACGCGCAAATACCCTTGGGAAAGGTATTAATCTGTCTCTTCCTTCCAGTTATGGGTTAAATAACAGGCCAGATTGGGTTCTGTAGCCTTGGCTGGCAACCAGTCTACCGCAGAAAGCAATGGCAACCTACTGCGGGATAATCTTCTGCCCAGTCAGTCATGTCTATTTTGAGACATGATCGCCCAAGCGTGTTCACATATGGCACTTAACTGCCTGACTGAATATTTAAAAAGAAACTGGGTGCCTAAAATGTTAGTTTCTGACAATGCACTGGAATTTTGTGATGAAACTTTGTTTTTGTGGTTAAAACAAATTGAATACCTCCCTTATAAAACCCTACCATACCATCCATAATCAAATAAAATTGCCAAAGGAAATATGCAGATGATGAAGATGGGGTTGAAAGCATTTTCCCCATCCAGAGACACCATAAATAATTACCTACCGAGATGATTACTGAGATGCAGATCTATTCAACATGCTGAGAGAATGTAAAGTTCTTCTGCATTGATGGGAAGACAAATTAGGTCGCCTGTAACAATGTCGTATTCAATAAGAAAATAAGGTACAAAAAATACAGTGACTCAAGTCCTGAAAAAGCTTAACTTTATTGTACAAGAAAGACATAAATGTGGCTACAATAGCAACAAGTGGACAAAATTTTTTAGCTCATTCTGATCAAATAAGACTAGAATTAGTGAAAAAGAAATCAAGATTGAAGACGAGGAGGAGGATCCTGAAAGGAAATTGCATTGAGTGCTTTCGATGGAGAAAACTTTGTGAAGAAACTATGGAGGATAGTTTGATATGGAATCGAAAGATAAGAATGAAGATGCGTTCAGGTTCAGATCCTCAATAAAAAGAACCAGGAACACACATCAAGAGACACAAGTAAGATCTCATAATATTTTTACAGATTCCCAAAGGGTATAAAGTCTCTTCATTTTTGGAAGGACTAGCAACATAGGCAAAATGGTAATTGTTCTGATGAGTTTCGCTCTATAGTACCTTTTTGTCAGCCCAAAGGAAAGATAGATATGTACCAGAAATGGCAAAATTAAGTGAATACAAAAATCTAGCTATCTGGATAGTGTTGTAACAAAGTTATGTGTGACATAGAGACATAAAGGTGCATAAGAATAGAAAAAGCTCAAAAACTAAACAAATATTAAGACATATAACAATGTCCCAAGATGCAAAATAAAGGACTCTAAGCAGCTAGAGGAAACTTAATTTTGTATTTAGCTGTGAATACTAAACAATACAGTCACAGATGAAGAAAAAAGTTATCAGATTCTTCTGACAAATACTGAGAATAACATAAACAAAACATGCAATCAACAAGGAAATCTGAAAATTATAACTACAAAGCCACATATAATGACAATGAGAATCCAGAGGAGACAGTAAGTAACCTACGTAATGGGTTTATGTGAATAGATGGCAGAAATGGGGTAAAGAGATTTGATAAATGGTCAAAAGGTTACTTCGAGCTAAAAAAGACAAAAAGTTATAGAATGCTGTAATTAATCATGTTTTAAAGGTCATAAAAGGTTATCCATCTCACAAGTTTTAGGACTTGATTTAGAACATCTTATGGCAATTGGCATTTTCTTGCAAAAATTTCATGGCTTGAACCAAGACAGTTTCTTTGATATGACTTTTAATATGTGACACAGATTGGTAGGCTAAAGTTCTTATCAAATCTTTTTTTAATCATTTCAAAAATTTTCTAAGATGGAAGTGGTTAGTGTATGTGAAAGAATATAAAATAAATAAAAACTGTATTAATGAAGAATAATAATAAAAGAAGAGCAATTAACGAGTGATATCGGCTTCAAATTTTGGAATGTCTACGTGTGCTGTGGTACAGTGGAATTAGAAATTGGAGAGCCAAGTTCAAATTCCAGGTGAATTTGTTGCATACACTTATGTGCAAATATCTTTGGGAAAGGTATTAATTTGTCTCTTCCCTCCAACTACAAGTTAAATAGCAGTACAGATTGGGCTCCATAAACTTTGTTGGCAATCATTCTTCTGCAGAAAGTAATGGCAACTTAACTTACTGAGGGAAAATCTTCTGCCCAGTCAGTCATGTCTTTTTTGAGACCAGATTGCTCAAGCATGTATCACGTATGAGACTTAATTGATTGACTGTAGCTTAGTAAATATTTTTTAATCATTTCACCCCCAAGCAAGGCAATAAAGCCACTAAGATGCAAGAGTTGTACAGCATGTTCAACAAGCTGCTTCATATTGTGCCCCCTCCACAAGAATTCACTCAGACAACTAGACTGGCAACAAGGTCTCACTCTTTTACAGTTAGATCAACCAAATGCAGGTGACAATTCTACTTTCACAGCTTCTTTGCTTGTGCTTCCTGTCTGTGGAATTCCTTTCTATATACTTGCTTTCCTGACGGGTATAACCTCCAAGAATTTAAAAGTAAAGTGAATTCCCAACATTTATCCACTTAACTCCAGCCTTTTCAACATCACCCCATGTATCTTGTTCTTTTCCTTTCTCTCTACCTTTGCAACTGTCTTCATTCCTGTGTTCACATCCTTCTCTTGCCCTTTCCACATCACCCCATGTATCTTGTTCTTTTCCTTTCTCTCTACCTTTGCAACTGTCTTCATTCCTGTGTTCACATCCTTCTCTTGCCCTTTCTTTTTCACCCCATGTAGCAGGTTTGTCTTTGTCTTCACTCTCCTCCTGCCTAAAACTAACTCTCTTATGTAACCCCCTGCACATCAGTGGTGGTACTGTCTTGCTTGCGGTGAAATGATTAAAAAAAAATATTTGGGTCAGATCTGCTGATAATGTTTGCATTTTCTAATGTTAACTTTTTCAAGCTCTGAAGTTATTGAACATGTCTCTTTATCCTCTAAATCGGCTCCATGATCCATGGGAAAGTATCGCCATGGCTATTAATTTCAGATTTCAGGACATTTCATACAAATGGCTGCTGTTTGTTTGCATCTACAGAACAAATAGTTGATTTCACACTTGCGAACATGTTTCCATTGTTCAGTAAATAAATCTTTACTTTCTAAGAACATTTTATATCAATAAACATCAAGAGGCTATTAATGTGAGATGCTGGGTGTGCACACACACCCATATATATATATATATATATATATTACATTTGTAAATCTCAGCTTAATATAAATTGAAAGTTCTAAGCATAATCTGACAGTCATCAAAAATAACTTTGATGTTTCTAAATCTCATGCAAAGAATTCAATATGACAAAAATTAAAAGTAATATCTTTTACTCCTGATTATAAAACACGTATTTCTTAAAGATGCCCTCTGTGTGTGTGTGTGTGTGTGTGTGTGCAAGCATACAAAATAGATGTATACGTTGCTCAAATGAATAGAAATATCAAGCACAAAGATCTAAACATAAACTGTACGGCCAAATTTAAATATCCAATATGATAAAAACATTATGGGCTCAATAAAAAAAATAAAATAAAATTAATTCAAACCATGAAATAAAAAGTTTACATAAATTTCACTAAGTTTTCAAATGAAGTAATGAAATGATTTTAGTCAATCAACTGACTTTTGATCCATTCATATGATTTCTAATACGATTCTTGAAATAACAATATAAGTTTTAGAAGGAGAACGACAAGGAGAAGAAGATCTTATCATTGATAATAATAATATTGATAATAAAAGTAGAAGATTTGTGAAAATGACAAAAGGTAAAACCAACAAAAATTTGGGAAAATGGCATTATCCAAAGATAAAAGTCACACAGATTATAGAGAACAGGAAAAATGTTTTGTATTTTGCTTTTAAACCTGCCCAAATCCTCTTATGATTCTTAGCGATCATGTCTATCAGGGAGACGAAGTTGAAGAATTGATACCATGGATTTTTGTGTTGTTCATATCTTATTTTTCTATTGATGGTAGATGAAAATAGAACAGTTATTGCCACTGAATCTTGTAAAAGACGAATCTAGACTAAATACTGATGTTCACATCTATAAAGGTGTGTAAGTAAAAATTTGTGTGTGAGTTCATGTATATATATATATATATATATATATATTTATAGTAAGTAAAGGTTATTAATGGAAGTACATTGCATTGTTACTTACATTAAAAAGGGCCCAATACAAAAGTAGAGGATAAATATATGATTATTATTATTATTATTATTATTATTATTATTATAGAAAAATGCTACTCAATAGCTATAAAGTTTCAGTGTTAAAACACCATCATCAGGCAGTAAAATGTGGTTAATCTATTTTGTAATATATAGATAAGGAGATTTAAAAAGATGTAAAATAAAAAAATAAACAAATAAAAACATAAGAATAAAGAGGTCAGCCAATGAGATGAATTAAGTGGAGTGGGAGGTTATAACATTTTAAAAAATGGTGTGTGTACAATTCATAGACAGTAGTGTATCAATGTTTTGCCACTGAAAACTAGACATGTCAAAAATTTTAAACTGGAAAAAGAAAAAGTAGAACAAAGAAAAAAAGAAAAAGGAAGAAAACAGAAGAAACAAAATAGAAGAGGAAGAGAAAGGGAAAGATTAGCAAAGAAAAATTCTAACATTGGAAAAAATAAAATAAATTAAAATAAAGAAAATAACATCAAAACCAACATGAACGAGAAAAACAATAAAAAGATAAAAATAAAAACCAAGTATTCTTCTTCTTCTATGTGCCCTGTCCCTTCAGGACGTAGAAGATATAAATAAAGATAAATTCTTATGGGGATTTGTTTGTAAGTACAAATAAAAAAAAATGATAGTAATTATAAAAATTGCCAATTCAATAAGCTAAATTTTTTAAAGTTAAAAAATGTGAAAATAGTGATATAAATTTGAGATAATTTCATATGTATTTAAGGCCATGGAGGATTCTAAGTTTACAAAAATTAGAGATTTCATTACATTGGTTCAATAAGTTAGTTTTTGAGAGTTTTATGATGTGGATTTTTTCTTGTAAGCAAAGGAAACATATTTCACTTAACAATTTACATTGAATTAATATTTTCCATTTAACTGTAGAAGTTTTATTTGATTTTTAATATTTGAAAGTTTCTTTACTGGTTTTTCTTTTGCCCTCTTTTTCTACCTTGTCTCTTCTTGGATCTGTTTTCTTTTTTTTTCCTGATTTAAAATTTTTGACATATCATTGAAAAACTACTGTCTATGGGTTGTACACACACCATTCTTTAAAATGTTATAACCTCCCACCCCGCTTGATTCATTTCATTGGCTGAAATGAATCAAGACGTATTCTTATGTCTTAATTTATTTTTTTTATTTTATATTTTTTAAAAATCTCCTTATCTACATAAATTACAAAATAAATTAACCACATTTTACATCATTTTGATGATGCTGCTTTAACACCGAAACTTTGTAGCTATTGTGTTGCAATATGCTATAATAATAATAACAATTAAATGCCAGGAAGAACAGCATGCTGTTTCTAAATTTCTGACCACATGAATTGTGTAATGGTGACCAACTGACCCTACTATACTGTGCCATCAACAAAAACACAAACAAACAATATGCATGTGTGAAATTAAGAATATAAAATGTGGGGAAATGTATGTGCGTTAATATATATATATATATATATATATATATATATAATCTAATCATATGATATTAAGCTCTATAATATTGATTATATTGAGCACTGTTCATAATAAAATAAATGTCGGGGCACTCAAAATAGTAAAACCTTGAGTCCTCTTCACATGGAAATATATATATATATATATATATATATATATTAGGTCCTTGAATAAGTTCTTACTGTTTTCCAACAGATGGCATTATCGGAACTGCGTGCATGTAATTTCAAATGGTAAGACATCTATTAGAAAATACTATATGCATTCTTGAAATTCAGTGCATTTCATTTTGCGGAAATGTAAACATCTTTGTTTTTCATAGCATTAAACATGTCAGATTTTGTGCCAAGGAAAGTTTATATAAGGGGAATTTTACTGCACTACTTTATTCAAAACACATCTTGGCATGGGACACACAATTCTTGTTGAGACTTACAATGCTTTGTTGGAAACAACATGCAGAGAATGGTTTAGACACATAAAAAAAATAATGATTTTGATGTTGAAGATAAAGAACACTCTGGAGCATCCAAAAAGTTTGAAGACAAAGAATTCGAAGTATTACTTCATGAAGACTCATGTCTGCCACACGCTGAATTCACAGAATTATTAGGAGTCAATCACACAACAGTTTCAAAATGTTTGACAGCATTAGGAATGATTCAAAAACAAGGACATTGGGTTTCCACACGAGTTGAAAACAAGAGACCTCAAATGGCATCTTGTCATGTGAGAACAGCGGCATCATTGGCAGAAAAGTGACTGGTGATGAAAAGGAGATACACTGTGATAACTCTTAGCATAAAAGATCATGGAGTAAGCCCAGTCATGCATAAACATCGACAACAAAGACAGATATCGATGGTTTAAATGTTTTGCTTTGCTTTTGGTAGAAACAACAGGGTATAGTTTATCATTAGCTGTTCAAACCAACCAAAACCATCACAGGAGACCATTACCAACCACAATTGGTGTGTTTGAGCAAAGAGTTAAAGAAAAAACACTAGTTATAAGAGCAGAGACATTACAAAGGGATTTTGCAACATAACAACACTAAACATGTTGCAAAACGGGTGAAAACCTACTTGGAAAGACTTAAATGGGAAGTGCTAACCTACTTGTTGCATTCGCCAAATAGTGCATTGTTAGCCTCCTTTTGCAGAATCACATTTATGCTGCTTCAAGTCTCTTTTTCATCTTTGTCATGATTTTCCTGCATTCAATTTTCCTCTATCACTTGCCTTCAATATTTCCTGGCAATGTCAAATTTTCTTCATCATGTACACTAGAAATTTCAACTCTGTCTTTGAAGTTTATTATTTTTGTTTCTATTTTGTTTAAAATTTTCAGTCCCTGCTATTCTTAGCATCCTTCTGTAGAACCACCTTTCTGCTACATCAGGTCTCTGCTTCATCTTTAAATAGATTGTCCAATATACACTACCATATAGAAGAGCTGATATTATATAACAGTTCAGTCTTATTTACTTTCTAATGAAATTTTCCTCTTTCTTAATACTTTGTTTAACTTTTGTGAGGCCTCTTTCATCATCCCATTTCATCATCATTTTCAGTTTGCAGTGGCATTCAAATTAGTTGACACTTTTGTTTATATAATGGAAAATGTGTAATTTGAACATTTACAAGTAGTTTTTCAAACATCACCTTTTATCTGGATTTGATCAAAAATATAAAAGTAAGTTTTTAGTTATTTCACAAGACTATTGTCCTTATTTTTTTATTATGGCAATATTTCAGATGTAGTTTCTTAAAGTCTTCTTCAGATGTCTGTGATCTGGTTAATTTTCAGAGAATTTAAAACTGAATCCTTTATTTAATCTCTACAAGTAGATTGTTCTCATTGAACTCTAGAAGTATAAAGACTGAACTCTCTCTTTCAAGGTTACTGACATTGATAGACATTTGAAGAAGGCTGGAGAGTTCAAAAACCAAAGTGGTGTGATAAAAACAACAAAAATGAGAGAATTAATCTGAAAGCAAATAACATAAAAACATTAAATCTCCTAATTCAAGAGACTCAGATATTAAATTTTTCATGAAGTATATTTATGTAGAAGAAAAATTTTGAATCATAATTAAATATATAATCTTCTTTTATGCTGAGGTACTGGTTATCCTGTAAATATACAATGTATAGACACTTACTAAAGAGAAACTCTGGTTCTTAAGTGATGGTTAATGAAATGTTTTCATCAAAAAAAAGAAATGGTAGTTAAATTTACAAAATAAAAGTTTCACTTCATTTGAAGTTTTCCAAATATTGAGAAAAAAAGATTCTTCCAAAGCCGAGAAAATATCCAGACATTTTTCTTTCCATTGCAGACAATTCTGACACATTTACAAAAGATATGATAATTGATGTTTATTAGAACTTTTATTCTTTATTAAAGAGCATTTAATTAACTTTCAGTCACAAATGATAATTACTGCTGCTCAAAAAATGTGGAGGCATTTTAGTGAACAAAGTATACCAAATTCTAATTAAATAGAACAGATACTACACACCAATCAAGAAACTGTAACTGACATTTTCTCATTTTTTCTCACTTTTATTTCTCATTTGTAAAATGAATTTTTAAGTTGATCACCCTGGAGACTGACCAGCTGGGTAATGCAACTAGGAGATATACAAAATTTGAGATATACAACATGAAAATGCCAGAAATGAAAAGGAATTCCTTCAGGCATGAAACTGCTAGAAATGAAAAGGATTGCTTTGGGCAACAAACTGCTAAAAATAAAAAAGGATTGCTTTGAGCATGAAACTGCTAGAAATAAAAAAAAGGATTGCTTTGGGCATGAAACAGCTAGAAATGAAAAGGATCACTTAGGGCATGCAACTGATAGAAATCAAAAAAAGATTGCTATAGGGCATGAAATAGTGAGAAATGAAAAGAACCACTTCAGGCATGAAACTGATAGAAATCAAAAAGGATTGCTTTAGGCATGAAACTGGTAGAAATGAAAAGGATTGCTTCAGTCATGAAACTGCTAGAAATGAAAAGGATTGCTTCAGTCATGAAGCTACTAGAAATGAATAGAATTGTATCAGTCATGAAACTACTAGAAATGAAAAGGATTGCTTGGGCATGAAACTGCTAGAAATAAAAAAGGATTGCTTTGGGCATGAAACTGATAAAAATTAAAACTGATTGCTTCAGTCATGAAACTACTAAAAATGAAAAAGATTGCTTGTGCACGAAACTGCTAGAAATAAAAAAGGATTACTTTGGGCATAAAACTGCTAGAAATGAAAAGGATCACTTAGGGCATGCAACAAATAGAAATCAAAAAAAGGTTGGTTTAGGGCATGAAACAGTGAGAAATGAAAAGGATCACTTCAGGCATAAAACTGATAGAAATCAGAAAGGATTGCTTTGGGCATGAAACTGCTAGAAATGAAAAGGATTGCTTCAGTCATAAAACTACTAAAAATGAAAATAATCACTTTGGGCAAGAAACTGCTAGAAATAGAAAAAGGATTGCTTTGGGCATAAAATTGCTAGAAATGAAAAGGATTGCTTAGAGCATGCAACTGATAGAAATCAAAAAAAGGATAGCTTTGGGCATGAAACTGAGAGAAATCAAAAAGGATTGCTTTGGACATGAAACTACTAGAAAAGAAAAGGATTGCTTTAGGAATGAAATTGTTAAAAATGAAAAGAATCACTTAATGAATGAATCTGTCAATCGCAATGCAATGATTTATGTCTTTATCCACACTGTTTATGTGTGCATTAGTGCTAACGATATTGTTTGTATGAGCAGGTATCAGAACCAAATAGGAAGCCTTTCTGTTTAATCATTTGCACAGAAAAATGTAAGATCTCATGTATTAATACAAATTTTAAGAAACTGAGTTAGGAAGGTCATTCAAAATTACCAGAAGTCATCAACAAACTCAGTATGTCATTTTGGGTCAAATGAAGCAATTTCTACAAAAGTATATATTGATAATGAACTTGCAAAAAATGTTTTTCAACCTCACAAATGTGCGGACAGATAAAGTTAAATTTAATCACAAAAGGTCACAAGTCAAAAATTGGTCCAACAACTGTATTCTTAGAGTTAAATTAGTACGCTAGAGTAATGAAAGTAGAAAAAAGATGATAGAATAGGTAGTGCTTAATTTTAAAATATTCAAGTTTTCTAAAATGTTTTAAAATAAATTTTAAAGCATTTAAGAATGTTAAATTTCATTAAGGTGACCATCTTAAAATAGGCAGAACAAAAAGATTATACTTTAATTCCTATAAATCCTATAATCAAACATGATCTTAAATTCAATTTCCAGTAAGTCTCAGCTTTGCCAAAACAGAAGGAGAAGCTCACACATTTTATATGGATTTCTTGCTTTTCTTATAGTCTGATCTACATTCGTTGTTTTAAAGTTGGATCCAAAAAATATATTAAAAAATATATTTTTTATGTAATGTCATATTTTAAGTTATTTTCTCTCTCTCTCTCTCAAATAACGCCAGGTATCCTTGCTCATATATATATATGTGCGTATTTTTCTGAAATTCTGTCTTTGTCATTTTAATTTACTATTCTTACCCTTAACGATTGTGAGTTTCATCCCTCCTGCATGAAACCAGTTACCATAATCAATTGTCTGTGTGTGTCTATAGAACAATCCATCTTCTAATCAGTCACTTAAACACTGATCTAGCTATATTGTAATCAGTAGATATAAATCAGTTGAATGAGAAATCTTAAGTGCTTTACAAGCCAATTTTCTGTATCTTCCTTGTTTCCATTCTTGGCCTAAAATCTGCTTTGTTAAACTTCAATTGCATATCACAAATGAAACCTGAAACATTTATCTGAATAGATTTGACATTTACATCAAGATCAGCCACAAATAACTTCTTGTACTGCTTACAACTCTAACAGTTAATCTGGGCTTATCTTGCAGCTTTTATTTGTGAAATGAAAATGTATAAATTCTGCCTTATGTCTCAAACAAAATGAAAATCAATCATTAATTCAAAACAGTAGGAACCGTCCTAACTTTCCGTCTGATAATGTCTGCTAACGAGTCAGATCAGAAAATAGATATTCAATTGGAAATGAACTCAGGTGCTCTTTTATGCCAGGACCAAACTGCTAAGACTAAATAGCAACAATGTAGGGTTGTAAAGACCTGATTGGCATTGACACAACCTTTTTGAAAAAACAAAGGGCAGTAAAATATCAGCCATCATATTAACTACAGTATTTACATCATTTGGACTCTTGTCCTCATCTTTGTTGCCATTTGTACAACATTTTGGCCGTTGTACGCTTCAGCCTTCTTCAGGTGCTAGGAATTTCAAACCGAACCCTTTATTACAATCACTGGGGTATATCATCCTCATTCTTTGCGTAAATCCTCGATTAGAAGTCATGAGTTATCTTCCTCTAACCCTGCAAGTTACTTTTTTACTTGTCCTTAAGGACACATGGCCCTCCCAGTGGATATAGATGTTGGTTAGTTCCTGACTTGACTCTTAGAATCGTGAGTTCAATACCAGGCTACATCAGTGGTGAACAAGTAACCAGATGACTGGCATTCTTTACATTTTCTAACTCTCTTTTTCACACCACACTAATTAATTTTCCTCCTCATTTCTCATTACTTGTTGGCAATGAAAAAACGAGGAACAAAAATATCATTTCCGTTTTCATTCACACTCAAGGGCAAACTTTCACCTTCTACTCTTGTGCACATATAAGCAACACCAGACTTGTCTTTTCTTCACAAATTCATTTCATCTGACTTTAACAAAACTAAACTCTTAAACAAACATTTAAAAGAAAAACTTTATGCAGAACTTTTAAACATAAACGTTACTTCAAAACAACAAAATGTCATTCTCCTTGTTAAATAAATTTATATTTATTAATACAAACAAGACCCTTTTATTTTTTGTTCAACCTTCTGTAAAAATTAATAACACTACAGTGAGATTTCAACTGGACATGGGTAGCAATATTACAATTATAGATTAACAAACTTGGATTAGAATTTGCAAGGTTAACTTGTAAAAAACCCATCAAAGTTGCAAGGGAAATATCAGGGAGGAAATTAATTTTTCTTTGGAGAAGTATGTATAACATTACTCTTGCAGTTAAAACTAACAAAGCAAATGTTAACTTATTAAAAAATTCCATCTCAAATTGACTAAGCATCAACTGGCAAGAATTACTTGAACTGTAGAATTGGCTGATTAATTTATTTTGTAGAAAAGTTCACTGTTCTTCAGAGGAAAAATTGCAGCTAAACAAAGAAACACTAAATAAGCTAAAAGATAAATACCCAAATATTTTCTCAGAAAAGTTGGAAAAATGTACAAAGTCAAATTAATTTTTTGAAGTAAAAGAAAATATAATACCAGTTTTAAAGCCTAAAAGAAAGATCCTTTCTCTGCATTAGAATCCATTAACACCAAACTGAATTGGTTAGTAAACTGTAGAGTTATTGAAAATATAGATTATTCTGAATGGGCCACACCAGTGGTTTATATTAGAAAGAAAAATGATTAGATTCATTTATGTGCAGATTTTCAACTGAGTTGTATGACTGCTGTTTCCCAGATGTATATCATCCCCAACCAACACCAGAGGATATTTTTGCCAAATTAAATAGTGGTAATATTTTTTTCAAAACTAACCTGTCTGAGGAATATCTTCATATTGAAGTGGATGAATAATGTCTGAAGTATTTAACTATTAATGCACAAAAGAATTCTACAAGTTTAAAAGTAGTGCCAGTCATTATCCAGCAAATAATGTATATGATGTTGGCTGAACTAGATAAAACTGTTGCTTACACAGAAAAGACATCATTATTAAAACTGCTATGAAAATACTGTATGCAAAACTGATTAAACAAGCATTTCAGAGACAGCATGATTAGTGCTTCAAAATCAGTAAACACAAACATCAGTTCTTTATAGACAAAATTAAATACTTTAGTCAGATAACTGACAAAAAAGGAAGAAGATCAGAGATTTTTTAAGTCAAGACTATTTCTTGAACCATGATTTGCCTTGTGTCTTATGAATTGCATTTGGGCTTCATTTATTGACAAAGCATTAAAAGAAGGAATTATTATTTGCTTACGATGATTGCCTATTAACCCTTTTAAACTCTTAACTTTTTTGCAATTATGTTTTTAAATTTTTTTTTATTTTTATGTTCTTATTCTGACAAAACCTCATGCAGAATATTTTCTTTCTTTAAAATTACTTGACTGTATAAATTGGCTGCATAATTACATTCATGAAATGAAAACAAAACCTTTGATTTATTTTCACTAAATGTTTAAAATGAATGATTTGCAAGATTTTTTCCTTTTCATTTTTAATGGTTTATCATATTGGGAGTTTGCAAAAATTAACATTGGACAAATCTGTTTGTTTATGATTTAAATATAAGGTAATGGTTTCATAAATTGAGATAGTCTCAGGACTTTCACACAATACAAGGACCAAGAGCCACTCAAGGCTAAGGTAATGATTGACTCTTGAATTGAGAAAGCATGCATGCAGGAGTTTGTTTCACAAAGCAGTGGTTCTTGAGAAAAATCAGAGATAAACTTTCTTCTTACAATTGTAGTAAACAAAAGATAATGTGACATGATTTGTGTCTCTGTTGACAAAGCATGTCATATCGTAGCTGTAAACAAAGATAGAAATTGTGCAGTGATTGGCTTGCAATGTTGTGTCTGTGTGAACAAGGCAGCAGAGTGGTAATTAAGTCATCCCTCATCGTATAGCATAAATGACCTTGATCTCTATCAAGGCAAAAGAGTGAGGATTACACTGTTCCATCCCAGACATGACAGCCCTAATCCATTTTTGGTCAGATTAGACCAAAGAGTCTAATTCTTGTAAAGAAAAAACATGACAGAAGGTTTTATGTACTTTGTGGGAAAATGAATGAGCTAACCACTGTAAAATAACAATAGAATAACAACACTTACCAGCGTAAGGGTCCCAGCAAGCATCCAGCTGGCAGACAAAAATAAAGCAGGTTGTAACTCAATACAAACCCTGGAAACTAAAACCAGAATCAAGCTAGTATTTATACAGAAATGCTTCCACTCATTTACCAGCAGCCAATCACAGCCCAAGCAATGGACAATCTCACTTGTGCACAATGAGATGCTCCAGGGCACCATAAATCATTCTCTTTCTCAAGGTGGATTATTATGGTCTCGGATTGTTCCACAACTGAGTGCTTATCTTAACAACAGAATTGTTCTACAACCACTTTTCAAACATTGTCAGCAATGGGTCATATATCTAAATTAGCTAATGACCCGAGTGAAGGCTGTGATTTGACTTGAAAAAAGACAAGCTCCATGAGGTTAACTTGCCCAAAACTTTCTATGCCTCTGTGGCATTTAACCCAGATACATAGAGTGAACTGGTGAGGTTCTCAGCTTTGTAGTGGCATTACAACCACACCCAGTCATGGGACTGATGATGATGAGTGATTTTGATTTTAGATAAAATTGAAGTGACTTCCAAGTTAACAAGATGAGTCATATTAAAATGATATGTTCTCTGATTGCTTTTAATATAAAGTCATTAGTAAAATTATAGTGCAAATAATTTTCCAATTTTTTTTAATTAGAAAATATATAAAACAAAAAATACTCTAAAAAAATATGTGCTTGATCAGCCATAGCAAAATTCAAGAGTATCCATCCCTAATCATTTAGAAAGACATAGATTTTTATTAGCATGCAGTATGGAAACATGGCAATGAAAATGAAATACAAATGCAAAAAATATGAGTAATAAAACTCAAGTACTTAGATGTTAACAAATGATGCAATATTAATGTCACCTGACAAGTTAGAAAATAGTGACTGAATGAGAAAAAAAATAATTGAAATGCAACATAGACCTGAAAAAGGTCAGAAAAGGGTTTTAATTAAAATGTAGCAATTGAAACAACAAAGGTGAGGATTCTTTCAAATGTGCAACAATTCTCAGGAACAAAGATGAAATCAATTACACGATGCAATGATTTGTGTAGATACGAAAGCATTGTGCTCTAAATTGTGAATTTCATTGTTCAATTTCAGGTAAAGTCAAACGAATCCTGAGAACAACGGTAGGTAACAGGAAATCAATTTTCAGATGTATCAAGGAAAAGAAGCCAAGAAACGAAGTATGCAAAAAGAATATCTGATGACAGCCAAAGACGATAAACATTGTTACTAAAGATTTTGTATAGATTTTTACCGATTCCTTAAATACAAAAGAATTCAGGGTTTGACTGAAAGAAAGCTAACTGATTCATTACAGAATTTGAAATTATTATCAGCATAAAAAGACTATTTCAAAATTAGGAAATCCTACAGATGCATTTCTTAAAGGACAAAATCTTTGAATAAAAAGCAGAAAATTATTCATGCAGAAAAGGTAAGTAAACTGATATTCACAAATCATAAAAGAATTTTTTTTCTTATCTCATATAAATCTTAAAGAAATTTCAGAAAAAAAAAACACTATTATTGGCAATCAATGTATGATTAAAAAGAAACTGTTGTAGATATTTTTTCATAGTTTAATGACTATTTACATGAGCTGAAAAATAAATTGTTATGAATAAAATAGGAATAAATATCAAACATTTAGCAAATCTCCACCCTCATGACACTGCGATGTCAATCAAATATTGATTACCAATAAATGTCTTTTCTGGGGAAAATAAGCAAGTTTTTAACAGTTTCTTTGATTTTCTTGTCTTAAAATTTGTTTTCTAGAAAACATTTATTTATGTGTTAAAGAATGGAGGAAGGTAGCAAAGACATCAGGTTATTACCTGAATTTTGACTTTAAATTTTATTAATTTTCAATTAACATAATCAAAGGGAAACTGGTGTTAGGTTAAGTGAAGAAAATTTAAGGAAAAGTAAATATATTATTTCCAAAATAAAGTTTTTTTCATCATTAGTCTTACAGAGTATACACATGTATAATGTTTGGTTTAAGATCAATGAACATTTATGTTTTATCTCTACATTTCAAACCATTTCCATTAAATATTTTATATATAAATTGAGTATTTTGCAGCTTTCACAAATGGTCTGAAATCATTAAAGAACTTTTGTTGGCCTCTATTAAACTTGTATAAATTAAAACTTTATCAAATACACCCTTTATATATATATTTCATGACTTTATTCGAGAGACCACTTGGATTGCTATTCTTACTGTTCCTATTGAGAATTATGCCACAGAGGAGTCTTCGGTTGAAGCCATCATTAATGCTTTTGAATCTTCTCACAAATATCAATCTTCTCCTTGTTTCACACCAGCCTGTTCAGTCACTATGACACATAGGAATCACTTTTTCAAGGTGTACCAGAGTGATAATTCCAATCACAACAGACGCTGATTTGTGTCTGCTCACAATAATTGTAAACATACCATCAAAGAGACTAAGTCTTTGTTTGCTGATAGAATAGGCACCGTATAGCCTCTAACATGTTTGGTTCTCATAACTGCTGGCGGCTCTGTAATAGTGCTGAATAAGACTAAGCCTTCTATTCCTTTTCTCTTCACCCAATTTGAGGTGTCAACGTCTCCTGCAGATAAAGCAGAATGTTTTATTTGTAAACTAGCAGTATAGCCCGGCGTTGCTTCGGGTGTAATGAAAGCTTTAAAACTAATCCATGATTCTGTAGCTCAGATTCAGCCTAAAGAATATTTGTGTGAAGTTTGGTGAGAATCGGATAGAAATTGTGTATTTGTATAAAGGACATACAGACAGATAAACAGACACACACACAAACGTCTTGCCTTTTATATATATATATATATATATATATATATATATATATATATATATATATATTATCATTTTCTGCACTATTGTAAGAACTGTAACCTTGAAACTTATGAATATTGTTTCTTATGTCTTTGTCTATGAGTGTATCAAATTTGATTAAAATCGGACCACTCCTTCTATTATTGATTTTTGATATTTATTGGGGGTACCTCAATACAAAATCTAGCTAAGAATACTCGCAAATGCTTATAGTACAACTGTGTAAATTTTCAAGAAAATTGGTTCAGCCATTTCAGTGTCTATAGGTAACGCACACACACACACACATACACATACATACATATACATACACAGACAAAGTTCCATTTATAAATAAATTGAGATTCTTCTCTTCTTGACTCATCTGGAGTATCTTTGTCTGACTTTCTAAAATCTTGTTTATCTCATTATTTTCTCTTTGAGTTAAATGTGCTATCAATTTTAGTTGTTGCCATTGTTGAAATGACACCATTTCTGTTATTTGATACAGATCTTTGTTTAAAATTCCATAACGCCAGCCACAGCTTTCAAAAAAAGATAAGCCTCATTAAGAGTTCCAGGCTTCATTCACTCAAATTTGTCTTCAACCAGTTTAGATATTTCGGAATGAGTCTGATATCATGCAAGGCATACACATGAAAACCTTGATCTAACAAATCTATTTAAGGACATGAAGAGTTTTTATGTTAATGAATTTCATTTAAGTGAAGAGTAGATTCTGATCTTTTTGTGCCTCATCAAACCTTCAGTCAGAAAACTGATCATACTTAAAGTAGCAAAGAATAACAACTGATAGATGACAATTCCTTTAGGGAATTAAAGTGTCACTATTCTTTCATATTAAAATGCCTGTATGAGTTGCACTCTGATGATTCATTGTGAATTTATCTACAGGCAATAACAGATGAAGAACATCACTTTGCAGTAACCAACCATTGATAATGACACATATCAAAAGTGATACCCATAACAAGCCAAGAAAGTGTGCTCAGATCTTGGTCAATTGGGTGCCAATGATTTTAATTTAACTTGAGATCGCAAAAGTTTTGTTGATGAAATCACAGTAAACAATTTAGCCTTTTTAAAAGAAACATTTATCATTTACCTTTAGAATAATTTAAATTTATCACTTAAGACATCAAAATATATAGTTCTTGTGTTTTATTTGAACTTTTAATATTTCCAATTTCATTTTCATTATAAAACAGAAATAGTATCTTGGTGTGAAATTGACAAAAAATATCACTATTAAAAATTTTAGCACAATTTTAATTTGATACTTTCCTCTGTGATATTGTTGTTCATAACAATGAAGATATTGATGATAAAAATTATTTTATGAATAATTTAGCTTATCCAAGATATTTTAAAAAGATATGTTGAATTTTTATTTTACTGTCTTTCATAAACAGAAAATAAAAATCAAACGTTTTGCACCATGAAATTAATGAAAAATTTTATTAAAAATTTCATATAAAATTAATGTCATAATTAAATTCGGTAAATTTAATTTGGTAATTTAAAACTGTTCATTAAAAATAATCCAAAATATAAAAGAGTCTCACTTTGGTTTTCTTCCTACATATTTGTGCTGTAGTCAGACATTTTTAAACTGTGAAACTCACTAAAAATATGTATTAAGAATTTTGTCTCATACTCAATATTTTTCATTGTAAGAATGAGTAGAATTGGTTATAAAATTTATTTTTTATGAATAATTTTTGTTCTTTTCAATTTGTTTAAAAATGCAAGTTGAATTTTAATTTTACCATCTTTCATAAATACGAAAATATTTAACTTTTATTCTGTGAAATTAATGAAGATTGTAACTATTAGGAATTTTGTCACATAAAGTTCATTTCATAATTAATTCAATAAATTTAACTTGAGACTTTACAATTGTTATTAAAAATATACCATAAAAATCTTCTATTTTATTAAAATGAAGGGTTATTAACATATAATTTAGATAACTTTAAAGCTGAATTAATCTGCATTTGCAATGATTTTAAATTGCTACTTACTTTCCATCTTGATTTCATTTCCTGAACAATAAAACATCCAAATTTGAATAATAAATTTCTACATCCTGAAGTTTCCAAAATCATGCATCTGCCTCTAAAAGATGACCAATTCTTACAATCATATAACCTTAATGGATATGTACAACATATACTGCAACCAGAAATAAATATTTCTTTAAAAATTACTACAGATTAAGCATTCCAAGTCACAAATATAAAATATATATAAGTAATAATATTGCCCTATAGTGCTTGAGGTCGCAAAATAGAGCTATTAATTATATATCAATAAAATATACATATTATCTCTCAAAGGTAGCACAACTCAGAGTTTCATGTACAACACAATCTTCAGGTGCTGAGTATAAACTGACAGTTACATAATTTAAATTCTAATAAAAATATCTAACTAACATAATGTTAGCACAGTACATATATAATAGAGGTATCAGAGATTTTTTTTATTTAAAAAATTTATTTTGGAGATAAAATAAAGGGTGTGTGTATTATATATATATATATATATATATATATATATATATATATAATTCCAAACAGAAATTGGCATGTAGGTAAAATCCAAAGGAAGATCCTAATAATATAAATATTAAAACTGATCCAGCCACAAAAATATTTAATCAGATTCAGTCAGTTAAGTGCCATATGTGATACATGCTTGGGCAATCATGTCTTGAAAGAGACGTGACTGACTGGGCAGAAGATTATCCCGCAGTAGGTTGCCATTGCTTTCTGTGGTAGACTGGTTGCCGACCAAGGCTACAGAACCCAGTCTGTTCTATTATTTAACCCATAACTGGAGGGAAGAGATGGATTAATACCTTTCCCAAGGGCATTTGCGCGTAAGTGAATGCAAGAAATTCGACTGGAATTCGAACTCGGCTTCCCAATTTCTCATTCCAAGCCGATATCCACTGTACCACAATGCACATTCTCTTACTGATTACTTGTTCTATATAAAAAATAAGATAGAAATATCAAAATTTACATTAAAAATAATTTAGATCAACATATTTGAACATATATTTATTTTTATGCCTACGTGTAGCCATCAATTCATTTCTCTTGTTTAATAAGCTAGGCTTATTTAAGTCACTATTTACATTATTCGGACTTTTAACTTACAGTGGCCAAAACATCATACAAATGGCAACAAAGATGTGGACAATAGTCGAGTAATGTAAATAATGTAAATACTACCTCATTTCAGAAATATATACAAATACTGGTCACTTAAGTATTTTAAGATAACTAAATTTTCAATACAACATAGATTACATCTATTGCCTTTCCCATTGTAAGATTTGGTTTTTGCTACATTATCCCACATAAAAAAGCATGTATTATCATCATTCTTTAATCCCCAGAAATGCTTTGAGAGAGCAGTGCTGTTCATTTATCTTACATTGCCTAAAGTCATTTGATGATCATAAACAAAATTTCCAAGGATTTTCAGGTGGAACTAAAATAAAATTCAAAATTGTTACCAGAATATATGCTAGCTCAGTATACAAAATTATCAGTCATTCATTGACCATTTAAGGGCAGATCATATTTTTTCAGGCATTTGCATTTATGTTTTTAAAAATTAACTTTGTTGTCTACGTTAGACATGCATCTGTTTAATATAATGTTATTATTTTGGGATACTAATTTAACAATGTTATTAATGTCTATTGAACAGGTTAAGAGGCTCATCCCTTGTTCCCTGTGTAGGATGTGGTTTCCGGCTTTATCTTTTCCAATCTTTTCACTATTATGTAGCCCCTGCACATCAGTGGCATTACCGCCTTGCTCAGGATGATATGATTAAAAAAAAAAAACACAGCTATAGCTCATCTTAACATTATTTTTGTTACAAATATTTTGGTATAGGTGAACGATTGAAAGTGCTTATGAATTAAATTTATGATAATTCTTGCATTATTCATTTGGACATTATCTCTACCAGACATGAGTTGACAAATTGACTAACTTCAAGCTCAGAAGGGTATAAAAAGAATCAAGATGGATACATAAATACATTTGAAGCTAGTTTTTAAATGTTATGTTTTGGACATGTCTATTCATCTATATCTAAAAAAAACATTTTCAGTAAAAACATATATACACACCTATACCAGAGAAGGTGTTAACTTTTATGAAATTGAATGAACTTTTTTTAATATTTGTGGTCTAGAGTGATTAATCTATAGAAATATTTAAAAATAATTTGAATAAATGATTATTTGTAGTTGCAAAACCTATAGTCAGTCAGTTAAGTGCCATACGTGAAACACACTTGGACGATCATGTCTCGAAAGAGATATGACTGACTGGGCAGAAGATTATCCCGCAGTAGGTTGCCATTGCTTTCTGCGGTAGACTGGTTGCCAGCCAAGGCTATAGAACCCAATCTGTCCTGTTATTTAATACATAACTGAAAGGAAGAGACAGATTAATACCTTTCCCAAGGGTATTTGCACGTAAGTGAATGGAATGAATTCAACTGGAATTCGAACTCGGCTCTCCGATTTCTTGTTCCGAGCCGATATCCACTGGACCTACCATGCACTTATAGCACAATGCCAATGAAACCTTTAAATCTTTGATTCTGAAGTTCAAATCATTCAACTCTTAAAATCAAACTTCATACATCTTTTAGACTCAATCATTTTTATTTAATAGTAGTTTAGTTAAAATCTTTTAATTTCAGTAGCCTAAAATATTTCTCAAAATGGTGAAAAACTTTGTGAAACAGGTTGCTAGGGTAACTATAAGCAAAATAAACTTCCTATATTTTAATCTTTCACAAGAGCAGGATGAGAGCAAAGAAGAGTTTTGCTAAAGGTAATAAGAGAGAAAAAAACACACTGTTGTCTGGAAAAGGCATTTCCAATCTGCTTAAAAAAGCAAACAGTGATTATTAAAGAAAAAGTACAAAGCAAAAATTTACCCTCAGTATTTGGTTACCATCAAGTTTATTATCTTATCATTTGCCATCAAGTGCATCAACTTCATCATCTGCCATCAAGTACATCACCTTAATCATTTGTCATCAAATGTATAACCTTGGTCATTTGAGGATAAGTGGAGGTCATTTGCCAGTAAGTGTATTATCTCATCATTTGCCATCAAGAGTATCACCTTAGTCATTCGTCATTGTGTGTATCACCATAGTCATTTGCCATCGAGTGTATCCCCTTAATCGCTTGCCATTGAGTCTATCACCTTAATTATTTGCCGTCAAATGTACCACCTTAATCATTTGCAATCGAGTGTATCACCTTAATCATTTGCAATCGAGTGTATCACCTTAATCATTTGCAATCGAGTGCATCACCTTAATCAATTGCCCTCGATTGTATCAGCTTAATCATTGACCATCAAGTGCATTACCCAGGTTATTCGCCATCAACTGCATTACCCAGGTCATTTGCTGTCAAATGCATTACCCAGGTCATTTGCAAACCAAGTGCTTTACCTAAATCATTTGCCACCAAGTGCATTACCCAGATCATTTGCTATCAAGTGCATTACCCAGGTCATTTGCCATCAGGCGCGTTACCCAGGTCATTTGCCATCAAGTGCATTACCCAAGTCATCTGCCATCAGGTCTTTCTCAACCAAAACAAAGAAATAAAAATAAAACCTCAGTTTCTGTGTAAAATGATGAGTTGGCATATTTTCTACAAAAAGATAGGACTATCAATTGATAATTTGTGTTACAATATTTATCAACAAAATTTTATGTCACCCATTACAAATGAGGGTTAACTTAATACATACAATATTTTTTAGCTCAAACATCACTGCTTCATAATCAACCCACCCTCATCTTTGGAAAAAAAAACAATGCACTTATTAAGAAGAAGAGTTGAAATTTATCCTTCAAAGACAGCACATGAACTTTTAAGTCCATCTTCATAATTTAATCAATTGATCCATTGTTTAGCACAAACTAGGAGCAACATGCCCAGAATTAGTATGAGGAGCCTTTTGCAGACTTTCAATGAATGGTGTAAACCCCCGCTCCTGTTTGTCTGAAATGAGCCCAAGAGACATTGTAAAGAAGTCTCATTGTAGACAAGTCCCTACATATATCACATATCAGGTAACTGTAGATAGCTATCAAGATGGCATGGTCCGGCATCCCTCCAAAGCTCTTCTAAACACTTCTAGAATAAAACCTATGTCAGTTTACTGTATTTGAGTGGGCTACAGAAAGTTCCACATGACAATCTTTTGGTAAATCAGTGTATATCTTTAATTAGAATTCAAGAATTCTAACAGATATGTTATAGAATATTGGATAAAAAAGAATTCTCTCTGTTCCACAGTCAAATGCTTTTGTACGAGACATTAAATTAAACCCACTGATTCCTCATACATGCTCAGATATGTACATATGTATATATTAAATTAATATTATATTATAAATGTATATAATATATCCCTATTCAAAGTTTGAAGCAACAGAAATTTGGTTCTACAGAAGAATGTTGAGAGCATGCAAGCAATGATAAATGGAAACAAAAAGGACACTTGTGATGAGCATCAGAAAGAGATAATTATAATTTCTGAAGCATCTAATGAAGAAAGAGGGCTTATAAAATTGGACACTCACAGGATATATTGAAGGTTAGAGTAACAGATGAAAGTCATGCATAATTTAACTAATTGTGTAAATGGTTGTTAAAGCAGGAATTAGGAGAGACAGCAAAAGACAAACTTTACAAAGAGCAACAAATGACAGGAAATTGTGGAGAACCATGATTACCAAAGTCTCGCATGGCGCATTGAAGAAGCAGCATATGCTCATATTCACATTCAATAAAAGTTTAGATGTTGATGGGAAATAACTAAATAAATACATTTGTTTTTATATTTCAAACTTTTCTATCATTGGCTACTTTACAACATTGTTTTACACACAGTGAACAGCAATAATTTTTTGCAACATATTTTAGAAAATAACATTGTCATTTTCTGGAATGGTATTTAAAAGAAGGAAATCATACATAAAAATTGGTTTGCACATATAATAGTGTCTGCTAAAAGATGAAATTTCAAGGCATTAAAGAAACTTCAGAGAGTCTTTTTAGTTGCCTTTTCATGTTTTTCTTACGCTCAAATCTAAAGACAAATTTAACTGGAAGTTTTATTTGATCATCAAATAAAATCTCAACTCATATATTTTATAACCTTCATCACATCTGGCAATTTTCTTTTAATATTACCAAATGTGATTCCTTGTAAATTTGATACAACAAAAATTGCTAAAAGCTTTCGATCCTACTAAGATCCTCTTTGGAAATCTCAGATGAATGTCAGAATTGCTCAGCTATATATCAAAACCTTCCTCAAATCTCAAAAGCCCAAATGTTTCAGGGGATTCCTCTTTTGACAAAAATATTTGATTTGGCTGAAATTACTTTCTATAAAACACAAATGGTCAAGCAGCAGTGAAATTTTATTGGGATTTATTGAACATTAAAAGTCCAAAATGCTTCTTCTCTTCTAATAATTTGTTTAATAAGGAATTCTTTTACACTTGACTTGCAAGTAAAAAATACCACAACTAAACATAAAATTCAATTTGGATCAAAAGCTTTCAGGCTCTACTTTAAACTCGTGATATTTGCGCATACATCTTTTGAAATGCAAACTGCAATTCGATTTTGATAATTGCCAAATATAACAATTAAAACTTTTCTTTGAACAAATCTCGAAATAATTTTTGGCAATCAAAAAAGAGAGTTTAAGTTGCCGGCAGCATTCATTTCATAAATGATAATTAATTCTAAGAAGTTTCAAAAACATTGCTTTCCACTTTCTTTTTTTTTTTTAGTGCCTTGATAATTAGATAGACTTTTGTCACTTAACTGTGAAAGTCAACTTAAAATTGTATTATTCTCCAGCCACCTGCTCCCACTTAGGCAAAAGTAAACTGAAAAGAGACTTTCAGTCTGTTTAAATCTTGAATACATCAAGCAAAAGCTAAACAATAGATAAAGAGATAAAATTTGAGAATCAAAAGAATTAATTTTATTTTGGAGATGAATCTTTTATAAAATGGGAAATAAATAGCTGTGCTTTCTATTCAACAATGGAAGTGGGAGAAAGAAAATTTTTGGAGGGAATGGTTGCTAGGTTTTTCCTTTTCTAACTTTGAAATTTGTGAGGAAACCAAAGAAAACTGCTCTAAAATACATTTTTTCTTCAAGGTCTGAATAAAAGATGAAACAAGGAATTTTGGGAGACCTGCTTGTGCTTGCTGAAGAATATTAACCAAAGTGCACTTCCAGAATTTGTCCAAGATTGAAATATGTTTTGTGAATGAGAAAAGATATTTTAAAATATGAAGCAAGTAAAATGAAAGAAACATTTTTCTTTGAGGATCTATTCGGCTGACAAAACTAATTACTTCATGAAATGATAACATTTAGAATCTCTTTTTAAACAGTTTTTTTTTAAATAAATAGTAGAAAACATTTAATCATGAGCTCTAAAAGTTGTGCTGAAAGAAAATGAAGTCCCTTTTCATTCAAATGGCAGAACGTGAGAAAGTATCATTTTATCTCTAGCTGGTTTCGATCCATGTCACCACAATCAGACATCTTTATTTTTCATTTCTTCTTCAATTCATAATCATGGTATGAGTAACCTATTTGAAAAATTTGCTTTCCTCCTCTTAAAAGCTCAAGATAATCACCCAAAGGAAAATAACCTGACACAAAAAGAAAAGACATCCTATTTCTGTTTTCAATAATTTTAAGATTAAACTTATACAAACAGAATTTTTCTACATACACTCTTTTCAATGACAAAATAAGTTAAGAAGATATTTTTAACATTTTTATTGTTATAAAAAAAACGAGGAAATATTTCCAACTTTGGAACTCTCACATAAATCCAGCAAAGATTAAAAACTATAACAAAGCATCAGGCATAAGGCTTAAAGAATGTAACAAATTTGTGCCAAAGTGAATGTGTTGACCCTGACTGAAATTTGAACTTGACACACCAATTCCAGTTAAACATGAAAAGCCAAAACCTGCAAGAAATAACAGTTTAGAACTACTGTTTAAAAAGTTTTCATATAGCCAATGGTTTTTACTACAACTGTTTTAGATACCTTAACACTCCTTGTTTTACAGGTTGGTACAAAAAAAAAACATTAATAGAACTTTGTCTATCTGTCCTATTTTGCCCAATACAAAATAAGTTTCTTTTGATGCATTTTTAAAAAAACTTTTGAAACCCAAATATTTTTTTCATAATCAACTGGGATTTCCTTTGTAATGGATATCTGAACACATTTATAAATCTTTTTGAAGTTTAGAATTTCTAAAATCAAAAACATGTTCATGCCACATTCAGTGCCTAATTTAAGCTTCAGTAAATGCAAGAAGCAAAAATCAAGATATTTTTGCATTATTTATCGATTTTTTTATTAATAACCTATTAAGGTTCTTGAAGAACAAAAGGTCTCAAAGCAGAGTAATGAATGGAAAAATGTCTTGTGTGAAAAGTCGTATTTTCAATTCTGCAGCTTCTTTCCCCATGAAAATAATGTCTCATGTTTCTTACTTTTCTGTCGCTAATTCCATTGCAAATGTTCAGAGGATATCAAGTCTTTAGTTTCATCAGCTGAGACATGTGATAATAATTCCATGGAGTTTAATCACCTTCATTTCTCCCAGGTTTCAAAGAGAAGGAAAAGGTTCCACTCAGTTTTTTTCCAAGAACTGACACATTGTCAAACAAACTTCCATGTGGGTGCTTTCTAGACCACTACTATCTTAACTTGTACTGGCTAAAGTCCATCATTATCTGTCCACCTTATCTAGATGATCTTTATTTATTACTATCATCTCTTCTATTCATATCACACACTTTATTCTTCATTAACACTTTAACAGCAACTCTCTACCTTTGGTGGCTCTTGTGAATTGTATTGAAGAATTCTAGTATTTTTAAAAATCCTTCTAAATTTATCAGGATCATTTTCAAGACAGGATCTCAAGAATCAAGGTAATTCCTTTCCACCGCTCTTTTGTTCTTTTTTCATATTTTATTATTTCTGAATTTGACTGTTTATTGTTCATTGTTTTTCTTCTTAAAAACTTGTTTCTCTTAATTTTATTCAGGCTTCTTTTTTTCTTTCTTTTCTTCACTTATTCCTTCTCTTTATTTCTCTCTGATTCTCCTTTTCCCCTCTTTTGATTCTTTCACTTTTATCTCTTTCTTATTTTCACTCTTTTCATGCAGCTTTTTAATACTTTTTATTTGCCCCATCTTTCTCTTTCTCTCTCCCTTTCATCTAGAATTCCACTAAACTGTCTGCCATATTTTCCTCTGAATGACAAAGAAAAACAGAAAAACACTTTTGAAAAATTTGACACAGATAAAGGCAGACAAATACCTATAAAAAATCACCTAACAAATACTTATGTGCATACATATACATCTACAAAAAAGATAACAGACATCCACCAAATTTATTGATAATTCCACATTCATATAATACACATATTAAAAAGTATTTTACATTTTATACTTTTACTAGAACACCCATTCACCATCACTTTCAAATTGGCTGAGAGAATATAAATTTATATATTATAAAAATATCCAATTTATTTGTGAACAGATTTATTAGACAAAACCAATTCAAAACAATTGACAAACTTTTACCCACATTTTATTTCAATAGAATTTATTATAGTTAATAGATACAAGATATTGAAATGAAAAAGCACTAAAAGATTTGTGAAAATATCCTCATAAGAAAACAGATATCAGACGCTATCAATTTCATTTCTTAATCCAGTGTGTTGTCAAAGTCAGGATTGTTTTTTAGGATAGAAGAGAAAAAGTAGCGCATCACACAATAAGTTCCAGGCCTGACATATAGATGGTGCCACTAAAAAACATCTATGATTTTTATGAAGTATTAATCTTCAATTGGCATGTGACAAAATTTGGGCCCAATAGAATAATTAGTTTAGAAATTACAATTATTTAAGTGAAGCTACTGTTGCAAATTTTCAAAACAATGGAAAAATCTGAATTTCATGTGATAAAGCATTGCTTTTTGATGAGAAATAATACTGTTCAAGCAAAGCAATGGCTTGATAAGTGTTATTCAAACACTGCTCTATTGAAAACAACAGTTAAGAAGTGGTATGCTGACTTTAAACATGGTTGTACAGACACAAATAATGTTGAACACTCAGATTGTCCAAAATCAGCAGTTGTCCCGGAAAACAACAAAAAAATCCACAAACTTATTTTGGCTGATGAAATTGAAGTTGTGTGAGATAGCGGAGGGGTTGAAATATCAGAAGGTAGTGTATTCACCAATTTGCATGAACATTTGTCAATGAGAAAGCTGTGTTCAAAGTGAGTGCTTGCTTGCTCACAGTCAATCAAAAACAACAAAGAATTGAAAATTCAAAGCATTGTTTGCAATGGTTTCAATGTAACAAGAAGTTTTTGGATAAATATGTGACAATGAATAAAACATGGATCCACCACTTCATTTCAGAGTCAAATCAGCAGTCAGCTGAATGGACAGTATCAGGTGAAAGCCATCCAAAGCAACCAAAGATGCAAACATCAGCAGGCAAGGTTTTGGTCTCTGTATTTTGGGATGTGCAAGGTATTTTTGTCAATCGATTACATTAAGAAAGGAAGAACCATCAACAGCAAATATTATGAAGTATTATTGGTGCATTTAAAGGAAGAAATCACCAAAAAACAGCCACAATGAAGAAGAAAAATGTGATCTTTCACCAATGTAATTGCAACGATCACAAAGCTATATGAATTGCATTTTGAATTGCTTCTGCAGTCACCCTATTCTCCAATTCTGGTCCCTAGCAACTACTGTTTGCAGACCTCAAAAGGGTGCTCCAGGAAAAAGATTTGGCTCCAGTAAAGAAGTGATATCATAAACTGAGGCAAATTTTGAGGCAAAAGACAAATCATTCTACAAAAAGGGCATCACATTGTTAGAGAAGCATTGGAATCAGTGCATCACCCTAGGAGAAGACAATGTTGATGTATAAAGTCAAATTTTGCCTAAAAGTTGTTGTTTTATTTGTTAGGCCCAGGATTTATTGACTGATGTGTTAATGTTCATTTTGATTGACTAACATTCTTATCCAGTTTAGATCAAATTCGAATGAATTTTGTATTAGGTTGTTATAAAAATAATGACCACTCAGAGTATTGTGTTTTGAAAAACCATTTTACATGGTATTCACGATATATATTCAGTGAGTTTTGGTATACATAATAATTAATGTGTGTTCCTCTTTAATAATTTCTAACTAATTTTTAGACAGAAATATTCTTGAAGCATCGAAGCCCTTACTTATGAACATGACAAAACATGATTTTCATTTACTTTTCTTGCATGAGTTCAATCTTCAGCACAGTGCCTCCCTAACTTCTGCCAATATCAACAGAGCATGGGGAGGTGGGTCTATAAGTGATCAGACAGTTCAAAGGTAGTTCCAGTATTCCATACTGGTGATTAGAGCCTTGAAGATGAAGAAGATTGAGGACAGTCATGCAGTCTTGACAAACAAACAATTGCAAGCAGTTGTTGAGCAAAACCCATGTCCAAGTGTCAGAGAAATGTTTTAGACACTTGGTATCAGCATTGCAACAGTTTCACGCCATTTGCACAATATTGGCAAGGTGAAAAATCTTGATAAATTAGTTCTTCATGATCTCAATAAAAATCAAAACTTAGGCATTTTGAAGTGTGTTTGATGCTCTTTATATATAATACTAATGGTCCCTTTCTTGAGTGAATAGTTACTTGTGATGAAAAGTAGATGCTTAATAATAATAATCATCAATGATCAGGTCAATAGTTTGATCATGATGAGTTCTCCAAACAATTCCTAAAGCCAAAGTTGAATCAGCAAAAGAATGTGGTGACTGTCTCATGGTCTGCAATTGATGTTATTCACAACAACTTTCTGGAATCCAATCAGAACATTAATGCAGAGTATTGCTGCAATCAACTTGCAGAAATCCATACACACCTGCATAAAATGAGACCTGCATTGGTAAATCTATGTGGTCCAATTCTGATCAATGATAATGCATGGCCATATGTTGCAAGAATGACATTACAAAACTCACAGACTTGGAATATCAGAGTTTACCACATCCTCCATATTCTCATGATCTTTCACTCAATGATTATCATTTTTTTCATCACTTAAGCACATTTTTAAATGGTAAAACTTTTACGTCAAAACCAGAAGTGAAATCAGCTTTCAAAGATTTTATTGCATCACAGCCAATAACTTTTTATCAAGAAGGAATAAATAATTTCATCGATCGATGGCAGAGGTGCATAGATGCTCAAGGCTTATATTTTGAACAATTTGAACATTTCTACAGCTAATTTTTCAAGAATAAAATTATGTTTCTGAAATCGATCATTATTTTATAACAACCTAATATAAAGATGGATTTATATCACTATATATATTTAATCTGTATCCGGATGGCTTCAGTGGAGGTGCTTTGAATAAGGATGTAGTTTTGATTTGGGTAAGGATTATATAAGTACTTTTGTTTTGAATAAATGTTGCTCCAGTGACTGGAAATATCTTGGGTAAAGATGGCTTGTATAATTGGATATGGATCATTTCAATTACTGCATCTGAATCTTTTTTTGGGGGGTGATAGGAAAGGTTTCTTTGATTTCAGCATGGAAGTCAGACTATAAGCAATTACATTCTATAAACAACAAACATATAAAACAATGAGGTTATTTCTGACTGGCCAAACCAAAAATTCATCATCACAATTACAATGAAAATTATTTCCCAGTGACTCACACAAACTCTAAAAAAGGTTTTTATTAAGGGAGACAACTCATGCTCAACATAAACATGTTTACAAACAGGTTCAGTCACCAGATAAGTATTTTTGTTTTGTATACAGAAGTTTCAATTTCTGCATTACTATGTTTACCTTCAGTAACTGTAGAAATGTCTTTGTTAAAACATTTAACTTTAAGAAATACATATGAAAAGACCTAAAGAAGTATATAACTTTACATGAATATCCTGCATCAAGTAAAAAAAAGTTTCACTTGTTTAACAATAATATTCTTTAGCTGAGAGAGATTAGTTTGTACGAACATTTAGCCTTAGAAAATGTGATAGTTAAAGTATATCTTCATTTATCAAGGCAATTTGCTTTTTTTTCTTTTTTATAATCATATCACCCCAAGCAAGGCATTTTATTGCCACTTTTTTACAGGGGTTACATAGGAAGGAAAGTTAGGAGAAAGAGTGACAGGTTATAGGGGGTGTCAGGAAGAGAAGGATGAGAATACTGATGAGAGTGGAGTGGATGAAGAAAGAAACATGAGAGAAAGGATGCAGGTTAGTGAGATAGGAGATGACTATTGACTTTACATTTAAATTCTTGAAGATTATATCTGTTGGGGAAGCAAGTAAACAGAAGGGAATTTGACAGGCTTGAAGTGCGAGCAAGGAAGCTGCTGGAGTAGAATTTGCATTGACATTTTATTGGTTTCACAGTAAAAGGGTGGACCTAGTTGCTAATCTTGTCACTTGAATAAATTTATATATAGGGGGCACCAGTGAGCTAAGTTCATTTGAACAGAAGTTGTGAAAGTATTTGTAGAAGAGACACAGGGAAGCCACATTGTGCCGGTGAGAAAGTGACTGTATCCAAGCTGCCAAGTCAGGGTCTATCACATTACAGATTCTTTGTTGGATTTTGTCGAGGACACCTAGGTGGATAGCAGGAGCACCCATCCAGATATGGCAGCAGTATTCAATGCTTGATAAAACTTCGATAAACCCGGTAGCTTTTTTAACTTTTTTAAAAATAATGCTAATTTTTAATTCTATTAGATAATGCATTCCCTTATCTATGAACAAATTGAATATATTGCAGAGGATAATAAAAATATTTAGTTTGAAGAGAGAGGCAGAAAATGAATAGGAATATTTTGTTCATACATGTATTTTTTTTTTTAATCATTTCACCCCAAGCAAGGCAGTACCACCACTAATGTGCAGAGGGCTACATAAGAAAGTTAAAGTTTTAGGCAGGAGCAGAGTGAAGACAAAGACGAATTAGCTACAGGGGGTGAAAGAGAAAAGGCAAGAGAAGGAGGTGAACACAGGAGCGAAGGTAGAGAGTAAAAAAAGAACAAGATACATGGGTGATGTAGAAAGGGCTGGTAGTCAAGTGGATAAGAGATGGGAATTGACTTTTCATTTAAATTCCTAGGGGTTGTAGTCATCAGGAAAGCAAGTATATGGAAGGGAGTTCCACAGGCAGGAAGCACAAGAAAAGAAGCTGCTGGAAGTAGAATTGTCACCTGCATTTGGTTGATCTAATTGTAAAAGGGTGAAACCTTGTTGCCAGTCTGGTTGACCAAGTAAATTATTGTGGAGGGGGCACCAGTGCCCTAAGTTCATCATAGCAGAAGTCATGAAATTATTTATCGAAGACACAGAGAGAAACCATGTACCGATGATGAGAAAGTGGTTGGAGTCGTGCTGCCAATCACATTACAGATTCTCCTTTGGAGCCTGTCGAGAACACTGAGACAAACAGCAAGGGTTCCTGACCAGATATGACAACAGTATTCCATATATGGTCGAATGGTTGATTTGTATATGTGCAAAATGGATTCAGGCAGAAAAAAACTTCCTGGCTCAACACAGTGACCCAAACTTCCTAGCAGTGGATTTAGCTATTGATTCAATGTAATGATTCCACTTGAGGTCGGAAGATTATACATAGGTTTTTATTTTATAGAAATTTCTTTTTATGAATGAAATAATTGTAAATCAGCCATTATTTCCTATGAGACTACTTTTTCTATCGTCCACCCCAAGCAAGGCAGAATTGTCACGAGTGTGCAAGAGGTTACAGTGAGAGAAAGACACGGTAGAGCGAGTTTCGAAAAAAGAATTAAAGATGAAAGGAATTCAAGAAGATAGAATATGGCAATCAAAATTGTATTTAAACTTTTACAGATTGTATCTATTTGGGAAGCAAACAATTGAAAGGAAGTGCAAGGAAAGAAACCGTTGAAGTACAAGTGGCGATTATATTTAACTATTTCAATAGTAAAAGAATGGGACCTAGATGCCAATTTAGTTACACACTTAAATTCACGTGGCTGAATCATCAGAGCAGTTGCCATGAAAAGATTAGTAGAAAAGACAGAGGGAAGCTACATCATGTCAGTGAGAAAGTGATAGAAAGAGTTGAGATGCCAAGTCAGGATCGATTACATTGCAGATCCTTCTTTGGATTTTATCAAGACCCTCAAGGTGAATAGCAGAAACACCCGACCAGTCTGTGTCTGTTATTATTCTGCTGATATGATTTGTTTGATTAATAGCATATCAACTGCTTATGGGTCATTTAATACTGAAAATAAATTAAAGAGCTTCAAAGTAATAAAAATACGATATATGCTATTCTGCTTTCACAATTGAATACATGGTAGATGATACTCAGCTTTTGTGTAAATATACATGTTTGTGTGGAGGTATTGGTGTGAGTTTTACATTGTAGATTTGTTGAGGTAATATTTTGGAATAGAGTTTGATTTCTTTAAGAAATTGCAAAATTTCCTGTTGACTAATGTCACGAAAGGGCTTTTTTTGTGTTGGTTGTTTGGTTGATCTTGTCTACTGAAATATCAACTTCTGTTGATTATTTAATGCCGAAATCTAAATATTTGGAAGAGAATTGCATGCTTTCAATCATCAATCAAATGTATTTTTGGTCATTTTACATATAAAAGTGTTGCTGGCATTTTTACTATAAAATTGTATATTTCATAGTGTTTTCTTTTTGTTTGGTGGGGGGGGGTCACTACTTGCCCATAGCTGGGACCCTAACAGGTGCTACTACCCAGTCTCAAGGAAGATCTGGAAGCATCATCAATTAAGTAGTGGTTCTTAACTCTTCAAAAACTCTAATTTTTTTATCAGAGACCTGTCAGATAACATTTATCATCATACCTCAAACTTATCCTGCTAATAATCTAGACAGGTAAAACAATAAAGACGATAGGGATAGAGAGAAAACCAGAGTAAAACACAAGTTATAATTAAATGATTTATTTCTAATTGAGGCAGATATGTTGATGAAAAAAAAAGTGTTCAGTATTAAAAGAATTAATTTGATGTAAATTTGAGTTAATTATTTCCCAGCCTTTCTCAAGGGTTAACAAATAATCAGAAAAACAAACCTGCTATTCTTCTTAGCAGCTTTTCTTTTCTCCATTTATAGTTCTCCAAAAATCTAACAAAACTTTGGAAAATTATAAATTACATATTAAAAAAAATGACAAAAAGAAATTGAAAACTATTATGGGAATCTGAAATTGAATCTTGAAAAAGAAAAAAAATATTAAAAAAGAAAAAAACATGATTTTTAAATTTAATCGAATGTTTTGTTTTCATTAAATAATAATCATTTTTGATGAAGTAATTATTGCATTGATGGAGAAAAAGAGAATCTGCCACCATTTTGTTCTCTTTACAGAAAGGAATATTTTCATTTGTAAATATACACTTGTTCATTTTAGTTTTATATGTTAAATTTGATAGCAACAATATTTAACATACCGTACCCGAGTGGCACCTTAAAGTGGCGATTGCAATTAATGTTCAGATTATGCACTTTTGTATGAAATTTTGACCAAAGATATATTTTATATTAAGATATATTTTTATATCATTCAATATTTCTAAGACATATTTTTACATCATTCAACCATAATATCTTTATCTTTGTTATTTTTATCCTGCAATTCAGACAATATGTTCTTTGACATCCTTCAAAATTATGTTGCATCTGATGGCGCTTAGATATTGTATTTATTTGATACTTCGTCCAATAAACTTCCAATGGTTCAATATTTTTTTTAAGTGCATGGAATGGCTTTTGAGGAATACTAAATGCAACAAACACCAAAGGAAAGTAGAAGAATATATCAGCTTAAACAAAAGAATAAAGATGAAAATACTGTTTAGGTACCTCTGTTTTTTTGGCTTTTTTGAGAACTGCTTGGTTGTTGCTAGTAGTTTTCCCTATTTCTACTATTTATGAATTTGGTAACTTGGTAATTGTAAGTTCAATACCTTGGTTAGGTAGTACAGACATAGACTCAGTGGAAACTAGCTATGAGCAGGACAAAACAAAATACAAGATATCCTTAGACATAGACAGCAGAACAATAAGAATCTACCTGCAAAGATTAAATAAAGAGTTCAGCTTGAATTCCCTGAAGGTAACCCAGATCAACAAACACTTAAAGAAAGATGGAAGACACTGTAGTTTGTGTTCACTTGTGAGAGAATCAATTTCACTGTCTTTCACATTGGTTCTTTGATGTTTGCTTTGGCAACAATAAATCTCTTCTTTTTCCTCTTCTTCTTCTTCTCTTTCTCTTGTGGTCATACTGTTCCTCCCACACAGAAAACCTCGACTATTGTGACAACCATAGGATCTAATTCTCCTATCAGTAATGCAATTTTTATATTCTTTTCAGCAGTTTGAAATTTGCATGTTACTAGTAAAATCTGATATATGTGAAAAGGTAAATGTCCTTAAATATTCACCTTGAAAGTGGTTTTCTTTTTTCTTTGGATTTTTTTTTACAATCTATGCATACACAATAAGTGGAAATAAGTCATTTTTTGTCTTTACTTCAAAGATGATGTAGTATTTACACTATTTACATTATTCGGACTATTGTCCTCATCTTTGTTATCATTTGTATGACATTTTGGCTGTTGTACCCTCCGGCCTTCTTTAGGTACTTTATTACAATCCCTTTAGTATATTTTAATCTAATTCATTGTGCAAAGCCACTTCTGGTAGTTATGAGTTATCTCTCTTTAACCTAACTCTCTAAGTTATTTGTTCGCCACTAATATAGCTTGGTATTGAACTTACAACTCTTTGGGTGAAATCATGAGAACTAACCAATGTCTATATTCACTAACCATTTGTCTTTGAGGACAACAGCAAGTCATTTTTTCTTTTGTAGCTATTTCCTTCAGATCTCCTACCACATTGTTTTTATGTTCTCATCTTTATCTCTTGTGTTCTTACTATCTGTCCAATGCAAAAATCCCACACTTAACTATGAAATCCTCGCAGAATTTAAAACAATTACCCCTTACCGCATTGGTAATAGGATTTTTATATTCTTTCTGATACTTGAACAATTGCATATTATCAGCAAAATCTCGTATTTATATTAGTCAGTCAAGTGCCATACGCGATACACGCAGTGAGCGATCATGTCTTGAAAGAGAAATGACTGACTGGGCAGATGATTATCCTGCAGTAGGTTGCCATTGCTTTCTGCGGTAGACTGGTTGCCAACCAAGGCTATAGAACCCAATCTGTCCTGTTATTTAACCCATAACTGGAGGGAAGTGACAAATTAATACCTTTCCTAAAGGTATTTGCACATAAGTGAATGCAATAAATTCAACTGTAATTTGAACTCGGCTCTCCAATTTGTCATTCTGAATCAATATCCAACAGCACCACTACGCACATCTGCACCACAAAAAATGTAACATTCTTAAATATTTGCCTTATGAGCAGTCACCCTTTTTTTCTTTGGATATCTTTTCTTTCAATCTACGTGTGAAGTCTTTGAACCAGCAATCTGTCAGTTAAGTGCCATACGTGATGCATGCTTGGGCAATCATGTCTCAGAAGAGACATGACTGACTGGGCAGAATATTAACCCACAGTAGGTTACCATTGCTTTCTGCGGTAGACTGGTTGCCAGCCAAAGGCTGTAGAACCCAATCTGTCTTATTATTTAACCCATAACTGAAGGGAAGAGATGGATTAAAAGAACCGGCAATGAGTTATTTTATTTTTTCCCTTAGTTCTCCAACCACAGGCACTATGTCTGATATACTGGGGTAGGAACAACAAAGATCAGGAGATTTGTTTGACTCGAATGATAACAGCTCATCGCAGAAATTCAGTGCTTTTTAGTATTTATTTCTTTTTGGCCATACTAAAAAAAGTATCACAGCATGATTTCTGAGTTTAGCATCAACATAGTGGGTGATTTTAAAAACAGTTAATGTAAAATACTATGCAGTCATTATATGTAAACAAACCACAAATAATAATTTATTTTTACTCTCTTTCAATCAATATATAAATCGAAGGTAATCATAAAAGCTGATTTTCTTCATGAGGCTTGCCGTTGATTTCTAAACTTGTTTTTCTACCTCATTGATGGGATGTATCGTGGTGCAGTGGGTCTTGACTCGGAACAAGAAATTGGAGAGCTGATTTTGGATTCCAGTTGAATTTGTTGTATTCCTTTCTCTGTCCACCCAACTCTCATCAGTATTAACATCCTTCTCTTACCCACTTCCTGACACCCCCTATAATCTGTCACTCTTTCTCATAACTTTCCTCCTATGTAAACCCCCTGCAAAACAGTAGCAGTAAAATGCCTTGCTTGGAGCGATATGATTATAAAAAAAAATTTCCCTTACACACAAATACCCTTGGGAAAGATATTTATCCATCTCTTCTCCCTCTAGCTATGGGTTAAATAGCAGGACAGATTGGGTTCTACCCTTCATTGGCAACCAGTATACCACAGAAAGTAATGGCATCCTGCGAAGGGAAAATCTTCTGCCCAGTCAGTTATGTCTCTTTTGAGACATGATCACACAAGCATGTATCACATATGGCATTTAACTGACTTCAGTTTCATCTGAAAATAGACACTGTGCCATTTTCTTTTGTTTTAGATTGAAATAATATTTTGTTTAAGTTTAAACAAGCCTTTAAAATTTACCACCATACAATAAAACTCAAATCATCTAACAAATTGCAAATAAAAACCACTTGAATTCAAAAAGAAAATTAAGATTTGATCAAATTTCTCTCTGCAAATATGAAGGCTAATTGTTGTGACCCTCATTTTTTCATCAAATATTCTCAGAAAAGACAATTAAAATTAATCTTGTAGAAATTTTCCTAAAAGCTTTAAACTTATGTTAAACAATAATGTAGCAATGATATAAAATTCCATGATAGTGGGTGTGAGAGGGAAGATGTTTTCAAGAGGGAAGGTCTGAGTAAAGAACTCAAGCTGAAGGCGGCAACCAGAGCCAAGACTAGATTAAAACAAGGAAGGTTGATGGCAGGGTTAGGGTTTATGGTAAGAGTGATAGATATATATATATTGCACAGTTTGGCAATGAACCAACAATGAGGATTGTTTTGAGAAATCTATTGATTCAGAAGAGTCACTTTGGTTCCATATATATTGAATGATTCCAGTAATTAAAGAAGAGGCCATGTCACTTATATGACTGGTCTTTGCACAATTTTGTCAAAGGCAAGCGACGTGAAAGGAATCCATAGTTATAAGTGTATAAGACTTGAAAGAAAAAAGTCTATGTAGTAATCATTTACTGCCATGAACACGATTACATTGCAGCCCCAAATAAGAGTTTTGTAGTTAGAAAACTGGACACCTGACCGTATAAGTCATGGCTTGATGCCCAGTTGTTAAACGATTGTTTGAAAATCTTCAGACCAATGACTAATGTTTGTTAATAGCTAAAGGTTTAAAGTCTGAGATGGAAGATACAAGACTTTTCCTTTCAAATACCATATTAATAATGTAAAACTTTTCACAGGACAGAAAAAGAAAATGACATCTCTTTAGACAGAATATTATGATTTTTTTAATGGCTCATATTTCTAATCCATATTCATCAGACAAAGAATCTACAGTACAAAATAGAAAGTATGTTATTTTGACTAGAATGGCAAAAAAATATATATATATTGATAAAAACACCCTTAAAGCTGTAACTTTCAAAACCAACTATAATTATATTTGCACTTTTCCCTGACACTGGATGCTTATACAACAGGTTTTAAAATTTTATAATTGGCATATTTTGTATTACACAAGACAATATTTAAATTGGAAACAAGATATTCTAAGATTCATAATTCTTTATGGAAAAACTGTAGGATCCCATGCAAATTAGCCCAGCACTATTTAAGTAGTAAGCAGCTGACAGACCGAGCAGCAATCCACCGCATCACTTGACAAGGAAAGCTACATCATGTCGATTGTTACATGCAGAGATATACAAGATTCAACAATCACAGTGCTGATAGGATCCTTGTGTCCGTTAGATGATCCAGAGAACATTGAAGTGTGGATGGGAGCCTTTGTGGCATTGGCAAGTGTTAACAAATTGAAGAACTCAAGGATGGAAGGAGGAGAGAATCAGATCAACTTTTTTTTGGCTACCATGGGATGTGAGAGTTTAATGAGAATTTCTACCATGTCTTACCCAAAGAAGTTGGAACAAATGACTTTCAAGGAAATTGTCAGAGTCATTAAAAAGAACATTAGACTAAAGATAAAAATCACCTGCTGAAAAACCAAGTTTCTAGAAGTAAGGCGATGGCCAAAAGGAATCTGTGATGCAAGACTTGCTTAGGCTCAAAGATTATTGCAAGTTAGAAATGTAAGAAATGTCAGTGAAAAATGAATTGATTCTTCTAAGGTTGATTGAGGAATTACAAGACCAAAGTTATCAGTAAAAAAATGTTGACGTGAGTGCAAAACAGCCAAATAAATTTAGAAACAAGGTGTAGAATTTTTACAGTAGAGTTAATCAGAGAATTCTATCAACCAAAAGAAGAACTCAAAGTGTACAGGATAAATACGACAAAATTCAGACTGAAATGCAAATATAGTAAAAGAATGCATGAAAGAAACAAATACAAATGTTCAGCACTAGGAAAACTGTGTTTGAATTGTTGAAGAAGGAACCATTTTTAGAATGTATGTAGGTATGAGAAGCAAGTTGAGAAATGTGAACAATGAAAATATCCTCCTCCTCTAAAGAAGAAGAAGAAGAAGAAGAAGTCAAAATATTTGCAATAAATGTCCAAAAAAAAAAAGGTCAAGAAAATATAGGGATAAATAGTCATGTATTCAATATGCACATGGATACTGGTAGCAAAATAATTTTAATACCAAAGAATTTTAGGATTAAGCTGGAATGATCCAAACTAAAAAAAAGCTATGTGAAATTAAAGTAGTTTGATGGATCAACCATAAAGATAATGGGTTTTCTTTCAAGGCACCTTTGAAACTGGCATGTGATTTGAAGAAATTCCAATTGTGGTAATAACATGTCATAAGGATCCTGGATTTTTATGCATCAATGTATTAAAGGTGGATACAGCAAAACTGATAAATTCCGTGGAGACACGAAATGGAATAGGATTGTTGAAAGGATGTAAAGTAAGAATTTGGTAGAAAGAGAATTATCACCCTACATATATACAGGTGAGAAAGCACCAATTTGCATACTTCCTTTGCTAATAGCAAAGTTAAACAGAATGATCCAACAAGGCATTCTTGAAAAGGTGACTCAATGTGGAAGTTCCTGGGCATCACCTACTGCTGCGATAAAAAAAAAGCTGTGGAAGACCTAAGAATATATGGTGATTATAAGGTAAAAGCAAATCACCAAATATGCTGATATTCATTTCTGTTGGTGAACACTGAAATTGCAAGCCAGAGGTAGCAAATATGAAATACTTTGCTAAATTTGATCTTAAGTCTGCATACAACTAAACTGAGATTAATGAGAAGTTTAAAGATGTTGCCACAATTAACACCGCTATAGGTCCGCTAAAATGGACTCGTTTATCATTTGGTATTAAATCCTCTGATCACATTTTTCAGAAAGTGATTGAAAGAGTGTTATTAGGAAAAATAGGTACCTATTTATATACCAGGACGATATGGGTGTAGGAGACAAAACCAAAAAAGAATTAAAGCATAAAATTGAACAAATATTAACAAGATTAAAAAAGGCAGGATTAACAGTGAACAGAGACAAATGCAATTTTGATTGTAAGAATTTGTCATATTTGGGCTATCGGATATTGAAAAAAGACATAGCACTTGATGAGAGATTGATGTTGAAGATCACAGATATAGCAACTCCAACAAACAAGAGGGAATTAGGGTCTTTTTGGAATTAATAATGTTCTACAGCAAATCCTGGACCTAACTAATAAAACAACAACTTTTAGGCAAAATTCAACTTTATTCATCAACATAGCCTTCTTTTAGAGTGATACACTGATTTGAACACTTCTCTAACAATTTGATACTTTTTTTGTAGAACAATTTGTCTTTGGCCTCAAAATATGCCTCAGTTTCCAATATCACTTCTTCATTGAAATCTCTTTCTCTGAAGCATTCTTTTGAGGTCTGCTAACAGCCAGTAGTTGCTGGGGACTAGAACTGGAGAATAGGGTGGATGCAGAAGAAATACTTCATAAAAATCATATGGATTTTGTATTAGTGGCACTATTTATATGTCAGTCTTGACACTTATTGAATGATCTGTTATATTCCGAAGATACATTAAAATAACTGAGCCATTTACAGAGTTATGCAAGAAGAGCAGTGAGTTTGAGTGGATACAAAGGCAAAATAGTGCTTTTGAAACACTAAAAAAGAAATCATGAGGAAAAAACCAACAATAAAAATGTTCAACCCTAAAAAAAAAATTACCATAACCATTGATGCAAGTCAAAAAAGTGATCACTGCCATTTTATTGCAAGAGGAACAACCAATTATGCATTTGTCAATCCGTTTCCAGATTCATCGGAATAAAGAGTAAAGTTTACGTTGATGTGATTAATTTATCTTTATATTTTTTTTAATCATGAGATTTAAAAATGCCAAGAATTTGTAGCTCTCAATATTTACATGAAAAAGAGAAATCCATTGAAAATAGTTATAAGCTCTTCCAATACCATAATCATTTCATATTTAATAGAAAAAAAAAGGCTCAGAGAATATTTCAAAATAGAAAAAGGGAACATTCTGACAAACCCCAAAAATCAAAATATATTGTTCTAACGAGAAATTCTATCCCAGCTACAATTGAAAAGAATTCATGTAAGGTCAACATAAAAATTATTATAACAACTTCTAAAACAATAAAAGAGTTCTTAATTAATGCAAAACAAAATAATGAAAGGCTAAATCTTGAAAAAAAATTTATTCCATTATTTGTAATAATTATCACAAGGAATATATAGGAGAAACCTTATGAAATTTAATGAAAGATTATTATGTTGTAATGGGTTCATTATTTACTGCCGCTTACAACTGTATTTTATCAGACAACTGCTAAATACAGCTTTTGCTGTGTCCTTTGGTCCCACAATCTTTTCTCACATTTAAACACATGAAGATGAATCCATCTTGTCATTTGGGGTATAACATCATTCCCCAGAAAAAAAATTCTTGTTTTTTTAGGTATCAGGAAAATGCCTTTCTGTCCATTTCCTGGTTCCTAATTGATTTATATGCCTTTTTTGTGCAGGTCATTTGCCCCATGAATCGAAATTCCCCACCTTTCCAATTTCCAGTTTTGTTTAACCTACTTAATAAACAAAAAATTATACTGTTCACCTTTTGAAAAATGCTGACGTTATTTTCTGATTAAACTTTTGTTCTCTTCATGAAGTACCGCCAAGTGTGTTTGAATTTGGAGTTTGCCTATAAATAGCCAAAAATTGTTAAAAGGACTGTTCCATCTCCTCTTCTTCCCACTTGATTTTTTCAAGATTCTTTTAAAAATATTTTCTGTGCATCCATTTGATCTTGAGTGATAAGGTGGCATTATTACATTTTTGACAGTCTGTTCCCTGCAAAATTCCTTGAATTCAGCTGCCATAAACGGTGTATCATTAACTGTTACTATTGCGTCCAGAATTCCAGATCTAGCAAATAGACCTCATAATATTTTAATAGTAACCTTGCTTTTCATTCTACTACATCTTACCACCCCTGGCCACTTAGAAAAGCTATCTACTATTACTATACAGTACCAGCCATTCACTGGTTCTGCCTCATCCATAGGAATCCTGGACCGTGGTATTTTTTCTTTGGCCAAAGTTGATCTTTTACTGGTGCCAATTTATCTGTCAACACAGTCGCGGCAAGACTTCATTGGATCTTCCACATGCTAACCCTAGCCCTTCCAATATATGTAACTTCACATCAATGCTTTCATGCAAGATATCCCAGGGTGTCTGCTGTGTAACTGTTTTAATATTTGTTTTTGCAAAGTCTCTGGTATAAGTACTTGTTCTCCATACATTAAAAATCTGTTGCATATGGAATATAACATTTCCTTACCACCAAACACTTTTAATTCATTTGTTTTTTTCTTTTCTATAACTCTTTAGATATTTGCTCATTTTTGTAATACTGTTGTATTTCTGGGGTTCACTTTTAATATCATTTTTCATAATTGCTAACGCTCTTATTTTATTCCATAGAGTATATTTTATTTCTTCCTCCACTTTTATCGAAGCAGTTATGTTATCTTCAAGTAAACTCCGACACTTAGCAGTTAAATGTGACAGATTATCTGCATGTTTCATTTTTTTTTTATGGCAAATATTTAATAGTGAAACCATATTCCTGGGAACACCATAGCCCAATGTAGGCAGTTTGCTGAATGTATGGGAATGCCTTTTGTTGAGCTAAATATTTACAAAAGTGGTTTATAATTGATTTGTTGTTGAAACTTTTTATGTAAAACCTATTGCCAAAGCTTCTTTTTCAATTTGGTTATAATTTTTTCTTCGTTAACAAAGTTCGTGACACATGAGTAAGAGCAGTTTTTGTTTTTCCACTCTTTTTTGTCTAGTAATACAGCCATCAATGTTGTATTCACCAGCATCAGCAGTAGAAGCTATTATTTCCATTGAAGGGTTAGGATGCATCAATGCAAGCCTAGAAGTTAATATTTTTCCCATTTTTTCAAATGCTCTCTGGCAGTCACCTGACTAATTCCATTATCTTTTGTTAGTAGCCTATTCAATGTAGCACTCAGTTCATAAATTTTTAGTATATCCCAACCAAAATAATTCAGCATTCCTAAAAATGATTGTAATGTAAAATTGTTTGAAGGAGACGGCATATTCTTTATGGTCACATTTTTTCAGAATCCAGTCTATGACGATATTTTTGTGAATAATTTGACCTAAATATTAAACTTGTAACATAAATAATTTGCATTTGTATTCAGCCAGTTTAAAACCAAACTGCTATATGTTCAAACACTCTTGATATGTTGTATCATCAGATCATCCAAGTATCTAACTGAGAAATTGAGTCTAGCCAACATAGTATGTATAAATTGCTGGAAAATTACCGGAGAAATTTTTATATCAAATGGTAGTCTATTAAATCAAAATAACGCTTTATACATATTAATGGTAAGAAATGCCTTCCTTACTTCTTTCCATTTTAACTTGAAGGCACACATCTGGCATATTTTGGGGATTATAGCTTCCCCATTGAATTTTGTAAATACTTCTTCAGCCATTAGTAAAAGATAATGATGGTCTTGTAAAATGTTATTCAACCCCATTGAAAAATAAGTACACACTCATAATTTATTAGTCTTTTTTTTTTGACAATTACAATGGGCGCTGCTCAACATGAAGATTTGACAGGTGAAATAACTGCAATATTTTGTAGTCTGTTCAGTTCCTTGTTCACCGTCTCAGTGACAGCAAAGAGGACAGGTCTTTTTGGTTTAAAAGTTGGTTCAACATTTTCTTTTACCTGTAGAGACACAATTCCTTTGTAAACAAGTTTTTATACTTTTGTATCTTTTTTTTTTTTTTTTTTTGCTTAAAACTGTCATTATTCACATTTCAGCATCTGACTGACTCACAAATAAAACTGATTGGTTTATTTTCATAAATTAAGCAAGTGTAGCCAATCTGCACCTAAGGAAATTAACTTTTTTTTCCTTTTGTCACATATGCAACTGTGTTAACTTTTTTGTTTTGGAACAAGATCTTGCAATTCGATTCGCCTACTATTTTAAGCTTTTTGCCCTGAAGAACGAAGTAAGTTTTTGCAATTTTGGTGCACTTATTTTATTCCAAGTCAGTTCCAAAATTATAATAATATCAGAGCCCGTATAATTGTAGGATCACAGGTTTGTTGTTCATGCAGATTTGAAAGTATTTTTTTTTAACTTACTTTCACAAAAGCAATTCTTTTTGCATGATTATTATTCTTTATTTTTTTATTTTTTCACCAGCAGAAATCTTTTTGTGTCCAAGTTTTCCACAACAGAATCATTTTTTTTTTAAACAAACATTTTTCTGAAAATGTATTTTCCAAACACCATAACAGGAGTTTGGTGCAGTATCAATTTTTGCAGTATTTTTTATTGTTTTGACCTCCATTTTCATTTCTTGCTGTTCTTTAATCTGGCACATGTTTTAAATTTATTAACCTTTGACACAGCTCAGTCATTAATCTTTTGACACAGCCCAGTCATCATAAATTCATACCTGGGTCCTTTTCATGCTTTGCTTACATTCTTGTCCTTATTTCGTTATCATTATATGACTTCAGACCCAACACAAAAATTAAACATTATAACTGCTCTTCTGTTAAATCTTTTAATTTACTCTCTTCACATTCTTTGTCCATTATTCCCACATCTGCGAAAAAATTGTCTGTTTCTTTTTTCTTCAAGTTGAAAACTTCATGTTGGGTATGGAAAACAGAATTTTCTGCCAAAAATTATCAACAAAACTTTAACCGCATTTTTAAAATCTGCGTAACTTGATTTTTTTGGGAATATAAAATTAAAGAACTTGTCATGTGTTTTTGTTCCCAGCCTCCTCAGTCGAAGTCACACTTTCTTTTTGTCAGTTTACCCTGTACATTGATTTTTTTGCTGTCGTCCTTAGTCCCATATTCTATTCTGACATTTATGCATATGTGGGCAAATCAGTCTCATTGCTCAGAGCGTAACAAAAGTAATCTTTTACAAAACAGCACATTCAGTACATGAATTGCTCACCCTAATGAATCTGACCATTATCTTGATTTAAAAAAAATGCTACTTTAATTAAAAGAGAAAACAATTTATGACAAAAGTATAGAAAATACATTGGTCATCAATTATAAATTTGTGTCCAGATTCTTACAACATTTCTCACACTTTTCTTGGTAGATATTCTATTATCATAATGTGGAAGATTTATTAGAACAAATGATAAAAACAGACAAAAAGAAAAAGAAACTAAATAAAATCGGCTAAACTCTAGACCCCCCAAAAATATTAAAAAAAACAATTTTAAATTTAAGCATCCCCTCTCCTTCATGCACATATGTAATTGCACCAACTTAAATATTATTTTAGTTGCATGAAGTCCTAAAAACGAAACTCATCACATGAAAATATTTTTTCACTTCATCATCAATTTTCTTATATCTCTCGATGTATCAAAACGTTGAATTAAATTTTTACCAAGAACCCCTTTTGTTAAATTTTAAAACCTATCTTGCCACATTATTTGATCAGACTTTTAGATGCTCAAATTTTCCATGAAAACTGGTTATTCATGTCACCCTAGTTATTTTGTTAACCAAACATTTTGGGCATTGTGCCCACCAGTCTTCATCAGGTTCATGGCAATCTGGGTCATCAACAAGGAATTTTGAACTGAACCCCTTATTTATGAGAGTAAATTACTCTCATTCCACTGGCCATGTTTAGGTCTGCTGCAGTTTGTCATGCTTTTCTTTTGTTACAGCTACTGAAGATCTGCCCTATTTTGTCCTTCTCTCTTTATTAGTAGATCCCATATTGTATTTATTTTTAAAGTAAGACAAATGACAGCAAGTTTTCAGAAGTACCAGATGTAGCAGAAGAGAAAAGCTTGAGTGAAGGCACTCAAGCTTGACAAACAGCAGGAACAATACTCATCAGCATGCAGGTTAGGTTTAAGGCTCCAAGTTCTTCACAGAGAATTGTTCTACAGGACAAATAGCCTAATAGTTTGGTTTGTGAATATGGTGAGATAATATTTGTTAGTTCACTCCCAGTGTGGATCAGTTTATTTGAAATCAATAGAAATGGGGTGAGCAATAACTGACATAATATCCCTGCACATAGGCAGTAGAGCAAAAACTACTCCATTAGATTAAATAAAGGGCTCATTTCAAAATTCTCTACAGTTTACCTGGACGTTAAGATAAAAACAACAAAGATGGGGATAATAGCTCAGATATAAATAATAACTCTTCATCCCAGAAATTCAGAAAGAAATCATGTTTACACTCTATTTAGACAAATGTCATCATCTTTTGAAAGAAATTCATATAATATTAATTATGTATGTTGTAGTCAAGGATCCAAAACTTTAGAAAATATTATAAGTTTTACTCATAAAGTTTAAAGCCTAATTTCTTATATTTTGACTTTTTGAGAATTCAAAATATATCTTAACGTTTGAAGATAATCACAATTTTTGAAGTGGATCAAAAGAGTTTTGCCAAATTTCATTTTGAGAAGACAAAAGAGATAATAAGAAAAACCATTTTAATTTTTGGTATGGAAAGAACTTAGATAAGAAAACATGGGGATACACAGTAAATCAGTTGATCAAAATGGTTTCATATGCATGAGGGGGTGCTGAAACGTTTTCAGCTTGGCCCACTTCCTAAAATCAGTATTCTGATGCTTACTTATTGAAATACCAATTGTGTGATGCGGGCTGAGTCAAGAAATTTTTAGCACCCCACTTGTACATGAAAGGTAAAAATGGAATGATAGAGTATTGAGAAACTGGGAACAAGATAAAAAATATGTTGCTAAAGAGAGTGAGGCTGAGGTGTCAAAAGGAAGAAATAAAAATTAGGAATAAAAAGTGCTTCTCACTGAAATGGAAGCTGGTGAGGATGATTGTTTATTGCTTGAAAGAAAGCCAAAAGACAATTATGTGACCATGTTGAGAAAATAAACATAGCTAATCTATCTAATAAGATAATCTTAAAACTTGACCCTCACAAAGCGAGCGGTGGTGACGGAATCCCAACCATAGTCTTAAAGAAATGTGCCCCTGAACTCTCCTTTGTCCTTTCTAAGCTCTACAACCTCTGCCTATCTGCTTCCTGCTTTCCTGCCTGTTGGAAATCTTCCTCTGTAGTTCCTATATTTAAAAACACTGGAGAACCTTCTGACACTGCAAATTACCGCCCTATCAGCCTTCTTCCGATCTTTGGCAAAGTGTTCGAAGCCATTATCAACGCCGAGGTGGTTCAGCATCTCACAGCACACAGGCTCCTCTCGGACAAGCAATATGGTTTCCGCTTCACCAGGTCTACTGCTGATATGCTAACGACCATCACCGAATACATATACCAGGCACTCGAACAGGAATGGCGAAGCCCGAACCGTTGCATTGGATATATCTAAGGCATTCGACAAAGTGTGGCATGCTGGCCTTCTATGTAAACTGCGGAGCTATGGTATAACTGGACATTTGTTTGAACTAATCCAGTCATTCCTCTCTAACCGTACAATGAAGGTGGTATTAAATGGACATGCCTCTCAGAACTACCATACAAATGCAGGTGTCCCCCAAGGCTCCATCTTAGGTCCTACACTCTTCCTGATATACATTAATGATCTCCCTGATTCCATAAGAGCCCAAATAGGTTTGTACGCCGATGACACCACAGTTTATTCTCGCCTCCTACAAAAATCTGGTGTAGGCGTCAAAGCTAACCTCGCAGCCGAGGGTAAGAAATGGTTAGTAAATTTTAATGCTTCTAAAACGAAGCTACTCTCAGTTAACCATCATCGACAATCTCACCTACCTCCCATTAGCATGGACTAGGCTTGCCTCCCAGAGATTAAAACACTGTGCCTCCTTGGTCTCACACTTTCAGCGGACCTCAAATGGAATGACTATATTGAATCCATTGCTAAATCCGCTGCTATGAAAGTCGGTTCTCTGTGTAGGGCCCAGAAGTTTTTTCCGTCTGAATCTATCCTGCACATTTATAAATCTACCATCCGCCCGTGCATTGAATACTGCTGCCATATCTGGTCGGGTGCCCCTGCTATTCTCCTCGGGCTTCTCGATAAGGTTCAGAGGAGGGTCTGTAATGTGATAGATACCGACTCGGCAGACCGCCTGCAGTCTCTCTCCCACCGGCGCGACATGGCTTCCCTGTGTCTCTTCTATAAATACTTTCACGGCTTCTGCTCTGATGAACTTAGATCACTAGTGCCCCCTAAATACGTATTTGAACGAGATACTAGATTAGCAACTAGATCCCACCCTTTTACAGTGAAACCGATAAAATGCAGCCGTAACTTCTACTCCAACAGTTTCTTTCCTCGCACTTCCCGACTGTGGAATTCTCTTCCAAACGATTGCTTCCCCGACGGCTACAATCTCCAGGAGTTTAAATGTAAGGTCAATAGACACCTCCTAACACACTAACCTGCTCCCATTCTATCAAACACTCTTCCCATCTGCCCAACCCTCATCCTCGGTATCCTTACTCATCTGTCACCTTCCTCCTGACATTCCCTATATCTAACCACTCCTTCTCTTTACCTTCCCCTATGTAGCCCCATGTGCAATAGTGGCAGTGGAATGCCTTGCTTGGGGTGAGATGATTAAAAAAAAAAAGCCACATGAACTGAGCTTTGTTCTTCATGATTTCAAGATGAAGGAAAATAAATGCCAATAAAATGAGTATGGATCTGAAATCCATCAAGATTGGATCACTTAAACTAAGATCCAGTCAGGATCTTTTATTGTAAAGAAAAAGAAACTTTCAAATGTGCATGAAATTCAATAGTCAGTCAGTCAGTTAAGTGCCATACGTGATACACACTTGGGTGATCATGTCTCGAAAGAGGCATGACTGACTGGGCAGAAGATTATCCCACAGTAGCTTGCCATTGCTTTCTGCGGTATACTGGTTGCCGACCAAGGCTTATAGAACCGAATCTGTCCTGTTATTTAACCCATAACTGGAAGGAAGAGATGGATTAATACCTTTCCCAAGCGTAAGTGAATACAATGGATTCAACTGGAATTCGAACTTGACTCCCCATTTTCTCATTCCAAGCCGATATCCACTGTACCACAACGTATATCCAATTCAATAATTCTTCCCTAATATCAAGTCATTTGTGCAAGTGAAAAGGAAACATATGCACTGATGAATTTCTCTCTCAAACTTGATTATTTCAGACAGAAACTTTAATGTAAAACACACAGCCATTTTTTTAAGTCCCTAAAACTTCTTAGACAAGAGGTGAACACAGATGACAATTGCCAGTTTGGTAAAATTTTCTTGGCTTCTCAAGTCACTGAATTTAGACCCAATATACTGTCATGATTTAGAACGAAATCTTCAAGATGAATATTTTTAATGCTTTGTCTCCTCAGTTTGTTGGCAATCATATTTCTCTATAAACACCTTTTTTCTTTACGATTTGTAACTTGCCATGATGTCTTGAATAAAGGTTGTCAAGCAATTTCTTGTTGTCTACTCAATGGTTTTTAATTCAAAATGGTCTTTCTCTTCAATCTACTGCCATCCAAGATACTAATCCCAGTCGACCCTTCTTTTTAATTCATAGTAGAAGGGATATGAACTGGATTCATGTCATTTTTAATAGCATTAATGAAAAAGTGATTACAACAGACAAGGCCAAGATTTGAACTCAGATTGCCAATTTCACTTTCTCTTTTGTTAACCCTTATATGAGTCAAAAATCATGATCCACATATTTAGTCTCAAATATTAACATTAGATAAAAACTAATTGAAGTTGATAGCTTTTGTGATTTATGTGAAAATGTACAAAATAACTTTCAATAATTTAAATAATTTAAATTAAATAATTTCATCCCCAAATCACTGATAAAAAAACGTCTGTAGTTTATATTTTGACAAAATGTAATTTTATAACCTGATGACATTAAGTCAAAGCAAACAGCTGGACATTATTTTCCTGGCAAGACATCTTGCTTAGGGTAACCAAAGAAGCAAGATAAAGAATAAACAAGATCATTTACGAGACTAAAAAAATATTCAAATTTATACAAAGCCAGAAAAAGAATGAAACTTTCATTCTTATGATGCAGACAAAATGCTAAAATCTAAATTCAAAGCCCCATATACTGTGCCCAGGATAGTTCTTCCTCTCTTCTTCTTTTATGTGCCATGTCCTTTCAGGACATAGGCGATCATGGCTTTCCACATCTCCTTATCCCTGGTGGCTCTTAGCACGCTTTCTCCTGTTATACCATGCAACACTCATTCCGTCATCCACCTGATCAGGTCCTTCAAATATGTTATACACTGCTTTCCCCTGTCTCTTTTTCCCCCCTATCTAGCCAGTTCGTATCAGGTTCTCCAAGCCCTCCTTCTGTAATATAATAATCTGGCCCAACCCGAGAAGGGAGGAAGTGTGGGTGTTTCCGGTCATTGAAAGGAACGGATGTTTGTTTGACCCTATTTCCGACAGATGCGGAAGTGACTCTGAGAAATTACGTAGACGTCGAGTAGGCGTTGCGAATCGAGGCAAAAACCGGAAGAAACAATTTCCGCTTTTGGAAGATATATAAAGGCCTCGAAACAAGAAGTCACAGACGAGTCTCGAGAAGTCGACAGTAGAAGAGAAGTCGAGTCCCAGTCAGCCTCGACAGGAGTCAGGCTCGACAGGCAGTCTAGGCAGAGAGCCAGACAAGACCAGAAGTCTCGAGAAGTCGAAGAAGAAGCTAGACGAGTAAGCAGAGAGAAGTACACTCCCATCGTCACCCCTGTCAACCTTGGAAGAGCGCTCTCTCACTCTTTGTTCCTAGGCGACACGGTCCATCGTCATCAATAAAATATAACTACGTATATTTTTATATACACCCGTGTTTGTCTGTTTATTGGTATACAACAGACTAATTGTTTTGGTGCTGGTGACCTGCTGTTTTGAAGCGACAAGACAGAGTGATACGAACTGGTTTACCACGACAACAATTGAAAATTCAACAGACTTGAAATTTCCGGAATTAAAACTGCCACCAGAAAAAAAACGAAGACGAAAATTTAGCAGCCGCGCGACTGGACATCGCAAGGTAAAGTGTCACTTTGATTTAATAGTGTGTGTGTTCTCTGCTCGTGTTTATAGTAGGTCTGGTTGAAAAAAAAAATGGGACAGCATATTGTTGCCGATCTGACCGTAGAAATGAGAAATATGGATTATTCGGTAGAACGGAGGTGGTGAAACAGACTACATGTAGGGAGTAGCGCATTAGGTTTGGGATTGATGAGGAAGAAGGTGTTAAAATGAGGAAGAAAGTGTTAAAATTGACAGTGGGGTGTTAAAGTTGAAATATTTGCCTGTCTGTAGGTGTTAGGGCATCTGAGTTGGTGGTTTATTTTTTTTTCATGTTTTACCATATATGTGAAGTGAGAAAATAGTTAATATTTCGTAGAATAAATATTTAATGAAATGATTTTGGGTTGTGTCTTAATTTTACTTAAAAAGCGGCATGAACTTTTCAGACAACCCGATAGAAATATTGACGAACAACTATTCTCAATGTGATTATGAAGGTCAGTTGTATGGTTGAAATAGTTGAGTTTTTCTGATCAGTACTCGAGCCGAATTAAAAAAAAAACAAAAAAAAACTAAAAAACAATCGATGTTCTACGTACACAAACTTTCCCCAATTGGAGTATTAGCGTAAAATGACCCTCTTCATTTTCTCCATTTGGCCTTGTATTGCATGAACTAAATCAAAATTGGTAAACATTGACAAATTATAAATGTAGCTGAATGCTACCACAATAGGAAAATCAGAGAAACGAAAGTGTTCTTTAATTTTGATCTCGTCAACAGAATTTGTTCGTAAATGTTAATTTGTAATCTTTACACAGATATTGTCAAAATTTAAAAATGTTTGTGTTTTGTGTGACATTTCTACAGCATAGAAATGACTTAAATGTTATCGAGAGTTTTAAAGTGTAATTTTAATTATGCAGTTAACAACAGCCAACAAAATCGCCAATTATAAATATATCTCAACATCGTTGCTTGAAGACAACTGCATTGTTTGGTTATTTCTTTGCGAATACACCGATTATATATATTCTTAAAACATTCACCCGCGTCTCAGTGTTTCGCGATATGAGTCAGATATTGAAAAGATATTTTGTATCAATATGGTGGAATCGGATTATTGGGGAGATTTGGGAAAATTAAATTAAATTAAATGAAGTGGGTTGTGCAGTGTTAGGTTTTTTTTTTGGATTTCTTTTCGATGACTGTACACTACAAAAATGATTTACATTTCTATGTTTGTGAGAGATGCTTTTGTGCAGGTTCCCATCAATTTAACATCCTCTGTGGATTTTCATTTATGTGACTTGTGAAATATCTTTTGAAGATATATTAATTTCTGAAAACTAGTAAATATGGAGAGATTTAGTGAAGGGTATGAGGAACTCCCGAAGAAGTTGACGATAGGAGTTAATTGCTGGCGTGGTCAGCGTAATAATAATCCTGGGAATAGTAGCCAGGAAGCGGATTTTAAGTGTAAAAGAAGCAACAGTGCTTCGGAAAAGGAAATTGAGTTATCCGTTGTGAATAGTACTCCGGGGTCAACGGGCGTTCAACACTCTGCGTTAAACAGAGAGATGTCGACAAATCAGATATGCTTGGTTTCGAATCCAGAGGAAGTAGTTCAGGGAATGGAAAGCATTGTACAAACTAGGGAACTACGAGTCACGGGTCCATTTTTTTTAAAATTTTTTTTTTAGACTAAATTAATATCCTCCACAGGTAAATTGCATGCGGATTAAAGTTGGAATCAGGGTAATTTTCTTAAATTTCTATTGAACATTTCTCGGTCAGACAATGAATGGTATGTACGGCAAATAATGACCATTTTTTCTGTGTTCAAACATAGTATGTTTGAAATTAAATTAAATTAAATGAGGTTACGTGGTAACAATAAACTCGAGCAGAAGCACACATGGTGTTGGTCAAGGGTCATTTACTCGATGTTAGTTTTGAAACTAGAGCGCGGTTACCGCTTAATAATCATGTGATTATGCATCGAAGAGTCTACGCTTATGGACAGACGCGAGAAAGAAAATGAACATTTTTAAGAACTTTGCCCAATTCTGTGAAAATGGATATATTTAAAAAAAAAAAAAAAAAAGGAGGAAAAAAGAAAGAAAAAAAAAGAACAATGAAACATCGAGCTGGTAGAACAATTTTCAAGATGGACACGAACATTGTCGGGTTGCCGATGTAGGCTCCCCTATATTTTTTTTTTGTTGTTTTTTTTGTTTCAGCATGCACATGTTTTTGTTGTTTTGGCATGCACATGTTTTTGTTGTTTTGGCATGCACATGTTTATACAATTGTAGGGCTTGTGTGGCATGAGGAGGAGAGTGAGGATGTTGCGCTTAAAATGTTCTTAGGCGAACATTTTGGAAAATGGGTGGGCGAGGAATGTAATATAATAATCTGGCCCAACCCGAGAAGGGAGGAAGCGTGGGTGTTTCCGGTCATTGAAAGGAACGGATGTTTGTTTGACCCTATTTCCGACAGATGCGGAAGTGACTCTGAGAAATTACGTAGGCGTCGAGTAGGCGTCGCGAATCGAGGCAAAACTTGGAAGATATATAAAGACTGCGAAAACACAGATAAGTCAGTCTCCAGAGTCTGGTCGGCAGTAGAGAAGCAGTTCACAGCTGCCCCCAATAGCATACATGCTATTGGGGGGTACGCATTCGTCATTCGTCCATTCGTCAACGTCGACCCTTAGAAGCATTCGTCAACCCATTAGAAAAGCGCTCCCTCAACTCTCTGTCCACTAGGCGACACGGATCAGCGTTCATTAATAAAAATATTAATATATTTTTATATATACATGCTTGTTTGTTATTGAGTATATAACACTTCCTCATTGCATGTTCCAGGAACTTTAGCTGTCTCTTCCTGATGCTCAGTATTAATTTCCTTTTCATTTCCATCATTTCCAAAACCTCAGCATTGCTCACATGCTAGGTCCATGATATTTGCAGCATCCTTCTGTAGAACCACATTTCAGCTGCTTCAAGTTTTTCCTTCATCTTCGAAGATATTGTCCAACATTCACTGCCATATTGAAGAACCGACATCACAGAGCAATCCAGTACTCTCCTTTTTGATTTTAGCAAAATTGACCTGTTTCTTAATACTTTACTCAACTTCTGGAATGCTTCCTACGCCATGCCAATTTGGCTTTGGATCTCTGTGTTGCACTTTTTGTCTTCTGTTAGAACACTTCCCAGGTATTTAAATTTTTGTACCTGTTTGATTTTAGTGTCCCTCACCTGTATTTGGATTTGGGCTGCCCTTTTTGCTGATGACCAAACATTTGGTTTTCTTGCAGATTATTTGTAGTCCTTTCTTGTCACTCTCTTCAGCTACCTTCTGTAGAAGTCTTGTAGTTTCCTTTCTGTGTCTGTTATCAGCACTGTGTCATCTGCATACCTTATATTGTTTAAAATGTGGCCTCCAATGGACAGCAAGCCAGGACAGTTACCCACCCTTAATTTATTAGTTGCCTGATTAATTCTGGTTATTAAAGAAACATGAACTTCAGTTCATTGTCTTTTATTGAGCATTATTATTATAATACACTAAAAACAAAATAACAAAACTTTAGAAGAATTAAAAAAAGAAATCTAAAGTTATTATTTCATAATATAACAAAATTGATCAAAACTTTGACACTGAAATGTTTTTATCGTTACATTGTACATGATCCATTTCTCAGCCTTCCTTTAGGAGACATTGACATGAGCATACTCAGATCTATCAACTGTTTCTGGGAGGGTGGCAAATTGTCAACAATTATCGGATGAACTTTTGAGATCAGACGATATCACAAAATATTGTGTGAATAATTTTTATAATCACATAACATTGTCCAGTTCAAGATATTGAGAAAAAACGGAAATATATTCAGGCTGAGCCAAAAACAGGCCCAACAATCAAAGAGAGAGAGAAAAAAAATTTGCAGCCTTGATACAAAAGACGGCATCTCTCATCTTAGTTTGATGAATCTATTTAAACCAGAAAATTCTTGTCAAGTTCTGACAAGATTATATCAGGTCAATACTGAAGGAATTACCATCTGCACACACTGACCCTGACAATTAAGAACCAATCTTCTTGGGGACAAAATCCAATCTAGTTTTAGTAAATAAAGACTAGAAGAGAATACTAAGTATTACCAGGTTTTATAGACTAGCTTTTCTTTAGAGGCAATCACCATTTTCAAAGTGAAGGAATGGCTTCATTCTAATTTTAGTTCATTCTAGATTTTGAATCCAGACTAAAGCAAATGGAATCAGTGATTCCGAAGCTGAATTCAAAGATAACAATCTTACAGACACTAAAAACATGATTCCAATCTCTGCCACTGGTTCAACTGAAAAGCAAAAGCAGATTAAATGATTCCACTCAAGATAAATTTAAATACTAACGTCTCTACATATATTATTCGAAACTCATATCTATATATCTATTTTGTGAGATACAAGTATACGCAGCACATGTATTTATATAGAAAGAATAAATATTCTCTGCATAAATAGTTCCAGAGATTTCGTAAAGAAAGAAAGTCAAAAAACAGTACAAAATAAATCTGTGTCTACATAAAAGCCAAAAAAACGCATCTATGATATTCAATAAACATATACACATGCATCACTCAAGCCAAAGATGCTGTAATATTCCCTAAAGATAGAAAGTATATATTTTAATAAGTAAATGAAAGAAATATCCACTTTAAATTTCTGTCACAAGTTACAACTTAAATCCTAAATAAAAAGACAAAAATCTTTCTCCATTATGCAGGCAAATATCTTGAAAGGGAAAAAGTTTTTGATCTTTTACAAGTCTGTATTTTGGTTTGAAATAATCACAGTCATATAGAAGCAATTTCTTGCAAGTTCAATGGTAAACAAAAAAAACATTCGACTGATACAATCTATTTTGGTTTGATAATTTTCGTCTCTTAAACTGAGAGTAGACATTTGTTCAAAACTATAAATCTACCATTTGTCCATGCACTGAATGCTGTTGCCATATTTGGTTGGGTATTCCTGCTATTCATCTTGAAGTTTCTTCAGTTACTTTCCCACTGATGTGATGTGGCTTCCCTCTGTCTTTTCTACAAGTATTTTCATGGCAACTATTTTTGACAAGCTTTATCCCCAGTTCCTTGACCACATGTATTTATCCATGTTACTAAATTGGCTTCAAAATAGTTAAATGCAATCACCTCTTCTTCTCTAAAAGTTTATTTTCTCACACTTCCCATTTGTGGAACTCTCTTCAATTTGCTTGCTTCCCTGATAGCTACAATCCTCAAAAGTTTAAATGGAATGTCAATTGCCATCTTCTATGTCTTTGATTCTCATCCTTCTTTTATCTTTTCAGTGACATCCTCTGTGCCTAGTTATTTCTCTCACAGTAAATCTTTGCACATAAGGCGATGGTGCTGCCTTGCCTGGGGTGAAACAATTATAGAAAAATCCCATAAAAACATTTCAGTGTTAACTGCTCAGTGTGAACTTATACTATGATGTGGTTGTTTAAACAAAAACTGAGTTCAAGATGCCCACTCATAGGCTTGAAATGGAACAATATATTCATTAAGGTGAAAAATTAACATCTTTACAGGATAAAAGAAAATTCAGAATTAATTTTATTTTGGACAATGAATGGTTTATTAACTATTGTAAAGAATATGCAGTCATTAATTAATTTAGAAATTTATTTGCAGCCACAAATATATTTGTCTATATTTCTGAGATGAGGTAGTATTTACATTATTTACATTGTTTGGGCTCTTTTCCTTTTCTTTATTGCCATGTTTCCGATATTTCATCCAAACATTTTGAGCTGCCAAAGAAGACCGGAGAGTACAATGGCTAAAATGTCATAAACATGGCAATTGAACAGGTGAAGAGGCTCATCCATTGTTCCCTGTTTAGGATGTGGTTTCCGGCTTTCTCTTTTCCAATCTTTTCATTCTTAGGTAGCCCCTTGCGCTTCAGTGGCATTACCGCCTTGCTCGGGGTGATATAATTAAAAAAAAAAAATAAAAAAAATAAAGAGGAGGATAACAGTCCAAACAATGTAAATAATTTACAAATATATGTTTTGATTTTTTAAAATACAAAGGTAAATTATTCTATTTGCTTCTCAGAAAATACCAGCAAAATATACAAGCAAAATAGTTTTTAAAACATCTGTTGGGTGAGTAGCCACAGTCAAATGCCAAAAAAAGTAACAGGAACTGTCCAACAAAAAGTCTTGAGAAAATTTGCAATAAGAAGAAAAAGAAAAAGGACAGCACCAAAATGTATGAAAAAGAAAGCAAACAATGGATGGAAGGCAAATTTAACAGAACGAAGACAAAGCAACAATAACAAGGCAGAAAAGTTCACAAACTATGAATTGAGGTTGACGCACAGAAACACATTTGGACATGTAAACCTAATGTTCTGACTTCAAGACAAGGCAGACTGAGACCAAGTCAGAAGACGAAACTAAGAATCCACCTATTATATTGGCTATGAAAAGCATGCATTTGTGTTGCTTTTGCTTATAAAATAGGGAAGGGAGAGTATTTTGCAGTCATTCCCAGTTAAAACGAAAACCAAAATCATAAATATTTCAAAATTCAAATCTTCATTTAACAAATCTGTATTAAGCATAATAAAATAATTATAATTTATGCTAAGTTTTGTACAAGAATTATTTGACAATATAAAGCAATAAGCTTAATTGGTTATGTTATTAATCAGTTTTTAATATGTTTTCCATCAGTTATGTTATTCCTCTTACAGTACAAAATACAAGTTTGTCTATGATAAGTGCAATATTTTAATTCCATCAAAATTTGATGCACTCAATTTTTATTCACATTTATTATTTGTCTTTGTAATAATCCATTCTTCTTGTCCAAGTCATGTCATTGAACCTTCTTTCAATTTGATAAAATTGAATTAAAGCATTTCTATTTGCTATTGATATTTCTATCGATCTTTAGTAGATCGGAAATGTTTTACCGAGTTATCTACATCACCCAAAGAGCTCATATATCCCTACTTTTAAATTACAGAGAACAAACAAAAGAGCTTAGGACCAATAAAATAAATTTCTTTTAGAACTTCTATATAATCAATTGCATCATGGTGTAGTGGATATCAGCTCAGAACAAGAAATCAGAGAGAGATAAGTTCAAATTTCAGCTGAATTCTTTGCATTCACTTATGTACAAATACCCTCGGGAAAGTTATTAATCTACCTCTTCCCTCTAGCTATGGGTCAAATCACAAGACAGATTGGGTTCTACAGTCTGGGTTGGCAACCAGTCTACTGCAGAAAGTAATGGCAACCTACTGCCGAAAAATCTTCTGCTCAGTCAATCATGTCTTTTTTCAGACATGATCACCCAAGTCTGTATCATATACAGCACTCAATTAAAACAGTTATATAAATAATTTTCTTTTAGGACTGCTATATAATCAAAATAAAATATAGACTCAATGATCGTTTATTTTGACCTGATTTAAATAACAGCGCTTTCATGAAAGTACATCCAACAATACAAATGGGTCCTGGGTGTGACAGTAAACTGCATCTGGCAGCAAAGCCTCTGACTGGGAAGTTGTGAAAAGCATGGAACCACTTCTTAATTGCTGTTGTTCCCAGGTCCACTCTGACTTGAAGTGGTTGCACCTGTTAGGGTCCCAGCTATGGGCAAATACTTAACCCCCAAACTGGGGTCAAAACACAATGAAAGTATAAAAATAGACTTTGAAGGAAAAATATTACCAGTGATACATTTTTGAAGAAAAAAAAATTATTACCACCAATACATTTTTGAATATAAAACTAGAAGACAGCTTCAGTTTTCTAAAATGAAAAAAAAATTGAAATAAAAAAATGTATCAAAATTTGATATAATTAACTTTCTCACTATAAACAAACATAAAAAAACAACCTTAAGACCTCACCTTTTTGGCATTAAATAACCCATAGTAGTTGATATGCCATTAAATAAAACTCAAACAAAAACATTACTAAGCAGAACAAAAAGCAGCAAGTTGGCATTTATTCATTCTTCATGAACACTGAACAATTTTTGTCCAATGCATGGGTGATCATCTAAAAGCATAATAATGCTTCAAAAGTGTAAATATTTTAGCCAGGAACAGATCAGCTGCAAGAAATTGGATCACAGTAAAAAGCTGAAAGGATAACAAGAACTTTCTATAGAAAATAAATATCAGAAATTTGATCAAACCATTTTTATAGCACATTAAATGTAAACCTGCAGCCTGATAAAAATGAATTAAAATAGATCAGTTCCAAAACTGATATTGCTTCTTACTTCGGTTCTTGTTAAGATGGAGAATAAAAATACTGTTAAGAAAGCTATCATTTTCAATGCATGATTCAAAACATTGTTGATGTATTAAAACATTTATTTCAAATAACCAAAGCCTGAATCAATTCAAAGATACATATAATTTTAGAAATGCTGACCACAGACATAACATCCTCATGATAAAATGGTGGTTGCAAGATTTTTATGTTTATCTCAAGGTTTTAAGCAATTTTTCAAAATAACGGAACATTTTTGATTTTGAACCTAGGTAAATCACACTAAAAATCAAGTTGTACTAAAAGAAGCAAAAAATAAATAAGTGATGCTTAACAATATTAAAAAAGACCTCGTCTTAATTCTGTAAATTGCAACTGAAAAATAACAGTTGCATAAGTTGTTTAACACATTGTTTAAACTTATGCTTGAAGCAAATTTTTATTTGATTTTCTTGTGAACGTAATGGCTGGATTACCAAACACATTATACTTGATCATTTACTATACAAGTCTAGTTTTTTACATTAAAACCAGTATTAAATAAACAATGTTGGAAAAATGTTCTGGCTATATAAATCTGAGTAATATATCCTTTTAGTCTTAACTTATAATAGTTATATAAATTCTATCCTCACCCAGATGTTGATAACTTGTTTTGAGGATGCTGGGTTTTAATGTACAAACTAAGTGAAAAATAAATAAATCCAATGAAATAAACAACAAAATCATTTTTAATTTACAAAAAAATCTCATGTACCCGAATAAATTAATATTTTATTATTTTATAGGTTAATATAGGCTCCTTGACAGTCTATAATTTCTCTCATTTTAACTTTCTGAAATATTGTTTTGTATTCTTGTATATCTCATTTTTAAGGATTTAATTTTCCCTTAGATCAATATTTATCAAATGTTGGAAGGCATTCGATGAACGTCTTATCTCTAAAGCTTTCTTTTTTAAGCAAAGTGGCTAACAATCATATTGTAATATAACAATCTGGCCCCACCCGAGGAAGTGATGCAAGCGATGGTGTTCCCGTCGGTGAAGGGGGCGGCGAAGCGACAAGACAGGTGTTTGTGAAATACATCCTGTCAAGGCCGGAGCGGATGTCATTTGACCTTATTTCCGACAGCGGCGGAAATGGCTACAGAGGCAAACAGATCAGGTGTCTCTTAGAATTACGTGGGCGTTGCGTGGGCGAGGCAAAACCGGAAGGAAAGTCCCGGTTCTAGAGACTATAAAAAGACCTCGACACACGGATTCACCAGCAGAGAACGGCCAGTGGAAGCAGACAAACCCCACGGCAAGACTACAGTCCCGTCAACCCAACTATGTGCCTCTCACCCTTCCGTTCTCTATTCCACACGGTCCGTCGTTAATAATAAAAATATAACCTTATATTTTTATATATGCGTGTTTGTTGTTTTGTCGTCGTACGGCGATATATAACATACGCAAATTGGTGCCCAGTGACTTGCTGTTTTAAGACAACAACAACAACAAAACAGATAGATACGAGCTTGGTTACCACGGCGACAATTGAAATTCGACGGAATTAAAACAACTAGATAGAGGAAGAAAAAGAAAAAAGAAGACGAAAATAGAAAGCAGCCGGACAACCATAGACGACAGGTAGGTGACTTTTGATTCGATCTTGTGTGTGTTCTGCTCTTGTTCATAAGTTATATTTTAAAAAAAAAAAAAAAAAAATGGAACAGCATACTTTTGCCGATTTTGTTCAAGGTCTGACCCTAGAGAGTAAAATACTACGCCTCCTTGGCCTTACACTCTCGGCGGACCTCAAATGGAATGACTATATTGAATCCATTGCCAAATCTGCTGCTATGAAAGTCGGCTCTCTGTGCAGGGCCCGGAAATTTTTCCCACCTGAAATTATTCTGCACATATACAAATCTACCATCCGCCCGTGTATTGAATATTGCTGCCATATCTGGTCGGGTGCCCCTGCTGCTCTCCTTGGGCTTCTTGACAAAATACAAAGAAGGATCTGTAACGTGGTTGATACTGACTTGGCAGACCGGCTGCAGCCGCTCTCACACCGGCGTGATGTAGCTTCCCTGTGCCTCTTCTACAAGTACTTTCATGGCTTCTGCTCCGATGAGCTTAGATCACTGGTGCCGCCCAAGCACGAATTTACACGAGATACTAGATTAGCAACTAGGTCCCACCATTTTACAGTTAAACAAATAAGATGTAACCGTAAATTCTACTCCAACAGCTTCTTTTCTCGTGCTTCCCGCCTGTGGAACTCCCTTCCACAAGTCTGCTTTCCCGACAGTTACAATCTCCAGGTGTTTAAATGTAGGGTCAATAGACACCTCCTATCACACTAACTCCCAACTATTCTCACAACACTCTCATCTACCCAACCCTCATTCTCGGTATCCTCACTCGCCTATCACCCACCCTCTTAAATTTCCTATATTTAACCAGCCTTTCTCCACTCTACGTAGCCCCCTGCACAGTAGTGACATGCTTTGCTCGGGGTGAAACGCTTATAAAAAAAAAAAAAAAAAAAAAAAATTGAGAAATGTGGCTTGTTCGGTGTCGAACACTTTAAGGGGAGAATCTTTTTTAAAAAATATACAACCATTAGCATGCAAAGAAGATGGTGGTTGTAGTGCTTGGTTGGAGGATATGGAGAGGTATTTTAGAGTTGTGCGCGTGGCAGAAGAAGACAAGTGTCAGGCAGCTCTTCTCACAACAAGGGGAGCTGTTGGACACTATGTATATAGACTAATTTCTAGTAACCCACAACTCACATGGAAAGGAGTTAAAAACTTCTTTAAAGGAATATTACGGATTGGTTTTAGACCCCGACGCACGGTTAGTCGAATTAGTGAACATTAAGCAGGGTAGAACAGAGGGGGTGCAGGACTACATGCAGAGAGTAGTACGCCTAGCGGAGAGCGCATATGTTGGGGTTGACGGGAGGAATGAAGTTGTGACAAAACAAGTTCTAGGATTTTTCATAAAAGGTCTAAGGGATCGGGAAATAAAGATGGCAGTTATGAAGGATGAACCACAAACACTAGAGGCTGCCTATCAGAAAGCGTTATCTGAGTTGAGATGGAAAATTCGACTCGATGCAAACTCTGAATACGAAGAGGAGCCTATGGAAATTTATCACTCTCGGAGACGGGTACCGATAGAAGCCGTAAGCCCCGCTGAATCTAATACTAATAATAATAATAATAATAGGAATAAGAACAATAGAAAAGTTGGGACTCGTGAGCGGGAGAGGAACGGGAGCGTTGTTAGGTGTTGGAATTGTGGGAAAGAAGGCCACATAGCAAAATTTTGTAGACGCGCCCCGGGAAACGGCAGAGGTCCGTTCGTGCGACGCCCAACGAACGGAACAAGACGGTACCAACGCACATAGTTGGTAATATGGGCGCGCCAAATTCCATCTTTATTAGAATAGAACGTAGACCTTATAGGGCATTGGTAGATACGGGAGCAGAGGTATCGGTTATAAGCTGTAGGGTATTTAAAAAATTGCGACTGGGACTTGAACTGCAAAAGAGGGACATTAAACTTCGAACTGCGAATGGATCCCCGTTATACATTGAAGGCCTTTGTCGTCTACAGGTCCAGATAGGAAGTAAGTCCATACCCCATGATTTTTTAGTCGTGAAAAATCTCAATAGAAACGTTATACTTGGCCGAGATTGGCTGATGCAGAACGGGGTGAGAATGTATTTCGATTTGGGGGCATTGAAGATTGGTGAAGAATACGTGGCATTAGAGGAGGATGTTCATATTTCCTCTATTGTTAGGTTAGCTCAAAAAGTAACATTAAGACCTCAACACCTGCATGCTTGTCTGGGATTAACCAGGCTGAGAAATGGACGTGGCAAAGAATATGAAATCGAACAGCTGAGTAGTGGATATGTTAGCAACTTATGTGGTATATCAGTAGCCAACGCAGTTGTAAAAATGCCAAAGTCTCGTAAGTTTCAGTTGCTGATAATGAATAACACTAACCAGACAATCACTTTGAGACGGGGGTGTCCGCTGGCTAAATTGGAAAGGGCAGGTAATATTACTGAAATTACTATGCCCGATAAACAAAATAATAAAAGTCCTGATGTAGATTTGGAACAGGTACATGTACCGGAGGAATTCAAGCCTGAAATTAACAAATTGCTAAAAAGAAATAGGGACATGTTCGTTAGTGACGACAAGAACCTGGGCAGAACCGATACTGTGGAGATGCGTATCGATACTGGAACGCATGAGCCCATAAGAAAACGCCCATATCGCACACCCCTCAAACAAAGAAAGATAATGGATTCAGCAATCGACGAAATGATGCAGGCAGGTGTAATTGAGAGATCCAATAGCCCGTGGGGTTTTCCAGTAGTTTTAGTAGAGAAGAAAGACGGTGGTAAGAGATTTTGTGTAGACTTTAGAGCACTTAATAAGATTACAAAGAAATATGCTCGACCTCTTCCTGTCATCGATGATATACTGGCATCACTTGGTTCGGCAAGATACTTTTCGAAGCTTGATTTAAAATCAGGGTACTGGCAAGTTAAGCTTCATGATGATGACAAAGAAAAAAGTGCATTCACCTGCCACAAGGGTCTATTTCATTTTAATGTTATGCCATTTGGACTTGCAAACGCACCCGGCATCTTCCAGGAATTAATGTCAGTTGTTTTACAGGGACAGGAAGATTTTGCTCTGGCATATTTAGATGATATTCTGATATTTTCAAATACGGTGGAAGATCATTTAAGACATATAGACACAGTCTTGAGTAGTCTACGTAAGCACAACCTTAAACTGAAGCCAGCTAAGTGTGAGTTCTTTAAGAAAGAGACCCAATACCTGGGGTTCAAGATAAGTGAAGAGGGAATACAACCAGACCTCAATAAAGTCAAGGCTATAAAGTCAGTTTCTACTCCAACCACTGTTAGGCAAGTAAGAGCTTTTATTGGGATGACCTCATACTATCGCCGCTTTATTAGAAATTTCTCTGATATAGCCGAACCGCTGGTCAATTTGACAAGGAAATATGCACGATTCCAATGGGACGATGTTTGCCAAACCGCTTTCGATACACTAAAAACGAAGCTCGCGGAGATGATAACACTAGCCTATTCCCAACCCAAATAAGGCGTATAGGTTATATACTGACGCATCCGATCAATCGATTGGCGCATGCCTATCCCAGGTGGTGTACGATAAGGAAAATAGGAAGGATGTAGAAAAACCAATTTATTTATTGTCCCATAAATTAAGTGACACACAAACGAGGTGGTCAACTATAGAGAAAGAGGCTTATGCCATACACTATGCTCTTCAAAAACTGAATCACTACCTGCATGGCGCAACATTCACAATATACACTGATCATAGGCCCCTGGAGCACTTACTTAACTCGCCCATACAAAATAAGAAGATACAGACTTGGGCTCTGAGCATGTCTGGCTACAATTGCAGCATACAGTATCTTAAGGGTAAGGATAATGTTTGCGCGGATCTCTTATCACGCGCTGTTGATGTGAACGAAGACCATATTGCTTCTCCAGTAGATATAGATGATAGAAATTACTTGGTTAGTGTTATAAACTCCAACCTAATGGAGCCGGAAGAATTAGCAGCCCATAAAAATGTCGGAAATTCATCAGAGGCACCCGAACGGCCCACATTGAAAGGAATAGACATAATCAGGGAGCAAGAATCAGACAAAAACATCTTAGACCTGAAGATTAGATTACGAAATGGTAGGGCTACCAAAGCAGAACAGAAGAGATATATAGTAATGGATGAGGTGGTGTACTATTTGTCTCAACCTGATGATGAACCCCTCATCAAGGCTGTATGTACCATCTCACCTTAGAAAAATGGTGCTAGTTCAATACCATGATGACAGTGGCCATATGGGGGTGGATAAGACATTCCACTCAATAAAACAAAAGTATTTCTGGCCTTGTTTACTTAGAGAAATAAATGATTTCGTAGGTAAATGTATCCCGTGTCAGACAAGAAACCTAAAGAAGCAGCAACCCCACATACAGGAATGTGACTTCCCTCCTTTTCCTTTCGCAAAGGTTGCTTTAGATGTCTCAGGACCCTACCCAAAGACCCATTCAGGTAACCAATACATAGTTACATTCATAAATATGTACAGTGGTTGGCCGGGGGCATTTGCGGTTCCTAACAAGAAGGCAGAAACAGTGGTGCATCTCTTAGTTGACGAAATCTTCCCCAGATTTGGGACACCACTTCAGCTTTTAACTGATAATGGGCCAGAAAATGTCAACAGGGTAATGAAAAAGACATTAGAAGACCTAAATATACACCATGTGACAACTTCTTTTTATTACCCCCAGAGCAACGGTAAGGTTGAGAGGTTTCACAGAACAATGCATGATGTTCTAGAAAAAAAATCGGCAACAACGAACAGTCGTGGGATATTTACATTAACCAAATGTTGGCGGCTATCCGGTTTCATGTGAGCGAGTCCACTAAGTTTTCACTATATTACTTGCTCTACAACAGGGATGTTATTTTGCCCTTGGACAATATACTGAGGCCTCGTCGCATATATTATGGTGATGAGCATCACCAAATTGCACTACAGGAAATGCATCGTAGCTTCACTTTAGTTAGGAATAATATAAGAAAAGCGAGGAGAGCCGCGATAGATAAGTCGCGTGGTAAGACGAAAAATACAACTTTTGAGGTTGGTGATTTGGTGTACTATAAGAATCACCAAAAGAAAGGGAAGTTAGATGTGCGCTGGCGGCCATATTATGTGATCATTGAAAAGACTGGCCCGGTCTCTTATAGAATTAGAGATCAGTTAACCGGCTCAGTCATTAAGACGCATGCTGAGCATCTTCGGGCAGCGTCCATTGATGAATGGAAAATCCCTACTTCCGATAGGCCGTTACGAAAGATTGTATTGGCTGCTCCAGCAGAATCCAGTGATTCGGATGACGAATCCGGAGCGGAACAGACCGACTTTCCAGTGCACAAAAATCGACACCAACGTGTGGAATCAGACGATGAGTCTGATGTTCCATTAATGGAGCGCCGCATCATGACGCGACGTAAAATGGCGAATAAAAACGTGTCAACTATTGATAGTGATGATAGAATCGGTGGTATAAATAATGTTTCATCCACGTTCGAGGATGATTGCTCAAAGTGCGAAACGTCTGGATCTACTCATGTAGATCAGGGTTTTTCTAGGGAATCACCTAGCAGCGAAGATGTCCAAATGAGGCAAACGTCTGTTGGGGCAAAAAGCACGGATAGACCTGCAGATTCCACAGTTGATCGGAACAAAAAGAAAGAACAACTGAAAAGTCTTGTAGACTTATTGGCTGATATGCTATAGGATTGGGAAAGAAAGCAGTGGGAGGATTAACGATAGTTTAAGTGAAATAGTTAGGTCACCTTCCTTATAGCAAAACATGCGGAAAGATACAAACTAAGGAATTACGAGTCACGGGTCCATTTTTTTTAGACTAAATTAAGATAGATGAAACCTCTAATCCTCCACAAGTAAATTGCATGCGGATTTCTCGGTCAGACTATGAATGATATGTACTGCAGATAATAGCAGTTTTTCTGTGTTCAAACATAGTATGTTTGAAATTAAATTAAATTAAATGAAGTTACATGTGTAACAATAAACTCGAGTGGAAACACGCATGGTGTTGGTCAAAGGTCATTTACTCGATGTCAGTTTAGAAACTGGGGCGCGGTTACCGCCTAGGATCATATGGTCGTGCATCGAGGCGTCTACGCGTATGGACAGAGTCGAGAAAGGAAACGAACATTGAAAGTTACAGAAACTTTAAAAAAAAAAAAAAAAGAACAATGAAACATCGAGCTGGGAGAACATTATCCTCTGTATAAGTCCCAAGTAATTCTATCATCACTTTTGTGGCAGTCTCACTCATTTTGGCTTCCAACACTGCATCATGAAGCATACGCAAGAGATTCTGTGTTTTTTGTACAGGAAAATTCCACAATTGACACGAACATTGTTGGGTTGCCGATGTAGGCTCCCCCATATATTTTTTTTTGTTGTTTTGTTTTGTTTGTTTCGGCGTGCACATGTTTTGTTGTTTCAGCGTGCACATGTTTTGTACAATTGTCGGGCTTGTGTGGCATGGGGGGGGGGGTGAGGGTGTTGCGCTTAAAATGTTCTTAGGTGAACATTTTGGAAAATGGGAGGGCGAGGAGTGTAATATAACAATCTGGCCCCACCCGAGGAAGTGATGCAAGCGATGGTGTTCCCGTCGGTGAAGGGGGCGGCGAAGCGACAAGACAGGTGTTTGTGAAATACATCCTGTCAAGGCCGGAGCGGATGTCATTTGACCTTATTTCCGACAGCGGCGGAAATGGCTACAGAGGCAAACAGATCAGGTGTCTCTTAGAATTACGTGGGCGTTGCGTGGGCGAGGCAAAACCGGAAGGAAAGTCCCGGTTCTAGAGACTATAAAAAGACCTCGACACACGGATTCACCAGCAGAGAACGGCCAGTGGAAGCAGACAAACCCCACGGCAAGACTACAGTCCCGTCAACCCAACTATGTGCCTCTCACCCTTCCGTTCTCTATTCCACACGGTCCGTCGTTAATAATAAAAATATAACCTTATATTTTTATATATGCGCGTTTGTTGTTTTGTCGTCGTACGGCGATATATAACAATATTTGCAGAATATAAAATATCTTATCTTGCAGGAAAATACGTTTCAGCTTAAAACTTCTTGGCTGTGGTTTGTAACACTTAAAAAATTATCTTTTTAAAAAAAATAACAATATTCTTTACACTTAATGCTGGCAGCAGTTTTGAAAAGACAAAAGTTTACTACCTACAAAATCTAAATCCAAATGATTACTCCACATCCACCTTATCTTCTCAGGCATACCGACATTGAAACATTAGCTCATATACAATCACTGAAGTTAAACAATAGTAAGCCTGGTAAGTACTTAAATAGGTGACAGCTTAGAAATACCAGTTATTGTAAGCTTGATTGTGTAAGTGATAACAGCTCAGAATTGAAAATCAGAGATCCAGGTTCAAATTTCAGTCAGGTTGTTATATTTACATACATGGAAATACTCTTGGGAAAATCATGAATCCACTTCTGCCCCCTAGCTATATGCTAATGAGTAAGACTTGTATTATCTCCAAAATATTCTTACAATCTAAAAATATTTTCTGGCTTTAAATAACCTGTAAAATATTGATAGGCATTTACCTTATTTCCATTGTTCAGACTTTTGCCCTTCTCTTTGTTGCTATATTCCAGATAAAAACAGAAAAATCATTAATTGAAAAACATTCAGAATGACTCAATATTATCATGGAAAAGTATATTTTTATTCCAATTTTTCAGACTTATATGCATATTCATGACATATTTGTGTATAGATACATATGTGTGTGTGTGTGTGTGTATCCACTAATGTGCCAAGAATTATGGGCTGAATGTAATTAAATGCAGTAGTTCATTGGTAAGGCTCATATCTAGATCAGTTTTATTTTGACATTGGTTAGTCAGTGTGAAATTTGTCAGGCTGCACATGACAAAAAACAATTTGAATTATCAGAGTCAGATTGAAAACTTTTCAGTATTCCCTTATATAGACTTCTAACCTGACATACAGTTATTAAACAGTAAATGTATTTTTAATTGTGTCTGAATAACTTTTATCATCTATAACAAAAGTCCATGTAATGAGACATTTATAAAATATATTCATACATTCACATATAGTTTTTAAATACCGTTTAATTAAATTTAGTTGTTTTATGTACACTTATAAAAAGGGTGTGTATTGTGGTGCAGTGCATATTGGCTCGGATTGAGAATTTGCGGAGCCTAGTTCAAATTCCAGTTGAATTCATTGCATTCACTTATACGCAAATACCCTTGGTAATGGTATTAATCCGTCTCTTTCCTCCAGTTATAGGTTAAATAACAGAAGAGATTGGGTTTTATAGTTTTGGCTGGCAACCAGTCTATCGCAGAAACAATGCCCAGTCAGTCATGTCTCTTCTGAGACATGATCGCCAAAGCGTGTATCACGTATGGCACTTAACTGACTAAGTATGAATATAAGACAATTTATATTTTGTATATTTTGCCAGTTAGAGAGTTTAACAAAGAAAATAATAAAATTTCTCATTAGACTGTTAGAAAATAAGTAAAACATGGAAGTTTGTCTGATTTTCCTGATTAACTTGTATATAAGTTTTTCCAATTATTTTATTTTGCTTTCTGAACAGTATTTTTGATGAATTCTCTCTCTACATTAAACAGTCATCACAGTTCCTGCAAAATGTTTTTGTTTTCTAATTGCAAGAAAAAATTCTACTGAAGGTTAGTGACTTTGTTGCCTTACCTTGCCTTGGAGTTCACTATGTGAATAAAATACACTTGCAGCTTCAGATAGTAAGATTTTGTTTTTACTTTTTATTGAGGTGTTGAATTTTTTGAGAATTTTCATCTAATATTTAAATGAAAAAAAGACACTGTTCTTATTTATAAATTTTGAATTTATCTTCAAACTGAAGAAGTCATTTCAGCACATTTCTTGAAACTGATCAATTATTTGAATGTTTAGAAATAATTTCTTTCAGATTAAATTTCTTTCTTATCTATGATTTTTTTTGTTGGCCATTCTTGAGTTTTGATTTATTCTTGGCTTCTGCTTAACAAGTTTGATTTACTTGGAATCAATTAATCTTATTATTTTCAGCAAAAATATTATTTGGCTCCAAATTTTATTGCAAAGAAAATACATTTCAGAAAACTTGCATTAAAATCACGAATATCCTACAAACCAAAACATCAGAAGCAAAATATTTATCATTTATTATTAGAACATTTTAACCCTAAAATAGGAATAATGGTTTGTGGCTCCAAATGAGGAATTCTAGAGCTGAGTTCAAATTCCAGTCAAGTTCATTATATTTGCTTAGGTGCAAATACACTTGGGAAAGATAGAAATTCCTCTCTCTTTATCCCCCTGCTAAGGAAAGACTGGGTCGGATAGTGTTGGATGGTAACTTGTCTATGAGGACCAGTTTGAATTGAAAACCTCCGACTATGTGTTAGATAGCCTAACCAACTCACAATTGGCAAAGCATGATATGTACAGCTACACTCCTGAAGACAGTTAATCAGGAAGGGGTTTCTTCAATAATAATAAGAAGGCCCTAGATTTTGATTTAGACCCTAAAATGCAGTAAGCTTCAACTAGAATATTCTATTTACTCATTTCTTCCAAACTGAATATTCTTGTAAGATATTCCTTTTTTTTTTGTAACTGGTAAATATTTTTCCTGTCTCATAAAAAAGAGTTTCTCATCTTATTTTTTATTCATTGCAGCCTGGCAGCTATGGTCATGTTTATGTGAACCTCCAAAAAAATTTACTTACAGCAAATTTTTTGTCAGATTCAATTAAAATCAGTCTTAGCTCACCAATGTTGGCAAAACTTTCAGGAGGTACTTATATTTATATGATATATAAAATGTTGATTCTGCATTTTTATATTGGAGATATTTACAATAAATCATTTGCTCATGTGACATGTTATTATGCAACTTAACAATTATTTATATTATAACTATGCATAATAATGGAGTCATTGCTATTTATTTTTCATTTCAAATCTATAAAGATAGCCATGTGTAATCTGAAATCTATAACCTCAAAATAAGAACAGGTCATTATGAGGATATTGAGTGATATCAACTGAATGCTGGAAATTGCGTATAAGTTGAAAAGAAGAGAAGAACAGTTAAAACAGAAACTGTAGATATTATCAGGTTAACATAAAAAAGGCTTTGACTGGAAAATGTTTGAAGAAGCTAGTTTGATGAATATACTCTTGCACCAGTAGGAAACCTCTCGTAGCGGACAGACATAATCTCGCTGCTGACCTTGAATGGGATCTACATTCTGTGGTGAATTGGGGCAAGAAGGGGCTTGTCAACTTCAATGCATCTAAGACCAAGCTGTTGTCTGTCAACCATCACAGGCAACCTCTCCTGCCTCCCATAAGCATGGACCAAGCAATTCTCCCTGAGAGCAACACACTACGCCTCCTCGGCCTTACCCTCTCCTCAGACCTCAAATGGAACCACGATATTGAATCCATAGCTAAATCTACTGCTAAGAAGGTTGGGTCACTATATTGATCCAGGATGTTTTTTTCCGCCTGAATCCATCCTGCATATATACAAGTCAACCATCCGTCTGTGCATGGAGTACTGCTGCCATTTATGGTCAGGCGCCCCTGTCGTTCTCTTCAGTGTTCTCGACAGGCTCCAAAGGAGAGTCTGTAATGTGATAGGTACTGATCTGGCAACTCGACTGCAGCCACTTCCCCACCATTGAAAAGTGGCCTCCCTTTGTCTGTTCTATAAATACTTTCATGGCTTCTGCTCGGACGAATTTAAGTCAATGGTGCCTCCTCAACAGGTGTTTACTTGTGCAACCAGACTGGCAACTGGGTCCCACCCATTCACAGTTAGGTTAGCCAAATGCAGACAACAATTATACTCCTGCAGCTTCTTCTCTTGCACTTCCCGCCTGTGGAACTAGCTCCCATATTCTTGCTTTCCTGATGGCTACAACCTCCAGAAATTTAAATGCAATATCAATACTCATCTATTAACCACTGGACTCTAGCTCTCTCCCCACCCCTGTATATCCTTCCCTTTCTCTCCACCTATGTATCTGTCATCGCACCTGCTTTCTCAGCTTTCTATTGTTCCTTTCTAACTAGTTTGTACTTCTCACTCTTTTCTAATTAATCCTTTTACAGTTATGTAGCCCCCTGCATATCAGTGGCATTTCTGCCTTGCTCGGAGTGAAATGATTAAAAAAAAAAATTTAAAAAAATAAAGAGAGAGAGAGAGAGAATGCAGAATATTAAAATTATTGACTGATGACATAAAGGAGATCAAACTCCCATCATATCATTTCAGTTGGGTAAAGAAGTACATGAAAACAGGTTTCTCAAGAGTAATTTTTACTGATAAATTGAGAGCTACATTGGATGGACATGATGGCTGGACAAGAAGTTTGGGCCTTTGTGGAAATAGAGATCAAACATGATAAAGAAGATAGTTGGATTGACTGACTGATTGATTGATTATTTTTTATGACTTATCAACCTTTTGTCTATATTTCTAAGATGAGGTTTTGTAATTATTTCTACTGTTAACATTGTTTGGACTTTTGTCTTCATCTTTGTTGCCATATTCATGACATTTTGGCCATTGTATGCTTTAACCTTCTGCAGGTGATTGGAATTTAGAACTGAACCCTTTATTCCATTTAACAGGGTAGATTGTTCAAGTTCCAGGAGCCATGCACCTTCCAGATGTCTCAGTTATTAGCTTAATAGCTGTTATATTACATTGAGAACTGTTCCATTAACACCTGTGTGTACCTGCATATATTTACATCTATATATATGTGTGTGTGTGTATACATTATGGGAAGTTCTGGAGATTTACGAAATATAATTAACAAATAATTCCACTGTGTAAACAAAGTTAAATCAAGCCTTATATGCACAATTTTTGATTTCATGTAAATAACACATCTTTCAATAAGTCCTGGGCCTGACATAGAAATGGTACCACTAATAAAAAATCTGCATGATTTTTATGAAGTACTAACTTTCAAATGGCACGTGACAAAATTTGGGCCCATCAGATTATTAGTTTACAAATTACAGTTATTTAAGTGAAGTTACTGTTGCAAATTTTTAAAACAATGGAAGAATCTGAATTTTGTGTGTTGATAAAGCATTGCTTTCTGATGGGGAAAAAATACTGTTCAAGTAAAGAAATGGCTTGATAAGTTATTCAGACTCTGCATCATCATAAACAATAGTTAAGAGGTGGTATGCTGACTTTAAACACAGTCGTACAGAAACAAATGATGCTGAATGCTCAGGTCACCCAAAATTGGCAGTTGTCCCAAAAAACGCCAAAAAATCCAAACTTGTTTCAGCCAATCATAAATTAAAGTTGGATGAGATAGCAGAGGAGTGGAACAGATCAGAAAGCAGTGTATTCATCATTTTGCATGAATATTTGTCAATGAGAAAGCTGTTTTCAAAGTCGGTGTCACGTTTGCTCACAGTCAATCAAAAACAACAACACTTCAACAATTCAGAGAATAGTTTACAACTCTTTCAATGCAACAAGAAGGAGTATTAGCATAAATATGTGACAATAGAAACATGGATCCACCACTCTGGAGTCAAATCAGCAGCAGTGGATTTGGAGTGGACAGCAGCAGGTGAAAATTGTTCAAAACAACCAAAGATGCAAACATCAGCAGTCATGGTTTTCGCCTTTGTATTTTGGGATGTGCAAGGCATTTTGTTCATTGATTACCTTGAAAAAAGAAGAACCATCAATAGCAAATATTCCATAGCATTATTGGTGTGTTTGAAGGAATAAATTGCCAAAAAATGGCCACAAATGAAGAAGAAAAACTGATCTTTCACCAAGACAACACACCATGTCACAAGTCAATTGCAACAATGGCAAAACTAAATGATTTGTACTTTGAATTGATTCTGCATCTACCCTATTTCTCATCCGCAGCAACTACTGGCTGTTTGTTTGTTTTTTTTGTTTGTTTGCTTCCTGTTTAACAGCCTATCAACATTTAAAAGGGTCATTTAAGGCTGGAAGCATATTTTTATTTTAAATGAAAGTTATTCCCTGGAAACAACAGGCTTATTCGGAACGAAGCATGCTATTTTACCCATAGCTAGGAGGAAATGTTATAGTTTATATGTCTATGTTGAAGCTACATAATAAAGTTAAATTTTATTAAACAGGTCAATTTTCTGAAAGAAGGCTAGTATTTTGTCAATGTTGATGTTTTCAAATAAAGATCTTAAATTCTGTACTTTATAAAACTGTTGACGAATTTTTACCAGGTCTGTACAATCAATTAGTATATATCTTATGCTATTATTCATCTGGCATTTACAGCATTTGGGTGGATCTACTCCTCTTAACAGCTAGGAGTGGGTAAAAAAGGTGTGTCCTATCCTAATTTGAGCCATTATTACCTCTTCCTTTCTGGATTTCCTTAATGCATCTCTTCACTCTCCCAAAATTTGGTTTAATTTGGAAGAGTTTGTTGTTCTGACAGGTCAACCAACGTTTTGCCATTTGAGTTGAATATATCTTTTTATTGCAGGCCTTTTGATCAGTGAATGGGACCTTTCATATTGAAGATATCCTCTCTCAGAGACTCCTTTGCAGCCATGTCCACTTTTGTGTTACTACGAATGCCAATGTGGCTGGGGATCCAACAAAAGACAATATTCTTGGTTTTGTTCATCACGTTTAATTGATTTAAAAGTTTAATGATAATTGGGTTGTGGATGGACAATAGTACAGAGAGTGAATCAGAGAATATAACGAAGCTGTCACTTACATTGTCAGTGATTAGATCACGTGCTAGCTTAACAGCTGTGGCTTCACCACTAAAAATTGATGCTCCATCGGCTAGATGTTTTTTTTGTGATGTTATCTAGTAGGGCACAGCATCCACATTTCTCACCTTCTTTCAATCCATCTGTGTATACATGTTTATAGAAAGGGAAACTATTGACAATCTTGTTCAGTTCTTTGTAGAAATCACTAGGGTTGGTCTTTGATTTAGGGAATTTGGTGAGATTTAGCAATACTGTCAGTTGGATGATTTCCCATGGAGGGCTTTCTGAAATGAGTGATTTGTGGATTTGTTCCAGGTTTATATTGGATTCTCTGATGATTTCTTTCATCCTTAGGCCAAATGCTTTTTTTTTTCCCTATCATAGAGAGGGTGATATAATGGGTTTACAATACAGTCGTAGGCAGGATTGGATGGGCAAGAGAGGATTTTGGTCAAATATTGTAAAGCTAGTTTGTTGCGGCAAATTGATAATGGTGGTTCATTGGCTTCTGCATATAGACTATCAATGGGAGAAGTTCGAAAGGCTCCCAAGGCCAGTCTAAGCCCCCGATGATGAACAGTGTCTAATGACTTTGTATATGACTTTCTGGTGGCACCATATATGTAGCAGCCATAGTCCAATTTCGATCACACTAATGATCTATATAACTTCAGCTTCCCAATCTGTGTGGGCAATAACTCGCATCAGCTGGATAGCTTTGTTACATTTGTTTTTTAAGTGTTTGATGTGTGGAAATAAAGGTGAGCTTTTTATCCAATATTAGTCCTAAAAATTTATGTTGGTCTACAACGGGAATCTGAATCCTGTCCGGTTTTAACAGAGGATCTGGATGTAATTTTCTAAGCTGGCAAAAGTGCATGCATTTTGTTTTGTTAGTGGAGAACTTAAATCCATTCTTGGTTGACCATTTTTTTATTTTGTCAATGCATTGTTGAAGCTGCCGCTTAATTATGTGGATATACCTTGAGCTGTAGCAGTTTAAAAAATCATCGACATACAGTGAGCAATCCACACCTGGGTTTATACATCCAACAATATCATTGATTTTTAAGTTAAATAATGTTACAGATAAAATACTCCCCTGTGGGACTTCCATTTCCTGTTCCTTGGGGTCCGAGAGGCATGCTCCTACACGGACATTAAATAATCTGTTGTTTAAAAAGTTATTAATGAAAATAGGTAGTCTTCCCATCAGTCCAGCTTCTTTGAGAATTTTCATGATACCATATCTCCATGTGGTATCATATGCCTATTCCAAGTCAAAGAAAATAGCAGTAATATGTTTTTTTTGGATAAAGGCATTCCTAATAAAAGTTTCCAGTCTTATTAAATGATCCATAGTACTCCACTGTTTTCGGAAACCGCATTGAAGATTGGTTATTGTTTTATTGATTTAAAAAAACCAAACTAATCTGTTATTAACCATTCTTTCAAGAGTCTTACATACACAGCTTGTTAGTGCTATGGGGCAGTAATTGGAGATGCATCTTTTCCTGGTTTTACTCCTGGAATGACTATATCTTGCCTGGTCCCTCAGCTGTGTTATTAGCCTTCTTTAATGAATCCTTCAGTTCATTAAAAAGAAAAAGGTTTATTATACTCTTCTTCATTATTACTTTTAAAGTTCAGCTTGATTTTTTCTGATTCCTGTTTAATAGTCTGGAATTTTTTACTGTGATTTTTGGATGACGAGTTATATGCGAGAGAGTCTGCAAGCAGGTTGGCCATGTCGTTTTTTTGGGTTATTTTGTTGTTGTTTATACAGCGGTGCTTGAGGGGGGAACTTATGTTTTTTCCTGAAATTTTCTGCACCATATTCCATATGGTTTTACTGTTGGTGTTATTATTAATTTTAGAAACAAAGCTCTTCCATGACTCCCATTTGGCTTCTTTTATTATTCGGTGTGCTTTAGCCCTGAATATTTTAAAATGGTTTAAATTCTGAAGCAGTGGGTTGGTGGTTGAATTTTCTTAATGCAGCACACCGTAGCCTGATAGCCTTTTTACAATCATCATTAAACCAAGGCCGGTTATATTTAGTTGATGAAGTTGTTTTAGGGATACACTCCTCAGCTATAGAAATAATAGTATCTGTAAAATGAGTGATCGGGTCTTTCTCATGTTTTCCAGGTAGGAGTTTATATTTGCATAATTGTTTGAATTTATTCCAGTTGGCTTTTTTAAGGTTCCAGTGAGGTATTTTTGATTTTATTTTAAGTTTTGATAATTTACTGAGTAGGAGTTTGCAAGAATGGCATTCTTGTTTTTCAAAGTTGTTTGGTTTTGGTTTAGTAACTGATGCATATGATTTAGTGAGGAATAAGCCAGTTGCTTTGACTATCTTTCTAGCTTCAGAGAAGGATGTATTACGTGTAAACTTGATAGTGTTGATCTCTTTTTCTTTTTTCCAGATTATACATTGTTTGGAGTCTGATGGGTGATCTTCAAGAGAACACATTTTGCTTTTTTGTTACATTCTTGCTCATGGCAGTCAGAGTCTCTTTCTCCACATCTTCTGCATGTTGGAAGTCTTGTGCACCTGTCTTTATGGTGTCCAAAAAGTTGACAATTGAAGCACCATAGAGGGTTTGGGATGTACTGGTTGAACTTTTCAATTGTAAATCCTATTTTTAATTCCTTCGGGACTTTGGGGAGGTTGAAAGTGAATATATATGTATTTGTTTTGATGATATCTGTTCCTTTTCTAATTTGAATACGTCATACGTCTATTACACCTTGTGTTTTTAGCTGAGTCTTAATTTCTTCAATAGTGCAGAGTGAAAGCTCAGTGCTTCTGACTACACCTCTAGATTTGTTCAGGCGTGTTGTGTGGACATGCTTTTATCTTTATTTCAGAAAAGGTTTTCATTTTTAAAAGTGTATCAGAATATGATTTTTTCTCTACTTGGACAAGTAGCGTACCATTTTTAAGTTTCTTCACCATCTTTGGTACTGTAGCACCAGAAAGTACTTTTTCAATAACAAATGGGGATATCTTTGTTAACTGTTTTTCTTCTAATGACTCCAAAACAATAAACTGAGGAAAATGTTTTGTAATAATAAACTCACTTTCTGAGTCTGATGGAGATTCTATATGGGGGCGTTTGGAATATTTATTAGACATACTATATAATATATTATTCATTGGAGGGTTATCCCCACCCACCAAACCAGGCTGGAGTGCATGAACGGGATCTGTCAGGGGGGAAACCCATTCGCCCTGACAGATCAGGGACTTCCCTACAATATACTCGACGGCGCAAGAGACCCAGAGCACCTATCTCCTCCCCCTGTGCACCGCCTCATAATGTAGGTGCACAGTTGGATGGCTTGCAGCCATGTCCGGGCCTATTTATCTTGCACTGTCGATTGACCCTTAGCCAACACTTTCTAACATCTATTCATAGAAAGCTGGTGGTAGTTTTCTTATATATAACTTTCCATAGTCTGGTATTTTTTTGTTTTTTTTGGCGGGTAGTGGGGAAATATGTATGGTAGGATACATCAGTCTTGGTAGGAAAATGTTTTTGGAGGGTATGTTTGGGAGTAGATGTTAGGGCTTGACCTGACCAGGCGGTTGATCGGATCAGGCCTCTCCGACCACCCGTCTAGCCCAGGTAAGGGCTGAAGTGATGTGTTGCAGGACCATGACCTCTTTGCACCCGAGCCATGGCCTGCTCAATCACCAGGATCCCATCCCCAGATGACACAGGTCACCACCCACAGCCAACAGGTGGCCCCACTGAGAGACTTTTACTCTCTGCAGGGGGCAGTAGGCGTATTCTGATGCCCCACCAACAAGGCAGGGCTGTTTGCAGACCTCAAAATAATGCTCCATGGAAAAAGATTTGGCTCCATTGAAGAAGCATTATCAGAAACTTATTGAGGCCAATGATAAATTGTTCTACAAAAGAGGCATCGAATTTGATGGATAAAGTTGAATTTTGCCTAAATGTTGTTGTTTTATTAGTTAGGATTTATTGAGTGATGTGTTAATCATCTCTGCTCTGAAATGTAATGTAAACAAATATAAATAATGTTAGGGTTTAAACTGTGAAATCAGTTGTGGATTGAGCAATTTAAGACATGCCAGATCAATTGGTGGCTTCGTCTATGTTCTTAGAGGTCGCAGGTTTGAATCCTGCAAATAACACATATTTTCCTAAAAAATGTTTCAAAAATAGTCAGGCTGGTAGAAATATAGATGAATATACTATCTAATTAAAAATAGAATATCTACTCAAATATGAGTATCGATTAAAAATAAATATTCAAACAAATAATTTAAATATGTCGGTTGTTAATTTCCATTTCATTAATCTCTGGAACTTTCCATAACATTGTTTACAATTCTATTTCTATTTCACACATTTATGAAATATCCAAATGATGTCAAATGTTATTTGCACCTAAGTTCATATACAAGTCAATAGATATAAAGATAATGGGTGTTCTTCATGAAATACATTTCAGAGCAGAGACAATTATTTATATAATATCAAAAACTGTGAATATAAGGCTTGATTTAACTTTGTTTAGACTGTGAAATCATCTGTGGTCAAGTAATGTAAGATGCAGCAGATCAATTGGTGACTTCCCCTATGTCGTTAGGGGTTGCAAGCTCAAATCCTATGAATGACACACATTTTCCTAACAAAATTTCTCATAAATGATTCATTGGCAGAAATAAATATATATATATATATATATATATATATATATATATATATAAATTAAAACAGACACTTTATTCCATGGCTAAGCAGAAGCATAGGCTCACTTCAGGCCAGGCAAACCATCACCAGCTTCCATCCTTATTATACAGAAGATTTTACACAAAAGGACACAAGCTAGTGATGGTTCGCCTGAAGTGGGCCTATGCTTCCACTTAGCCATGGAATAATCTGTCTGTCTTAATTTTTACATATATTTGCTCTATATGTATTTGTATACATATATGTTTGGAGCTCTCCTAGAGAGTTGTCCTACCACTTTATGTACAGGATACTCCTTTGGATTCTTCTATATCTACACCACACACACACACACACATATATATAATTAAATTCTTTAATTAACAACATAATTTATTATTATTAAATTAAAACATATAAACAAATATTTTATACCACAGAATTTAAATATGCTTTTAAAAATGACGGATCATAAGTATTTTTTCCATCCAACACTTCTTCAGAAAGATTCCTTTTTCACTCAAGGTGTTCATCTTTCTCCATTTAATTGCTTTAATTATTGTTGTTCCAAAGAAGTGTTAGACGAAAGCCTAGACTCAACACTGAGGCCTACATCAAGTGACTAGAGGAGGTAGTGATAGTCTGGGTCAAGAGGGTGGCTGCTGGAAGACCCTATATTTGGCAACAGGACTTTGAGCCATGCCACAGAAAACAGGAGAACCCAATCACGGCTGTCAGACCATTCACCCCTTACATCTGGCCCCCTAACTCCCCCCTGATTATTATGCATGGGGAACAGTTGAGCAAAAGACCAACAAAACTCCTTGTAACACTTAAGATGAACTGAAGGCAAGCTTTATGGCAGCATTCATCAACTTAAACAAGCAATGAGCATTTTCAGATATTTTTGTGTAATTTTGGTAATTACATGTTAAAACTAGATGTTATTCTCATTTTTGCGTACTTTAGACGACAGTTTATCCATCGCACCCTGTATATGTATGGATCTATGCCTGAAGAGACTTGTTGTCAAAAGCTTGGAAGCAAGTAAGTGGTGCATGTTTCATTTTTTGACATATTGTGAACTCTGCATACTCATTTATTTGTTTTGATTATGCATTGAGCACTTTTTTTGCATCTACCATTTACTGATCCAACCAGCAACTATTTTACTGATATATGTACATTTTATAGTAATGATCCTTATATACAAGGCCCAAGAACAACCCAAGGTAGATGATTTCTGAATGAGGGTAGCTGTAAGGGTATAAAAAGACAAAGTAAGAAGTGCATATTATGAGGATATGCAGGATAGATAATGGTTGACTCTAGATTTGTGAAGGTTTGAATTAATAGAACTTTACAGATCAGAGGTGTCCTGTACATTGCTGATTTACTCTAATTCTTTTTGCATTCACTTGGGAAAGAAAACATTCAACTCAAAAAAAATTCTTTACCAGAAATGAGACTTTGTAGAACAGACTCCTAAGAGTATGCTTCCATGATCACTAAAATCTTAACCTCTTCAAATACACACAAATAGTTTGATATGTCAGTCTGACTATGATTTCCTCCTGCTGTCTACTTAGTGGTTTGTTTGTATATCATCTTAAAAAATTTAAATTGCATTTCAATATTTTCATATCAGAATCAGTGTCAGATGCAATTACTATAGAAACAATTTAAAAAAATGATATGCATTTGTCATCTATTTCCACAGAATTCCACAGCTGTTCAAAGTGAAAGCATATCAGGATGCATCTCCATATCTCTGTTGCTCTAGTTGACTACACAGCAGTGTTTGCAGAGTTAGTACTTTGCCTTAAAAAGAAATTACTCCAACATAATTTCCATAACACAAGAAAGATTTGAGTTTTTTATTTATAGCTAAGCATATTTTGAGAGATTTGAGAAAACACACACATCTGTTTTTGTGAAGAACACCCGTTATCATGATATCTATTGACTTGTATATGAACGTAGATGCAAATAAAGCTTGGCATCATTTGAATATTTCATAAATGTGAGAAAATAGAAAATTATTTCTTTATGTTGTCGCAGATATATATATATATATATATGATAAAAATACAGTTTTCAGATGCTATAGCAAAAGTGCTCAAAAGCAGGGATAGAGCTTATGTAGATATAACAGTGGACACCAAGGATAACAGCAAGTGGCTACAGTGATATCTTTTTTTTTTAATCATATCACCCCGAGCAAGGCGGTAATGCCACTGAAGTGCAGGGGGCTATGTAGGAATTAAAAGATTGGAAAAGAGAAAGCCGGAGACCACATCCTAAACAAGGAATAAGGCATGAGCCTCTTCACCTGTTCAATAGACGTGGGTGGAGTGTGAACCGGGTGATAGTTTAGTCTATCTACTCCAATTGAAAAAAAAAAAAGGAAAGAGTGAAAAGATTGGAAAAGAGAAAGCTGGAAACCACATCCTAAACAAGGAACAATATTCCCATGCTCTAATTCAATGTTCACACTCTGAGTGTATGTGTGTGGGTATATATATATATTAAAATTTCTATATTTAAGCAGCAAATTTTCTTTTGGACATGTCAGATTAAATAAATTGCAAACAATATGTCTGCTTATTTTTAATAAAATCCGTTCATACTAACGGACAATCTTTTCACGTATTATAATTTAAAGATGTCAGAAATGAGCTGTAACATTGACAGATGTTAATATCATTCATTTCTCAATGTACCCAAGTACTTTCAACCTGTTTCTGAGATCATCTTCAAGGGTGTGAGTTATGGTGACAAAAAATGACTGCAAAACTGTGTTGGTAAAAATAACTATATATTTTTTTCTACTTCAAACGTAATGGTTGACAAATTGCTAGCATTCATTAGAACTTGAAAATTATCCAAAATGGAATTTTTATTTGCTGTAATGTCATAGTCATGCACGTGTTAAAGCATGAAAAAACTATTACCAGTATTATTCATTTCTTGATATTCCCAAAGTATTTTCAATCTCCTTTGAAAATCATCTTCAGAGGTATCAATTTTGGTAACAAAAAATAACTGCAAAACTGTGTTGCTTAAAATTACTGAAAATGTTTTTCTTGCTTCAAATGTAAAGGTTGACAAATTGCTTAGCCTTCATTACAATGTGAAAATTATCCAAAATGAAATTTTTTTTTTATGATGTAATGTCATGGTCATGCACGTGTTAAAGTATGAAAAAACGGTCGTTTTATAAATTTTTTAGAAAATAACTACAGTATTCATAGCTGATTATATTAATTAACGGCTTAAGATTTTTAATGAAAATTGCCTCGAGAATCTGTAGTTTACTTTTGTTGTTTTCTTGGTGTAGAATAGTTGTGTTATCGATCATTATTTTTTTATATTGTGATGTAGACAAGAATGTTGTTGTAGATGTTTAGAAAAGAACAAATGATCAGAAATGAGTAATGTTAGTCATCTCCTTAATGTAGTTGTTGTAAATCCAACATATATATTTGATTTTTGTCAGAGATACATTCTCCCAAGGGACATTTAAATTGACATTGGTTGCTTGGACAGCATTCACCTGCTACTGTCCACTCAGCTGCCTGCTGATTTGACCTCAGAGGGAAATGCTGGATCCATGTTTCATCCATTGCCACATATTTATGCAAATACTCCTTCTTGTTGAATTGAAACAGTTGCAAACAATGCTATGAACTGTGAATGCATTGTTGTTTTTGACTGACTGTGAGCACCCATTTTGAACACAGCTTTCTTATTGACAAATATTCAAGCAAAATGATGAATACACTGCTTTCTGATATGTTCAACTACTCTGCTATCTTACACAACTTCAATTTACAATTGGACAAAACAATTTTGTGAATTTTTCAGTGTTTTTTGGGACAACTGTTGATTTTGGGTGACCTGAACATTCAGCATCATTTGTGCCTGAATAACCATGTTTAATGTCAGCGTACCACCTCTTAACCATTGTTTATGATGGAGCAGAGCCCGAATAACACTTATCAAGCCATTGCTTTGCTTTAACAGTATTTTTTTATCAGAAAGCAATGCTTCATCAACAGATGAAATTCAGATTTTTCTATTGTTTTGAAAATTTGCAACAGTAACTTCACTTAAATAACTGTAATTTGTAAACTAATAATCTGATTGGGCCCAAATTTTGTCACATGACATTTGAAGGTTAATACTTCATAAAAAGCATATCTATATTTTATTAGTTGTGCCATCTATATGTCAGGCCTGAGACTTATTGAGTGATGTGTTAGATGTTCTTTTATAATACTTAGTGATAGTTATAATTACAACTGCTGGAGTGTTTATTTTATTTACATATTATTTCATTCATTTTTTTTATAATCATATCACCCCAAACAAGGCATTTTATTGCCACTGTTTTGCAGGGGGTCACATCGGAGGAAATTTATGAAAAAGAGTGACAGGTTCTGGAGGTGTCAGGAAGTGGGTAAGAGAAGGATGAGAATATTGATGAGAGTGGAGTGGATGAAGAAAGGAGCATGAGAGAAAAGATGCAGGTTAGTGGGATAGGAGATGACTATTGACTTTACATTTAAATTCTTGGAGAGCGTAACTACTGGAGAGGCAAGTAAATGGAAGGGAATTCCACAAACCGGAAGTGCAAGAAAAGAAGATATTAGAGTAGAATTTGCACTTATAATTTATTGGTTTCACAGTAAAAGGTTGGAACTTAGTTGCTAATCTTGTGGCTCTAGTAAATATTACATATAGGGGGCACAAGAGAGCTAAGTTCATCAGAGCAGAAGCCGTAAAAGTATTTGTAGAAAAGACACAGAGAAGCCACATTGCACCGGTGAGAAAGTGACTGTATCCGAGCTGCCGAATCAGGATTTATCACATTACAGATTCTCCGCTGGAGTTAATCAAGGACACCTAGGTGGATAGCAGGAGCACCCAACCAGATATGGCAGCAGTATTCAATGCACGGACGGATGGTAGATTTATATACATGCAGGATTCTTTCAGGTGGAAAAAACTTCCTGGCCCTACACAGAGAACCGACTTTCTTAGCAGCAGATTTAGCTATGGATTCAATATATTCATTCCACTTGAGGTCTGTTGTCAGAGTTAAAGCCAAGGAGGCACAGTGTTTTGCTTTCAGGGTGACTAGCCTGATCCATGCTAATGGTGGGTGGAAGCAATGGTTAATAAATAACAGCTTCGTTTTGGAAGCATTAAAATTCACATATTTACATATTTCATTATTTATCAATTTTTTGTATTTTTTTCGTGTATTTTCCTTGGTTCTAAGTTTTTAAATACGAAATAAGTTTGATTCGATTCAAGTTATAAGATTTTAATTTAGATGATTTAGTCATCATTTGTTTTCATATCCGCATTTGGAAATGAGTTCTAATGTATTGTCTTGGATTTTCATCTTGTTCTGTGAAAGTATTTCATTCTCTTCTAGGCAAACATTACTTTATTTTTCAGTTTTAAACTAGTGCTTTTTTTCATGTTTATTTTTAATTCATATTTTTCACTTGCCAGATATGTTTTCAGAGGAATATGCTGTTGGCATTTTGTTGTTGAATGATGTTTCATGAGAGAAAAATCTGTTTCCCTGATCTGCTATTTCTGTATTTATATTTTTAAGTTTTATTGTAAAAAGATATTATAATAGCCTTGTATATTATATTAATTTGTATGCACTTACACTTCGTAGGCATTTGTACATTGTTCTGTCATTACAAGTAGATTTTATGGGTTAATATAGTGATTTTTTTGTTGTACTTATTTTATGATTTGTTTTTCAGTGCAGCTCTAGCTAAATGTTAGAATATTTCTATTGAATATTTTTCATAATTAATTTACCTATACATGCTTAATATTTTCATTATCTGGTTGGGTTGAACTAAATGATGTTTCTGTTGGATATTTTTGTTCTATTTGGTGTAAATGTAAATTTTGTTAAACACTACCGAAATACATGAAAAAATAAAATATAAATAAATGTTATGTAGGAAGAAAGTGTCGATACCAACATGCATGGTCGAACATGGATCTCCAGGCAACAAACATAACCATTGAATGAATTGTACTACCAGAATCACGTGACCATAAATATTTAGTACATAAGCCCTCAAACAGAAGTTTCAGTATGTTCAGTGTTGTGCATCATTAAAGAAATTGTTTCTGAGTGAATTACTTGAAAAAATTATTCTGAATGCATTATTGTGTATAACTCAAAGGATTCATTAAGTACACTGACTTAACACAAAGATAACGATATAACTTCCCTCCAGAATCTATCTAAATCTAAACTTATCTATAAATGGGACATTGTCTGTATGTGTGTGTGTGTGTGTCTGCATGTGTGTGTTCATTACCTATAGACTCCGAAATGGCTGAACTGATTTTCTTGAAAATTTACACAGTTGTACTATAAGCGTCTGCAAGTGTTCTTAGCTAGGTTTTGTGTTGAGGTATCCTAAATAAATATCAAAAATTTATAATAAAAAAAAATCGGGTTATAGAAGGAGTGCTCTGATTTTAATCAAATTTGATACACTCATAGACAAAGACATAAGAAACGATATTCAGAAGTTTCAAGGTTGCAGTTCTTACAATAGTGCAGAAAATTGATAATATCTATATATAAAAAGCAAGATGTTTGTGTGTGTGTTTATTTATCTGCCTGTATGTCTGTATTTTTTCAGCCCTTTTATTTTAGTTTTTGCTTCAGGTTTGGCTCTAAGTAGATATAATTGTAGTTCTTAGTCTCAGCCATGATACCATTTACTCAGAGGACTTATTTAGCCTTCAAAATTCAGTTTACGACGAAAAAAACTTAATTGACATCGATACCAGGAAATCAAAATTTGACTTACATCCATTCATTTTTCTTTCAGTCTACGGTTTCACTTTAACTGGAAACAACTATTGCTTTTTAGTCTTTCGTGCCAACGTCTAAAGAGTCTGAGCTCCAGGACCATGGATTAGTTTTAAAGCTTTCATTACACCCGAGCAACGCCGGGCTATACTGCTAGTAATGTTATAACAACTAACCTTATAAAAGTGGTGACAAAAATCTCATTCTACAGAGAAAAAAAAAGTATGTATCCTGCAAGTAGTAACTGAAATATTCAGAATAAAAGGACAATAGAAAACCGAATTCAATTATGCATCAAATGTTGGTGCTGCAAAAGCAAGGATTACAGTTACGGCAACAAAAATAACAACATGAATGACAATTTCAGTAACAAAAACAATACCAAATGTTTTTTGAATTGTTGTTTAAAAAAATGGCTAATGAAAAATGTCAGACTTCCTTACTCCAGACACTAACGCAAATTCCATTAACAAGTTTGTATACAATCTGGATGAAAGAATAACTTTCCAATTGTATTACAGGTTTATACAAAGGGATATTTAAAAACAATTGTTTGCACTGGAATGACAAAATAGAAGGACCCACTATTATTGAGAAAATTGTTCGCTGTTGAACATGAAAAATACATAAATTGTATTTTGCTAAAACAACCCGGTAAGATAACTTTTAATGAAACTGTAAGGATAATATAAAAATAACTTTGGATATAGAACCTCATCATTTAACGCATGGTGGAAGTGTTTTGTAAAGTGATGATGATGATGATGATTTAGTCACCTATGCAAGAGTTGTCAAGTGAGAATGTGAAAAATTAAAGGAGTTAACTTCCAACTCATTTAAATGTCTGATATTCCTTCAGGGCTTAACTAAGGCAGAAATAAGCTCCAGAATTCTGTCTAAACTAGAAATGGATTCAAAACTAACTCTCCAAAAAAATAGCTGAAGATTGTCAGTGTGCAGTGAATTTCAAACCTGACAATGCAAAGATTGAGGAGAGAGATATTTCACAAATACATCCCATTCAACTGTCTAAAGGAAAAAATTGACACTTTTCACCTCCTAGCAAAACAGTAAAAAATACAATAAAATACCTAATATATATTATCATTGTTGGAGTAAGAATTTTAAAAGTGATTGTTACTTTAGAAAAATCAGAAAATAAGAGTACTTGTTGCAAATCCAAAAAAGAGAAGAGAAACAAAAAATATGTCTACAAAGTAAATACATTGGGTAAAGTAAACACGCGGAAAGAAAAAATTAGCAAGATTTTGAATGCAGGGTCCAAAGGTGCATGATGGAATAGACAACAGCTGGTTCCAAGAAGATGTGAAAAAATTATAAACACAGAGAAAAACAGAAGGAGAAACAAAACACCAAACTGACTATATAACCATCAACAAGAGATTCAGAAATGCAGTCGTACATTGCAAAGCCTATCCAAGTGCCAAATGTAGAAGTGATCGGCTCCCTGTTATATGATAAACTAAGAATGAAACTATGGAAACTGAAAAAGGGTAATGCAGCACCCAAATTGTAATATAACCAACTCCTTAATGACTTGAACCTGAAGGAAAAATATATGGACAGCGTGAAAAGAAGATAAAAGTTCATTTTAGAAGAAAATTAGAAGGAGGTTTATTCACTGCAAAGCCTATACAAGTGCCAAATGTAGAAGTGATCGGCTCCCTGTTATATGATAAACTAAGAATTAAACTATGGAAACTGAAAAAGGGTAATGCAACACCCAAATTGTAATATAACCAACTCCTTAATGACTTGAACCTGAAGGAAAATATATATGGACAGCGTGAAAAGAAGATAAAAGTTCATTTTAGAAGAAAAGTAGAAGGAGGTTTGTTCACTGCAAAGCGTATCCAAGTGCCAAATGTAGAAGTGATCACCTCCCTGTTATATGATAAACTAAGAATGAAACTATGGAAACTGAAAAAGGGTAATGCAGCCCCCAAATTGTAATATAACCAACTCCTTAATGACTTTAACCTGAAGGAAAAATATATGGACAGATTAAAAAAACACAATGGTTAATATGGAAACAGAAACTCAAAGTGTGACACACTAAGAGAAGGTCTAGTGACATCAGCAAATGAGATCATTCCAAAGGAAAATGGATGAAGAGGAATGAAACAAATGGATCACAAATAAGATTCTCGAAACGATGCAAAAGAGACAGAAAACAAGAAATAAGGAACGAATGCAGACAGGCTAAATAAAAATGGCTCAATGAAAAATATGCAGAAATAGAAAGAATGAATATCAAAGATAAAAGAAAAATATGTAAAAAAATAAGAAAACAGGACAAAAGACATGATCATCAATAGTCTGCATAAAACCCAAAGACTAGCAGTGGAATAAATATATCAGAGTTTTGATCCACAATAAAAGAGAACGGCAATACACAGAAATTAAAAACTGAAGTGGAAGCTGTACTGGCCAAATTGAACAAAAGTAAAGTGGAAGGGTCAGACGGAATTGTAATAAAGATGCTGGTAGCCTTTGATTATTTTAGCGTAGACAAGATCACGGATATGATAAACGAAATTTCCAACAGCGGTGATATATTGGATGACCTAAGCAGATTTATTTTCATAACTCTGCCAAAGAAATCGGCTCAAATGAATGTGAACTTCACCAGATTATCAGCCTAATTAGCCACATAGCAAAACTCGTCATTTGAATTCTGATGAATGAAGCATGCAACAGAATTGGACCAAAAACACCAGGACAAGGAACATGATATTTATGCTCAGAATGTTATCTGAAAGAACATTGGAAAAGGATGTGTACCTGTGTTTTATCAACTACTTAAAGATGTTTGACAAAGTACACCACAAAACTCTGTTAATGCTGCTCAGTAACCTTGACATATTTAGGAAAGACATTAAAACAATCTAGAATCTATACTGGCAGAAAACTGCCTATATACAGATTGAAAAGAAGTTCTTATATACAAAAATAGAAAGTTGGGTAAGATATGGATGTGCCTTCTCACCAAATTTCATTCTGAGACAATTGAATGTCCTGCCAGGATTCATCATTTGTGGATACAATCCTAACAATATAAAATATGCAAATGACACAGTTTTGATAGCAATCACAGAAAATGACAAAACCTCCTAAGGAAGGTATCAAAGAAAATCAAGAAGAAAGGATTAAAGATTAGTTAAAATGCATGGGATGAGTCCAAAATGCAAATTACAGGTTGGGAATACTAAAATCAAACAGGTTAGAAATTTCAATATCTGGGAAATGTTCTAACAGAGAACGGAAAGTTTGACACTGAAATCTGAAGATGTATGAAGATGGTCAAAGATGCATTTCAAAAGCTAAGTAAAGTATTAAGAATTTTATTAGAAACAAAGAAAAGAGTACTGAACTGTTATATGATATCTGTCCTCCTGTATGACAGCAAATGCTGGACAATCACCTCAATGATAAGGAAGATACTTGAAGCACAGAAACATGGGTCTACAGAAAGATGTTAAGGATACCATGGGCCAAACGTGCGAGCAGCTATGAAGTTTTGAGAGAATAAAAACAAAAAGGAATCATATTTACCATCAGGAATAGGAAGATGAAATTTCTGGGGTAAGCAAAAATTTCTTGGGACAGATTGAGGCAAAGAGGGACAGAAGAGAAAAGTAGCAGGTAACATCTTTGATGAGCAAATGGATATCAGAACAGGGTTTGCAAAAAATAACAAAAAGTCAAAACTTATTAAAAACTACAAAGGATAGGAAGATATAGAGGGCCATGATCGCTAATGTTTCGAAGAGAAAGAAGTAGGGTGCAGATATATTAAAAATTAATTATTATTATTAAGACACTAAATGCAATTTTATGCCAGCAGAACATTCAAATAACTATCAGTCAGTTAAGTGCCATATATGATACACACATTTGGGCGATCATGTCTTAAAAGCCAGATTGTGTAGAAGGTTTTCCTGTGGTAGGTTGCAATTACTTTCTACAGTAAAATGGTTGCCAACCAAGTCTATAGAACCTAATCTGTCTTGCTGCTTAACCCATAGCTGGAGGGAAAAGAGATGGATTAATACCTTTCCCAAGAGTATTTGTGTGTAAGTGAATACAACAAATTCAATTGGATTTTAAACTCAGCTCTCCGATTTCTCGTTCCAAGCCAATATCCACTACACTACAACGTACATCCTCTATGTGAGTTGAATATATGGATTGAAAGCTAACCAGATGATAGAATAAATAAAAACCGAACTAGGAAATGTGTCTTAATCTAAGATGTTTCATCTTTATTAATGCTTCTTCAGAGATCTAGTAAAAGAGAAGAGATGAAAGTTTTCCAAAAATTAAAAAAAAAAAATAGAACAAAGAGACAGTATGCTGGAATGTTGTCTGTCTGTTTATATGTCTATGTGATAATATAATTGTCATGTGTGTTAAATGTTGTCTGTCTGTTTATATGTGTATGTGATAATATAATTGTCATGCGTATTAAATGTTGTCTGTCTGTTTATATGTGTACGTGATAATATAATTGTCATGTGTATTAAATGTTGTCTGTCTGTTTATATGTGTACGTGATAATATAATTGTCGTGTTTATTAAATGTTGTCTGTCTGTTTATATGTGTACGTGATAATATAATTGTCATGTGTGTTAAATGTTGTCTGTCTGTTTATATGTGTACGTGATAATATAATTGTTGTGTGTATTAAAATGATAGACAATTCTTTATGAAATACAGTCTACAGTAGTGGGAGATCCTAATGCCAACTATGCTTATCTTGACCAATGAGGATAGCCTATTAACTAACGCACTCTACTATAAGTCCAGTTATATATTTATTCTGCCGAATTTAGATGCAAAAATAAAACAAAGGACTATTTGCGAAAAGGGAACTCCTTAAACTATAAAAGGTTTAGAGACTAGCACAATAAACCCCTGACTCTATACCAAGCCCTCATCATGGCATCTGTGGTTAAAAGTTCTTAGCTTGACTTACTTCCCAAAATCTAACGAAATGACCAAAATTCAGAATTTATTTTGAAGTACCTTCTTAGTTGGGCTGATAACTTTTAATCAACTCTCATGTCTATTTACTTCTTTCTCATATAATTTACTTTTCAATCTCATTGAGAGATCAATGGGGGAAAACCTATCAGTTGGCAAATGATAGCTTGAAGAGATCAATAAATAAGAAAAAAAAAGTAGATTTGTCAGCAAATATTCAACTGGGCAGCAATAACATATTTTCTAATCAAATTTAACAGCAATTCATCAAAATTCCTTAATAACTGAATTAGCAAAATGCAGAGTGTCAAGGAGACAAGTGAGCTGAATTCATGTCTTAAATGCAGATTCGAAAAACATAGAAAACCAGCCAATTTTCACCAAAAATTGTCAAAAAGCTCAAATGAAAAAATAGTTTTATAGAATGAAGTTTAAAATTCAATCATGTTACGAGTAATAATTTGACAATTTATGCTATTTTCATAAAGTAAGCATAAATTTCTGATCGTATATTTTACAATTTAAATGAGTTGAAAAACTAAAACAAATCAAAAAATATAAAATAAAGATTATGTTTTTGAGGGAAGGATTTTGCCTGCATCTTTAATTGACAAATTTTCCAATCCTTATAAATGCATTTATTACCTCAGACTAATAATATTAGAAAGTAAACAGTGAAAGATTGAATTTAATCTTTGGGTTTTTATTTTTTAGTCTTATCTTTAACTAGAAACTTGCTACCGGGAGTAGAAATTAAGAAAAATCCTATGAAATTTAAACAATAGCTATAGCAGCTTACTTATATTTGATGATAGCATATAATTATCCCATCTTGTCTGCTAGGGGGGACAACTTTTAATGCTTGATAGGTGGTGTTGTACAAAGCAGCATAAAAGAAAAAAGCTTAAACACTATTTTTTATCTCTTTTCAACCAAAAAATTATGTAATGACAAAACATGATTTGTCTCCCCTTGGGCATGAGGAACATAGCCTCCTCACTTTAATCCAACCATGTGTCACATACAACATATTACATTATCTCTTGTTCAACACATTCCAATGTACACTATTACATAAAACATTCAACATTAAAAACATTACAACATTACATAAAACATATATTTAGCATTACATAAAACATTATATGCAGTATTACATTCAATATTATAATATTACATAAAACATTCAACTTTCCAACACATTACATTATCTTCTGTTCAGAAAAACCCTCCTGCAACCACAATGATATCTCCAGAACAACCTATCATATAAACATCTTCATTCAACACAAGCAAATATGCCATATCAACAAACAAGATAATGCTTCTATAATCTGATGACTCATTGAAAAATGAGTTGCCCCTTTTCCAGTACAGTATCAGTAAAGTCTTATCTAAGTAAAAGGGGGAGGAGAGTTATTACAAGAGCCTTGTTTCCTACCAAGAATATGCAAGTAGTGTTTTGTATTCGTTAATTTTCTTGCATTAGTGAAAAAGTCATATTTAAAATAATCAGAATTTTGAAAAGTCTGAAACATGTGAATAATCATAACATCCTGAATTTACAATAATTACGGATAAGTGAAACTTGAAGAGAAGAAAAACAAATTATTATTGCCTAAAAACAGTCTTGCAGGTTATTGGAAAGATACTTGAGTGGGCCAACTGATGGTCCCACATCCTGTGAAGAAAATAAAAAATAAAACAGGGTTTAGTGAAGTCTTTTCATTGATTCTTGCATTAACAGACCAGGAACCAGAAAGAAAGCCAAATTTCTAAGTTGAAAGAAAAAAAAAACTATTTTCTTCTTTTTTTTTGTTCCTCATGCCCAAGGGGAGACAAATCATGTTTTGTCATGACAGAATTTTTTCTTCCATGGGGGGTTTGTCTTGATAACAAGTTGATGGTGCCTAAAAAGTAAAAGTCTCTAGTAGCAAAGTTGTCTCTCTCATTTTCCTGATTCAACTTGCTAATGAGTCAGCAAGCAACATTCTGCTGCCGGAAACAAAGATTAAGCAGATACAAACCCCACAAATTGTGCTATTTATTATGAAAACAAACTTTCCACATGGTGAAGAGGACTTTTAATTTTCACTGAGGTGTCAAACCGTGTGCTGTTAAGGTCTGAGGTCAGCCAATGGAGCCCATGGTTTTTCTCCAATGCCAACCCAAGCAACAGTGACAATGGAATATAATAACTATGACTAGAGCTATTTGGCAATTATGACCATTATAGAGGAGTCATTGAAATTTATTTTTTTATCAAAGACACATTTTTGTCATCAGAGAAAATGTGCATTCTCTTTGGCTTCTTCAGTTTGGTGATGAAAAAAAAAAAGAAAAACATTGCAAGGAAAAACTCTTGGGATCTCTAAGGACAAGTGGACATCAAATTTATTGCCACAGCTTATCACCTCATGATTTAGGCTCGAAGAAACTCTGTCTGCTGGGTTTGTTTGTTTTATCTGTCTCTCCATTACAGCTGTGTGGTATTGTTGGATTTTAGATGTAAAAAGAAATACAAATTCAATTATTATCATTTTTACAATACAACTTACCTAAAAGAAAGTTTATTTTTTGATTCCTAGTGTGATAAAAAATAAAGCTTCCATTAAGATGAGTTGTAGCTCTTTGTAAAAAAACAAGTGATTTGTTGTCTGCTCTTGTGAGAAAGAAATATAGAAAGCAAAATCATAGTTTATAAAGATTTTCTTGAGTACTAAATGGTTGTGGAAGCTGCTGTCTTTCTTTTTTTTTTACAGTGTTTCACTCTGCACAAGGCCCAGAGCGACTCAAGGTAGAGGATTATGTTAGGAAGCAGCTTATATGAATATGAGAGGAAGGTAACAGTAACAAACCCTAGATTTGAACAAGCCAAAATTATAGTGATCAGGGAAAGATTCTCTTGAGAGTCGGCTCCATAGAGCAGTGTTTCATGGAAAGAAGCTGTTCAAGAGGAACTCATTGTACACTTTCTTTTTATCTAGAAACAATATGTGTTCAAAAATAGGTTTTCACTGACAAAATATTTTCATAGTAATATTTTTAAATAAATTCTAGAAATAAAGAAAATAAAGTTTTAAAATCTTCATGTGAAACCGCCATTATAAATGTACTATTAATATTGCCTGCTTGCCTTGAAAATCAACATTTAAAATTCAATATAACCCCACCACACACATACACACTTGAGCAACTTAAAAATCTACAACTTTCTCAACCATCAGGTTTTATATGAGAACATTTTAAATTTGTTCATTTTGTTAAAACAAAAATAAAACTTGAAACCTCATTTTACACTAATTTTCCAACAACTTTTAGGGATGATGATAAGGTTTCCCCTTTAGGAAAGAGAAGCTTTACTAGAATTCAATAGAAAAAGGAAAGAGTGCAATCAGATTGTTTCTGGCATATTTTGGAAGTCATCTTAGGCCTGCCTATTGGGAAAATAAAACTGGAACCAGTGAATTAGGAGAGAGACAGAGAAGCTGACATTATTGTCAAAATGCCCAGAACATAAATTATTCTAAAAGTAAACACAACTGTTCAAGATTTTTGCTGTAAACTCTATCTCTGTACAACAATGGCCAGATCAACCTCATCTTGCTTTCTCTAACTTTTTGTTTTTAGAGCATCTTTTTTTTCTGGTCATTTTGATTAACTGCCAACAATTCTCATGAATGCTTTAGACCAAGAGCAAAAGTATACAAGCCAGTTAAAGACACAGAACTATGGTCATATAACATTGAATAATTTTAAATAATCAACTTTACCAAAATAATTTCAGCTCGAATAACAGATTCTAAGGAAAAACAATGGTAAATAAACAAGTATCAAAGAAAAGGGAATTGTTTTAGTTTAACAAATACTTGCAATTCTTATCCTTACTGAAAATTTAGACTGAAATGACAGTTACAATCCAGCAACAGATGAAACTCTAATGTCATTCTTAGAGTTTGATACACTCTTCGTGTTTATATTTGGTCTATCAACGATAATCAAGGAAAATCATTGCCAAAAATATTTTGCAATTTAAATAAAACCTTAAATTCTTTTTCAAAACCACAGATAATTAAGTCATTCTATGTGCTGTAGTTGATTCAAAACATTGACAATCATGGCTCTTCACAATTTCTTGTTCATTGTAACTTAATAAATTTTCTCTTTTTGCCATCTGTTTATTAAAGTAGGGTATACATTGCTTTTCTTTGTTTTTCTTACCTTTAACCTCTTCTGTGAGTATCTAATTTTCCAAGCCTCTTTCCTCATGATGTGTACCAAAATTTTCAACTGTCACTTCCTGATGTGAAGTAGAAGTGTTACCGTTGTCTTTAGAACTTCTTTGTTGCTCACACATTCAGTCCATAGTCTTCTCAGCATTCTTCTGTAGAACCACATATCTGTTGCTTCCTTCTTCATTTGTGAAGAGATTGTCCAGCAGAGGAGGACTGATATTAAATAACAGTCCACTATTTCTTTTCTTTGTTTCTAATCATATTTTTCTTTTTCTTAATATTTTGCTCAGTTTTTGGAAGCCAACTTTTGCTATCCTAATGTGCCTTTGGATTTCTGTGTTGCACTTACAGTCTTCAAGGTTTCAAATACTGGCGAAGAGTGTATATTTTTCTCTAATATTTCTTGAATATTCAGGGCAGTAAATGAAAATAAATGTACTGTTTAGTGAATAAATAGAGCATCTACTGGAGTATCCACTAAAATAACATTTAAGTAAAAAAATCTGCTGGATTTATAAATAAAAAATCCATCCCCTTTATTACAAATATATAATTTATAAAAGATTTTAGATTATTACAATGGGTAATACATATTTCACTGCGTCCTGATGTTATTATCACGGCTCATCAGACCTAAATGGTACAACAGTTGGTCCTCAAAATATCCCCACAAAAAAATTTCTTTTCTTTTATTTAATTTTACATAGATGCTCACATGTCCATATTAGAATAGACATTTGTAATAATTATTTATGAAAATTTCTCCCTCATTTGAAAAAAGAACCCCAAAGAAAGAGGAAAGCAAGGATAAAGAAAAGATAGATGATTGATTAGTGGTTATATGGTAAATTTTATTAGGATGTATTATTTATTTTTCACCGCAAATATAACCTATAATTGGTATATTTTAATTTAAGAGGAAATCCCATGTCTCGTTTCTAAGAATGAATATTAATGTAATATACGTTGGATTGATATAGGAAGTTTATTTTAAATGAATTTAAATTCTTTTCTATGTTGTTCTAATTTTTTAAACCTTCTTTTTTTTAAATTTTTCCCCACTCCCTCTTTTTAGGTTTAATGTTTCATTTTTATTTTTTAATGATTTAAATATTTTTACTGAATTTTTGAAAAATTAATAGGAATTTTGGGGATACTAGTAAGAGTAGTTATTTTTTCAAATTGTACTGAGATTATGTTGCACAATTTAATTTTGTACCGTAAATATATCCCATTATATTTTAAATTAAATATCAATGTTAAATTTTTACATGTATGTTAATATCATATTACAGCTAAATTTTCCACGTCAGGTTAATATTAGTTTACAGCAAAAGCTTTTTATATTTTTTCTTTGTTTTTCTTTTTTTATAATTATTATATTTATAGTAATTATTTTGTAATTTATTTTGTCTTCTTTTGTGATAGAATGAATATTATTATTATTATTATTATTTTTATTATAATTATCATTACGTCTCAGATAAATTTTGTTTGATATATACATGTATATATAAATGCATATGTATGTAAATACACACACACATATATAATATTGTGTGTGTATGTGTATATATGTATGTATACATATATTTGTTATCTCTTTATTGTTTTATTTGTTATTATTATTATTTTTTATATTATTATTATCTATTATTAGTATTGCTAGTATTTTAGATATATTTTCTTATTGGGAGTTATTATTTTAACTATAGTTAGAATATATTACTACTAGTTGGTGTCAGATAGATTTATGTTAGGATATGTGATTTATTTTTCACCATAAATATTCTCTATAGTCAAGGGTAAAAATCCCTTGTCACGTTTCTAAGAATAAATTATATATCCGTCAGTTTTGATCTAGCGTTTTTTTTAATTTTTTAATTATTTTAAAATCTGTTCTATTGTGATTTCTTCTTTTTTCTTTCCTTCATTTTGTTTATTTCCCCTTCTGTTTGGTTAATCAAATTTTCCCTGTTTCTATATTAACTTTAGTATTTTTAATTATTTTAACAATATTTTTTAAATTAGCATTAATTTTTAAAATAATAGTAAGAAAACATATTTTTTAAAATTGTATTAAAATTATGATGTAAAATTTTTTTGTACTATAACTATATCCCAGTATATTTGAAATTAAATTTCATAGTTAAATATTTTCATGTTTTTCTAAGAGAACAGTTAGGTGGTTTGGCGAGAAATGGTGTCAACATTTATCTCTCTTGATACTGTATTTCCTTTTATTGTATCTCTGTCCTTTCTTTTTCTCTTCTTGCTTTTCATTCAGTTTTTTTCTGTTTCCCCTTTTTCTTTTTTTTCCCTTTTTTTCTCTTCTTTATCCTTGCTTTCCTCTTTCTTTGGGGTTCTTGTTTCAAATGAGGGAGAAATTTTCATAATAACCATTACAAATGTCTATTCTAATATGGACATGTGAGCATCTATGTAAAATTAAATAAAAGAAAAGAAATTTTTTTGTGGGGATATTTTGAGGACCAACTGTTGTACCATTTAGGTCTGACGAGCCATGATAATAACATCAGAACATGGTGAAATATGTATTACCCATTGTAATAATCTAAAATCTTTTATAAATTATATTACTCTGTTAAATTAAATAAATGAATTTAACATTGAGTTCTTCTGAGTTCGTCTCTATCGGAATTTACCTGGATTGTATACCAAGTGTACTATGTCATATATATATATATATATATATCTATATATATATATATATATATAATGTTAGTTTATCTTTTTGAGATGGATGTAGTGTTTGCATTATGTAGCCTGGTATTGAACTCACAACTCTTTTGGTCAAGTCACTGGAATTAAACAACACTTATATCCACTGTCCATGTGTCCTTCAGCAGTGGTGAACAAATAACTTAGAGAGTTAATGGGGGATAACTACATGGCAACCGAAAGAGGCATTGCACATGGAATGAGAATAATATATCCTAGTGATTGAAATAAAAGGTTCAGTTCAAAATTCATAACACCTGAAGGAAGATGGAGCATACAACAGCCAACATTTCGTAAACATGGCAATAAAAATGAGAACAACAGTCCAAACAATCTAAGTTACAATATATATACATATATATATAATAATACTATAAACATTATTTTAGTAGATGCACATGTTTAAATAAGCATAACTGTTTTTTAAAACTGTAAAATTAATATCCACTAGTGTTGAAATTAATTTCAATAGGATGTCTTCTCAACTATTAAAATAATGTTTGATTAAAACAACATGAATCTTAATTATGGAAATCTCCAGAATGCAAAAGTTCTTTTAAAGTTTAAAACATTGGTGATTGAATGATTATGTGACAGCATCCAATGTGTAAGTTATGCACTGGCCCTTTAAGATGGTTGACAATCTGGTGGAAAGTAGCAGAACTGAGAAAGCAACATTATACAATTTATAAATACTGATGTCATACTTTGTTCTTCCAATGCAAGGCAAGAAAAAAAAGATCAATTTGAAACAATGTCTTCTTGAAAAAATTCCGTCTCAACTATGTACATAACTTTTTGTCTCAAAATTCAGGACTGCTGACACCAACGTTTGCGTTACTCCATTTCTTGCAAATATATCTCTCAAAACCTGTTTGACTATGGACACTCTTCTATCTTTAACCTTGATTACTTCTTACCAACCAGAGTATGCATCCGTCATTATAAGAAATGATCCTATGCTACTAATGTGTGTGTGGTCCATATCTACCACAAAAGAAAATGATAACCTTTAATCACATGACCCTTGCTGCTTACATTAATGAAATATTGAGGCACAGTGAAGTTATTAACAATTACTTATTATTAATAGAGAAACATTTTTTATAAATGACTGGCAACAAAAATTTCAACTGAGAAATAATATATAATAAACAAGTGCTGAATATTTGAGGCATAAACCTTGAAAATTGTTGGAATCAATTCCTAGTGATTTTTTAGTGCCTGTTCAGTTGATATGGGAATGAAGAAAACCTTTTTGTAATCATTAATAACTCAATAGCACTGGGCTTCTCTAAGACTAAAATAACAATGCAAAAAATATATAAAAGAAGACATGGAAGAAACATAAATGAATACTGAAAATGCTGTCAAGAGACATAAAAAAAACGTTACACAGGCAATGGCTTGAAGATAAAAAGGCACAGACGTTTATGGATTTAGAAATGTATCTACTTGTAAGTGTCCTGATAAAAATGTCTCCAGATGTATTTCTGCTGATACTTGCAACAAGAATGGCCTGAGAGAGAAAATTAATAGCAAGTGCTTTGCATGCTCGATGATGATGATGATGATTGATCTTTGAAAATATCCATCTCTCTTGTGGAAGGAGGCTAGTTTGATATATTCATAAACATGAAGTGAAGATCTGAAGCAATTGATGATGGCTATATAGAACGGCAGCACTTCATTTTACAATCTTAAAAAGAAAGTATGTAGTAAATTCAGTCAAACATTCTACTAATTAAATAATCTCCCAATACAAGTTCTGTGTAAAAAGTGGGAAGAGAGTTAAAATGGGAATTTTGATCTTGTTAAAAATTTCATCATTCTATGGACAAATCAAAGTAAAATATTGCCTCTAACTTAAATGTTCAGGTGCACTGGTATGGGCAGATGGTTAGCAAGACCAGTCTACTTGGCCATTATTAATAAATATCAATGAGTTTGATCCTCACTGATGGTCTTGTTCAACATTAAGTGACCAAGCAAGAGTTGATATGTCATTGACCATTTAAGGCAGTGAATTAACTTGCAGCCAGATGATAATTTTTAAATCTGCCCTTGTTTTCTTCCTTCACTTGCTCTACCAATCAGCATCTTTTTTTATTGACAGGGGAATTTCAAACTCAAATTAGCCAATATACTTTAATTGTTTTGAACTCCTGGCTGGTACAGACAATATTATAGGCACAATATTTTGGCCACATACCATCGTTTTTTGGCTGACATTGAATATTGCTTGATTATTGTATTATTTTATCCCTCTGATTTTTTTTAATCATATCACCCCAAGCGAGGCAGTAGTGCCACTGATGTGCAGGGGGCTACATAAAAGTAAAACAATTAGATAGAAGAGAGGGATGCACCAGTTAAAAAGGAGCAAGAGAAGGAAGGGAATACAGGTGTGATGACAGTTGCAGAGGCGGAGAGAAAGGAAAGTATATACAGGGTGGTGAAGAAAGAACTATAGTCAGGATGATGATGAAAGAACTAGGGACAAGTGGTTAAGAGATGAGTATTGACCTTACATTTAAATTCCTGGAGGTTGGAGCCATCAAGAAAGCAAGAATAAGAAAGTGAGTTCCACAGGCGGGAAGTGCGAGAAAAAAAGCTGCAGGAGTAGAACTGTCGTCTGCATTTGGTTGATCTAACTGTGAATGGGTGAAACCCAGTTGCCAGTCTGGTTGCATGAGTAAACACCTGTTGCAGAGGCACCAGTGACTTAAGTTCGTTGGAGCAGAAGCCATAAAGTATTTATAGAACAGACAAAGGGATGGTGATGCGAATATTTGTTCTTTACTGTGTTTCACTATCTGATCCAGGGGCTGAACTTATAACCATGACAATAACATGTCTAACAAACTTCTATATCAATGCCATCAACCTGAAGGAAATCAGTGGTGTATTTTTGCTTCTATAGTCAATGTCAGACAGTTTTAATACTTTGTTATCATGGCAGGTTTGTACCAGTTTTCATAATTTAGATAATTTGTATTTCATTTTTTGAGCTTAGTAATTGTCAATATACTTTAACTGTTCTAGACTTTTATTTTTATCTTGATTGCTATAAAAGTCAACATAGAGACATTTAAAATATACTGACAAATACTATTACAGATGCTAGATTTCAGACCATAAAGGTGTTCAATCCCACAAAAGCCACCTTGCACCTCCAACTCTTATGGTCTTCTTAGAGCATCAGACCATCTTTCAGTATCAAATTAATCTGTTAGACATTGTCCTTCCAGCAGCAGTGAGGATGTCACCAGTTTGCAGATGACTGTTAGACGATGGGCCAAACTGGTGGAAGACTTTACTAAGGGAATCACTGAGCCAGTGAACATACCACTGAGAAATGGTGTGGAAAAATTATATCATTATATGCTGGTTTTAAGTCAATCTTGATGAAAACAAAATTAAAGCATTGGGTAAATCAAAGGAACATTCAAAACAAAGAACTGTTTTGAAATCATACCCATAACAGTGGTAGCATGTACAAAAGAGCAAGGATTGGTAGGAATAGACATGTTAAGAGTTGATACATCAAAATTGATTAATTCAATGGAGTTTGAAGAACAAAAAAAATAAAATTACTAAAAGATTTTAAAGCGAGCATTTGCTTGAAGGAGAACCATCATCCAAAATATATCAAATTAAGGAGACTGCTGACAAATGTTTTAACTCGAGCAATAGCAAAGTTAAAAAGAATGATTCAGCAGAGCATTTGAAAAAATCTCACTCATGGTGGGGGTGGGGAACAATTGCACTTCACCAATAGTTGCCTTGAAAAAAGCCGACGAAAACATTAGAATATGCGGCGATTACAAAATCGGGGTTAACCATCAGATAAGTTTGGATTCATTTCCTCTACCAAGTATCGAAACCACAAGTCATGAACTATCAAACATGCAGCATTTTGCAAAGATTGACTCAAAATCAGCATATAACCAAATTGAAATAGATGACAAATTTAAAAAGGTTACTATAATAAATAAATCCTTTGGGATTATTAAGATGGATTTGCCTGCCATTAGGAATTAAAACAGCAAGTTATATTTTTCAGAGAGTTATCGAGAAGATCTTGTTAGAAAAAGTGGAGAACATAACAATATATGAAGATGATGTATGTGGGAACTCACACCAACGATGAACTAAAGTGTAAAACAGAACAATTCCTACGGAGATTAAATTAGGCAGGCATGGTGATAAATGGAGGCAAATGTGAGCTAGACCGTGAAACAATATCCTATCTAGGATATCAAACATCTAGAAAAGGAATATACCCTGACAAGAGGTTAACAAACAAACTTGTGAAAGTAGCAAAGCCCATAAACAGGAAAGAAGTAAAATCTTTTATAAAATTAATTAATTTCTATGCCGAAAGACATGCTTGGAATTCAAAACAAATGTGAACGTGTTTTGCTTGCAAAATAATAGAAAAGAAATATGGCCACTATTGAAGACAATTTATGCGTGCCTATCTTGTCCAAAACGAGACGATATGCAAATTTTGGCCGTCTTGGACTGGGATAAAAAAGCAGGGAGCCTGCAATGCTAGTAGTTTCAGAAATTTTCTTGGCTGACTGCATGTATTAGAGTTGCACCTGCAGATTGACAGTCAGACCAACAAAGTGGAAGTAGAAGCGACTTAGTTGGTGTTTGTTTCACAACTGCCCTAACACCCAAGGTAGGAAGACACGAAATCCATTTCTATAAGGCCACCTAAAAAGGAAGACATAAAATCTATATTCTTGAGGGGACCAAAGAAGAAAGAAAAACAGCTAGCCTACTGGAGAGCATTGTGCTTCACCTTTTGACCCCCTTCTCATCATTTATCATTTTTTTTCTGCAATTTCTACAGCAGATACCTTTGCAAATATAGCAAATGCATTGAACTATATGTGAAAATGCATAAAAATATGTAGAATTCACATGGACACAAAAGCAAGTAATGCTTTTGATACATTAAAAAAGACTTTAACAAGTAAGCCGTTAATAAAAATCTTTGACATGAGAAAAAGAAGTTACTTTAACAACTGACACAAGTGAACATGCCATAGCGGCTGTTGTATTTAAAGACGGTCACCCAATCATGTATCTTTCCAAAAAATTGTCATCGACATAATGTAGTTATTCTAATATAGAAAAAGAAGCATTGGCCAGAGTCGGAAGTATGAAAAGGGTACAGAATTTCTTTTTGGGCAAAAGCTTCATGTTAAAATCAGATCATAAGCCCTTGGAATTCTTATTCAATCCGTGAAGGGAGTTACCAAAAGTAACATCATCAGGAATTTTAAGGGAAACCATGAAAATCATGGCATTTGATTTTGACATTATGTATGTTAAAAAAACAAATGTGAAAATTCTGATGACAGAGTGATAAAATGGGTGGAAACTTGGGATCTTATTACCCAGATATAATAAGATCCCAAGTAGGCATATACGCTGACAACACTACAGTTTACTCTCGCATCAATCAAAAATCTACTGAGGCTGACAAAGCAAACCTTGCTGCTGAGCTTGAAAGAACCTCCAATCTATGGCAGACTGGAGTAAGAAATGGCTTGTGAATTTTAATGCTTCCAAAATGAAGCTGCTATCTATTAACCATCACAGACAATCACTCCTACCCCCCCCCCCCATTAGCATAGATCAGGCTAGTCACCCTGAAAGCAAAACACTGCGCCTCCTCGGCTTAACTCTGACAACAGACTTCAACTGGAATGAATATATTGTATCCATAGCTAAATTCGCTGCTAAGGAAGTCGATTCTCTGTGTAGGCCAGGAAGTTTTTTCCACCTGAAACAATCCTGCACATATATAAATCTACCATACCATATGCCCGTGCATTGAATACTGCTGCCATATCTGGTCGGCTGCTCCTGCAATCCACCTGGGTGTCCTTGACAAGATCCAACAGAGAATCTGTAATGTGATAGATCCCGACTTGGCAGCTCAGATACTGTCACATTCTCACTGGCACAATGTGGCTTTCTTGTGTCTCTTCTACAAATACTATCATGGCTTCTGCTCCAATAAACTTAGCTCACTGGTGACCCCGATATATAAATTTAATCAAGCCACAAGATCAGCAACTAGGCTCCACCCTTTTACTGTGAAACTAATAAATTGTAAATGCAAATTCTACTCCATCAGCTTCTTTTTTCACATTTCCCACCTGTGAAATCCCCTTCCATTTACTTGTTTTCCCGACAGCTACAATCTTCCATAATTTAAATATAAAGTCAATAGTCATCTCCTATCCCACTCTCTGTCTCTTTTTCCTGTCTACTCCACTCTCATAAGTATTCTCATCCTTCCCTTACCCACTTTCTGACAACCCCTATAACCTGTCACTCTTTTTCATAACTTTCCTCCTATGTAACCTCCTGCAAAACAGTGCAAATGTAAACAGGAAAATGCCTAATATGATTAAAAAAAAACAAAAAAAAATGTATGTCTTATACCACAAAACACTCAGCATAAAAACCCAACAAAACCTAAAGTAAGCAAAATACTAGAGCACATATGAAAAATGTATGGTATGACTTCATCTATAAGACCTTTCAAGGAAGCAAGACATATGTTGGCAGTAGAGAAAGGCATTATATGTAATACAGACACAATGGTACCCCCCCCCCATCGCAATTTGAAGGAAGGAAATAATTATAAGTGTGCATGACTGTATACATTACAGAATCACAGCAATGCAAAGAATATTGAGACTGCAAACTTGGTAGCTGAAATGTTCTGATTGAATAAAACATAAGAAGATGCCCCAAATGTATAGAAATTAAAACATTTAAACAAACCAAATTACACTCATGCTGTCAAGAGGGGGAGCCATTGACTATACCTACATTAAAAGCCTTGGTTTATTTTTAGTCTTAGTAGACTCATCAATTTCACTAGAAACAAAGAGGAGAGTACTGGATTGCTATGTGATGTCAGCTCTTCAAAATGGCAGTGAATTTTTTTTTAATCATTTCACCCCAAGCAAGGCATTTCACTGCCACTGTTGCACAGGGGCTTACAGAGGGGAAAGTGATGAGAAAAAGTGGTTAGGGAGTTACATAGGGGGAAAGTGATGAGAAAGAGTGGTTAGGGGGTTACATAGGGGGAAAGTGATGAGAAAGAGTGGTTAGGGGGTTACATAGGGGAAAGTGATATGAAATGTCAGAAGGAGGTTGATAGACGGGTAAGGATACCGAAGATGAGGGTTGCGTGGATGGGAAAAGTGTTTGAGAGAATGGGTGCGAGTTAGTGTGTTAGGAGGTGTCTATTGACCTTACATTTAAACTCCTGGAGATTGTAGCTGTCGGGGAAGCAAGTATACGGAAGGGAATTCCACAGGAGTGAAGTGCGAGGAAAGAAGCTGTTGGAGTAGAAATTGCAGTTACATCTTATCTGTTTCACTGTAAAAAGGTGGGACTTAGTTGCTAATCTAGTATCTCATGCAAATTCATATCTAGAGGGCACCAGTGATTTAAGTTCATTGGAGCAGAAGCCGTGAAAGTATTTATAGAAGAGACACAGGGAAGCTACGTCATGCCGGTGAGAGAGTGACTGCAGCCGGTCTGACAAGTTGGTATCAATCACATTACAGATTCTCCGTTTGTATTTTGTCAAGAACCCCAAGAAGGATAGCAGGGGCACCTAACCAGATGTGGCAGCAGTATTCAATACATGGGTGGATGGTAGATTTATAGATGTGCAGGATAAATTCAGGTGGGAAAAACTTCTGGGCCCTGCACAGAGAACCAACTTTCATAGCAGTGGATTTAGCAATGGATTCAATATAGTCATTCCACTTGAGGTCCACTGAGAGTGTGAGACCAAGGAGGTGAAGTGTTTTACTCTCTAGGAGGCAAGCCTGCTAATGGGAGGTAGGTGCGATTGTCTACGATCGTTAATTGATAGCAGCTTTGTTTTGGAAGCATTAAAATTTATGAGCCATTTCCTTCCCCAGTCCACTATGGATTGGAGGTCCTTCTCAAGCTCGGCAGCGAGGTTCGCTTTGTTGCCCACTCCAGATTTTTGATCGGGGTGAGAGCAAACTGTGGTGTCATCAGCGTACATGCCTACTTGTGATCTTATGGCATCAGGGAGATCATTAATTTAGATCCGAAAGAGTGTAGGACCTTAGATAGAGCCTTGAGGGACACCCGCGTTCGTAGGGTAGTTTTGGGAGGCATGTCCATTTAATATCACCCTCAATGTGCAGTTAGAGAGGAATGACTGGATTAGGTCAAAGAAATGTCCAGTTATACCATAGCTCCGCAGTTTTTGTAGAAGGCTGCTTTGGAGATTTTGACAATATCTTTGAAAATGTGGTTTTACAGAAGGATGCTGCGGATATCATGGGCCGAGCATGTGAGCAATGACGAGTCTTTGGAAAGGATGGAAACGAAAAGAAAATTAATACTGAGCATCAGGAAGAGATAACTAAAGTTCTTGGGACATGCAATGAGGAAGGAGGGTTTGGAGAACCTGTTACTAACAGGCCAGATAGAGAGAAAAAGAGATGGAGGAAAGTAGTGGATAACATATTTTAAGGACCTGATCAGGTGGATGATGGAACGAGAGTTGCATGGTGCCACAGGAGGAAGCATGCTAAAAGCCACCAGGAACAGGGAGATGTGGAAAGCCATGATCACCTACGTCCTGAAAGGACATGGCACATAGAAGAAGAAGAAAAAGAAGAAGAAGAGTTATTTTTAGGCTGGCCAGAACTAATAAAGGTGCAAGTAACGAAATATGAAAGCTGTCGTGGTGAAACAAATATTGAGAACAATACTTGCAGGAAACAGTGTACGACAATGCACCAGAATTCTGTGATGAAAATTTAGTTTCTTGTAAAAAAATAGGATGTATTCCATATAAAATGCCACCATGTCACACACAATCAAATGACATTGTGGAAAAGATGGTCCAAGCAGTAAAAATAAGACTAAATGTGTTTTTACCTTTTAATGAGAATAAAGAAGCATATCTCCCTAATTTACTTTTAAGCTATCAAACAGCTCCTCATGCAGATAAAAAGAAAATCCCATCAACTTTAATGGGCAGGCAAATTAGAGCTCCAGTAACCATTTTGTTTGTCACTGAGGAGAAAGTCTGGTACAAAAAATCAAAACTAAGGAGGCAGATGCAGAAAGAACAAGGTTCATCTAACAAATAGAACAGAACACTGCTGGACTAGAAAAAAAGAAACAACCAATATCTGTTCACACTGATCAGTTTAGAACCAGGTTTGAGACTGAAGATACAGAAATTCAAAATAAGGAACAAGAGGAGACAGAGAATGAGGAAACCAAAATAGAATATAATATGGAGGAAAGAGGAAATGAGTTAACAGACTTAGAAGAGGAAGATGAATCTAGACTAAGATCTCCATTAAAGAGAACACAAGAAAAACAAACAGAAGGGCAATGCAGAACATCCAGAATATTTAAAAGAAGCAATAGAGCAACTAAGGGCATCAAGCCCCCCTGGTTCAGGGAGGCTTAGTGTGGAATGCAAATGAGATACACACAGAAATAGAATGAACCTCAGGCACCAAGGAAATGATAAATCACATAATTTCCTCAAAGATATACACACCACAACAGATTGAAACTCTATGACTGCTTCTTAGTACACACCTTTGCTCATTTCTCACTCTTTGCCTGCATCTTCTCATTGTTTCCTTTATCCATCCTAACTCCCATGTATTTATCTCAGTGAAATATAAGCAAATATTAGTTTAATATGCAAAAAAGAAATACACAATTATTTTCTATTTATTGTATCATCCCTTTCATCTTTCTTTTGATCAGTCTTTCTATAAGGAATATTCAGTCAATCAGTTGTGCCATTTGTGATACATGCTTGGGTGATCATGTCTCGAAAGAGACATGACTGACTGGGCAGAAGATTATCCCGCAGTAAGTTGCCATTGCTTCCTGCGGTAGATTGGTTGCTAGCCAAGGCTATAGAACCCAATCTGTCCTATTATTTAGGCCATAGCTGGAGGGAAATGATGGATTATTAATCTATTGATATTTTTATGATGCTCCATCCTGATTTTCTTTTTGGTCCTTTGCTCATTGTCTCTTGAAATCCAACCGGCAAGTCTGTCTTGCTTTCATATCCATCAATCAGTTGTGCCATTTGTGATACATGCTTGGGTGATCATGTCTCGAAAGAGACATGACTGACTGGGCAGAAGATTATCCCGCAGTAAGTTGCCATTGCTTCCTGCGGTAGATTGGTTGCTAGCCAAGGCTATAGAACCCAATCTGTCCTATTATTTAGGCCATAGCTGGAGGGAAATGATGGATTATTAATCTATTGATATTTTTATGATGCTCCATCCTGATTTTCTTTTTGGTCCTTTGCTCATTGTCTCTTGAAATCCAACCGGCAAGTCTGTCTTGCTTTCATATCCATCCATCCATCCATCCATCCATCCTATCCATCCATCCATACACACACCCACCCACCTAACCATTCATCTATCCATCCACACACCCACCCACCCATCTACCCATCCAACCATCCAATCCATCCACCCATCCACCCAGACACACACCCACCCACCTAACCATCCACCCACCCACCTATCCATCCATCCAATCCATCCATCCAGACACACACCCACCCACCTAACCATCCACCCACCCACTCACCCACCCACCTATCCATCCATCCAATCCATCCATCCAGACACACACCCACCCACCCACCTAACCATCCACCCACCCACTCACCCACCCACCTATCCATCCATCCAATCCATCCATCCAGACACACACACACCCACCTAACCATCCATCCACCCACCCACCCAATCCATCCACCCATCCATCCACCCAGACACACACCCACCCACCTAACCACCCACCCACCCACTCACCCACCCACCTATCCATCCATCCAATCCATCCACCCACCCACCCATATAATCTATAATACATAGACTGACTTTTTCTTTTCACCTGGTTTTCATTTCTTTGCCCTTGTAGCTTTCTTACCTTTGATTCACATCATTTTTATCTCACTTCACTTTCACCCAACTTTCTTAGAGATTGGACAGATACTAAACTCTCATTTTGGATCCAAAATAAGAGAGATTGTACACAGAAACAAGCAGAATAAATGTCATAATATTCAAGTTTCTATCTCTGATGCAAAATATTTTAGGAAATTCAGGAGGTTCACTCAAAAAATCATTTCTCAACCTTTGAAATGTTGGATTATTTCAAGCCCAAGAATTACCCTTTCAAGCATCAACTGATGACTAGGATTGATTACTGCCCTGCTGATGGCAAACAGGAAATTGCAAATTTAAAGATGATCTTTCTTCACTGTGTGATTTTTGACAGCACCAAGAATTCTAACTTGTGATGGTTTAAATGATATTTATTTTATTGCAGCAAAATATCAAAGGTTAACAGCAATTATCAATAAAATATGAAACAAAAACAGTGAAGTGTTTATCATTAAATATCAACTAGTTGCCACTGGCTAACTTTTATTTGATTTAGCATAAAGTGGAAGAAAAAAAAATATTTTACTAAAATGTATATTTCTGGAAAAGCCTCAACTATCACAAGCAGAATGTAAATGATGTAAATAGCAAGGAAGAAAATATTGCAAACCATTTGGATGGATGAATGTGCAAATGGATGAAATGAAGCAATAATTTCATTAGTTGATGTTAATCATGTGATTTGCTTTTTGATTGCCTTTCATTGGCTGGGAATAGACTTCAAAGACGTTTATATCTCTGAAATGTACATCAAGTCTGCAAAATGACATCTATCAGTTACTGCCAAAATTAATAGGAAACAACGCTTTAGCTCGATTACCAAATATACATGAATTTGGTGTGAGAAGGGGGAAAACACAAATACAGACTCACCAATACTCAGAAAAACATAAATGCAAAAATATCAATACAAATATAGAGATCAAAGCAGTGAGAGAAATATGCCCCCTGTTCGTGGAGATGCATGTTGGTTTTAAAGGTTAATTTGCATACAGACCTGTGAGTTATTTGGGAACATAAAAGCAGCTATATCATTATGGTTGGTTGGATATCTTGTGCTTACACATCCAACATAAAAAAAACAAATTTCTCCAACAAAAAAATGATGTCGATGAATATATTCCAATACTGTGAATTTGTGTAAAGACAACTCATTGGAAAGAATATGCAGATTTGAAACTAACTCTTATCTGTTTATACCCAAACACATTTCATATTATATCTATATAATTATAACAATAATGGACTCTCTCATTATCTTCAACATAATAGAATACAGTAGCTTAATTCTTAGAGCAGAAGAGTCGGACAACTGAAACATATGATTTGATTATACTGGTGAAGTCTTTTGCATAAATGACCACAATTTTCAGAAGAACCGAATAAAGAGAACTGGTGCATATAGAATGGTGAAAGATCTCTAAACGACCCACCTCAGATTTGGAATTTAGATTGCTTACCAAAAAGGTTAAATATCCTAGTCAAACCTACTATTCAACCCATAGCTAGGAGGAACACATGAATTCCTAACTTTCCCAAAAGTGTTTGTGTATAAATGTCTGCAACACACTTGACTGAAATAGCTCTTAGATTACTCATTCCAAGTTACTAGTTATTATATCTCACACACACACACACACACACACACACACTCATTTCTTTGAACATTATTTTTAATGGATACTTGTATTTGAGTGGACAGTATATTTTTCTATAATTAAACAGTACATTTATATATATCAACCAGGCTGAATATCTGAGAAATCTTGTTAGAAAAATATCTATGTTTTGACAGGATTTGAAACTGCAATTCCCATATACCTGCCAGAAGAGAGATTTTTTCCTAACAAGATTTGTCAAATATTACTTTCTTTTTTCTGCCTGTCTCCCACACGATAGAGGCTAATAGAGCTACCATTTAGATGTTTTCCCTAATCTCAATACACACTTGTTTTAGTTTACAACTTCTCCAGGTTTTGTTGGATTCACTTTTTGTCTGAATGAAGAATTATTTTAAGAATTTTTTTTATCAGTTTGGCTAGTTCATGTTCCAACTGATGGTTACTCCAGTAATTGTGGAGAACATTTTCCTTCAACAAAAGTGTGTCCTGCTCTTTCCACTACTCTTTGTGCTCAATAAGCAGAGTGGAACTAGCTTTAAATCACTGTACCTGTATAGGCATGTCAGAGGGTTTGATCTCTGTGCCAGTTTTTGAAGGCATTTTGCCAACTATCTATACTGGCATATCACATCAGGTTTGTATCAATTTGATAACTTCTGCTGGATTTCTGGAATGAGGATTTTTTATTTATATTAATTACATATTTAATTATATTATGTACATATTTATATATATACATATTTATTTATATTTTATACATATTTATTTATATTTAGAACATGTTTATATTTTGTACATATTGATATTTTGTACATATTGATATTATGTACATATTTATATCTGTAAATATTAATTTATATTATGTACATATTTATATTTTGTGCATTTTTATTTATATTATATACATATTTATATTATGTACATATTTATTTGTATTTTATAGATATTTATTTATATTATCTACATATTTATGTTTTGTACATATTTTGTTATATTATGTACATATTTATTTATATTTTGTACATATTTATTTAAATTATGTACATATTTATATTTTGTACATATTTAATTATATTATATACATATTCATTTATATTATGTACATATTTATTTATATTATGTACACATTTATATTTTGTTCATATTTATATTATATACATATTTATTTATATTATGTACACATTTATATTTTGTTCATATTTATATTATATACATATTTATTTATATTATGTACATATTTATTTATATTATATACATATTTTTTTTTTTTTTATAAGCGTTTCACCCCGAGCAAGGCATGTCACTGCCACTACTGTGCAGGGGGCTACGTAGAGTGGAGAAAGGCTGATTAAATATAGGAAATGACAGAGGGTGGGTGATAGGTGGGTAAGGATACCGAGAACGAGGGTTGGGTAGATGAGAGTGTTGTGAGAATAGTTGGGAGTTAGTGTGATAGGAGGTATCTATTGACCCTACATTTAAACACCTGGAGATTGTAACTGTCGGGAAAGCAGACTTGTGGAAGGGAGTTCCACAGGCGGGAAGCACGAAAAAAGAAGCTGTTGGAGTAGAATTTACGGTTACATCTTATTTGTTTAACTGTAAAAGGGTGGGACCTAGTTGCCAATCTAGTATCTCGCGTAAATTCGTGCTTAGGCGGCACCAGTGATCTAAGCTCATCAGAGCAGAAGCCATGAAAGTACTTGTAGAAGAGGCACAGGGAAGCCACATCACGCCGGTGTGAGAGCAGCTGCAGCTGGTCTGCCAAGTCAGTATCAACCACGTTACAGATCCTCCTTTGTATTTTGTCAAGAAGCCCAAGGAGAGCAGCAGGGGCATCCGACCAGATATGGCAGCAATATTCAATACATGGGCGGATGGTAGATTTGTATATGTGCAGAATAGATTCAGGTGGGAAAAATTTCCGGGCCCTGCACAGGGAGCCCACTTTCATAGCAGTAGATTTGGCAATGGATTCAATATAGTCATTCCATTTGAGGTCCGCCGAGAGTGTAAGGCCAAGGAGGTGTAGTATTTTACTCTCTGGGAGGCTAGCCTGTCCCATGCTAATGGGAGGTAGATGCGATTGTCTATGGTGGTTAGTTGATAACAGCTTCGTTTTAGAAGCATTGAAATTTACTAGCCATTTCCGACTCCAGGCCACTACGGATTGGAGGTCCTTTTCAAGTATGGCAGCGATGTTTGCTTTGTCATTCACACCTGGTTTCTGATCGATGCGGGAGTAGATTGTTGTGTCATCGGCATACATGCCAACTTGGGATCTAATGGTGTCGGGGAGATCATTAATGTAGATCAGAAAGAGCGTGGGACTTAGGATAGAACCTTGAGGGACACCCGCGTTCGTCTGGTAGTTTTGGGAGGCATGCCCATTTAATACCACCTTCAATGTGTGGTTAGAGAGGAAGGACTGGATGAGGTCAAACAGATGTCCAGTTATCCCATAGCTCCGCAGTTTGCACAAGAGGCCAGCATGCCAGACCCTGTCGAATGCTTTGGAGATATCCAAGGCAACGGTTCGGGCTTCACCATTCTTGTCGAGTGCCTGGTATATGTACTCGGTAATGGTCGTTAGCATATCAGCAGTAGACCTGGTGAAGCGAAACCCGTACTGTTTGTCAGAGAGAAGCCCGTTGGCCATAAGATGCTGAATCACCTCGGCGTTGATAATGGCTTCGAAAACTTTGCCAAAGATTGGAAGGAGACTAATAGGATGGTAATTGGTGGGGTCTGAGGGTTCGCCAGAATTCTTAAATATAGGTACTATGCAGGAGGACTTCCAACAGGCAGGAAAGCAGGAAGCAGATAGGCAGAGGTTATAGAGTTTAGAGAGGACAGAGGAGAGTTCTGGGGCACATTTCTTCAGTACTATGACTGGGATTCCGTCACCGCCGCTCGCTTTGTGTGGGTCAAGTTGCGCAATTATCTTGGCAACCAACGAGGGTGTAATGTGGACGTTATTTAGTTGTGCCTTAGTTCTGGGTGGGAAGTCTGGTGTAGGTATTCCTAACGAGTCCAGTGTCGAATTGGTTGAGAATCTACAGGCAAAGCATTCAGCCTTGTCGGCTGGGGAGGTGAGAACTTCAAATTCATTGATTAGTGGGGGTATTGAAGTCTTGTTCCTGCTGAGCACGCTTTTGCAGAGACGCCAGTAATCTTTGGAGCCAAACTTAGAGGATGCTATGCGTTGCCTAATTCTGGTAGCAAACGCCCTCTTGGCTTCGTTCAGTACTTTTTTACACTTGTTCCATGCTGAGGTGAAAAGGCACCTGTTTTGGTTCGACGAGCAGCTTCGATAGAGCCGGAAGAAATGGTTCCGGTGGGCAATAGCGGCCGAGCAAGCGGGTGAGAACCAGGGGGACGAATTTGGTTTTAGTTGGAATTTTCTGGCAGGGATAAAAGCATCGATGCCAGCCTTAACCCAAGAGGAGACTTCGGAGGCACAGTCTTCGACAGGAAGATCAAAGACGTTGTTCCAGGGGACGTCGCAGAGGAAGTCCCTGAACGAGTCCCAGTCGGCTCTTTGGTAGCAGTATGATATTCTGCTGATCTGGTTTTCTTGGGTAGAGTTAGTGCGGATTGATATGTTTACGGAGACTACGGCGTGGTCAGAGTTTCCGAGGGGGCAGAGTTGCCTGGTAGTGCAGGAGTCTGGGATGGAGGTAAAACAAAGGTTGAGTAAAGAGTCCCTTCCGTTAGGGTTTTTAGAGAAACGCGTGGGGAAGTCCACCACTTGCGTTAGAGCTTGGGCTATTGAAAAGTGCATGGTGCGGATCCCAGCAAGGTCGGTGGCTGAGTTTTCAAACCACTTGGTATGGTGGGCGTTAAAATCGCCAAACACAAATATATGGGCAGATGGGTGAGAAGAAATGGCCCTGCCAATGTTAGTAGAGATGCAATCAAGTAACGTACAGTCAGAGGAGGAGGGGTAGCGGTAGAGGAAGAAGAGATAGCTAACCGAGCTTAGAAGTGAGAGACGGAAGCACATGAAGGAATGATCAAGGGATTCAAGAGATGTGACGTACATATTTATTTATAATTTAAAGATATTTATTGATATTATGTACATATTTATATTATGTACATATTTATATATATTATGTACATACTGGATATTGTCCTCATTTTTACTACTATTATCACATTTTGGGAATTGCTTTCACTGACCTTCATCAGGTGTATATCAATCCATGTAACCTAGAGGGAATTTTGAACTGAACCCTTTAATTAATCTATGAGGGTAGATTATTCTCCCTTCTCTACCTGTGCCAAGGGATATCCCAACTAGTTCTTTTTTTCAGTATTGCACAGTTATTGCTTGCTGCTTTCACTGTGTCCAAGTACACTCTGCCAAGCCCAGGGATAGAACTCACAATTACTATGTTACCAAATTCACAATAGTTCACATACAAATAAGGATAACTTTCTATCCTAAAAACTCGGACAGAAATTATGAACTAATCATAATGAAAATATGCTGGAAACTTTTACACATTGATGCAACTATGTACTGATATTGACAAAGCTTATCATGATCTGATACAAGGCTACCAATATGGAGCAGCAAATCATGATCAAACTTGCTATTGTCAAAACAAACTGTAAGACAAGATCACAGACTAATACAAATAGTTATAGATATTTAGTAAGTTTGATTAGTATGTTTAAATAGTAAGATATTTGTAATTGACATCAAAATACCTAAAGTGCATCTCTTATGAAAGCCAAACTCTTTACAGCAGTAATGTTCCATAAAACTTCATTTACTATCTGAATTTCCATGGTCAATTTTGGCTGAAACACTAACCATTCCTGGATCTATATGTTGAATGCTGATTTTCATAGAAATCAAAACAACCCCATTTCAGATGTTGAGTCATTTCTTTTATTCTTCATCTGGCTCTTTCCAAAATAAAAAAAGTCCATCATTTAATAATCCAATGGTGAAAAGGAGACAATTGCATATGATGGTAAAAAGGAGACTATTGCATATGATTCAGGGGTGAAAGAAGATGTGGGACGTGCTTTAAAATTCACTATGAAATAATATACTTCACTCCATGAAACAAAAAAGTGCATCATCAGATTATGTTTTACCATAAATCCTTTTGTATACATTTTGAAGATTTCAGAATTTTCTGATAAACAATATCTCAGCAAATAATCATTCTCATATTTTGGTTATTATGTTATCTTTTTAAGATGGAAACAGAATAATTCAGTAGATTTGAAAAATAAGGAAAAATGATCTCAATTCCACCAGTGGAAGACCAAGCACAAGACAAGTTCAACTTGGGTGTGTGTGGGTGTGTGTGTGCGCAGCTTTCTTTTAAGGTTTATTGAAGAAACAAACAAGCAAATAAATAAATAAATAAATAAATGACTAATATTTGAAATGCTTTCAACAAAATCATTATGAAGTCAGTACTCACCTAATTTACCGACATTAATATGTTTTCCATCTTCTTTCATAATCATTTTTATACCTTTTTCTATGCAAGATGTTTTTACCTCTCAACATTGGACTGCCCCCAGACAAAAACAATTTTATAAGATATTCTACAAACAGATAAAGAGAAGAAAAGGTTCCCCAAGATTCTTTTTCTTTCCTGTTATATCGAAAAGACCCTTGAAGATAAGATTGTAAAATTATTTTTTTAACCTTTTGGTAATGAGAAAGGCACTAAAATAAAAATTAAGATGATTTTTTTTATGATCTAAAATGTTTTTTGACATTGAGTTTCGTTAAATGCTAATAACACTAATTTTTTTACAGGTCAGGGGAAGAGAGAGCTCTCAGCTACAAAAACTAATTACGGTTAAGTTTAGTTCTATTCTGAAAATTTGCTTTTTTTGAAGCAATTGGAAAATGAAAGAAATTTGTACTTTGATCCCATTTGAAGGGGTGGAAAAGAAATATCTAAAATATCATAGAACTGAACGGAAAATAAGGCGAGAAATAAAAAAAAATCATTAAATTCTGGCTAAAAGAAGGATAATTCATTGTTGCAAACTATTTTTACTGATTCTTCCAGGGCACCAAAATATAACCGAAAAAATTTATTAAAATTCTCAAAATTAAACAAAAAGATAAAATAATAATTTAAAAAAATGAGTGGATGGAAAAGAAAAAGCAAAGTAAAAAAAAGCAGAATCAAAAAAGAAAATCAGAAAAAAGGAAAAAAAGAAAAAAAGGAAAAGAAAATTGGACATGAATAATTGTAAGAAAAAGGAAAGCAAAACAAGACAAAGAGAAGAAAAATGATTGAAAGGAAAAGAAAGAGCAAAACTAAGTGAAGAAAAGGAAGAAAAGAGTAGAAACATCAAAACACTAAATAAAAGAAAAAACAAAAGAGATACAAGAAAGAAAAAAAGAAAAAATTGAAAAAGAAGAGAGAAAATGAAGAAAAACAAAACAGGAAAAGAAAGGAAAAGAAAATGAACAGTAAAGAAATTGAAAGAAAAATAAATTAAAGAAAGCAAGATCTGTTTACGTATGAAAGAAATAATTTTGTATATATCCGAATATGTTACTTTATAAAAGAAAATAAGTCATTTTCCAGTTGGAAAAAAAATCTTTTAAAAAAAACAGAACGACCAATGAACTGTGCCCCAAACACCTCAGACATATAAACTTTAACTTTTACCATCAAAGTAAATCAAGTGCAAAAAGCCACGGGCAAGCTATTAGTAGAAAAGAAATACACCTATTGTCTACCTCTTTTGAGAGACAACCAGCAGAGTGTATCCATGAAATTTCAAAAATACATTTTTCCTGGCAATATAAAAAACAGAAAAATTTTTTCAATCTTTATGAAAGCAAACAGTAAAAAACATTTCATGCTCGTAAAAAGAGATCAAATTAATGAACAATAATTTCAGTTCTTATTGCAAAGTGAAAAGTTCTGCAGCATTTTTGTGCAGATAAAATTAAAATGTTCAAATTTTGTTCACAAGCAAAAGTTGATCAAATTTTTATCTCTAGCAATGCACACCTTGGACTTGAACAGAATTTCCAAACAAGTAATGAAAACAGCTGATTAGATTTTTAATAGAACATCTCAATGAAAATGCTTTCTATTTATTACAAAGGAAAACATTTCTTTTTAAGCCAACCAAATAAAAATATGCTTTTAAAGGAGATAGATCAGGATTTAATTGGAAAGAAATATCCCCTGCCAGTCATTTTAATAATGTATAGACTAAACAAAACATCTAATATTTTTCACATGGTATATAAATATATATATATGTCTGGAAGGATTCTTAAACTTACAAAAAGCAATATATATTTATATATATATTTAAATTTACATATTGCTTTTTGAAAGTTTGGGAACCCTTCCAGACATGGTCATTGTTATTGTGAAAAAAAATATTAAATATGCATCCAATGTAAACTTTCCAAATAAAGAATACAAACAAAAAAGGATGTATTTTAACTATTTATTAAAAAAATGTGATCTCCCACCCAACCGCAAACTGAAAAACTGACACACACAAAATTATGTAACCCCCACTTCTGTATTTGTGAAGATAAGTCGGCAATAAATGAGCTGAAACACATTCGGGTACTTAATTATTAAATTAAGCTGACCAATCAAATGAGACAGCCATAATAAAATTAGGCAACACAGATGAAAAGGGATGAGGAAACTAGCTAAGCTATTGAAATGTGAAAGTAGAGCCTTACAGATCGATAATACTGAGAAAAAAGAAGAGCTTTCAGGACACCAAGTAAAAGATACTGACTTTTCATCAATCTAGTGAAAAATTCAAGATTATTCTACTCCATCAGCTTCTTTTCTCACACTTCCGGCCTGTGGAATTCCCCTCCATTTACTTACTTCCCCGACAGCTACACTCTCCAAGAATTTACATGTAAAGTCAATAGTCATCTCCTATCTCACTAACCTGCATCCTCTCTCTCTCATGGTCCTTTCTCCATCCATTCCACTCTCATCAGTATTCTCATCCTTCTCTTACCAACACCCTGACACACCCTATAACCTGTCACTCTTTCTCATAATTTCCTTTGGTATAATCCCCTGAAAATCAGTGGCAGTAAACTGCTTTGTTTGGGGCGATAAGATGATAAAAAAAATATCATATTGACTGCTACATCATCCATCGGTTCTAAAAGAAATATTTACAGATAGAGAATGTTCTATATGACCTCAACACTGCCTATCAAAAGTATCACTAAGAAACACTGAAGAAATAGTAAATCAGGCAAAGCCAACCACACATTATATTGAGTGCAAATGTACATGCATCTACAATCTAATGAAAATTGAATGGATATGGCATTCATTGGAGGATTGCTCGAAGGAAATCTATGTTCTCAATGAAGAACAAAGCTGCCCATTTAATATTTCCCAGATAATACTTGGACAAACTTGAGGCCTCCTGCAAGTCTATTCTCTGAACAAGTGAGTCAAAGACAGAATTGATTGGTTACAATGAAAATGTTTGGAGAAAAGCCAATGCTGTCAACCAAGCAAAGAACCTCATTCCAACAGTGAAGCATGATGGTTGAAATGTTAACATATGGGACTACTTTTCTGCTTTTGAACCTGGATGCCTCCATATTATCGAAGGAAACATGAATTTTCAGACCCTATCAAAAAAGTGATCAGAATTTCCTACCATCAGTCAGGGAGTTGAAGCTTGGTTGAAAATGGGTACTGCAACAAGACCATGTCTGTAAGCCGACAAGCAAAAAATCTACCAATGGACAACTTAAAAGGAAGAAAAATTAATATCTGGATTGTCCTCATCAAAGTCCAGATGTCAATCCAACTGAAACCAAAAGCTAGTGGTTCATGCAAGATGAATCTACAACATCTCTCAACTGGTTGAGTTTTCAAAGACAAGTTGGCAAAAATCCCCAACAGCAGGTGTAGGATAGTCAGTGGTCGATAGAAGTGGTTACAGAAGATGTTTTTGGCTGAACTAATTGCTGCAAAAGAGTTTTTTTGAGGGTAAAAACTAAAAAGGTTCACCTACTTTTGCATCTTTGAAATTTTCAGTTTTAGTGAAAGAAATCATTTTTTGAATAAATAATTAAAATGTATCCCTTTTTTGGGGTCTGTGCTATTTATATAGAAAGTATACTTCATAAATTGTTGTTTGTATGCACATTTAAGAGATTTAATTGAATTTCTTTTAGAATAACAATAACAATGTCTGGGATTGTTCACAAACTTTCAAGCAGCAGCACTATATATATATATATATATATATATATATATATATACAATGTCTACCTCTCTGCACACACACACATATATATATATATATGTGTGTGTGTGCAGAGAGGTAGACATTGTATTTTATACATATATCAGAATTTATTGCATAAGTTTATATCTTTGGTCTACTTCAAAATACACACACACACACACACACATGTATATTACTCAACAATGAATCAAGTTCTTCCAGTAACTGATGTGCGTACACACTGCTTATATATAACATGCTAAAATTTCTCCTCTCTCATTCTATGCACCTATGGCTAAGGGAGTAGAGACTCTGATTGACACCAAATTGGTTAAGTTTCAATCCCGTTCAGAAGCAAGTTGATGTCTATCTACACTGGTGAGCTGTGATACAGTGAAACAGACTTGTATGTGGATGACAAATATATATATATATATATATATACACGACTGAGCCCATGTGGGTATTTGTGTCTTCTCAGAGTGTAGTTCATAGACGAATTAATAACCACTCCGCCAACTGCTACTCGTAGAACCCGGAACACTGCTTCACCAGGGACTCCGTTTCCTGCGCACCGTAAGCAAAACGCTGTCTCCCAAACACCGGTGTAGCCTTCTCGAGTCGCAAATAGCGAAGTTGTATTTATTTTTGTACAAATACAAAAAATGTGGCACAAGGCCGAAATTGGGGATGGGGAAGGCTGGTCATCATCTGTCCTAGTTTAACTTAGCTATTCACTTTCGTCGACCCTGACACACTTATAATAATCCTTGCACCATAATACCACATTTTTACTTACCATTCTTACCACGTTCACCATAATACCTCAGCTGCTCTATGTTGTCCTACTTAACTCCCATATTTACAATATTCAGTGGAGGGCATGGGCAGAAAATAACAACATTAAAATATCCCCAATGGTTTTATACAATGAAAAAACGATATATACAAGAAACTAAATAAAATCGTATTAGTAATAAAAGCCCCCCACTACTCTAATATTGTGACGGCAAAATTACTTCCCCGGACGAAATATAATGCGTGGCTTTAGAAATATCATAATACCACTTAACCGATCAGCAATCACTCACACAATCACTCACACATTTAAACACCATAACAAAAACGAAAAGCACACTTGAAAAATAACGAAAGACGCCACGCATCCACCAGAGAACTAACATTGTTGAACACCTAAGGTGGGAAGGGGTGGGGGATTAAACTAAAAGAAAACTGGGGCCAAAAAGAAAAAGTGGGGCCAATGAGCAATCATAACCTAGCTAAGTTAACTTTAAAGAGGAAAACAGAAAATCAAATACTTCCTACTCTAAACTAACAGGGAAGGGGTGCACATGTTGTGCCCAGCACACCCAATATCCTGATGCCTAACCAGCATCAAGCAACCACTCCAGGTCAGCACCTTTCACTCGACAGAGACACGCAAGACTCACCCACCTTTTGCCAAATTCAGATGGAGTGAGTCGTTTCCTTTCCGTCCTGATCTTGACTTTAAGCTGATGCTTAAAGAACAAGATCAGTTGGGAAGAGGTAAACTTCTCATCACCATAGAATTCCTTCTGTCGCGTCGTCCAAATCACGACTCGCATAACACCTAGTAAGCAAAAGAGCACATAGTGCTCAGCCCTAGATAATGGAGGTACAACATTGCTACAAACAGAACTAGCCTCAAGGACAAAGAACTTTCCACGCAGCATACGAACCATGAGATCTTCAAGGAACTTACATAGCGGCACAACAACACTTCAGTGGAAGAAGGCATGATCGACGGATTCCACCGACAGCCCACAACGCACGCAGGTTGATTTCGGTGTTAGGCCCGCTACATGAAGTTTCTTACCTACCCAGAGAGCCTTTCGGATCATCAGCCAGGTGAGTGATGCCTCATCATTAGTGAGACATTTCAACCCAGGCGCCCAAGGCCATATGGAGCAAGCCTCCTGCTTCGAAAGCCCGAGCTCGCCAATCAGTTCATCTTGAATGGCCCCCCCTAACTAACACCCGATATAATGCCCTAAGAGACAACGCTTGGGCGTTGGAGAGGCCATCCGTAGCCCGCAAGAAAAACTGGAGAGCCAAACGACATTCTTTATAGAAGGAGCACTCGCCACGAGGAATATGGCCGGCCTCTTCCTCCGACAAATGCACACTTCTCAAGAATGGAAAGTTTTTATGGACATCCTCTTTAACGAGGGTGCCGTTCTCATCCGCCAGCATACACATTCGATCCAGGAATCTAATGCGAAGCGTGTGTTGACGATTCTCAACGCTAAGCATGCCCAGACCGCCCTCAGATGGATGAAGGTAACAGATCTCGCGACGCACCTTGGGAGCCTTGCCTTCTCGCCAAAGGAAGGAGAACAAGAGCTGAATCAATCCCAAACGAATGGCACACGGGAGAGGAAGTACGGAGAGTCGGTAAAGGAGAATCGGGTAGATGTGCGAGGCACATACTTCCGCCCTCCCCTTTAAGGAAAGATTCCTCCGAGTCCACAGACGAACGGCACCCTTAATTTGCACCCAAATAGCGAAGTGCCTCCGAAACAGAAGTAGGCTCTTTTTATGTGTTTTTTGGTCTCGTAATTTCCCACTCTCCGAGAGCCTCACTTTCACCAATGACGCATACGCCGTGTCATTCGAAAAACTGCCTCGCATGAGCTCGCCTCGCGGTTCCATTACGTCTACGAACGCACGTGCAAACAAACCGCCTTCTTTTGCTTTGGCGAGGTAAGTCTCCACCACAGCCCATGCTGTCAAAAATTACATCAAAATATTTATATAGATATACTCTCTAAAATGACAGCAACATGTATATTGATGTACCTACTATTGAATATCTTACATTAAGACATCTGAAAAAAAAACCAATAATCCAAACCCCTGAACAAGCATGACGTGTGGGGAATATATTCATATACGCTATATATTTTATATTATATTTTAATTTGTTGTATTCACTTATGCACAAATATTCTTTGAATATATTGAGTTCTGCACATAGTCAACCCGAAGAACATACTTCCTCTACTTCTTATTGAGAAGGGCAGGTTTTTACTCTGTACAAAATGGAGAATGGCATATTTCTTGCTGCAGATCAGCAAGGATTAGTAAAGTAAGGATTAGTAAAGACAGTGAAGCACAAAATGCACTGGTAAATATGTCAGGGGCAACATTGACTTTTCCAGGTTGATATCTTATCATGTAACTAAAGGTCAGTTAAGTGTCATACGTGACACACACTTTGGGCAACCATGTCTTGAAAGAGACATGGCTGACTGGGCAGAAGATTATCCCACAGTAGTGTACCATTGCTTTCTGTGGTAGACTGGTTGCTAGCCAAGGCTATAGAACCCAATCTGTCTTATTATTTAACCCATAAATGGAGGGAAGTGACGGATTAATACCTTTCCTAAGGGTACTTGTGCATAACTGAATGCCATGAATTCAACTGGAATTTGAACTTGGCTCCCCAATTTGTCATTCTGAGTCGATAAAGCTGCTCAATTTGCTATTCTGAAACTTTAATGTTTTTAATTTTTGTCTTCTTGTGGTTATATGAATGCCACAAAACATTGGTCTGAAATCAAGGTAAAATTTTGTTTTACAGACACGTGATTGCACTTTTTAACAGTCTTGATTATTACTGTTGCTTTTTTTTTATAGAAAGATAGTACAATTTCCTCCCCTGCTGAGTCAATGCCATGAAAGTCACTTGTCGACCTCTGGTTTAGAGTAGCTGCTGCTGCTGACACATGTGAAGCATCACACTCAACAACAAAAGCTAAGTTTGCAACTATATTTTGCAGAATGCCATTCTCCAGATACTTCTTTAAAGTTTTAAATGTTTTAAAAGCTGGAAAAGTTTTGCTTTTAATCAACGGTTGGATTATGTCAGAGCACTTTGCTATCCATTTAGGATAATATGCAAATATATCAACAGTTCTCTTTAAGAAAACCAGGGCTGTTGGCACTGGTTAAGTCTTGGAGTTGATGAAGTCTTCCTGGGTCATGTTTAATTATCCTATTATCTCCCCAGTAGCCAAGTATATCAAATGAGGAGACAGAAGATAATGTTTGTGTCTAATTCAGTGTAAGATTTTTTTTAGTTCTGATAACTGTTAAAAATCTTTTAACATTCTAGTCATGCTCTTCTCTGTTTCTCCTTGCAACAGTCATGTTGTCAAGGTAAAGGAAGGTGTCTCTTAATGTTTGTTCTTGGATAAGTTTGTCCATTTTCCACTGAAATATAGCCACAAGGTTGTTATACCAAATGGCACTCTACCATACTGACAAAGCCTCCTATTAGCTCCAAAAGCAGTAATATTTTTCTCATTCTGCCTTAGAGGAATTTGGTGGTAGGTGTTTTTCAGATCAAAGATAGAAAAGACTGAAAGACTGTGTATGTGGCTAGTTTGTTTACAATCTCTTTGATATGTGGAAGAGGTTAAACACAGAGTTCTGTAAATTTGTTGATAGTCTATGAGTAATCAATGCATAATATTTTCTCATGTGTATTAGTGTGAAAAGGGTTCTTAACAACTACCACCTGGGCCCTCCAGCAGGGATGGACTTGCTTCAATTAGACCTTTTTGTTGTAGATTCTCAACTTCCTTTCCAATGAAATCCCTGTCATCCTTCCCAAACTGCAGACATTTTGCTGTGTTTGGTTAACAATTAGAAGACAAGTTTGCAAAAAGCAAGAGTTTACTAATAAAATCAACAGAAAGAGTACAAAATGGTTTATAGTTGGGTATAATAAGCACCATTGTAGGGTCTCTGTATCTGAAGAGACACATGTTGTTTCTGAAAATCCTGTCCCAGTATCAAGTCACTATACAAGTTCTTTAAAACATTAAGAATGACAGACTGACAGCATATCTTTTTTATTTGTAGGTCAACAACATAAAAGCCCCGGGTTTGGGTGTTCATTGTGGTCAAAGCCATGGAGATATCTTTGTTGAGTACTGATTTTAATTTAAAATTTCAAAGTAGCCTTCTCATTAAAGAAGCCTTCTGAGCTGCCTAAGTCTAATAGTGCATTCCAGCCTCTATTGATGAACATTCTAGTGGTTGCAGGCCATAGACTTTCCGGAACTGATGCTGCTATGGTGCAGAGGTTAATTGCATCCATGACAGCATTTAGGCTTCTACTTTTAGATTTACACACTTTACAAATGTGACAGGTGGACTTTCTAGCCAGACGTACATTTCTCTGGTATAGCAGGCCACCACAAACAAAATCAGTTTTTTTTATTAAAAAAACAAAGTGACTTTCCTTTACTAAAGGATGCAGCAATGTGCCTAATTACATTTTCTTCCCCTTGAATTTCTTCCATAGTCGTGGTGGTAGTAACAGCAGTGACATCCATCAATGTGTAGTTATAGGCATCTGAATTTTTCAGTGACAGGTCTAGAAAGGAAACCTGTCTATAGGCAACCTGCAAATACAGGGTAACACCTTGAGTAGTTGCTTGTGTATAATAGGCAAAGTTAGACTGTTTATAAAAGCATCCCTTACAAATTCTAGGTACTGTTCAGCAGTCACCATTTTCAAAGCACAGATTTTGCTTAGTTTGTGGAGTTCCTGCAGGAATACATCCAGAGACTCACAAGTTTTCTGTCAGTTTTGTTAAGCACTTTACTGCATAGTTTTTCCAAGACGTTAACAGCATCTTGTATGTAGTACAGTCCTCTATATTGGAATGAAAAAGGCAGCTAATAAATAACTTTAATTTGTTAAGAGTTAGTGTCACTGCATTCTTTAAAGAAATTGCTTAACATTTCACTCCAATGTTTTCATTCCTTCATCCAGAGAGTTAGGATCATGGCCAAGTTTTGGTGGTTTAAACCTTTTCTCCATTTTGTTAGGTATGAGACAATATCAACAAAATAAATATGCTCCTTCAGGACATAGGCAGTCATGGCCTTCTACATTTCCCTAAACACCTTGTAGCTCTTAACCCACTATTATTCCACTCAACCCTGCTCTGGCATTCATCTGCACAAGTTCATCAAGTATGTAACACATTGACTTCCCTTGTCTCTACTTCTCTCTATCCATCCTGTGATCATTAGCTTGTTCAAACCCATCTTCAGTTGTCTTTTCCCGATGTATCAATTTCTTTTTTATTTCTTTCCTCTCCAAGACCTTATCATTGCTCACATGATCTGTCAATAGTATCCTCAGCATCCTTCTGTAGAACCACATCTTGGTTGTTTCAAGTCTTTTCCTCATCCTTGATGAGGTTGTCCAGCATTAGCTGTCATATTGAAGGACAGACATCACATAACAATCTCATACTCTGTTTTTTTGTTTCCAGCAAATTTTTTTTTTACTCTTCTCAGCTTATGGAATGCATCCTTGGCCATGCCAATACGCCTTCAGATCTCCATATCACACTTTCCGTTGTCTCTTAGAACACTTCCCGGATATTTTAATTTCTGCACCTGCTTGAATTTAATCTCCCCGATCTGTAGTTAGCATTTTGGGCTCCTTTTTTTACTGATGACCATGCATTCAGTTTTCTTGTAGTTTATATTTAAGTTCTGTGATTACATCCTTTAGGAGGTCTTGTATTTCACTTTCCGTGTCTTCTATCAGCTCTGTATCTTCTTTGTAACTTATATTTTTCAGATTGCAGTTGCCAATGACAAATCCTGGTAGGACTTCTAGTACTCTCAGAATTGTCTAGCTGTATTAAATTGTAATGAAAATAACCAACAATTATTACAACTTAAGAAGCTTTAATAAACAAATTTTACATGCTATTGTTAGTGACTTAAAAAGTCTACCATTGTTTCTTCATGGCACACAGTGAGTGCATTGTAGTCTAGGAGAGTTCCTTAAGGGCTAATAACCTTTATTCACCAGGGAGTTCCTCGACGAGGTTTTATTAAGCAAACCAAACAGAAGACATTTTTATTAAAAATTACATTACCAAGATCGAGGCCAAAGAAATGCATTTGAGTCACACGTTGGTTTCAATCTTGATAGGGAATAATTGCAAAACACGTTCCCCTCCCCAAATGCATGCTGGGATCTCTTCCAAGTTGGTAAGATAGGCCACTACTCAGTTTCATTCGATTCAATGCTGGTTTATCTTGCTTTCAAGTCAGAACACGATGTTCGCTTGCCCAAATCTGCTTTTGTGTATCAATCCCAATTCTTAGTTTGTGAACTTTTGCCACATTACCGTTAATTTGTCCTGTATATGTTGTTTGCTTGCAATATATTCATTTTTTGGACCTGTTATTAATTGTTTATTGCAAACTTTGCAAAATCAGTTTGTTGGGCAGTTCATTTATTTATGCTTAACAATGGCCACTTACTCTCCAACAAATATCTGAATAAATTATGATTTTATGATTTTCGATACAAAGATGATCCCCTTGGCATTTTTCATTCACTGATTTGTTAACTTTTCAACTCTTTGGATTTTAATATAATTGGCAGCCATTTTTTTATTGCTTCTCAAACATCTTCTTTGACTGTATGTTTTTCCATTCTCATAAAAATCTCTTTTAAAGATGGAACAAATGTTTTCTGTTGGATTAATATCATCAGAGGCTGGGTTTTTTTTCCATTAGTGGTTTTGACATATTTTTGGTAATATTCATCATCAAAGAATGCACTCTTCAGCTGAAATCTTTTTGACTTGCAAGTTGAATAACATGAAAACCTTTTCTCCAAAAGCTTCTAATAAGCCTGCTGTGTGTTTATCTTGAATCAATCATCAATTTTGAGGAAATTTCTACTAATTTTAATGCTTACAATACTAGAAATACCAAAACATTTTTTCCTTAATTGTTTTGTATGTTTTATTAGATGCTGATTTCCATAAAGAAGCCAGCATGCAGCCCAGTCACCAGGTGCATTCAATTCAATTCTACAACTTACTGTTGAGAAATCAATTTTCATGTACTTCTTCAACCTCTTTTCTATTTGTGATGTTAATTTAAAGCTAGTGCTTTAGTCGTTTTCATGTTTTCAGCTCATCTTCTTAACATTTGGCATATTTTCTTCATGTTTACATCCACAGCATCAGATTTTTTAAAATATTTTCTGATGGTCAATACATTTTTCTTGTTTATTATCATTTTAATTTTTCTCAAAGTTTTTGTGGTATAATTACAGCCTGTACCTTGCCAATGTTTTCACTTTCCATTTTGTTTCTTCTTTGCTTTCTGTTCAACTTTATTTTTAATGTCGTGTTTCCCTCCCTCACTAACTTTGCCAGATCTTGTCTCTCTTTTTAGCTGTAACCTTTCTTATGTAAACTTTATAGAATCAAATTTAAAATAAGAAAATCGATTTCTATGGCATGATATAAAGGCTGATTAAAAAGTAACTCCCCATTTGTAAATACTTATAATTTATTTATTAACTATAATTTTCATAAGCGTTTAGCATGAAGATTTAATTAAAATTGGATATGGATACCAGATTTTGCTATCAGCTTCTGGAGAAGCATGAAAAGTGTATCAACTCATTTTACCAGAGACTCTTGTAATATGAAAGACAATTTCTAGTATTCACCTTTCGAGTTCTGAAGTCTTGGGTCATTATGGTAAACTGGATCCTTTAAAAAACCCTAAAGAAAAGAATCACAAGGTGTCAAGTCAGAACTCCAGGCTGGCCACTTGTATATAGAATGAAGAGTTACTTTCTAATCAGCCTGTATATATATATATATATGCAGAGAGAGAGATAAGTCAACTGACAATTTCTTTCTTTCCTTATTTTCACATGAAAATTCTTGACAGACATCATGATAACAATCATGTCTTTAGATAAATTGAATGCTTTTGTTTCTTCTTTATTATGTGCCATTTTCTTTCAGGATGTAGGCGTTCATGGATTTCCATTTGCCGTATCCCTTGTCACTATCAATACTCATCCTCTTGGTATCCCTCCCAGATCCTGCTGTGACATCCACTTGCTCAAGCCACTTAGAAGGACAAATTTCCCATATGAGTCTAATACTCTTTTCTTTGTTTCCAGCAAAATATTGCTGTCTCTCAATACTCTGCTTAGCTTTTGAAATGTCTTTCATAATGAGAATGCGTCTTCGGATCTTATTGTCACATTTTCTATCTACCCTCAGAAGGTTTCCCAGCTATTTAAATTTCTGCACTTGTTTGATTTTAGTATTACCAATCTGGGGTGCTCTTTTTGCTGATGACAATGCATTCAGTTTTCTTGAAGTTTATGCTCAGTCCTTTCTTCTTGCTTTTCCTTGCTACCTTCTGTAGAAGATCTTGAATTTTCCCTTCTGTGCCTGCTATCAGCACCGTGTCATTTGTGTATCTTAGATCATTGAGATTGTGGCCACCAATGAAGAATCCTGGCAGGGTTTCTAACTCTTTAACATAATTGTTATACTGTAAAGGCTGAATAGATCCAATGAGAAAACACATCCTTGTCTTACACCCCTTTCTATTTTTGTTTATCAGTTGAGGTGTGTTGTGGTACAGTGGATATCAGCTCGAAAGGACAAATCAGAGAGATGAATTTGAATTCCAGTTGAATTCATTGCATTCAGTTATGTGTAAATACTCTTAGGAAAAGTATTAATCTGTCTCTCCTCCCTCCAGCTATGGGCTAAATAGCAAAACAGATTAGGTTCTACAGTCTTGGTTGACAATCAATCTACCGCAGAAAGTAATGGCAACCTACCGCGAGAAAATCTTCTGCCTATTTAGTTATATCTCTTTTGAGATCTGATTGCCTAAGAGTGTCTCCCCCATCTATGGATTAAATAGAAAGACAGATTGGGTTCTATCAAAAAAGGTAATGACAATTTATTGCTGGAAAATCTTCTGCCCAATTAGTCATGTCTCAAAAGAGACATGATTGCCTAAATGTGTATCACATATGGCACTTAACTGACTGATATCTGTTGAACTCATTTCCTGTTTCTTCTTTTTTATGTGCTATTTTCTTTCAGGATTTAGGCATTCATGGATTTCCACTTGCCCTATACCTTGTCACTATCAATACGCTTCCTCTTGGTATCCCCCCCCAGACTCTGCTGAGATATCCACTTGGTTTGCTGTTGGTATAAGTTCTTTTTTTCAGATGTTTCTGTCTCCTGAGAAGTGAAACTGTATGCTTTTTGAAGAATAGGATGTATCTTTTCTAGAGTCACAGTTGTGCCATCACCACACCAAATGACTTCAGAAAATGTAGTACTAGAGAAGACAATAGTGTTTGATTTGGTGTCACTGTAATGTAACAAGAATATTGAAGAATTTCATAATGGACCATCCGTCAGACTTTGCAGCCAGTAAAATTATTTATTACTTGAAAGTATAGATTTGTCTAATGTCTCTTAAGCAGTTTTTATAGATGCAATGAAAAATCAATGAAAATCAACATGGTACAAATAATTGCAATTACTTCTTCTGTGGGTCATGTTCATTCATGATATAGATGATCATGGCTTTCCACAATTTTCTGTCTTTTGTAGCTCTTAATAAATGTTGTCTTTTTGCTATTTTTTCTAAACCTTGCCGCACCATCTATCTACACAAGTTTGCTAAGCAGGTATGAGATATGATGTTTTTGTTTTTTTCTGTCTTTCTTGCCTTTAATATGACCTGTGAGTATTAAATTTTTCAATCCCTCTTTCTTTATGTGACCTAGAAATTCCAACTCTCTCTTCATGATTGATATGGATCTGGTATGAGACCATAAAATAATAAGTCAACAAGGTGGTAGGTTCAAGAACATATATTACGTCAAGAAGAAATACAAACAAATACAAAGAGATATAAAGAGGAAAGTAATAATAGCTTGCGCTGAACTGAAGTCATACTGGGAACCGGAGTCTCTGTCAACCTTTGCTCACTCCACACGAGAGTCCTCATGAGAGTCTCTCTCACTCCTGCACATGTCCTCGAGAGTAATTAACTCTTGGTTAATATAGGCAAAGAAGAGTCCATTATTAAGTGGGTAACTGCCCCACAACACTGATGTTAAGTGCAAGTGTCTTTTTTGTTTCCATTTTCTCTAAAACTTTGTTGTTGCTCACATGTTTGGTCCATGATATTCTCACTATCAATTTTTCAAAGCCCTCTTTCCTCATTATGTGCCCTAGAAATTCCAACTCTCTCTTCTTGATGTTAAGTGCAAATGTCCTTTTTGTTTACATTTTCTAGTGATCAGAAAACAGAGTAAACTGAAAATTAATTTTTGGAAAGAATGTACATTAATTTCCTTTTTGGAAGGTTTATTTTTTTTTATCCATGCAGCTGCTCTACCACTTAAGCTACAAGAAACAATTGTTATAGAAGAACAAATTTCACAATATAGGCTTATTTATCATATATATATATGGCCAAAATGTTATTAAAAATAAAGAAAAATATTTAAGCAGAAGATCAAATAAACATTTTAGTTATAATATTAAAATTTAGAAAAGTCCACAATCTTACTGCCATCCTGAAATAATTCTTCAAAAACCATACACTTTTTGAATGACACTTTATGCTGAACAATTTAACACTGTAGAAATTCATGACACTACTGACAACTAATCAATCCATCCTTTCAAAACAAACATACAATCCTCTGGTTACAAAGTTTCAGCTTGCACTCCAAAATTCCTTTTCAGTGAAAAAGACTAAAAACAATACTTGGCTAAACATTTCATGCATAAAATTATGGTTTATTTCTTTTGTGGATTTTGCCGATTAATGCTGGGCTTATGGCCACATCTCATTGAAACATTGGTTCTCAGATTTATCACCAAAGTTAAGCACAGTTGAGCCTGGTCAGTACCAAGATGGGAAAATGCTTGGACATGCATTTAGGAATACAAGAGATTTGTGAGTAGTGTAATGGATAATGGCTTGAAATTGTTAATCAGATAGCTAAGTTCCAATTCCAGTTGGGTTCATTATATTCACTTACATACAAATATCTTTGGGAAAGGTATGAATTTACTTTTTCCCCTCCACTAGTTATAGGTTAATTAATAAGACTTTATCATAAAGCAGTTATTATCTTAAAAAAAATTTCTTACAATATAAAATTATCTTCTAGCCTTAAATAACCTGCAATGGGTTGATAAACATAGAAAACAAATAAATCAGTCAATTAATGTCAGTGTGAGTCTGCCTGTCTGTCTTTAAGGACTTACATTTAATACTGATGCAAGAAACTCTGATTTTTTTCACTCTTGGGTGAAGTACTTTTAAAACTTTTTGTTCTCTGGTTGTTTTGTGTGTGCATATCTTAAGCTTTTTACATGTTGGAAGTAATGGCTGACATTCACTGAAAATCGATTAAATACCTGGTTGCTATGTAGTCACCTTCCCAGTCAACATACCCGATACACATGGCACCTTTGATACTCTGGTGTGACAATGAGCAAGTGCAAAACCTACTTTGAAATCTTTTAGGTCAGTACAAATTGGGATCATCAAAGTTCAACTCTTAAAAGAAAGGTTACTTACTGAAATTAATTTGCCCTTGGTCTCTGGTATTTCTTGATATCTGTCATGGTGGCATCACCCACATGGAATGAACTCTTCCAAACATTACATATACCTCCCCTCACAAGAGGTGAGGTAGATAGCCTGAGGAGCCAGGAGATAGCCTGGGAGTAGCCTGAGGAGGGCGCCCTGAACATAGTCGAGAGTTGTCTACAAACACCGCTACCGTAACAACCATTACGAGTCCCAGTTCGAGGGTCAAATTATAGTATTACTCACTAACCCATATTATCGTTTTACTAACAAAGTTCCAAGTGTTGTATTTTGCCCTGTTTAATATATATTCGTTATTTCCTATTTTGATTGTATTCGTGTTATTCTTGCTGGTCTTTTAACCGGATCCACGACAATATCTATGGCTAATGTTTTGTTAAAATCTATGTAAACACATCTTGTAGATTCATCTGAGAGGCTGACAATATTTGTATAGCTTCTAAGATAAACATAAACCTCAAAGAAATTTGAAAAATATATAATGTCTATCCACCACATTTACACCTGAAGTCTTTTCCATAATGTTTTAACCAACCTTCACGGCAAAATATATTTCACCAGAATTTGATGCTATCTTAATTGTAATTATTCCAAATGCATCTCAGATCTTTTCAGTAAATTCTAAAAACTCTCATTAAAAGAACAATTGTAGCCAGCATTTTGAAAGCAAGTTAATTACATCATGTCAAGTCTTAGAAACAAGCTCTTGATGCTATCATTATGATGAGTGATCTTATTAATTTCCATGTGAGTTAGAATAAATCTAACTTGCCTGAAAATAAATAAAATCACTCGTCATGATATTAACACAAGGAACTAAAATATCTTTTATCTTCATGAAAAACACAAACGAAAGAAAATCTCCGCCAAATCTCATCCTGAGACATTTATCCTGAAACAAAGCAAATATGCGTAAGAACAGTGTGATTATTTCTTATTATATATTTTCTATTTACATCGTTCGGACTGTTGTCCTCATCTTTATTCCTTTAATCACAATGTTTCAGCTGTTTTATGCTGTGAGCTTCTTCAGGTAATATACGATAGAATTTCAAACCAAAGCCATTATTTAGTCCACATGGGTAGGTTGTTCTAATTTCATGCCATTTTTTTTTGTTGATATCTCAGTATGAGTTAATTCCTTGTAATGACTTAACTCTCAAAGTTTTTATTCTCTCTGCTGTGGCTAGGCATTGAACTCAAAACACTTTGCATCAAGTCACTTTCTGGATTACGAAATCATCACTTTTAAAATTACTCAGATGCCAAAAACTCCTAAGCTGGTCAAGCATAGACATGAATACAACATGAGAACCAGTAATACAGAGGGCTCGAGAAAAACAGCAATAATAATATTGCAATATGAGATCAAGTAAAAAATGATTATCAGGACATGAAGTTTATGAGTCTCAAAAATTAACTTACTGATGTTTTCAAGGGCACATGATCCAGTTATATAAAGTGTTGGTTCAAAATTTCAACATATATCCTGAAGAAGGTCAGAACAACCGAAATGTTGTGAATATGACAACAAGAATATGAACATTTTGAACGATCTAAATAGTTATCAATAAAACATTCCATCAAAAAATAGCAATATCAAAATCTACAATATCATAGATAAGTTAGAATTTCTTCTAGGAAATTGTGCCACTTCCATTTAGCAAATAACAAGTTCCATCATCTGTTCATCAGTGAAGTTCTATGACTAACTTATGACTTATCTGGTGAAAGCACAAACCAAATCTCTAGACCAGTGAACATGTCATGAGTACTTATGATATATCTGTTCACAAAATTTGTGTCAATAACACTAACAATTTATATTCCATCCAAAAATTACAAAAATGACCAAATTCTTGTTGAATTGTTTCATGCTTAGAGGATTTTAGTTTCACATAAGCTGAATATGATTAATACTCAAATAAGTTTAATTTTATAATTAAAATTCATTTCTTGATATTAAGTAAAATAAAAAAAATTGTGAATTTGGTGCTCATCTATAATTCTAATACCAAAGATCTCGTTAAAAGATTCTCTGAAAAGGTTGAAAAGTTCATTGTTTGTGTTCGAAGGAATAGCATTCTCACTTGGAGCAAAACTGGATGATGATGATGACAGTACCCACTGGATGATGATGATGCCAGCACCCACTGGATGATGATGATGCCAGCACCCACTGGATGATGATGATAATGATGATGACAGTACCCACTGGATGATGCAAAGCATTCTCAGACAAAATTTAAGAAACTCTTAGTCACATTTTTCGAAATCTTAATTTTTATAGAGATTCACAAATATGAAAAGACAGAAAAAGACATGTTTCTGAGTGGACTAGATACTGAAATACAGGATAGCTATCACAACGTTTTCCAAAAATTGTACAAAGAAAAGGCTACATAGAGGAAGTCTTGAAATCTTTTATTCATGACATTTTGAGCAGCCACTCTCATGAAGCTCAGCTAAAATAATAACTTCCACAAATAAGGCAGATATCAATGGGTAAAGATGATCCAAAATATCAGCAAAAAACGCTACAATCTTGGTGGACCTGATTATTATCATTTTTTTTAGAGGTTTATAAAAAATGAGAATTTTTCTTTAATCATTTCTTTAATCATTTCATCCCAAGCAAAGGTGATAAAGCCACTAAGGTTCAAAGGAGAGTGAAAGAAATGTAGAAAACAATCAAATAACTGGATGTGATGATTGTCAGAAGACAATGATTGATATTGTATTTAAATTTTTAAAGATCAAAGTTAACAGAAAAGCAAGATGCCTGAAAAGAATTCCACAAGTGAGAAGTGTGGGAGAAGAGATGATTAGCAGAAAACTTATAGTTACACCTAGCAATTTTAAGAGTGAAATTATGAGACCTAATTGCCAGTCTTGTACTGCACTTAAATTCATGGAGTCAATGTAGCAAAGTGGAAATCTCATCAGAACTACTATGATTAAAGTATGTGACTGAAGCCAAAATTGTCAAAAAGTGTTGTTTGATGGTAGAAGAATCATTGTTCAGGGTAGCTTTTTTGGCTATGGGCAATGCTGTTTTCATATTTTTAACAGAACTGAATTTGAATTTGAGTTTTGTTTAATGTCATATCAACCTCTGTGGGTTATTTAATGCCAAAAAGGTGGGGTTTTAAGGTTTTTTTAATGTTCAGTTAGTGACAAGGTTGATTTAGTCAGATTTTGATGAAATTTTTTTTATTCTTTTTTTTTTTTTTTAGAAAACTGAAAATGTCTTCTAGTTTTGTATTCAAAAATGATTTGCTGAGAATAATTTTTTTTCCTTCAAAAATATAATTTTTTCTTCAAAAGTGTATTATTGGTAATATTTTTTATTCAAAAATGTATATTTTTCTATAAAAGTTTATAAAAGTCTATTTTTATGTATATATTTCTATAAAAGTGTATTTTTATACTTTCATAGTGTTTTGACCCCAGTTTGGGGGTTAACTATTTGCCTATAGCTGGGACGCTAACAGGTGTTACCACTCCTGGTCAGGGTGGACCTGAGAACAACAGCAATTAAGAGGTGGTTCCAAGCTCCTCACAACCTCCCAATCAGAGGCCTTGCTGCCGGATGCCGTTTACTGCCATGCCCAGCACCAACAGAACTTTGATAGCACTCAGGTACAAACAGATTCAAGTACACAATTTGAGTTTTTTTAAATTTAATTAACTTTTGTTTAAAAATCATGATGTTTTATAATTTCTAGACAAAGCAATTAACATTTTGGTTATATCTGAGATAAACAAAATTATAGTCTGTATTAATTTTAAAGCTAAAGTCAGTTGATGAGATGTAAAATTATTGATTGTCACCTAATGTTTTAATCATTTCAATCAATAGACTCAATTATATGTTTAACATCTGAAGTTTTTAAAATTAGTCTTTAATTATGAGATATAATTTGGCCAGACACACATGCGTATACACATGCATTTGTATATTTAGATATAAAGGGAGATAGAGATTCATATCATGACAGAATTTATAAAAACTTTAATTGTATGACATTCCATATAATGAGTGAAAGTATGCCATTAAATTTACCAAAGATTAAAAATTATGTAGCCAGCTACCCCCACAGGCACAGAATCTGAAAATGCTTGCATATTAATATCTGATAAACTTGGGTATTCAATGAATAGAATGATATCAATGAGAGAGATTGGGAGATGAATAGATTGAGACAGGCAGGAAGAGATCAAATGGACTTGTCGGGCTAGAAATTATTAAAACGACAATGACTAAGAAATAAACATGAAGAGCATGAACTAAAATCACTGGTGCCCCCCCAGGTGTGAGTTTGCACGAGATACTCTATTGGCAACTAGGTCCCACCCTTTTACAGTGAAACCGAGGAAATGTAACCGCAATTTCTACTCCAACAGCTTCTTTTCTCGCACTTCCCACCTATGGAATTCCTTTCCGCATGCTTGCTTCCCCAACGGCTATAACCTCCAGGAGTTTAAATGTAGGGTCAATAGACACCTCCTAACACACTAACTCACACCCATTCTCTCCATCTCTCTCCCTATGTACATCCTAACTAGTCTATCACCCTCCTTCTGACATTTCCTATACCCAATCATCCTATGTAACCCCCTGTGCTACAGTGGCAGTGGACTGCCTTGCTTGGGGTGACATGATTAAAAAAATATATATAAATCTGAATAAGTCAGAAAATATATGATTCAAAATGGGTAAACGTGGTTCAAACAAGACTGACATGCATGTGAAATCAAGAAACATATCTTGGTTTGTAGATATTTCTGAGATGGGGTGTTGTAACTATTTATACTATTTACATTGTTTAGACTGTTGTCCTCATTTTTATTGTCATGTCCATGGCATTTTATTTGTTGTATACTCCTGCCTTCTTCAGGCAATATATGTAGGAATTTTGAACTGAACGCTTTATTTAGTTCCCAAGGACACACTGTGACTTGACCTAAAGATTTGCAAGTTCAATACCTGGCCACAGCCGAGGTGAACAAAAACTTGCAGAGTTGGGTTACTAAAAGGAAATAGCTAAAATTAAGATATTCAGAAAAGGAATGGCATGTAGAACTAGAATAATCTATAGAGTTCAGTGCAAAATTCCAAAATATATCACCTGAAGAAAGCCAGATCATACAAAGGTCGAATCCGAGAAAATGACAATAAAGATAAGGATAAGAGTCCTAACAATGTAAATAGTGTAAATATATCTTGGTTTGTTTCTTCTGTTTTTCAACAGAACTTTTTTTTTATTCTTTTTTGTTATTATCTAGATATGCAGCTAACATAAGTGTTACTGGTACAGAAAATTGAGCCTACTCAATATTTAATACATTTGTACTAAGGCCCTCAGAAAAGGTATGAATTCATCTCTTCTCTCCCCCAGTTATGGGTGAAGTAGCAGGGTATACTGAAATATAGAGAAGGTATACTCTGAATTCAGAATCATAGAGGAAACAACAAGAAACCACTCAATTGTCCATTGTTCACAGATAATACTGAAAATGAAACTGTGGAGAGTCATAATCGCCTACATGAGAATTAAAATAGCAAAAATTGAATGCAAAATCTGAATGATATCTTGATGCAATATTTTGGTTTTAATAAAATCATTATAATTCTTTTTCTATGTTGTATGTCTTTTTAGGATGTGGCCAATCGAGGTTCTCTACAACTTCCTGTTCTTTCAAGGTCTAAAAGTACTTAATTTTTGTGCCATATCGATCCTCTTCTATGTTAGTGAATGCTAGGAAATTTCTTTATAAGTGAAGAAAAACAAGAAATGTAAGCTCTACAGAAGGATATTGAGCATACCATGGAACGAACATGTGAGAAACAGTGAAGTTTTAAAGACAACAAAAACAAGGCACATCTATACTAAACATAAGAAACAGACAATTGAAATTTCTAGGGCACATGAGGAAAACAGGCTTAGAAAATTTATATATTAAAGGCAAGAGGAAAGCAGTGAATAATCTACCTTACAAGTTTGTGTAAGTAGTTGGAAGAACAGACATTAGTAGAGATAGCATGAAAAATACTTCACGAAGAGCTACAAAAGACTGGTTGGTTAATCTTACTTAGCAGCATATCAGCCTCTATGGATTATTTAATGCCGAAATCTAAACATATTTTATGCTTTCAGCTACAGATAATTTGTACATAATGTTATGCTTTCAGAGTAAAGGTATGTTGTTTTAGATATTTAGTTTGTAGATCATAAAAGTATTGTCAGTAAATTTATTATAAAAATGTACTGTTGACATTTGTTGGAGGCGGGGGCTCACTATTTAACTATAGCCGGGACCCTAATAAGTGCTATCACTGCTGGTCAAGGTGGACCTGGGAACAACAATAGTTAAGATGTGGTACTACACTCATCAAAACACCCGGTCTTTAAACAGAGGCCTTGCTTCTGGATGTAGTTTATTGTCACACAGAGAACTGAAAAAGAGGTGGAAGTGGTGGAGAACGATGATCGCCCACATCATAAAGAGAAATATGATTTCTGAACATTACTACTTTCAAAAGTATAATGACACTATCATAGTATTCTTCTATGAGTATTATCAACTTCACGATTTTCAATAACTGATTCAAAATCTTCTTCAATTTCATGAAAATTCTCACAAGAACCACAGAGAATTTTATAAGTTTCACTGACTTCAGTATTTGATTTTCACTTATTTTTTTGTTTGATTAATTTATAAAATATAGGGAAGGAAACGTTGAATGATTATGTCTTGAGGGGAAAATAGCAGACAGAATTTTAAAACTAAATTTGCATAATGAGAGCTCTTAACTACTAATTTGCATAGATAGATAGGTATATACACATATCAAAACACATCTTTCTCTTCATGCATTGCATGTGTATGTATATGTGTGCATGTCGCTGCAGATGTCAGATTGATATGTACCCGGGACTCTTGCCAATGTCTCTGCTGGTTTGGCATTACCATTTCACTTTTGCCTCTACAAGAATATTTTATATATTTTCTTTGTTTTCCCCATGGAGGACTATCCATTTTCTTTGTATTTCTTTTTCCAATTCAGACTTCTGTTTTACATGGCAAAGAGTTCTGACTTAGATTTCAAAAATTCTTTCAAAATAGTTTTAAATTTTTGTTCAGTTGTTCTTTCTTTATTCTTTTTTTTTTTTATACCTTTTAAAATTTCTTTTCTTTTTTGTGAAATTCTTCTTTTGTAGATTTAAAAATGTCTGTTTATTTTAATTTCTGTTTTTATTATTTTTTCACTTTTTGCTATCTTGATATTCCTGTTAGAAACAAAAGTTCTACAACAAACAAAATTACCTCCTTAATAAATGAAATATAAAACTGTGGTATGAAGCCATTTTCTAGATAATTTGCCCAATTTACAGCAGGGAAACTAAATTAAATTTCATAGATTAGGAAAATAACCAAAAAAACAAAGAAAAAAAAACTACCTGCTTACCATTGTCAACTATCATTGCTTGCATTGCCAATCATAAGCAAGTTTCTACATAATGTTTCTACTCGATATGCCCACAGATTTTTGTTAAGATAAGAACTTTATTGATAAATTAAGGAAAGGGGGACCTTGAGTGAACTGAAGACATTTTTAACTTGCTGACTAAAATTTTAAAAAGAAAATAAGAACACTTACAGATGCCGATGCGTGTATGGGTTGTGGAATACAAAACAGCCACTGACACTTATACAAGAGTTGAGTAAAAAAAAAAGAAAGTCAAGTGAGACAAATGTGAAAATGTCTTTTCATGCTCTTTTTATAATGAAATATCCTCTATTATAATAAAAACCATTGTATATATTTCCCTCCTATCAGACTCATGGAGAGAGAGACAATAATGAGACAGTGTAGGTTCAGTAAATTCTCTTTACTGACAGTTATTAAACTTTATTACCAGTTATGAAAGATCTTGCTGTGTGCTTGCTCTTAAACAGTGTCTTATTATTTTATTTTTTTGCAATAATTATATTTTCAAGTAGTAAAGAATATATATATAACTCCTCTATTATAATAAATACCATTGTGTACTTATTATAATAGAGAGGTATTTATATATATATATATATATATATATATATATATATATATTTCCTTCCTGTCATACTCATGGAGAGAGACAGACAGACAGACAATAGCTGGGTAACATCAGTTCAATCTATTGGAGAGGAAACAGTGAGACAGTGTCAATTCTGTTCATTCTCTTTACTATCAGTGATGAAAAAACTTGTTGTGTAATTACTTTTTAACAGTGTCTTATTAATTTATTTTTCTGCAACAATTATATCATTGAGTAGTGAAGAATATTAGAATAAAGAGTATTTATTTGTATATGAGTGTACCCCTGCTGCCAAAAATGACAGAAAAACATTTGAAAGAATTATTAGCGGTTTCTACACAGGTTAGCCACCCACTGAGCATGACAGGAGGGAATCCTCTCTGTTGTAATATAGCCTTTTGTGTATTTACTTGTATATATATATATATATATATATATAAGCTATCTATCATTCATTCAGTAATGAATTAGAACACTCTTAGCTATTGGTGTATGTTTACATGGTATATCACACACTAAAATCTGCGTTTTTCTACCGAGCACCCATAGCTCAGAGGTAGAATCACCTACTGATGACAATTTGGTCGGGTTTCAATCCTGGCTAAAGGCAATTAGATGTTTAACCGTACTGATGAGCTGTGATACAGCAAAACAGATCTGTCTGTGAATGACGATAGATATACTTATTCCGTTCTGTCATGCTCAGGGTGAATAACCTGTGAGGAATCACCTAATCTAATAATTCTCTCAAATATTTTACTGTCATTTTTCTTGACAGGGGTACACTTATATGAAAAAAAAAACTGAAGGAGATATTTTTATTAACCATTTCACCCAAAGCAAAGCAATGATACCAAAGGAAATGCAAGAGGTTAAAAAGAAAAATGAAAATACGTTAGTGAGAAAAAAGGACAATAAAAAAACAGGTTTTAGAACGACAGAAGATGGCATTCGATGTTGCATTTAAACTTCCGTAGATCAGAGGTAGCAGGGGAGTAAAAGACTGGATGAGGGTGCTACAGCTGAAAACAGAAATCTTGAGTTATTTCAACAGGAACTGAGATGAAATTGCCAATCTAGTTGTACACTTAAATTCATGCAGTCAAGGTGCCAAGGAGAAAAGCTCATTAGAACAATTGTTGTGAAAATATTCATAGAAAAAACACTGGTATTGTAGAATATGGAAACCAAGCCAGAAGAGAAAATTACTAGCAAGAAGATCTGTGGATATAACATTCTAACAGTGAAGGATTGCTTTTGTCAAAGTCTTAGATATAAACCCAAAATTGCATGAAATTGGCAGAGAACTGCAAGAATTTTCTAGAGTCAATCAGCTTTCTACATTCATATTCATCATAGAAGTCAACAAGTGGGCATACATTCCCCTGAAGATCTTCTTCCCACTACCTGCTCTAAATGAAGTTGCAATGCCTGTCTATCTCTCCTATATATTAAAATGAATAAGAAAAAGAAACCATCTTTGACTGATATGAAATGCTGTTGGGACCAATAGGATGAAAGCTAGGTGGGTAAGTGTCATGGTGGCATCACCCATTACAAAGGATTGAACTTTTCCTACAACTACATATACTTTCCCTCACAAGAGGAGGGTAGAGATCAGAGAGTGAGAGATCCACAGGAGATCAGCCTAAGCAGATCGGCGGAGAGCAATAGGCAGAGATAGCCAAGACTGCTACCGTACTATTATTGTGAGTCCCAAATTACTTCCTAACACGTATTTATTCATTCTACTAACAGAGTTCCACGTATTGTATTTTGTTGCATTAATATATATTCGTTATTTCCTATTTTGGTTGTTGTATTATTTTCTTGCTGGACTCTTAACCGACAATGCAATGTTATGGCACCAAGTGTGTTTTCTCGGAAATATGTTTTCCAAACCCATAAGTATTTCAATTACTAATCTGTAAAGTTGAGTACCTATTTATTTTTTTTGTCCTGCTGTGACCTATTTATCAACAACTAGTACAATGGAAAATTTTTACCAATTTTATTTAGAGTTTCACATCAGACATTAAAAATATTAGTGACTTACTGAAAATGCACAAATACCCCAGTGAGATACAAGCTCTAGATAGAGAGAATAGTGGGTTTAGGAAATGAGTTAGAGAGATGGAGTATTATTTTATGCTCGTTGATTCATCAGTGTATGGAAAAGTGAAAACAGCTCGACAAAAAACACTTTATGCTATAGGCGAACAACCCAAAAATGATTTTGGATACACTAAAGTCATTACGGTGGATATCGACTCATAATGACAAATCGGGGCACTAAGTTCAAATTTCAGTTGAAATCCTTGCATTCACATGCACAAATACCCTTGAGAAAGGTATTAACCCATCTCTTCCCTCCAGTTATGGGTTAAATAATAAAAATAATAAAACAGCTTGGGTTCTACAGCTTTGGCTGGTAACCAGTCTACTACAGAAAGCAATAGCAACCTACTGCAGGATAATCTTCTGCCCAGTCAGTCATGTCTCCTTCAAGACATGATCACCCAAAGTGTGTATCACATATGGCCCTTAACTAACCGAAAGTCAGCATTTGCAGAGGTGATCAACCCTCATATATGGATTAGGCAGCTATTAGACAGGGAAGAAATGAAGAAATCCCTTTCCTACACGAACAGGCAATCAGGATTAGTGGAAAGTACTTATGAGAAAGCAGACTAGGAAAATTCAATGATAGAATTGAAATTTAATAACTTTTTCATGAAAGCATTAAATAAAGTAGAAATCAGAATTTAGAGACTAGCAAGAGGTTCTAAAGGCTGCAAATTAAAAAGCACTGAAGTAAGTTGCGACAGAATTGGGTTAGACAGTTAAGGAATATATGCATGAAATGAAGGTTTTCTATGCTAGGTAAAGCCCAATGTAGAAGCTAACAACAGAGTAGGAAGGAATACTAAGGTGAGAAGTTATACTCTGCCTAATATCTATGATGGAAATATATGTAGTTAATTAAGAAGCCAGAGATGACCTGATGATATATACAACAGAAGTATGAGGGCGTTCATCTGTTAGGAATATTGTGGTGATGGTTACATTAGATGGAGTTGCAAAATTGGGATCATCCTATCAGTTGAGGTTCACTAAGTGGAGAAAGAAATTACTGACATATGTAGTTGACAATATGGGCTCACCTAACTCCAGTCAGGATGAGAGGTAGATATTAATCTAAAGCTCTGATATACTTGGGATTAGAATTATCAGTTATATAAAGTTTACAGTGTAGCAAACCAGACCCATAATTTTTTTATGATTCTTCTTTAGATTTTATGAAGAATCTCTAAAAATGTGGCACTAATATTTAATGCATTGACAAATTGTAGACGCATAAATGTGTAACGTTGATTCGGGTCCGAAACATTGTCTAGCATGAGATAGTAAACCAAATTTTCTAGCAGGCGACTGAGAATTTGATTCAATATAATCTTTTTAATTTATGCCAGCAGAAAACATTAGCTGAAGAAAGTGCAATGAGTTGCTATACTGGAGGTTAGTGGTTTCATTTTGAAGGTGTTAAAATTAATAAGCCATTTCTTGCCCCAGTTAATGAATGATGGCTATTTTTCGAGACTGTCAGCTTTACTATTTTGGACCTAAAAGACTAACTATTAATAAAAGAATAATTGTGTCATCAGCATAAAAAAACAAATAGGCAACAGACACAGACTTTCATGAAGAAAATAAACAATGTATGTTCAAGGTTAGAGCTCTGGAAGATTCTTTGCATTAATGTGAAAAGATCGAGACACAAGAAAATGGCCAGCATGGCAAACTATCAAATGTCTTCAAGATATCTAAAGAACAGCCCGAGCTTTGCTATTCTTATCTAAATGTTGATAAACAAATTCAGTGGCTTAACTAATTTAAAGTTGATTAGAGCCTCTAGTACTTTGCCAAAAGTCTAATAAGATAATAATTTGAAGAAACAGAAGAATCATTAAAAGTTCTTGATGTTAGGCTCAGTCATCATTTTTATAGTCAAATTTCCTAAACATTTGAGAAGAAAATATAAGCAATCTGTAAGTAATTCTGTCAATGGAAACATTTCTTTAATTATGTATAGTTTTACTTTCTTTCCCTAATACACACACATATATAGATAGATATATATATATCTTTCTCTAATTAATATAAGACATTTCTTACTGAAAACATTACAGCTAAAAATAAAATTTGGATGCAATATTTTAATTAAGAAATTTTTTTTATTTTCTACTTCACTAGAATGTCTGGTCCTTTACTTTTCCAGGTTTAATAACTTATCCTATTTTTTTACAGGTTTAATATAATCTTAAGAATATTACTTTTCACGTGCACATTTTTCCATGTAATCCATGATTTTTCAAGGCATTGCTATTAATTTAATATAAATTTAATGCTGAAAACTACATTAAAAAATAATTTTTAAAAATTTACATGCAATTGTTTAAAAAAAACAATAAAAAAATTGATTATTTATAATTAATTCTGATAAAATGATAAGTGATAAGCAAAGTTTGATTGATTAAAATGATAAAAGATATCATCAGAATTTAAATACTGAAAACTGCATGCAAAAATATTAAACAGAAAAATGTTATAAAGAATAAGATTTATTATTAGAAGTGTTAGTCACTTATGTACTTATGTAGTTAGTCTCCCTTTTCAGACTTCACATATTTTGATGTAACTTTTTTTCAACTGAACCAAAATTCACAATTTTTTTTTCAAAATGTAGTTAAGGAGGTGTTCTATCTAACTCTTTAAACTATTTAAAATTTGGTTGAGAACTGAAATAGTGGCGAAGCTTGAAGTTGCCTAAATTCACTCAATGTCAGACTTATGAATATATTCAAACACTGCTGTGGTTAAATGATTAGAGAAAGAAAGGGATATATATATATATATATATATATATAGAGAGAGAGAGAGAGAGAGAGAGAATGAAAGGGAGAGAGAGAGAAATAAAACACTAGTAAAAATCACAAAGAAAGATAGGACAAAGAGACAGAAAACATGATTTTTAACCTATATACACTTCTCTACTCACAAACATGCTACGTGTGTGTATACAGCATGCGATGGATAAATTGTTGTCTAACTTATGCAAAAATGAAAATAACAATGACATCTTATTTTAACATATATATTTACCAAAATTACACAAAACTATCTTAAAATATAAAAAGAGTAAATTTATTCAATAAAATTGCCATTGGCTTCAACAATGGCCTCCACATGACTTCAGAATCACCTACAATTCTTCTGGTCCATCTCCTTGCTTATTTTGGTGAATGCTACCATAAGCCTTGCTTTCAGTTCATCTTTGGTATTACAAGGAGTTTTGTTGGTCTGTCTCTTGACTGCACCCCATGTGTAACAATCGAGAAGGGTCATAATCTGGGGAGTTAGGTGGCCAGATATAAGGAGTGATGTGGCCACAGAAATTGTCTGAAAGCCATGACTGGATTCTCCTGCTTTAGTAGCATGGTGTAAACTCCTGTTTCCAGACATAGTGTCTTCCAGCAGCCACACTCTTGACCCAGGGCAGCATTACCTCCTCAAGACAATATTCTGTTCATTCAGCAAAATCAAAAACAAACAATGCACAAAATTTTTAAAAAATGCTGACAATTTACCCATTGCACCCTTTATATATATATATATATATAATGGATTCTCCCGTCGCGTTCAACGTATGAGGGTCCAACCTTTTTCCAGCAAGACAACCACACAGAGATTTGTTTATAGTGGTGAAGGCATTGTGTAGTACCATCCACACTTCTTGGAACTGCTGATAACAAACAATTGGTGCAGATGACTGCCACAAATCGCACGAACAGCAGACCTCAATTATTTAACCCATAATTGGAGGGAACGAACGGATTAATACCTTTCCCAAGGGTACCAGTGCGCAAGTGAATGCAGCGTGCTCGACTGAAATTGGAACTCGGCTCACCGATTTCCCCCTCCAAGCCGACATCCACCGCACCCCAACGCACATCCGTGAGTGCTAACAGCACCTGGTATTCTCAAGTGGTCACCCACCTAAGTACTGACCAGGCTCAACGTTGCTTAACTTCGGTGATCGAGCGGGAACCGGTGTATCCAACGTGACATGACCGTTATATATATATATATAACAATAAGAACAACAATAACATTACTTCAAAACAAACCAAAAATTTACAATACTGAGAGTCCATCATGGTTTACTTAATTTTCCTTAATGTTGAGTGATTTTAAAATATTTTTTAATGTTCTCTAATTCATATTTAAATGTGTAATGTCTTTTTTAGTCATATTACACATATATATATATATATATGCATTTGTTATATGCACAGTTACATATGCACATAAACATGTCTAATGTTCATTGCACATAAATTATAATGCTGACTCAAGAAATTCCTTATACAATTTTCAAGAAAATACCAGATATAAGGAAGAAAAAGAAGAAAGAAAAAGAAAATGGACTAAAGAGAAAACAAGAACAATGACAGTTGTGAATAACCACATTAAATACAAGTCCATCAATATTGCCAGTCTTTTTCCAGAGGCATCAACAAACCCAGTATCTGCAAGAATTACACAGGCAGGTCTTGAGAATTTCTTTGTGCATTCACACAAAATGAGAAATGAAACTGATGCAAATTCAGATAAAGCAATTCTGAGATGTAAGTTTATTCAAATATAAAATACGCTGACTGACCAAAATTAAGACAGTAAAGTTGCTATAATGATGATAGTTGATAAAGTTTGATTATTTTTAGTATCAGAACTGATTAAGAATATGATAAATTTATTGGAAATTTACGAAAATAATTAACTCTTAATAATTTTCCTCTTGGTATCTCTTCAAGACACCGTCCTGCCATCCATTTGCTCAAGCCAATCAAGTATGTCTCCTTCTGTCTCCCTTTTCTTCTATTAGTCCTGTGAGTATTAGATTCTCAAAACCCTCTTTCCTCATTATGTGTCCCAGGAACTTCAGCTGTCTCTTCACAAGTTTCAAACTATATTCCAGTAAAAATACCCACACACATAAAACTCTCTAATATATATATATATACACAGTACTGTGCAAAAGTATTACGACAAGAACTATTTTATCTTTTATGAGGCATATTGACAGAAAATAAAAAAATTTATTAAAGTAATTTTATTTAATTTACTCAATGAATGCCTTAACAAGAAAAAAATACTTGTTACAAAATAAATTTAATATTTAGTATAATAGCCTTTTGCTTTGATCACAGCCTTCATTCTGTCAGGCATTGACATCACAAGCTTTTTCAATGTATTTAATGGTATCTCCTGCCAAGCAGCTTGCATTTGTTCCCAAAGTGTGTCTTGCAAAGTAACATTAGATTTATCAACTCTTTTATCCAAAATATCACATAGATGTTCAATAGAGTAGTTTCAAAATAACTTGTTAAATAGAAAATAGGAAAAATTAAATATAACTTCTTTTTAATCCATTTCTTTTACACCTAGTTTTAAATAATCAATATTTATTATCAATTTATTGGCTTTTCATCCTGTATTTGAATTTCAGTGAGGTTTTTAGGAAAAATCACCCCAGTCTTATTACTTTTGCACACTACCAGTAGTGTGCAAAAGTGTTAGGACAGGGGTGATTTTAAACTTTATTTTGATGCTTCATAAAAGATAAAATAGTTCTTGTCCTAATACTTTTGCACAGTACTATATATATATATATATATATATATATATATATATATATTCATGTGTGTGTGTATGTGGATAGATAGATATTTTTACTACACTGGTCCCAAAATATTTTCCTGGACAGAAATTTAAAAATGATGGAATGCTGGAAAGCTCTTGGTTCAGAGAAAAATTTTTTCAAAATATATTTTGAAATTTGTTTATCTGATCGAATTATCAGGAGTGATTTGGTTTAAGAACTTTTCGACACCCCTGCTCCACTATATAGAAATGCACATTGCAGTTTATATTTCTAGATTATATCCCATAATGATTGGTTTATTTGCATATTTATTTGCAGAGAAGAATTATTTTTTGGGTGTGATACATTTCCAAGAGTTAAACACAGATACAACATTGATTTAAGGTAAACATGAAGTCTAGAGAACTAAACCTACAGATCCTACATTGATATTTCACTGATCCAAGGCAGCCGTCTAGGGAGTGAGATTTTGACCCCAACAAGAGAACATAGATACTCAACTAATCCAGGATAGATATGCCAAGTAGGTATGAAACTTTGATCGAAGACACTGAACCAAAGAACAAATGATTGATCTCAGGCAGGTTAGAAAGACATCTTGATCCAAGGAGGAAGTACTGATCCATACATAATTAGTCCGACCTTTATCTATGGTCGTAATCAAAATAATAAGAATTATAATCAAAATAGAAATGAAAAAGAAGTGAAATGCTCAATAAACAAGATTTTTGACATCATGAAACCTCATTATGCGAATGATAACCATCAGAAAATCATAATAATGTTTACACTCTTAAAGTGTTCTGAGAACATTTTATACAATGTGTTAGCTTTACAAAGAAATAAAAATAAGGTTAATTGTCATTCTTTGCTTTGCTATTTAAAGCTGTCTGTTATTGTTTGTAAGTTCAGTCCTCATTAGATACTCTACTACTGTGGCCTTGTACCTGACTAAAATTACTAAATATTTAAGGATATTTCTCACTGAGCATCATTTTACAGGCTAATCTTACAGGATGTTGTTTGTAGATTTGATTCACAGAGAATTGCTCTCTTGTGGATGCCCCAGGTAAGACATATTTAAGCAATATCAACAACAGTTAACAAACATAGATATTAACCAAAAATCAATGAAAATCTCTTTTAAAAATCATTTACTATTTTATCACAGCTGCAATGTGATAAGATATATTTATAATTAAACAAGTTTCCTTTGACACAGTTTATTTCACAACTATAGAGCCAATCTATTTCACAATTATATCCATAATTAAAAGGGACACAAGTCCTTACATAAGAAAATCATAAGCTAGGAAATACTGTCTTAGTCTATTGCACACTGGCAACATGACCCTGGAATCTCACAGATATTATTATTAGGTTGTCCCAAAAGTTTGTCAACACTTGCAAAAAGTTGAATTTTTATGCAATTTTGTGTTTATATTGTTATAGTGATCTTCATCTTTGTATTCCAGATGGCAATTGATAAAATTGAGCTGCAAGTTTTGATTCATTACTGTTGGAAGCAAGGTCTTTCAACCAGAAAAGTTGCAGAAGAGATTTGTGCTGCTGAAGGTAAAGGAACAATTGCATATGCAGCGATCTCAAAGTGGTACAAGCGTTTCGATTCTGGCACCATGAGTCTTTACTGTCAGCAACTTGAGTGGGTCTATGAAAAGTTGAAGCAAAAGTACCAGGCTCTGATCAACCGAAAGTAGAACAATACCAAGCCACACACTGCCAGGAAGACCAAAGACAAGTTTGAAGAGCTGGACGGCGTTGAGGTTCTGCCACATCCAGCCTACAGTCTTGATTATGATCCATCAGATTACGGCCTTTACCGCTCAATGCAACACTTTCTGAAGGGCTGCCGATTCGACTCATTTGATGAAGTCGAGGAAGTGTGTCAAGAATTCTTTGATTCGAAGCCAACTGAATGGTACTTTGACCAGAGCCGAAAGCTTGTAGATCGATGGCAGAAAGTCTTGGAAAATGATGGTCTTTATTTTGAGCAATAAGTTTTGTTGTTTTTGCGAGTAAAATTTCAATTTTTTGCAAGTGTTTTCTGGTAACCTTAGATTACTTGGCAAGTAAAATTTCAATTTTTGCAAGTGTTTACGAACATTTGTTACAAACCTAATATGAAATAAGAGCTCTGGTGGCAGGAGTAAATATGACAATGGCTTTGAATGTAAATTTTTATTTTTTTCTGAAACTCATAAAACCTTTTACTGCAATTTTTAATCCTTATATTTATTTATATCCTGTCATGATAATAAGAAAAACAAAATGCATACACCAAGTTTTGTTGAGAGTTAGTCAAACCAAATTTTCACTGAGAAAATATGTCTGGGAGCAAATAACCGTTTGCGGATTTTAATTTGTCGTGGCGGTTGGGTGGGGGAAATTGCACCATCCCCGAAGCATAAAATAATGCAACAGTAAATTTTCAGATTTACACAAAATCCCATTTGCTACTGCAATCATATAAATAAAATCCATATTAATGATGATATTCACAGCCGTGATGTTGATGAGCAAGATACGACTCGTTAATGTTCACTGGCAAATCAATAAACTTGTTGATAATGAAGATATTGGTAATTATCATCACTAACATTAACATTTTTTTTTACTGAGAGAGCGGAAGAGATTTTGTTTACTATCATTCGTCTGGTGCTTTTTTTTTAATTTTCCAGTTGAATCTAGACAGACACTTGCTTGATCATATTACAAACATTAAGCAATGAGATTATCTGATTAAATGAAAAGTTTCAAAGATGAGAGAAAAAGAAGCTTCATATCTTTTTGATTCAAGATAAGTTTTTACTTTGCTTTTTGGCCACATTTTTTTATACATAAACCAATTTGATTTTTCGAGTTATGAATATAAACATACAAGAAATTAGGGGTGTGAGGGTGGGAGGTTAACAATTAGATGAGGGGGAAAATGATATTATAAAGGGTGCGATGAGTAAATCGATGCTATTTTATACTTTTAATTTAGCGCATACACATTGTTTGTTTATGATTTTGTTGAATGCACAGTACAGTAGGGTCAGTTGGGCATCATCTGTGAGAGAAATAGCACCATGACGTAATTCTCTCAAACAGAAATTTAAAAACGACATACTATACTGCTTGGCATCCATGCCAGAAACTTTGATGCAAACATTTCAGTGTTTAGGTTGTCAATCTGAGGACAGTGCATAGGATTCAGAAAAGGTTGGCTGAGTCTAATAATGATTATGAAAGTACCGTAGCTTAGAAAAGTCACTCTGATCATTCTGATAAAAAAAAGAACTCCTGAATCCAGTCATGGCTGTCAGAGAATTATTGCAACCACATCACCCCTTACATCTGGCAACCTAACTTCCCAGACTGCAACCCCCTTCATTATTATATCTGAGATGCAGTTGAGTGAGAGACCAATAAAAATCCTTGTAACACTAATGATGAATTGCAGGAAAGGATTCCGGCAGCATTCACCATTTTAAACAAGGAGAATGTCAAGAAAAAAACAGCAGATTCCAAACTTATCTTGAGACTGTGCTTGAAGCCAATGGCAATCTTATTGAGTAAATTTACTCTTTGTTATTTCAAAAAATTTTTGCCTAATTTTGGTAAATATATCTGTTAAAATGAGAAGTCAATGTTATTTCCATTTTTGCATAATTTAGAAGACAATTTATCCATTGCACCCTGTCAGTCAGTTAAGTGCCATACGTGATACACGCTTGGACGATCATATCTCAAAAGAGACATGAGTGACTGGGCAGAAGATTATTCCACAGTAGATTGCCATTGCTTTCTGCGGTAGACTAGTTGCCAGCCAAGGCTGTAGAACCCAATCTGTCCTGCTATTTGACTCATAGCTAGAGGGGGAAGAGGTGTATTATATTGTTAAGTAGTAATTAGTGAGAGATCAGTTTATTACTTCATAACAATATAAAACTGATCCCCCACTTTATGCCCAGTAGAAGCTTTAATCATGTTTTCAACTATAGAACCGAATCTGTCCTATTATTTAACCCATAACTGAAAGTGAAGGTATGGATTAATACCTTTCCCAAGGGCATTTGTGCGTAAGTGAATGCAAGGAATTTAACTGGAATTTGAATTCGGCTCCATCGATTTGTCATTCTGAGTTGATATCCATTGCACCACAATGCACAATTGCACCCTGTACATATGCATATTTCAGGAGAATTGTGTGTTATTCATATTCATATGAATGTAATGATTAAATTTCATGAAGCATATCACAGCAGTAAATCAATAAAAGATTTAAAAAATCCTAACAAATAAAATTTAACCGTGTCAGACAAATTTTTTCTCATTTGAATTTTACAGAATAAAAAATTGAGAAAGAAAATAACTTAAAATTATTAGATATGACAGGGTTGATGAAAAGCTAAAATAGTTATTGAAACAACAAAATAGAGATTTTAGCTCAAGTAATCTAAGTAATGATATAACACAACTCAGCATATTAATTAACATCATGAAGGCAGGAGAGTTTATAAGCCAAAATGTAATAATGAAAATAATATTGATCCCTTTGATGATATTTATTAAAAGAACATTTTTTTTTGTTGCATAAAATAACAAAAATATATTTGAAAATATCTGTTTAATTTATGAGTTTTTTTTTACAACAAAATAATATTGGAAGAGTTATCATTATTGTTATTATTATTATAAAGTAAGCAGCATGTGAAAAAAGTGATTCTTGCATACAAACCTCATGACATCTCGTCTTTTAAGTTGGTTAGTTGTTTTTGTTGAGTTGCATATCAACCTTTATGGGTTATTTAACACCAAAAGGTAAATATTTTGTACGGAATTTTATTTTAATAGTTTTAGTAATTAACCCATAGGCAGGGAGAAAATAGGTGGATAAATACTTTTTCAAGGGTATCTGCATAAAAGTGAATATAAAAAAAGTCATCTAGAATTAGAACTTGGCTCTCCAATTAACAATTCTGAGACATCCATAAAACTTACAAATCCAAGCTAATCTGATATTCCCAAATGGTCAGCCATCTAGGTATTGACTAGACTTAAAGTTGCTTAATTTCAGTGACTGTATGGGTACAAATGTTTTAACATGATGTGTTCATAAACCACATTTTATAAAAGTATACCAAGTACATTCTCCACAGCCAAATATGAGCAATATACTTATAAAAGCAGAGAATAACCTTGCAATCAGAAATATCTTCAGGCTGGGTAACCCTGTTCACTCGAGGACGTTCCTAAGTACAGAGTTGCTCTGTTCTTTGAATACCCCACCATCATTTAATTGCTTTATTTTTAAATTGTTCTGATTATCATTTCATTTTCAGCTAACATAGAAAATTAAAAGGCAATAATGAAAAGGTAGTGAAAAGGCAGGCCGTAATTGTTGCCTCAAAGACAGAGCATTGGGATATAGAGATTGCTTGTTTCCTTGCAATTTTACGACCATAAATTGTCAAAGTTCAGAAAAGGTTGGAAGCCACTGATCGGGATTCTACAACAGTATCAACACATAAAATATCTACTAAGAGAACTAATATCATCAGAACAAATGAATTTGGACAGAAGGTGCAGAAAACTTGATGATAACTCTAAAAAGTCAATTAATACCACTGCTAATAAGTTTCAAGGCACTATCTGAATATATTTGTGAATGAGGAAATTCAAAACAAGTCACATGTGATGTAGAGACCAATTCATGTCTGCAAAGATAAAAGATAAGGTGCTCATTGAGCAAATTGACAACATCAAGAACCTGGATAGTTTTAGTTTGTCTCAAATGAAAAAAAACTTTGTGCAGGACCAAAAGGTTAAATGAAGGAAAGGCAGACGGTTATGCAGTGACCCTAAAATCATTCAAGTTGTCATATACACAAAGTTTCAATTTGCTGTAATAGTTCTGGGAATCATTAGCAATCTCAAAGCTTAAGGGTGAATGCTGTTGACAAAAAAGAGGGCCTTAGAGAGAGTTGTAAGCAAAGGAAGAGCAATATACCTACCAACAGGACTCTGTGCTATCTTATAAGACCAAGATGACCCAAGAATGGATGAGTTATAATCTCCCTGATCATGTCACTCCAAACATTGATCTATTAACTCTCCAGATCTGAATCTATTGGACTATGATACGAACATAGTCATTCAACATTCTCATAACACTATAAAATCTGTGAAGTCTATCAGATCTACCACATTATTCTTAAATTAATAAATAAAGATCATCTGATTTGGGCATGTCACTGTTTCAGACCTGGTACGAAAGCAGCCATCAATGGTGGCAGCAGTTTCATTAAGTCAAGGCATCAAGAAGAGTCTCAAGGTTATTTAAGCCAATCTTTCTCAAATAAAGATCTTCTTTCGTAAAATTCACTACATTTGTGCACACGTCCTCAAAGAACTGAACCAAATTTTTGTTTTGACGTTACTCCTAAGTCACCTTGGTTGCTTCAACTTTCAAACATAAAAAGAAAAATTATCTTAAAATTAGTTTTACTCATTATCAGAAATGCACAAGGCTGATGCCCTGATAGTTTATATGTTACTGGTTAAAATCTGGCAATTAACAAGCCAATCCGTGACACTAAATGGGACATTCATTGTAGCATAGCTTGATTCACCAATGTAATACATGTCAGATAACATAACCAAAAAGATTATCGAGTTCAGAATCTCAAACTCTTGGCTTAAGCCGTTTGTGACAGATGTTAGATTAAACGCAGACTGCTTGTGATAAAACTGACATGACCAGGCAACAAAATATCACACTTCTGATCACATAAAACATGAAAACACATAGGTATAACACCGAAACCCTTAAAAATGAAAGGCTAATATTAAAATTCTGGAATAAACTGAAGTTTGAGAAGAATTCCTAAATCTTGTGATGACACTGACCTAAAAATGCCGACAGAGACAGATCATATACCAATGTACATCCAATCATTAGAAAGTTTGTCTTGAAACAGAAACGTTAATGAACCTAGTGATGAGAAAACTAAAAAAAGCTATTAAATAAAAAAAATATTAAAACAGCACTTGACAATGAAGCAAATTTTGGCCAAACCGTCAAATTTCTACACGACATCAACCTGAAAACCAAAGTCATGTTCTTAAATGACCTCATCAGATCATGAATTTCATATGGATCTAATGCATGGTGCCAAACTCATCCAGATATATCAAAACTGTTGGATGTATTACAACTGCCTTTTTAAATCAGCGGTTAAAAATAGATTTGAGCAAATGTAACCTGTAGGTTTTGTGAAGACTATCCTCCTTTAAATTTTGTGGACTGGCATCCCAGAATCACAAACAAAGAAATGTACTAGATTACAGAAACTATGACTCAAGAACCTTCAACAGCAGCAACAACTAAAATGGATAGTACATGTAAGAAAATCAGGACATAATAAAAAATTTGACATTTCAGAGGACTTCAAATTTTAGGAAAGATACCTCCATCAATACCAGAAAGAGTTTTCTGAGTAACTGATTTAAGATAAAGAAGTTTAAATCTCATTCAATATCAACACTGGTTGCTCAGTTAATGAACACCAATTACCATTAATAGTGAAAACCTATCTAGCTAAGTCAAGAACATTTTTGCTGTATTCCAAATCTAAGGAGAAAGTTCCACTCAAAAGCTTCTTTTCAAGAACGACTACTTTGTGGAACATACTCCCAAGTGGATACTACCCCAAAAGTTACAATCTTAACCACTTCATGTCTTTGATCAATCATTACTTAACCTCCATATTATCATAATCTTCAGTGCCTACTTTCTCTTTGTGGGCTTCATAGCTGAATTCTTAGAAATAATTTGTGATAGAATTAACTTTACCCCAACTGAAAGAGTCAGAAAAAAAAGAGTATTTACGATTGGACAATGGCCAGAAACAGATACTTTCAAATCATAATTGTTGAAACTAGTCATCCTTTGGTACGCTATCATTAATGGCCTTGTGCCAAATGCACTTTTGTCAAACAAATATCTACACTTCTAATAAACTCCACGAGGACACTTAATGCTATTGGATCTGGTCTACTAAACATTTGCCTGAATAAAGCAATTTTGTCTTACATCACTGCATTTATAGCTTCATTAAATGACTGAACGGTTTTATTAAACAGAGTGATTTGATCTTTGTTTTTGAATCGCGACAATTTGTGAATCCAGAAATAAATCTTATATCATTTTATAACGGTTTTAAATGAAGTCACTAAAATGAATCAAATATTAATGAAGATGATGACAAAATGAGTTGCAATGCCAAAACAGATGAAAACATCACAAGACAGAAAATTTTATTTGATTTGGATTCAGCATAAAACTTCATTTGAAAGTCTATATTTTGCAAGAATGAATTCAAAATATTTGAACTTATATTGACAAAGTGATGCCATAAAAACCAAAATAATGAATCAAAGAAAAGAGAAGAATCTTTTTTTGTCATAAATGGATGAATGGATATGGAAAAATTTCCATGAGAAAATATAACTATTATTTTAAGAAACTCATGCATGTATGCATATGTATAGACACCTCCCCCTACTCATGTATATATTTAAACATATATTGTTAAATATAACAGTCAATGAATGTCTGTTATGTCTAATCATGAGCAGTTCTAAATATCGTATTTTAGCTTTAATTTCTGGTGAAAATAAAGACAAAAACTGTCCAACATTTGAATATTTTTTTTATTATGCTCACATGAGCCATCTTCAGATTGGTCATATGGATAATTATATAAAGATATTCACCATCAAAGATGATATTCTGTTATGTTGACATAGAAGATTGTTATATGATGATAATGGTCACTGAATAGCAGACACAGGTCATAAATTCATGATGTCAACCTATATAAGAAACTGAAATATTAATAACAGAACCATACGTCTAGATGTAATGTAATGTAATTTGCTGTGACTAGTTTGAAATGTAATTTTGTTGAGTGTGGGTCACTTTGTTTTAATGTGGATGGCCTCCAATATCTGAAGGTTCACTTTACTATGTGAAACGCTGATATGAGGGTGTACCAAGAAGTTCCTTGCGCAGCTGAGAAACTATTCAAAAGAAAATTCAGAGGTTTAGTCAAATTTTGTGAAGTGAACAAGGCAATGGACTTTTCAGCACCCACACTATATTGTGAATAAATATATGGCCTATTGATGAAAAAATGTATTTAACAAAATCGATTCTCTCTGGTCAATGTCAGACCAGGAAAACACATGAAATCACTCGTCATCACAAAAGCAGTAATACCACAATGTCGTACATAAACTAACTGGGAAAAAAACAGAATTCTTCTAACTACCCTGGGCAAAATTTTAAATCAAGCAGATGTTAATGGCTTCAGTAAGAGAAAAAGAAACTTTCTCAACTTAGCATCTGATAGATATTTATTAACTCTTCCTCAAATTCCAATGAACTTTCCTCACATGGATTTTGTCTCACATTCCAACCTGAAGACACCAAGTATAAAAAAGGGGAAACATAGTTTCAATATCTTTTCCACCTTGTTTAACTATCACCACGATATTATTTTGCATGCTACTAAAACTCACAGTAAAATATTTAAGTCATTCCCGTTACCACCTATATTTTTAATCAAGATCATTTACTCAATAATCAAAACAATTCTAAAATATTTTTTAAATGAAATATTTTGTGAATCCTCAGTAGATTTGCTATCTCGTGAAATATTTGATCAAGTTACACTGAACAGAAAATTTAGCTTTGGTCAGATTATTAAGTTTTTTTTAACACATATCATGGAGATCCATCTTTCATGAAAAAGATGCTGATTGTTTTTGTCTTGAAATAACTGTCAACGAATACTGGGAAAAACTTTGAGCACCAAACTGATACGAATTTTTATAATTCAGAATTTCTCAGATATACCAAAAGCTTTGAATAATCAATTTTCCAGACTTCTCACTATATAACTTTAAATATGTCATGATTAATAGTGGGCTGCAGGCAATTTAAACAATTTCCTGTCTCATTGTGTAGAGACAAAATCCCTGATGGATCAATTATTTCCTTTCTTCTATTCATTAATTAGACAATCATGCAATTTAAAACAGAGGAATTTCCAGTTTCAAAAATGATGCCATTTCATTCAACCTCCTGACTAGCAAAAAGACTTCCTTTAAAAAATCTAACTTCTGTCATATTCTTGGAGACATTCTGAAGTAATTCTACAATTAATTCTTTTATGTTGGTTGGTTGGTTTGTTTTTATGGCATAGCATATCAACCTCGGCAAGTCATTTATTGCCAACTAAATTTTACTTATTTATTGCTGGTAATACCTTTTTCTTTCAACAATTTATTGTTGTTTTTATATAAGTTTTGTGTCTAGTAATACTTTTTTCTTTTCGAGTATCAAGATTCTTTGGGATTTGTTTTTAAGGGCAGGGTCTTCAAATCCTACCCTTGTTACCTAACCCATGAATGGAGGGAAGGGATGGATTAATACCTTTCCCAAGGGTATCAATGCTTAAGTGAATGCAGGATATTCAACTGGAATTCACTGATTTCTCTTTCCGAGCCGATATCCACTGCACCACAACGCACATCTGTCACTAAACGCGTACAGCACCTGGTATTCCCAAGCGGTCACCCATCTAAGTACTGACCAGGTTCAACGTTGCTTAACTTTAGTGATCAAGCAAGAACCGGTGTGTTCAACATGATATGGCCGTAAGCCTCTTTTATGTCTTTTATGAAAACGTGAGTAAATATCAATGAGAAGATCTTTATTAAAGACTAAATCCGAAGGAAATGATGGCATCACTTGACTCAGGTCTATGGATAGAGAGACGGATTTGATACATACACAGGTGAATAGAGAAAAAATGAAGAGAGAAAATAACCCTAACATTAAATTTTTAAGGCTCTAACAACCAATCATGGGTCAGAAAATAAGCACGAATAGTAACTGACTATGGGATAGCTTTTTCTCCCTTTGATTCCTTAACATATGTGAATAAACATACAGACAGCTTTTTAACAAAAGACAAGTCAATAATGCTGATGGCTTGAATAAGTTGAAAAGTAGATAAAAGATTTTCCCAGTCATCTGTGTTTAATGTGAAACCATATATTCCCTCTAGGGTTCAAATCTAAAATATGAGCCTGATTTTGTTCTCAAATTATAGTTTGGTAGTCTTTGCAGTAATGTGGGCAAAAGAATTATCTTATTGGGAAATAACATCTGATTTTACCTTTTCAAAGCTTTCTAGATCTTTCTCCCATCTTCATACACTAAGGTTACACAAAATAAAGCAAAACCAAAGAGGCATTGTGCCATAGAATCTCTTCTCCTTGCTTAATTGGGGTAGAGATGCATTCTTTATTGCACTTCTCACTAATTCTTTAAAGACATTTTTATGAAGCATCATGAGGAAAGTAACATTCTGATTTATTGCTATACAATTTTGCAACACCAAAAGATTGATTCTTCTTTTAATAATTATCTAAGGCAACAATAATTTTTAAGCACATCATCTCAACACAAAACCTGTGTTAGATAACCTGGTTAATGTTCCTCTTGTAAGAGGTGTTGAATGCAACTGACAGTTTTTGGAGACCATTTATTACATCTGTCAATTTTAGAAGATGTCCATTTCTGTATGATAAGTATTTGGGTTCTTCTCTATCCTTTTTCCTCTCCTAATATTTGCTTCCCATTTCAAATCTTTGACTTATTTTCTTAATAGAACAACAGAAATTTTCACTGCTCTTGTAAATTTAGAAACAAAAATTACTGTTAATCTAATAAAGACCAACCATGTGATTACTGGCAATAACCCCATGATGATATTCTGTTTTATCAAGAGACAAACAACATTAGACACTGGAGATCTCAGTATTTACCATTTCCGGGTATTGAATACTGCTGCCACATCTGGTCGGGTGCCTCTGCTATTCAACTCAGGGTTCTTGACAAAATCCAACGGAGAATCTGTAATGTGACTGATATCGACTTGGCAGCTTGGCTGCGGTCGCTATCTCACCGGTGTGACATGGCTTCCCTGTGCCTCTTCTATAAATACTTTCATGGCTTCTGCTCCAATGAACTTAAATCACTGGTGCCTCCTAGGTATGAATTTGCATGAGCTACTTGATTGACAACTAGGTCCCACCCTGTTACAGTAAAACCAATAAAATATAACTGCAATTTCTACTCTAACAGTTCCTTTTCACGCATATCCCACCTGTGGAATTCCCTTCCATATACTTGCTTCCCCAACAGCTACAATCTCCAGGAATTTAAATGTAAGGTCAATAGACATCTCCTGTCTCACTAACTTGCATCCATTTCTCAGGCTCTTTTTTCATCTAACCCACCACCATCCTTGGTATTCTTATCTGTCTATTACCCTCCTCTTGACATTTCCTATAACTAACCCCTCTTTCTCATTACTTTCTCCAATGTAACCCCCTGTGCAACAGTGGCAGTAGAATGCCTTGCTTAGGGTGAGATGATTAAAAAAATATATAAAGAATACAAAAACTTAGCACAAAATTGGTAAAGGAACAATTGGTGTAGAAATTCTAAGATGCTAATTTTGCAGATTCCTGGTCAGTAATATTTCTGGCCAACATCCAGTTAGACTATACCGTGAAGCCACACCAACAGCAATACTCTAAAAGCGGCTATCTAAGAGATGTAGGCTGAGATGTTCACAAACTTTGAGGTTAAGAACTGTCCAACTTTTTAAGGTTATGGTGCAGGGGTGCAATGAATAACGGAAATAAAAGAGCTGAGTTTTAATTCCAGTTCGATTTGTTACATTCATTTGCACTCAAACAACCTTGGGAAAAATATCAATCCATCTACCCCCTGCTATAGGTTGGATAGTATAGCAGGCTGGGCTTTTCAACCTTAGTTCACAACAAGTCAAGGAGATGTGTAACTCTGAATTCAAAAACTATATATAGCCCTGACAAAACATGTATTATAATCAGCTAATGAAAAGTTTTTGCAGAACACAACAACTGATTTCAACTGCAACTGGTTAAAGTTGTAACTGAAAGTGCAGGAAATACTATTAAATTATTCATTTTGATATTAACTAAGAATTTTATTAATTTCCTTTTGCATTAATAGGCCTACAATCAGCAAATTTTAAAGGCTAAAACAATGTGACAAATTTTGCTTCCTTCCTTGTCTTTACAAAAATGTGTTAGCGTGAACTCCCGACTACAATCTAATATAACAGTTAAAAGTAAGCTAACAGTTGAAAAATGATGTGAAAAATACAGAAAAATCTGTCACCTAATAGGGGTGGGGCAGAGGTAAGTGAACAACAAAAATAAAAGAAATTAAAATTTAAAAAATGGGCCAATGAGCACACATTTTCTAGCTAGGAAAAACTTTCTTAGCCAAAAAAAAAGTCACATTATCCAACATTAACTCAGTCTGAGCTGAAAATTCACAGAAGCTTTTCCTAACCAGTTACCATAAGTCAGACTGTTTCACATGACACATTTGCATAACATCACTTTATCTTTTAGCAAAGTTTATCAAAGACAGCTTCTTTCTCTTGCTCTCTGATCTTAAAATTTACATGGGGATTAAAGAGTTATGGCCAAATGCTATGAAGAAAGAGATAAATTGCATTGAATTTTCTTCTTTCACGTTGTCAATACTGCAGTTCCAAACATGATTAGTTAATACAAAAACATAATTTACACTCATCAAGCAACAAAAGTTGCATTGCTACAAAGAGACCATTGCAACATTCAACAAACTTATACAATGACTTTGCTATGAATCAGTCAAATGCCATACATGATACATGATTGGGTGATCATGTCTTGTTTGATCCATGACTGACTAGGCAGAAGATTTTCTCACAGTAGGTTGCCATTTCTTTTTGTGGTGGACTTGGTTGCCAACCAAGACTATAGAACCCAATCTGGCCTGCTATTCAAACCATAACTGGGAGAAGACGAAATGGATTAATACTTTCCCAAAGGTAATTTGCATGTAAAAAATGCAACAAATTCAACTGAAATCTTCCTGATTTCTCATTCCAAGCCAATATTCATTACACCACAAAGCTTCTAAAATTGTTTACTTCAGTTCTCTCAGTCTTTCTTGTTCAGGATTATGTTTCTGGCTACTTCTAAAGTCTTTTCCACATTTTTCACTCCCAGTAACCTCTTGCATCTTAGTGGCATTATTGCCTTGCCTGGGATTAATAAAAAAAATAAAAAGCAGAGATATGGTTAAGGTAAAAATAATATTTCCTTATAAGGAAACATGCAACATTCATTGACTGGGCAACCAGTGCTGTATATTGGAATTTGTAAAATTTTTCTTTTAAAAAATTTTCTCAGGAAAACAGATTTCTCAAGTTCAGTATTGTTATTCTTGTATTGATGGGGAGTTTCCTTCCTAACCTTTTGTTTGAAGTAATGTGGAAAGTCAATATTTTGATCATGTCATTATTTTTTCTTCAAGTTGCATATGCTATCCATTTTATTTGTTGTTGCTGTTTTCACTTTTCCAATACAATTCTTTGTGATTCTGTTGCACAAGAGTCCATGAGGTTCAAAGATTAAGCTTTGAGACCTACAAACTTTATTCACACAAAGCCATTTCAACCTGTTATTCTGAGAAAGTGTTTTTAGATTGTTCAGATGTTTAATGATGTGTCTGGTGCTATTCCATGCATGCATATGAGAATCTTGGACTAAAAAATCTGCTTAAGTAAACAACTCACGTTTTTAGGTTAATGATTTTCTGTAACAATTTGTAATTTTGGGCAAAACTATTCCAAGTACAACTTATTCTATATTTAATTTCTTTATCTCCTAAACTAAATGTGTGATAACTGATCCATACACTGAGTTATCAGAAATGTTTTTGTAACATGCATGCATTCTGGTGAATCAACCTTTTCCCCCCAAAAAAGATGTTTGGCTGATCACTTATCAGGTGAGCCATTATTGAGAAATTTTAACTTGGATTTTCAAGGCTCTAGCAATTAATAATCTTTTTTTTTTATCAGATCATGTCATATGAGCCCACAAGATGAGTTTCTGAGAGACCGGCTTTCAACTGACGGAAGGCATGTCAGCATTCACAGTAGAACAAGCACTCATTTGAAGGCTGGCTTCTTATTCAAGCGTACAAAATGGAGAAGCATTCTTGTAATCTTTCCAGAAATTTTCCTCAGAAATGTGAATATAAAGTATCCAAATGGATCTTGGAATTTTGCATCTACTGAGCATCCCTTGCACTGAGCATCTTGCACTGAGCATCCTTGCACTGAGCATCCCTTGCACTGAAGTAGACAACATACACTGTGAGAGACTTGTGACTCTTAAATCACTTCAAACAAAGCTCTACATTTCTAATCTCATCCTGAGGAGACCCTGATAGTCAGTAAAGACTCGTGCAGGGAGATATGAAAAATGCACACTTTGCCTTTTCTCTTCAAAGAAAAGTTCATCTCGTCAACAGATTAACTGTGGCCTCAACCTTTTCCAATATCACTGACCAATTTTTTCTCTTACTGGAAATTTGAATTGAATGATATACCGAACATCTTTCATAATAAATCTACCCAACTGAAGTGGTGATAGCAGCAGGTAGAATAATTTCACACAGGATTGGGTTGATCTTCAACCTGTGTATTTCAAGATGTATAGCATAGTTTAAATCATAGAACCATGATGTGGACAGCATGAATGGTTTGATCTTTTTGCCAATTTTTTGGGGATGCTGCACATTGATATTGAAGCCAGCTCAAGACAAAACAGTCTTTAAGAAAGCAGGTCAAATGCTTTGGATTAATTGAAATTGATCAGAAGAGCTTGATTGTCAATTTTCCAGTTGCTCATGTACACCAAACACACATGATACTGGACTGTCCTACCATTCATGGCACAAGTCTTAGGGACTATAATCAGTTTTTCAAGATCTCGGCCCAAATCTTCAATTATATATTTAAACTTGTCAAACATCAGCCATCATTTATTGTATCCCTTGCATGTGTTTTTTCTTGTCTAGCAACTTCATTATATCCTGGGTTAAATATCAGGGAATATTACCCTGCTTCAGCCATTCATTATTGGAGATCAATCCCAACAACAGAATAAACATGTGCAAGATTTTTAATTCAACTTTGTGCCACTAATTATTCATTGGTACATTTCCAATAAATTTCCACTTTAGTATGAGATGAGACTGAAAATCATTCACATCCAACAAATATTGGATTTCCACTTTTTTTAGTTAATCCAAATGAAACGTGGCCAATTTCTTCCTCCCACTTTGGGTTTGAGTTTTTTTCTCAAATTTTCAGTTTTGGTAGGTAGAAATATTAAAGTCTATTTAACTTGAGTTACTTCAATTTCAGTAGTATTTTGAGAGGGATGTTTGGTGTTTCAAGGAAGCATTGGAAAACAGGTGTTTGTGATTATGAAGTCTGTTTATAACTTTCTGCGGATATCCCTATATATACTCTTTTTTTGTTAGGGTTCTCTTCTTGAAAAATAATGGCTTCATAAATTGTTTTTTCAGAATTACAACTGCAATCAATGGAGCTGTTGGTTCTGTTGATGCAATTGCAAGGAGGTTTGTTTTCTTGACGTTTGTTGTAGAAATTTTTAAATTTTTGTATGATTTGAGTCTGTGGAGCAGCTTGGCCGCAAGATATTTATTAGCCATGGATTTGTAAAATATCAAAACTTTTTTCTTGAGTATATATATATATATATATAGTGCAATGTATAAATTGTCATGTAAATTATGCAAAAATGAAAATAACACTAACATCTCATTTAACAGATATATTTACCAAAATGACACAAAATACCTCAAAATACTAAAGAGTTACTTTTTTTCAATAAATTGCCATTGTCTTCGACCACAGCCTCCAGACAACTTTGGAAGTTCCTGCAACTCTTCAGTCTACTTGTTTGAGTTAGTGAATACTGCCATAATCCTTGCCTTCAGTTCATCTTTGGTGTTACAAGGAATTTTGTTGGTCTCTTGCTCAACTGTGTCCCACATATAATAATCAAGAGAGTTGCAGTCTGGGGAGTTGGGTGGTCAGATATAAGGGCTGATGTATTTGCAGAAATTGTCAGACAGCCATGACTGAATTCTCCTGCTTGTGTGGCATAGTGCAGACATGGGGTCTTCCAACAGCCACCCCCTTGACCCAGAGTAGCACTACTTCCTTAAAACACTAAATGTGGGCCTCCATGTTGAGTCTGAGGTTTTCACCAGCAAATTCAGCAATTTCTTTCCTTATCAGTTTTTCAAGCTACCATGCCTTCATAATCACCATTAGACTCATTGAACTCTTTCCACTATCATTAGATTGGCACCCAACCACTCTGAAATATTCATATCAGAGCTTCTGGCACAAATGCCAGACAGTAAAATATGGTCTTTTTAAATTTCTGGTACAGTGAATTGCAACATTGTTCTCTTTTTCTCATGGTTGCTTCCCAACTGACCCTACTATACTGTGCAGTCAACAATGTGCATGCATGAAACCAAAAATATAAAATGCCAACCATTTGCCCTTTGATCCCTATATATATATATATATATATATATATATATATATATATATATATATATATGTGTGTGTGTGTGTGTGAAATATGTATGTAAATAAATAAAAATATATACATGAATATGTATATATATATATATATATATATATATATATATTCAGTAGCCAATTCAGTTGGGTTTCAATCCTTGGCAAAAAGCAATCAGCTGTCTAATCATACTGATGAGCTGTGATACAGCAAAACAGATCTGTCTGCGAATGACTATATATATATATATAGATGGATATATGCAATTTGTTATATATATTATATTATTTATATATTATATATGCATGGTAATTATTTGAAAGCAATCAATATCAGTGACAGAGCTGACATCACACCTATCTATATGATGAATATATATACACACACACACACACACACACACACAAGGATAAAACATCAAGAGTCTAGTCCAAATAATTTCTCAGATCTTTTTGGCAAATTTATACTTTGACTTGTGTAACCTTAAACTGACAGAATAAACTTTCTGTCTTTGAATCAAGATTTTTGGACAAAAAGAAGCAAATTATATTCATTGCCTTATCAACTTGTTTGGCAAAGCCTTTTCAATTGACAATGCATTATTTCGTTATTCTCTGATTGCAGCGTAAGATAAATTAGAAAACAATCTTATAGAATTTTTGTCAAGATCACAAATGAAAACCATCTTCTTTTTTTCACTCTCCCTTTTTCTTGGATACTTTTTGTCAGCAGTTTCACTTCTTGCAAATTAACTGTTAGTGTTGGTGTTAATATAACAGACAGAGCTGAAAACTAATGTCATCACTATTGTTGACATCGTTGTAGCCTCTCGGTTCTTTTTAGACGCCATTCACTTACCATCAACATCAAAACATTCCAACAGAAACAAATGTTAATAGAATTATTTCATTAGCATTTCAGTTTTGTTTTCAATCTGCAGCTGTTAACATTTATTTATATGACAGAATGTTTATTGACAGTTATTATATTGTTGTTTTTTTTCATTTTTTAACAACATGTGAATTATGTTCCAGTTGAGTTCTTTGCCTTCACTTATGCACAAATACCCTTGGAAAAGGTATCAATCTGTCTATTCCTTCCAGTTATGGGTTAAATAATAAAAGAGATTGGGTTCTATAGCCTTGGCTGGCAACTAGTCTACCACAGAAAGCAATGGCAACCTACTGCGGGATAATCTTCTGCCCAGTCAGTCATGTCTCTTTCGAGACATGATCACCCAAGCATGTATCACGTATAGCACTTAACTGACTAACTGAATGTCCTCTGTTGCACACGGGCTTTGTCTAGATCATGAGGAGAGTAATGGGCTATTATATCATGCTGGTCCAATGTGTATATGTATAGATAAATGGACATGCTTGGAAAATCATATCTTTATTTGATTCATCTTGACTCAAGGCTATTTAGCCATGAGTGATTGTAACAAACCTGAGTGTAATTTGAACTTGGCTATCTAATTTCTCATTCTGATCTGTCATTCATTACATCACCTGCACATTGCTTATTTAAGCTTGCAGCAATTCCCAAGCAGTCACCATTCTAGGTACGAGCTTTGCTTAACTTTGCTGATTGGACAAGAATTAGTGGTTCAATATGATATTGCTGTAATCTGGTTATTTTGTTACATCATATTAATTCGGTTAATTTTCACAAAATATAACATTGTGCAATTGAAGGCCCGTAATGTAGCAAAGGATATACAGAAGAAAGTACTAAACATCAAATGCAAGAAGATAAAATATACTTTTATCAGCAAAAAGAACAGTCAAACATGTGAATTACAAATTAGAGATACCAAAATCAAGCAAATACAAAAATTTAAATATCTAGGAAATGTTTAACAGAGGAGAAAAAGTGTGATACTTAAATCTATAGGGCCAAATGATTTAATGAACGATCCCTTTCCAAAACTAAACAAAGTATTGAGAAAGAGAAAAGTTTCATTTGAAACAAAGAATACTGAATTGTTATATAATCTTAGTTTTCCTATATGGCAGAGAAGGCTGTACAATTTCCTTACAGATGAAGAAGAGACTTGTGAACTGAAGTGTGGTTCTACTGAAGGATGCTGAGAACTAAATGGACTGAACATGTAAGGAACAAGGAGGTTTTAAGAAAAATGGAAACAAAAAGATGTTTATATTTTCAATAAAAAACTGTTGAAATTTCTCAAGCTCATCATGATGAAAGAGGGATTTGAAAACTTGACACTCACAAGATATATTGAAGGCAAATGACACAGAGAGAGGCAGGATAACAGAAAAAATAAAGCAAAAATGAGTTGCCAAGGGTTAGGGTTAAAACGTTAAGTTTTAATGGAATAAAGGAACTAGTAAACCACATCCTAAAGAGGAAACAATGGACAAACCTCTACTCCTGCTCAATAAACTAATCTTAAAAATAACTTTTGTCTCATTTTCATGGTTCAACTTGATGGAAAATGAGAGCAACATGTTTTCTATGAACATTGAGCCACAAAATACTTCACAGCACAGGTTGTCAAATAGAATCCAGTTTGCTAAATATTACTGAGTAGAAATCACAAATCATCACAGATCAGTCGCCAGAATGTGACTCAATTATTTTTGGGAAAACTTATTGTAATTATTCATCATTGCTAATCTACTTGAAGAACGAACGGATAATATTCCTGAGAAATTCTCAGTGCTTGGCAAGATGAAATCGTTTACAAATGATAATCAGCTTCTTCTAACAACGTCTTTATAATTTACTGTCATTTGGAGCTCTTAGTAAAGTTAGCCTTGTTGCTGGTATTGAGACTTTAAAATTTCCCGTTGCTCAGTCTCTCAATCAAATGGTAGATTTCCCTACTTGTTTCCCTAAATGTGATTCTGATCAACATGCTTCCTTACTCAATTGTTTATCTCCTCGCTTGGCTCTTTTTGAACAATGCAACAATTCTGTCCTCTTGGCAATCTTGAATCATGCTGTATCTTCTGTAAATATTACCTTTGAGTCATCTATTAGACATAAACACATTATTCATGGAACTTTGTTACCAGCTGGGACTCATTTCATATTTTTGCAATACTCAGAGAAAAATTTTTAACTTTCCTTTTGAAAACTGTGCCACTGACATTTATTTCTTCAGCAGCATTGATACTTGGATGTCATCTTAAAAATATCAGGTGAAACCAGAATCTTCTCCTTGGTTCACTCATGCCCTCTTCTGTTGCTATAATCAACAGGGATCACTTTATCTGGATCATAGTTTTGATCAAAATAGATGTCTCTTTGTGCTGACTCATTAATTGTAAACGTGCCCTCAATGAGGTTAAGTAACTGTTCACTGATTTTTGGAGCTGCCTTAGTCTCATGTTTTCAATTGACTTGAAGTGGAATGACTGCACTGAATCAATAGCTGTATCTACTGCAAGGAAATTTGTGTTATTGTGTCGCACCATTTCTGTTCAAAGTTCATCTTGCACATTTATAAATCTACCATTTTTTTGTGAATTGAATACTGCTGCCAAATCTGGTCTGGTGTACCAGCTATTCATCTAAAAGCTCTTGACAAAATCCAAAGGAGCTGCAATGCAATCATTCCTGACTTGGCATCTCAAATTCAGTCAAATTCTCACCAACATGGCTTCTCTCTGTCTTTTCTACAAATATTTTATGGCAACTGCTCTGACACACTGGATCCCCACAAAGCACGAAATCTTGCTGCTAACCCTACAATAATCTCACAGAAATGTGCTCTTTAAATAGCTTCTATTCCATTTAAACTCTACATGAAATGCCCACTTGCTTTCCTGCTTGCAGGAAAATTATTTCTCTATTTCCTGCTTTTAAGGAATCAGATGAACAATCTGACTGTTTTATCAACCTATTAGTTCTCTCCCTCTGTTTAACAAAGTACAAGAGGCTCTAGTTAATTCTGAATTAGTTAAGAATCACATCTCGTGCGATCTTCTTTCAGACAGACAATATGGCTGTTGCTTCTAAAAGTCAGCGGCTGATATAATAACAATGGAGCTTATCAAGAATTCAAAAAGAATGAGAAGCCCATGCTGTTGCTTTAAATATCTTGAAAAAATTTGACAAGCTTTCATATGCTGCAATTTTTCACAAGTTGAAAGGTAAGGTGATGTTATTTCTGGATGAATATTTGATTTGATTCAATCTTTATCTAATCATGAAATTAAAGTTGTCTTGAATGGCTATTCATCTAGATCTTTTACATTAATGTGAGTGGTATACAGAGCTCTAGCCTGGAACCTGCTTTATTCTAATTTTCATCAACAATTTTCCAGATGTGCATTGAATACTGCTGCCATATCAAGTTGAGTGCTTCTGCTATCCACCGAGGTGTCCATGACAAAATTCAGTGGAGAATCTGTTATGTAATGGATCCTGACTTGGCAGCTCAGATACAGTCACTTTCTCACCAGCGCAATGTGGCTTCTTTGTGTCTCTTCTACAAATACTTTCACAACTTCTGCTCCGATGAACTTAGCTCACTGGTGCCTCCGATATTTAAATTTACTCGAGCCACAAGATTAGTAACTAGGTCCCATCCTTTTACTGTTCAACCAATAAAATGTAAATGCAAATTCTACTACTTTCTTTTTTTATTGGCTTGTTAACTTTTCTATCTTCCATCAACATGGCTGAAACTAACTACCAGAAGAGTGATTCATTGCACGCTCTTGGACTAACATTTTTCACTGACATAAAGCTTATGATTATATTTAACTAATTGCGAGGTCTACTGCTATGAATGCTGAATCACCAAGTTATATAATATTAGACAACTTTCTTTGCCAGAATCTATATAATACATTTATAAGTCTATTATTCATCCATTTAATTTAATATTTCTGCCACATCTAGTCTGGTGCTTCTGTTGTGTATTTAAAGATTCTAGACAAACTCCGAAGAAAAATCTGCATTGTTATCAGTCCTGACCTGGCATCTTGGTTTTAGTCAGTTTTCTACAGTTTCTAATATAGCTCCCGCATGCCTTTTTGTTTATAAATAATTGCATAGTAAATGTTCTGATGAGCATTTCTCTTTGATATCTCAATTTTATAAGTTGAAGTGCAGTGCTAGATTGGCAGCAAGGTCTCATCATTGTACATTTGAAGTGGTTAGATGTAATTATAAATTCTATGCTAACAGTTTCTTTTGTAATTTTTGCTGGTAGAGCACTCTTCTGACTTCTTGCTTCCCAATCAACTTTGATTTTCAAAAATTAATTGTAAATTCAATTGTCGTCTTCTATATCCTTGAATACTGTTCTTTTAGTGTCCTCTCTCCTTAATAATGTGTTTTCTTCTATTGTTTCACACTCAGTAACCTTTTACATCTTAGTGACTTTATTGCTTTGTTTGGAGTGAAATGATAAAAATATATAAAAAATGAAATTGATTCAAATCAAGTTGAAGTACTGCAATGTTTCAGACAGACTTGAATTAAATTTTAATGAAATATTCTCATTGGGAATAAATGTGCCTCAAACACCAGATTGAACTAAAAGCATCACCTTATACAGATTTCTCTTCAATTAAGTGGTTCCTGCTAATGTCCAACATGAGATTGAAAGTTGACAAATTAAAACCTAGAAAAAAAATACATTAAGATGATGTGCTACTAAATAAGTTTGTAACAAAGTGACAAATAATGACCGTTATTTTGAATTTAGTCCCCATAAAAACTGAAGGGTCATGGTATATAAAAAAAGACCAGTAAAATTTATGATTCGTCTTATTAAGTCTAACTGTGATATCTTTGTTCTTCTAAACTGCCAAGATTAATAATTACAATGCAATGTAAGACAAGTTCCTACATTTTTGCATTGTAAATTTAAATAAAAATGCTAGTGATATTTTCTAGCATGAACCAATTTCAAAGAGACTGATACAAAGCAAGACTCTAAGTAAGAATATATTTCTCTGCTTATTCAAAACAAGAGATACTTCAGTAAGATGTTGGAACCTATGCCAACTTTAAAAATATATTTTTCTTTACAAATTCTAACAAAATTCTCAATTAAAATCAGCAACAAATCAAAACACGAAAGCTTTATACTAAAAAGAACAAATTTTGAATTTTGATATTTAAAGTCAATTGATTTATTTTTCATAGCTTATCAACCTTTTGCAAGGTTTTTAAAGTCAGAAAATATTTTCTCATATTGTAAGAATGTTTTCAAAATAGCAATGATTTGTTGATACCAGTCCTACTAATTAACCCATAGTTGAGAAGAGAAGAGGTGGATTCCAACTCTTTTACATTTTTGAGTCTTTATCTATTACATCACTGGCGCATCCATGCTTACAGGACCTGGTATTCACAAATGGTTACCCATCTACGTACTGTCCAAGATTGATATCACTTACTTCGGTGATCATACAGTAATTGGTGTTTCAACATATTATGGCTGTAACCTGTGATATTTAAGGATTACTGAATGCAGTATAGTACCATGTTGTATATGTCTTCTTCATGTGCCATGTCCATTTAGGACATAGGCAATCGTGGACTTCCACTTGCCACTGTCCCTTGTTGTTCTCAAAATTCTTCCTCTTGGTATCTTTCCCAAACCCCACTTTTCCATCCATTTGCTAAGGCCTGTCAATTAAGTCTCACACTGCTTTCCTCTGTCTCTCTTTCCCTCTATTCATCCTGTGAGTATAAGATTCCCCAAACCCTCCTTCCTCATTACATGTCCCAAGAGCCTTAGCTGTCTCTTCCTGGTGTTAAGTATAAATATTCTTCTCACTTGCATCCTCTCCAGACACCTTGTCATTACCCACAAAGACGAGTATTACAATCATATCGTTCCCTCCCGTGTAATGTGTTATGGGTTACGTGCATCAGCATTCTGACCGTGCATGGAATACTGCTGCCATATATAGTCAGGTGCTCCTGCTATCCACCTAGGAGATCTTGACAAAATCCAATGGAGAATCTGTAATGTGATCAATCCTGACCTGGCAGCTCGGATACAGTCACTTTCTCACCGGCACAATGTGGCTTCCCTATGTCTCTTCTACAAATACTTTCACGGCTTCTGCTCAGATGAACTTAGCTCACCGGTACCCCCCATACATGAGTTTGCTTGAGCCACAAGATTAGCAACTAGGTCCCACCCTTTTACTGTGAAACCAATAAATTGTAAATGCAAATTCTACTCCATCAGCTTCTTTTCTCGCACTTCCCACCTGTGGAATTCCCTTTCATTTACTTGCTATCGGCCATAATTATTAGGCCACCCCAGTTTAAAACAAAAACGATGTATTTCATACTATTTTTAGTATTTATTGCCAAGTGGATAATTCTAAATAAAAATAGAATTATTCTTTTTTAATACTGCACAATAACATGTGCCTGAAATGAACTGTTCTGGTGCCCAGTTTTTGTGCTCTCTTCCCCATGCTAGTCTCTTCTTCTTATTGGCTGGCCGAAGCAAAGGCTTCCTGGCTGCCTTGTAAAATTTTGCAAAGTAATAATAACAAAAGAACCATTCTATTTTCATTTAGAATTATTCCACTTGGCAATAAATACGAAAAATAGTATGAAATACATCACTTTTTTTAAAAACTGGGGTGACCTAATAATTATGGCCGGTAGTGTAGCTCCATAGAGTAAATGAAAGTTTAATTTGAAATTCCTTGGAGTAACAAAAATCTGAAGAAGGCCAAAGGTCTCAACAGTCAAAATGTTGGGATAACAACAACAAAGATAGTGATACTAGTCCAAATGTAAATAATAATAACTCATCCCTCAAGAAATTCAGTCAGAAAAGAAATGAAGATGAAAGAGAGAGAGAAAAAGATAGAAAAGCTGTTTCATGATTGAAATGAATGTCAATTATTTTCAAAATATAAAGATCAAGAAAGAAAACCAATAAAAAAAACAACAAAGGAAAGAAGAGACAAACTTGAAAAAAAAGAGGAACATGGAAAAGACAAAACACCAGAACATTTTAGGAAAACTAAAGATCTATATTGTTAACAATTTGTCAGTGAACTGACAAGACTCATTTCTTATGGCAGAAGATGAAGAAGACCTTTGCATTATAATTAATTAAGACTAATTTGTCTAGTGTTTAATTAGTGAGTGGTGCAGTCTTGCTTTTCTGAAAGAAAGTTCACCTGGTAATGTGATAGAAAATGTTCATGACTGAAAAAAAAACATTTTTTAATGACTGTTTGCAAAATTAGTTCATCGTTGTGATGACGATGAAACCATTGTCTGTGCCAAGCATCAAGATGGAGTCTCGACAGAGCAACATTTCTTTAATCTCTTCATTTTTAGATTTTTCTCTGAAGTGATCTTTAAGAAAAATTGTTAAAATACCTCAGACTTATGGTTAAAATTCTGACTTTAAAAATTGTTTACTTATGCCACATAAGCCTATTTCAAGTTGCAAATATTTTTATAATCAGAATTTGTGTCAAATATGAAATATGCATCTTTTATTGCAACAATATTAATTGAATCTCAAAAAAGAGAGACTGGAAACAAGATAAAAATCTTAAATCTTGTTCAAAGCTAATGCTTCATTCCCATTTTCCCTAATTGGTGAAATTGACAAATTCCATTTGTAAATTGACATCACCATTAATAATAATTTTATCTAATGATTTCTTAATTTAAATTTTATCATATATTTAGAAGATTTGATATCTTGGTCTTCCATACCTTTCATTTTAAAACTTGTATTGAAACTTAAATACTGAATACAAACTATTTACAGACACCATCCAGATCAACAAACTAAAAATTTACCAAAAAAGAATTTTCTTTTCTTTTCTGCTAGAGAGATAACTAATAGTTATCAGAAACAAAACAATTTGTAAAAATTCTGTATCTTAGTTGTGGGTTCAATCCTTAGACTCAGTATTTACTAAAAACTCAAAAGTATCTTAGTTCCTTAGTCAGTCCAAAGGTAAAGACAATAATACTCTTTTGTGCAAAGACTGGTGTGGTTTCAAATGTTGGATAAAATAGCCTTCGCGTAAAAGAAACTGAACAAGGGAGCAATGAGAAAGAATACTGAATACATGTACAAAATAAAACTTTCAACCTTACTGGAGTTTGAGACATTGAGAAAGACAACAGAGTGATTCAGGCAAAAAGCCGTATCTAAAACAATAATGATGGAGATGAGATTGTCCAATGATTTCATGAAATAATTCATAGAAATTCTCCTTACATAATTGACTAGCAGTATAGCCTGGCATTGCTCGGGTGTACTGAAAGCTTTAAAAGTAATCCATGGTTCTGGAGCTCAGACTCTTTGGACATTGGCACGAAAGACTAAAAAGCAATAGCTGTTTCCAGTTAAAGCGAAACCATAGACTGAAAGAAAAATGAATGGATGTAAGTCAAATTTTGATTTCCTGGTATCGATATCAAATTTTTTTGTCGTAAACTGAATTTTGAAAGCTAAATAAGTCCTCTGAGTAAATGGTATTATGGCTGAGACTAAGAACAACAATTGTACCTACTTAGAGCCAAACCTGAAGGAAAAACTAAAATAAAAGGGCTGAAAAAATACAGTCATACAGGCAGATAAACAGACACACACACACAAACATCTTGCCGTTTATACATATATATATATATATATATATATATATATTATCGATTTCCTGCACTATTGTAAGAGCTCCAACCTTGAAACATCTGAATATCGTTTCTTATGTCTTTGTCTATGAGTGTATCAAATTTGATTAAAATCGGACCACTCCTTCTATAACCCGATTTTTTCGATTATCGATTTTCGATATTTATCGGGGGGGGGGGGTACCTCAACAAAAAACCTAGCTAAGAACACTCGCACACGCTTATAGTACAACTGTTTAAATTTTCAAGAAAATCGGTTGAGCCATTTTGGAGTCTATAGGTAACGGACACACACAGACAAAGTTCCATTTATAAATAAGTTTAGATTAGATTTCTAAACACATGACAATTATTGACAGATGCTGAAAAGAGCAAAAGAAAAGTGAAGGGCAACATTTCAACAGTTGAAATAATTTGTTTAGGAACTTTCTCAAGATCAGTAAAGATTGTAAAAAGCATCAGTCAAAATCCCAAAATGTAGAGATTTATCAATATTAATCTAGAAATAATAATGCTTATCAAAACATAATGACCCATGTTAAAAAATTAGTTTAAAAAGCCAATGTTAGCATGATGAGTCTGATGATCACATAGTGTTGTTCTGAAATTATAAATGATTTGGTTTGGTTTGTTTTATGGCACATCAACACCTCAATGGATCATTTAATGCTGACAAAAATTTTTACTGTAGATTTGTATGAATAGAATATACTTTATTTGTAAATGGGTTTTGTTGAGAGTTGGATGTCTTGCTGGTAATATTTTTTCCTTCATATATTTTTGTTGGTAACATTTTCCCTTCAAAAATGTTTTGTAGGTAATATTTTTCATTAAAAAATGTTTTGCTGATAATATTTTTAATTGAAAAAAGTTTTGTTGGTAAATACTTTCATAGCATTTTGACTTCAGTTTGGGGGTTAATTATTTACCATAGCTGGGACCCTAACAGGTACTACTACTCCGGGTCAAGGTGGGCCTGGGAACAACAACAATTAAAAGGTGGTTCCATGCTCCTCACAACCTCCCAATCAGAGGCCTTGCTATCGGATGCAGTTTACGGTAATACCCAGGACCCAAAATTATAAATTAACAAAACAGTTGCAATTTTCTAAAGCTGAAACTCATATTATAAACAATTTACACTCATCATTTTTTGGCCTTGGATATATAATTCTTTCTCTGAAACATCAAGTTGTTGTCTTTCTCAAAAAGTCACAGGTCTATTTATTCAAACATGACTATTATTTAGTAGATAAAAAGAAAAAGTAGCATATTTCACAAGAAATCTCCTTTCTTTTATGTGCCATAACCTTTCAGGCTATCTGCAATCGTGTCTCCTCGCATCTTTTATTGCTCTTAGTAATATTTTGATCCTTTACTTTGTTCTGCTATTCATTCACTCTTTCAGTTGGTTACTCATTGCTTCTCTTTTCTTTAGACAAATTCTTATCTTCACTCAGAATGCGTTTGAGAAATTTCAATTATCTTTCTGACTGTAAGTATAACCTGAATCTTGTAGTTCCCGTTGTCCTTAAAACTTCTTCAAAGTTTGCATGCTGTGTCAACGGTAATCTTGGCATTCATCATGATAACCATTTCCGTATCGATTCAAGGCTGTTCTTCATCAGTAAGGAGTTTTTCCAATATTCACCATCATGTAGTAACTTTGATATTGTGTAACAGTTCAGTACTTTTTCCTTTGTTCATCTTGCTTCTTAATACTATGCATCATTTCTGAAAAGCATCTGTATAGCACTACTAAGATATATAAATTTCTCTATTGACTGGATTTTGGTGTCCTCAATATATGACTCACACCTGTCTCTTTTTTTCTGGCAACCATGCATTGCATTTTCTTGCTTAGGCCTTTTCTCTTGCTTTCTTTTATGACACTGTCAAAATGTTCTTTAAGTTTACTTTATAAGTCTGTATCAGCACAACTCAATCCAAATATCTTTTTTTTTTTTAATCATATCACCCTGAGCAAGGCGGTAACACCATTGATGTGCAGGGGGCTATGTAAGAGTGAAAAGATTGGAAAAGAGAAAGCTGGAAACCACATCCTAAACAGGAAACAAGGGATGAGCCTCTTCACCCGTTCAATAAACGTGGGTGGCTTATTTTATTAAAATTATGCTCATCGAAAATACCTTGTTGCATGTCTCTTTTTATTTTCATTTATTCACTGAACTCATTCTTTATTTGCATGCAGGCTATTTGTTCCGAATTAATGTTACAAACGACTTTAATGTTTTTTCTGTGTAAATCAAATATTTCAAATATATCTTGATGTTGTACATCATCAAAGGGGAATGGTAATATTAGCTTTTTCTTTATAAGGAAATATTTGGCATTTATTGACCAAGTAACTAGTACTCTTTTCTATTGATAGACATAAAATTTTCTTAAGACAACCTTTTGGAAAAATATATTTCTCAAGTTCAGTAGCTGTTATTGCTCTTTCCAGTATTGTCAGAAGTTTCCTTCCTAACCTTTTATTTGAAGGAGTGTCAAATGTCAGCATCTAGATTATATTGTTATTTTTTTCTTTCAGTTACATGTGCTATCCATTTTGGTTGTTGCTGCTGTGGAATGTTTGTAAAACGAATATGGTTTCTCTTATTTGGCACAGTTCTTTCTGATTCTGTAATAACAGTCCACAAGGTTCAACACCCAATTTGCACAGGCTTCATCACTCAAAGCCATTTTTAAACATTGATCTTAGAAAACAGCTGTATAGAGCTGACAGTTTAGATATTTCTAAATGAGTATGGTTTTGTACATGATTCCACATAAAAAAACTTGATCCGATGTGGCTATTTAAAAACATGACTCAAATGTTTAGTTTGTTGTTTTTGGTTTTGTAGCAATTTGTAGCGTTGAGCAAAACTACCTCTACTGCAGCCTGTTCTATGCACAGTTTCTTTCTTACCAATGCAAAATTCATTTTAAATGATTCATACGCTAAAGTATTTCGAGTGTTTAGTATTTATTTATTCCACATCCTGAATTTTTCAGATTGATTCAGAGTAAGTGCCACCAATCCTTTCATTACGATTCCAGATCATTACTTCTGTTTTGGAAAGATTCGTCTTGAGTCTTGCCTTTGTCAAAAAGAGAAAAAGCTTTTTGTGCATATATATTGCTCAGTGATACCCTTCTGACCATAAAAAAACAAATTTCTTGCACCTGTTTATTGAACAAAATTTGTTACCCTATTAATTCTGCTACAAGTTCTACTTATTAGAATTCTAATGATATTTTTCATGATGTGGCTCATTAATTTTATTGTTTGATGGAGTTGAGATTCACTGGAATCTCATTTCTTTGATAGTAAATTGAAGATAAAACTACTGAGGTCTTTTATTATTTTGCCACAGACTTAAGTTTTATTTTAGTAACTTTAATGATCCTGAAACTGAACTTCTCAACTTTGTATCTATGCTTGATGGCACAACTATTTATTCCCCTTTCAATGATAATTCAGATTCTCAAATGATCTAATAAACTGTGTGCAATCTGTTGCCAACTATGGCAAGAAATAGCTTGTTAATTTGAATGCAACCAAAACAAACTGGTGATTTTTTTAATTGTCTTGGAGATTCTTTGCTTTTTTGGCTTTTCATTAGCATAGCAGTGTGACGATAAATATTCACACTTACCTGAATCTAAGCATCCAAGATGTTTTGCTTGTCGGGCTGCTGTTTTGTAATGGATATGTGCATAAACCCACGCTAGACAGTTCATCATTTCCTCAGCTGCATCCTCTCCTCTCGCAAGTTTGATCCAAGAAAAGTAAATTCTTCGACCTTTGTTATTTTATGCTAATTGGCATGAGCTGGGGACTCTGATTGAGAACAAGGCCTACAGCAATGATTGGTGCGTCAGCAATGTTTTTGGTCAATAAAAAGAGTCTGGGACATTGGCTGGCAGTGCAGTTGTAATCGTGGTAATGTGCACTGTTATAGAGGTTTGTATTAAGTTACGACTATTTTTGTCTGGAAGCTGGATGCTAGCTTCGAACCTACAAATAGAAGCAAGCAGGGTAATTACCAGTATCTACCGAAACATGGGAGAAATACACTGGTTAACTACAGGCAGCTTACAGTCAGACCACCTGAGCAACACTGAGCCTAATCAGTACTTAGATGGGTGACTGCTTGGAAATACTCAATATTGTACGTTTGGAATGTACAGGTGGTGCAACAGACAATGGTTTTGAATTGGAAATCGAAGAGCTAAGTTTAAGTGAGGTTTGTTATATTCACTTATGCGTAAATATCTTTGGGGAAAAGTATGAATAAAAAAAAATTGTTCGGAGAATAATTGTCCTATATCGTTTGAAAAATAAACAAAGATGGAAATTATTTATGATACGGCCAAATAAACTGAAAATTCTGTCTTGCTAATATGCCATAATTTAGACACTTATGTATCTCATTGTAACAATAATAAAAACCAAAGCTGTTGATATTTCATAATAATAGTTTGACAGTCTGACACACCTTGGTAAAATGAATAGGATTTAGCTTAACACAACAATTTATTTGATAAAGTCACTTTGACAGATGATCTCATAAAATGACATTCAATCTGTTATTAAATGGGGCAAGAAATGGCCTGTTAATTTTATTGCCTCCAAAACTAAACTTCATCTTGGAGGACTTTTTTGTCTTCCATCAAAAAAGCTGATATGAACACAAAAAGAATTAACTCATTGCATCTTCTATTATATGGATTGGAATGAGTACATCAAGCTAATTGCAATGTCATCTGTGAGGAAATTTGGTTCATTGTGTTGTGCTAGATATTTATTTTTAACCTTAAACAGTATTATTCCTTTACAATTCATCTGTTCATTGATTATTGCTGCCACATCTGGTCTGGTGCCTTTGTTATACATTTAGAGATTTTTGACAAATTCCAAACAAGAATCTTAACCTGGCTTCTCAGTTTCAAACACTACCCCACCCACTTTAACATAGATTCCTTGTGCCTATTCTAAAAATATCTTCATGGCAAGTATTCTAATGAACTTTCTTCTTTGTTACCTTAACTTCAAGAAGTGTAGTACTAGATTAGTATTTAGGTGTCATCATTCTTAATTAATAACTTTAACCATAATTTTAATTTAATAGATTCTTTTCTTCCAATTTCCATGTGTAGAATTCTTTCCCAATTTTTTGCTTTCCCGTCAACAGCAATCTACAAAACTTCACTGTCAATTATCATCTTCTATCTCCTTGAAACGTGTTCTTTTATTGTTCTTTCTCCTTGCATCTTAGTGGTTTTATCACCTTGGTTGGAGTGAAATGATTGCAAAAGAAAAAAAATATTCTTATTCTTTAATTCAATAACTGGATTTTCAGTAAGAAAACAATTCTCTTTTGAGGATCTCAAAAATTTCCAAAAACTCTTCAAACTTCCAATGGCAAATTCTTCAATTCTGCATTCAAACAACTGAATATTCCCTTAAAGTTTTTTCTACTTTTTCCCATCAATGACCAGATGAAGACATTTAAATTTTTGGATGTTGTCATGGAAACAAAGAGATTACTACTTTAATGACATTTATTCTTATTAGAAGACAAGTTGACTTGTTTAAAGACAAAATAAAAAATAAAGTTAATTGGAACAGAGAACATTTTTCCATATTAAATGCAGCCTTACAAACAGGTTTTATTTTTGATTTCTGGAATTTTTTCTCTTACTCTTGAAATGAAATGAGAATCAGCCTGAACAAAGTTTCCATATTACCATATTCAATATGCAGATACTATCTATATTCAAATAAGCCAGAAAGTCATTGTTGCAACAACAAAATCACCGAAATGAAAAGCAGTAAATAAATACAGGCTTTTTAAAGATCCTACACCAGTAAATGTTTCCTCATTGGCTGCTTATGAAAAAGAGAAGTGAAAATCTCAAATCAGATTTGACCAACCCTAGTCACCCACAGTTAATTTGTCTTTGCACACGGCCTTTCCTCATCCTCCACAATTCTGTCCACTTGTAATTTGGTTTGTGGCAATCATTAAATGCATCACAGAAAAACCATTGTTCTTGGAGTATGGCAAAACTAAAACTTGATAATTACTAGAATAATCACAGACTTAATAGAGACGTCTGGGATAAAACAAAGTCAAAAGGAAAAATACACACAATATTCTGAGGCTTAAAACTAAAAAATATAAATGATTTCAAAACGATTATTTTTATTTAAGACTTAAATTATGTGGTTGATGTTAGTCCCTGGTGATAATGAGCCAAGTTAAGATTTTGTCTTTAGTCCCTAGTGATAATGAGCAAAGTTAAGATTTTGTCTTTAGTCCCTGGTGATAATGAGCCAAGTTAAGATTTTGTCTTTAGTCCCTGGTGATAATGAGCAAAATTAAGATTTTGTCTTTAGTCCCTGGTGATAATGAGCAAAGTTAAGATTTTGTCTTTAGTCCCTGGTGATAATGAGCAAAATTAAGATTTTGTCTTTAGTTCCTGGTGATAATGAGCAAAATTAAGATTTTGTCTTTAGTCCTTGGTGATAATGAGCAAAATTAAGATTTTGTCTTTCGTCCCTGGTGATAATGAGCAAAATTAAGATTTCGTCTTCTATTTCAAAAGAATGAAATGTTTGTCCAGTATCAAATTTCCAGAACAATTCTTAGCTGCACTGACTTGTGGGAAAAGTCATGTCATTTTTCTATCATGGAAAGAAAGCTTGATTTTTTCATTTTTCTGTCTCATTGGGCATCCATTTCCAAATTAACGTGTAAATTAATTCTTAACAGAAGATAACATTTTCTTAAAAATCAAAATAACACAAAACACGAGGAAATTTTTCGCAATCTTTTAAAAGTCAGAAACATATTATGTCGTTAAAAATGTTGTTTAATAAATACACTTTGATTTTTTTAAGAATTCTATGTACAAGATCAAATATCAAATTCTAAAAAGCAACAAATGTATGCAGTCCAAAAAAATGTTCTTTTTTGAAAGTTACAGAAGTAATGGAGAACCACAATCCCCAAAGGCAAAGTAAGTGCTATTAAACTAAGAGAACTATAATGTAAAGAGTTTTATTCTGCTTTGTATGAAAGAGAAATTCACTGAAAACAATGTTCAGGAATCATTATATGGCTTTTTTCATGGAACATTCATTTTGGTAAGTCTTCAAGAGAAGCACAATCGGCTCATTAGTTGATTTCTCTTTAATCTTGCAAAGTCAAACTTTTTACTTTGAATGACGTTCAGAGAAATGATCTACATGGGAGTAAAGTTTGAATGAAAAGGTCTGAAAAGATTTCAGCCAGGTTGAATAGAATCTTGGAAAAGCTATATATATATATATCGGAGCAATAAATACTGAAGAAAAGAAAAGGAAGAAGAAAGAGGGAAGGAAGATGAAAAAAAAGGAGTGTAAACAATTAAAGAGGAAAGTGAAAAGAAAAAACAGAAAGGATTAAAGAAGAAGAGAAAGAGAAAAAAAGAAAATCAAAAGGCAGAGAAAAAGTCAGTCAGTCAGTTAAATGCCATATGTGAAACATGCTTGGGCGCTAATGTCTCAAAAGAGACATGACTGACTGGGCAGTCATGTCTCTTTTAAGACATGACTGCCCAGTCATTTTGTCTCTCTGGGCAACCAGTCTACCGCTTTCTGCGGTAGACTGGTTGCCAGCCAAGGCTATAAAACCCAATCTGTCCTGTTATTTAACCCATAACTGAAAGGGAGAGATGGATTAATACCTTTCCCAAGGGTATCTGCATGTAAGTGAATGCAATGAATTCAACTGGAATTTGAACTCGGCACCCTGATTTCTTGTTCCAATCTAACATCCACCGCACCACAACGCACATCCGAGAAAGAGAAAAGGCAAAAGAGGAGAAAAGGTGAAAAAAAAGTAAAAGAGAATGGGATACGGAAAGGAAATGAAGAAATGAGAAAAGAGATAGGAAGAGAAAAACAAGCATTGAGAAAGAGAAAGAAGAATAAGATAAAATGAGAAGGAAGCATTGAGAAAGAGAAAAGAAAAAAATGAAGAGGAAAAAACAAAGAAAACAAAAAAGTGAAGAAAAGTAAATTAATTCACTAATTAAGGAGAAAGAAAAGTGAAATTGTATTAATACTTTTTCTTCTTCTGTGTGCTATATCCCTTCAGAAGGCGATCATGGCTTTCCACATCTCCCTATCCCTGGTAGCTCTTAGCAAGCTTTCTCATGTTACCCCAGTCAAACCCCATCTACCTACTCAGGCCCTTCAAATATGTTATCCGCTGTTTTCCTCTGTCTCTCTTTCCCTCTATCTGACCTGTGAGTATCAGATTCTCCAATCCTTCCTTCATCATTATGTGTGCCAGGAACTTCAACTGTCTTTTCCTGATGCTCAGTATTAATTTTCCTTTCATTTCTATCCTTTCCAAAACCTCATCATGCTTGATCCATGATATTAATTACTGAAGCAAAATATATAAAATTAAATAAAAATCAAACACCGTTTTGTATATATATATATATATATATATATATATAGTGAAAACATTATATACTTCCTCTTCTGTTCAATATGTCCCAATAGTGGATACATTGGCAAATCTGGTAATAGCCTTAGATTTTGCTTCAATAATCACAAACTCAATATACGCCAAAATAATCAATATTCCCCAATAGCAGTACATTTCAATCAACCGGGTCACACTTTAGAAAATTGTAAATGTTTACTAATAGACTCCAATTTTAGTTCTGCATACACACGCAGAAAGAAAGAAAAGTACTGGATTTTAAAATTAAATACACACAAACTAGGGTTAAATTGGGACTTAGGTGTTTTGAATCTTTACAAACATTTCAATAGCTAAACATTTTTAGATACATTCAAAAAAAATTTTTTTATCTAAAACAAATTTATAAGTGTTATTAAAGATAGGTTTACGCTTACAAATATTTTTTTTAAAAAAATCTATCGCCTTCAACGTCACTTGATGTAAAAAGAAAAACCCTCTCCACAAACGTGTCATGTGATGTAAACAAATGCGTCATGTGGTGTAAACAGACTCTTCACAGACGCTCTTGTGAGATCTCGCGAAATATGTTTCTAATTCAAATTTTAAAATCATTTGTTTCTGATAAGGACTGAGGGTGGTCTGAAATATAAAATATAATAATAGAAATAAACAAATACTGTCAAAAAACACACTTTTAAACTCAAAACTTTTTAATATTTTTTCCTATATATATTAAGATGTATACCTGGATCATCACAATTTCTTCTATATATGTCCTCTTCCCTACAATCATATGGTTGTTTCAGTGTTTGGATTCAAACAAAAACTTCTTCGGGGGAAATAAAGGTTTGGAATCATTCTCTGCTTATATATATATATGATGTATAGAGCAGTGAATATTTATTATAAATTATGTTTTAGAACATGTACATAATTTCTTCTATATATCTCCTCTTCCCTACAAGAAAACATATATAAGAAAAAATTATGTACATGTTCTAAAACATAATTTATAATAAATATTCACTGCTCTATACATCATATATCGAGCACTGTTTTAAATTAATGTTTTGGACGGAAAAAATTAATATTTTTTCTCTCCTCATTCTATACTCACTTGGATATATATATATATATATATATATATATATATATATATATATATTCTCAGATGGAGTTTAACTGTAGAAGAGACAAAATAAATAAGAGACTAAAGAAAAACTATACTTCACTGATAAACTCTCTCCGAAAATGAAACATGCTAGTTAAGTATAGTTTTTTTGCCTCATCTTTTTTTCTTCATATGCAGGGTGCAATGAATAAATTGTCATCTAAATGACACAAAAATAAAAATAATACCAGCATTTCATTTTAACAAATATATCTACCAAAAATTACACAAAAATATCTTGAAATATTAAAAAGGAAATTTATTCAATAAAATTGCCATTGGTTTCAACTATGATCTCCAGATGACTTTGGAATCTTCTGCATCTCTTGTGTATGGCCTCCTTGTTTATGTTGGTTAATACTGATTTAATCTTTGCCTTCAGTTCATCTTTGGTATTACAAAGTGTTTTGCTAGTCTCTCACTCAACTGTGCCCCCCACACAATAATCAATGGGATTGGAGCCTGGGAAGTTAAGAGGCTATATGTAAGGGGTGATGCGGTTGCAGAAATTGTCTGGTTTCTTCTACTTGTCTGGCATGGTGCAGAATCCTGCTGCAAGACATAAAGTCTTCCAGCAGTCACTCTCTTGACCTCCCCAAGGCACCTGATGTAGGCCTCCATGTCAAGTGTGAGGCCATATGGGAAGATGAATAGAGGCATAACATCACTATCACAAGTGATCACTCCAAACATCTTTGTAATCACTATTGGACTGAATCAAACTCTTTCCAAATCTCTACCCTTTCCTCAGATTGAAGACTCAGAAATGTTTATATTAGAGTTTCCAGTGTGAATGGCAAGCAGTACAGCATGCCATTTTAACAGAGCTCTTTCTTTACAGTATCCAACTGACCATAAGCTGTAAGCTGGGTCATTGACAAAAGCAAAACAACCTGCTTGCATAAAATTAGGAATATAAAACAGCGACAATTTACCCATCGCACATTGAATGTGTGTGTGTGTGTGTGTGTGTGTGTAGATGTGTGTCCTTGTAGGATCTAATCTAAATCTAAATCTAAACTTATTTATAAATGGAACTTTGTGTGTGTGTGTGTGTCCATTACCTATAGACTCCGAAATGGCTGAACCAATTTTCTTGAAAATTTACACAGTTGTACTATAAGTGTTCGTGAGTGTTCTAAGCTAGGTCTTGTGTTGAGGTATCCCCGATAAATATCGAAAATTGAAAAAATCGGGTTATAGAAGGAGTGGTCCAATTTTAATCAAATTTGATACACTCATAGACAAAGACATAAAAAACGATATTCAGAAGTTTCAAGGTTGCAGTTCTTACAATAGTGCAGAAAATCAATAATATATATATATAAAAGGCAAGATGTTTGCATATGTGTCTGTTTTTTTGCCTGTATGTCTGTATTTTTTCAACCCTTTTATTTTAGTTTTGCTTTGGGTTTGGCTCCAAGTAGGTATAATTGTGGTTCTTAGTCTCAGCCATGATACCATTTACTCAGAGGACATATTTAGCCTTCAAAATTCAGTTTACGACAAAAAATTTATTTGATATCGATACCAGGGAATCAAAATTTGACTTACATCTATTCATTTTTCTTTCAGTCTGTGGTTTCACTGTATCTGGAAACAAATATTGCTTTTTAGTCTTTCGTGCCAATGTCCAAAGAGTCTGAACTCCAGGACCATGGATTCATGGATTAGTTTTAAAGCTTTCATTACACCCGAGCAACACCGGGCTAGGCTGCTAGTAATGTATATATATATATATATATATATATATAGAGAGAGAGAGAGAGAGAGAGAGAGAGAGAGAGAGAGCCACATTTGCACACACACACAGTTTGATTCTTTAAGATATAACAACTTAATTTTCAAATAAAGGAAACAGATTTGCCTGAACTCCACTCTCAGAGGTGATGCTAAGCTAGTACCCTGTATTCAATGTCCAAAATATTACCTGATCATTTTCATTTTGGTAGGAAACAAACTTAAAGAATATTCTCAATTGTGTTATCTTTGGAAATTTTTGTTTTTTCTAAGAAAATTCAGCTGTTTGAAATATTATAAATAAACAAAATTCTTGCCGATACAGAATAATAAGCATAATTGTATATGAAATTCATAAGAATAAATGAAAAAAATATTCACAAATGATTTAAGAGAAAAATGAAATAGCAAAAAAAAAGGAGAGATTAATAGCATGTAAAAATGAAAGAAAAACCCGACTGACATCTTAACCTGTAAATAATGTTAAAATTGGAAAATTTTACTTGTTCTTGAAAGAAAAACTAATTTTGTCGAAAGTGAGAAAATAAATCTGAGTAACTATTGCAGTTGTAATAAAACTAATAAAAAGCAATGAAGGTAATTTATGTGATGACAAATGGTGAAAAGTTGCATCAATCTTTGCACTTGAAATTTATTCACAGAAGCCAGAAAAATAAATGGTTTGCACATTTCAGTGGACAAGTTTTAAATACCTGATTGCAGTATTGAGTAAAAGACGAGCAAGAAAACATGTCAAATGATCAAAATCCATCTGGAGTCAATTATAAAGTTAGATGAAAAGACGAGGAGAATAAACGGGACAATATTAACACAAAGGAATGCCAAGGTCAGTGGAATATGAAAGGAATAGTTATCTTGCCCAGATTGATTAGATCACTGGGGACAATCCAGCAATGTCTTCTAGAAAAAGGATGGCAAATTGGAAGAAAGATTGACACACTGGGTTCCATTATACAACCAAACACCACAATAAAAAAGTGTTGTAAAAATTATGTTGATCCAGCAATAAAAAAGCATCTCAACAACAAAAAAAGATTTCCTTTGAGAAATGTGAACTGAAATGTACATCTCAGTAGTAAAACAGTGGACAGCAAACATAAGGTTTGAAATTGAATTTAACTGTCACTTCCATAGAGATCTATACTACAGGCCTCCTCATGTTGCAACAAAGGGGGTAGAACAGGAGGCCTATTTAAAAAGCAATCAATTTTAGTTTATGGTACTTCACTACTGTTTTCTTCTTCTAAATGCCTTGTCCATTCAGGACATAGGCTTTCCATGTCTCCCTATCCCTGGTCGCTCTCAACACACTTTTCCCTGTTACACTGCGCAACCCTTGCTCTACCATCCACCCACACAGGCAAGTCAAATACGTTACACACTGCTTTCCCCTGCCTTTTTTCCCCTCTACCTGGCCTGTTAGTATCAGGTTCTCTAAGCCCTCCTTCCTCATTGCATGTCCCAGAAACTTCAGTTGTTTCTTCCTGATGCTCACTATTAATTTCCTTTTTGTTTCCATCCTTTCCAAAAGCTCGTAACTGCTCATATGCTCAGTCCATGATATCCAAAGTATCCTTCAGCCTGCTTAAAGACCTTGAAAGAAATTTTTTGCTCTTATACTCAAAATAATTTTAGCTTATTTAATTGAAGTAATGTGCATCGTGGTGCAGTGGATATCGGCTCGGAATGAGAAATTGGGAAGCCGAGTTCGAATTCCAGTTGTATTCCTTGCATTCACTTACATGCAAATACCCTTGGAAAAAGTATTAATCCGTCTCTTCCCTCCAGTTATGAGTTAAATAACAGGACAGATTGGGTTCTGTAGCTTTGGTCGGCAACCAGTCTACCGCAGAAAGCAATGGCAACCTACTGCGGGATAATCTTCTGCCCAGTCAATCATGTCTCTTTTGAGACATGATCGCCCAAGCGTGTATCACATATGGCACTTAACTGACTGAATTGAGGTAAGTATAAGAGACCTACAGGTTTGAAATCTGCCAAAACACACATTTTCTCTATTAAAACTCTCAAATTTAAAAACCAGAAGAGGTAAATTTACATTATTTAAAAAAAGAAGAAAATGTTTACTGAACCATGCATATACACTAAATATAACCTTTAAAATAATAATTTTGGATTATCAATAAAAAATTAATTCCTTGTAGATGAAGAGTACTCAATATTAAGAAAATACCGGACAGCAAAATGTATTGAGGTGTGAACTGACAGTCACCATTTTATGTTGATTCATACTGTATATACCTAGCTAACTATATGTACGTATGTATGTGTGCATGGCTCAGGATGAGAAATTGGAGAGCTGAGTTTGAATTTCAGTTGAATTTGTTGCATTCATTTATGCACAAATGTCCTTGGGAAAGGTTGTAATTCATCACTTCTCCCTCCAGCTATGGGTAAAATAGCAGGACAGATTGGGTTCTATATATAAATAAATAAATAAATATATATATATATATTTTTACATAGATAGATAGATAGATAGATATTGATGTGAGACATAGCAAGGCATAGCCACTATTTTCTCTTTCTCAATTTAACTTCTGAAAAAAAATAGAATTGTGAAACTGGTAAACTTACTGTAAAGAAATATCCTTAAAGAATTCAAATTGTATTTTCAACTTCATTATTTTATATTTCTACCCATGTGAGATGCATATAAAAATGTACTTTCTTACACACACACACACACACACACATATATATATATTTGCATTAATAACAAGTTAATAACTAATGTGGGAAAGAAATAATTTCTTCAAAGCCATTGATTTCAGTTAATGCCATAAAGTCTTTCTCTCTCACTTTCTCTATACATATACACACACATATATTTATATATTTTTTCAAAACATATATTGATAAATATAACAGACAATGAATGTCTAACATGTTTAATTATGAGCCATTCTAAACATCATATTTTGACTTTAATTTCAGGTGAAAATAAAGACAAAAACTGTCTAACAATTGGATATGTTTTTATTATGCTGGTTCTAAGCTTTCAGCTCACATGAGTCATCTTCTGAAAGGTTACAGGGACATTAACACAACGACATCCACCATCAAAGATGATATTACATATTTACAAACTGTGTCTGCTATTTGGTGACTGTTATTGTTGCATAGCAATGTTTTATGTGAATAATATCTCTTTTGGTAATTACTCATGCAATAACCTTTTCGGGTTACAATAGATTCTGTAATACCAATCAACAAAGTTTAAAAAGAAAGGAACGTCTTTGTCATGACCCACAGACTTCACTCACTAAAAACCATTTTAACCAATGATCTGAAAAAGCAGTTGTATAAATCTGACAGTTTAAATATTTCTGAACAAGTATGGCAGAATGGATGACATCCATTAGAAAGTCTCAATTTGAACAGGTTATTTAAGAACATGATTAAAGTTTTAAGTTTAATATTTGGGTTTTTGCAGCAATTTGCATTGTTGAGTGAAAGTACCTTCTGCTCAGTATATTCTATGTTCAAGTTCTTATCCCCTAAATTTGTTAAAACTGATTCATACATTGAAGTATTTGAAATGCTTAATATTAATTTCACATTCTGAATTCTTATGATGGATTCAAGGTCAGTGCTATGACTGCCTTCATTCAATTTCCAAATTCTGCTTTCGAAATGTTTATCTTAATTCCTATTTCTTGGAAAACTTGATGCAGGACGTTGATTTTCTGCTCAAGGTCATTCTTAACCGATTCATGTCAACAGCATTGATACCATTAATACAATATGAACTTTCGGTTCATATAAGCATTCAGTTGCAAATAAGAATTTCTGAACTTTACCTACAAAAAGTTACACGTGAAAATAATCAACATCGTTACCAAGAATCCTTATTAGAAGAAATTTGAAATGATCATTACCATTATAATAATCATCATCAGCAATAATAAAAGTCAAAAATGATGATCATCATTATATCATCAGTGACTTCATTGCCATAATGAGCTGTTCCACTCTAGAAAGAGGATTGCTTTATAATTATTTTGCCACATAACAAAAAGAAAAAAGAATCATTGAATGCAGCAAAGATTTCAACAAATCAGTGATTGGTTCAATGGCCAAAAAGCCTTGGAGGTTTGCAAGCAATAGTCAAGCCTTATGATGACATTTTCTAAACAAGAGAGAGGAAAAAGACAAAATGGAAAAGAGTAAAACAAGCAAGGGAATATGAGAGAGAGAGAGAGAGAGAGAGAGAGATAAATGAGAAGAAGAGAAAGAATGAGAAAAATGAGATAGAGAAAGAAATTTAAAAAAGTAAATGGAAGAGAAAAATATGAAGTGAGAGCAAAGAAGCGAGGGAATGTGAAAAGGAGAAAGGGAAAGAAAGAGATATCGTGAATGAAAAATGTGAACAAGAGAATGGTGGCAAAAGAAAAGTGAAGGAGTAAAAGAACGATAGAGAGAGGAAGAGAATGTGAAGGTGAGATGCATAGAGAGACAGACATGTGAAGGAAAAAAGTAGAGAGAGAAAGAATATGAATACAAAAAGAATATAAAATTGAAAAAGAAAGAAAATTCATGATAATGATAATTTAGATGAACTCGGCAGCATTTCTATAATGGTGATGAAAGCCAGAAAGAATAAAAAGGAAGGACAAGAAATAAGAAGAAAAATAGAAATGAGAAAAAAAAAGAAATGAAGAAAGCAACTGCTGCAAAATTGACCTTGTTCTCTGGAATTTTGAGTTCAGTCCCAAGGTAAGCTTGAAAGATATACAATAAAAACTAGAGTAGAAAAAATTCCTCAAAAATTATGCAAGGTATGAGAATAATGTAATCCGGATGGAATTAAGAATGGCCAGGATGGGATTGAAATAAGAAAAATGAAGAAAATAGTTATAAAGAACCGTTCAAATGGTAAGTGAACAGATTGTGTTGAAAGACTAAATAAAACGGTGTCGACAGAGAGGAGGGGATTGCAAAGAAAGAAAAAAATCAATGATTAATAAAAACGTGGAAATGGAATTTTAGGAGTAAAAGAAAAAACAATAAAAATGTAAAAAAGAAAATAATAAAACTGAAAAGAGTGCAAATGAGACTTAAACAATGTGAGATAAAAAGACAATTGGGAAGGTCGAAAGAAAGAACCATATTTGATGAAGATTGAAGTGTGTGAAAAGATGGAAGGGCAGAGAGTGAATAAGAAGAAAAAGGGATACAAAGAATGAAAATGAACTAAAAAAAATGGGAAAGAGATTGCAGCAACAGGAATGAAACCAAACAACGAAAAAAAAAAAAAGGAAGAGGCACAAACAAAATGATTTTTTATTAAAAGAATTAAAAAGAAACTGTGTCTTCGTAATTTGCTCGAGCAGGACACTCGAACAAAATAAGAAAAGATGTTCCAGAAAAAAAACAGAAGGCTTTCCAATAGTCGTTAATCTTGTCTATTATATTCATGTCAGCATCATCTTCCTTGTCCAGTTTAATGGTGTCGCATCAAATAGCTTTATGAGGAACAGTAGGAGAATGAAGGATCCGTGTCTGAACGAAAAACATTATTCCAAAGTTGATCTGAGTTTATACCAAGCAATGTGTACTCATGAAGAAAGATGTACTTGCATAGACAGTTTTTTCATCCAAATGCAATAAAATCCCTCTCTGCAGACTTACATCTGCGACTGAATAGCACACCGAATCTCCATAAGAGATTAGAAAAGAAATATTTCTTTTTCTCCGAGAATGCAATATCTGCTTGGCACTAACACTTAAAGATGCCTGCAGACAGGAATGCATCACTGCTTTTATTAGACACTAACAAAATTGGGTTCTAGAAAAGAAAAAAATAATGGAACTCAGAATTACTTCAAGAGGATCAAGAAATTGTGAAAAAATACAGTGTAATTCTTCAATATTGTTCTGAGACAGCATTCCCCAGAATGCAATTATTACACTGTGACTGGTGTCAAAGGTTGACTGGTGATCTAATTTATATTTCTAAAGAAAGAAAAATATTTTCCATGTTAAAATGATACAATAACATGAATTTTCTGGTTTGTGTCACTTATAGAGTATAATGTGGGTGTGGAAATTGTAAGCATGCGTGAGATTAGTTATTAAACAAGGTCTTAGGTCTGTTTAACTTAAGTGTTGTTTTCATTTGATAAAGGAATTGTCTGTTGTAATGAGTGACACATTAAATCTTTACAGGTCAGTTTTGATTTGATCAGAGATATAACCCCACTCTCAGATGGAGGTGACAATGACAGCTGTGATAATCAGGTCAAATGAAAGTGAGATTCCAGAAAATGGAAAAGGTTCTACTGAAATCAGATATGAGCAATGCAAGGACACAATTTTGATTGCCTCACCAGCAAGAGAAGGGCTGAGATAGATCTTCTTGCTGTCACCTTCGGAATTTATAATACAGGGTCATTATTTTTATTGAACCACTAATCATATTGGGTTCTTTGGAGCTTTTGTTCCTCCTCTTCCAGGCATTTGACACAAGACCATTGGTCAAGCATTATTATTATTGGCTAGCCAGAGCAGTGCACGTGGGGCTTTGCACCCCCCCCCCCGAAAAATATTATTGCCAAAAGAGCAGAATTAAGATAGAACTGGTGTTGCCACTAATAGACCAACATTCTCCTTGATGGAAGGTCATGGTGCCCCAGTCAGCTAAAAACCTGTCATCTGTGGATTTTTTTTCTTTTCCTCATTCAGCTGCCTTCATTTAAATAGTTGAGTGACTCTGGGCTGCTATGTTATAGCTCCAAATGCCAGTTAATCCATTCCTCCCAGCTTAAGAATTCCTTGTACGACGAAACTTCTTTAAATCCCTTTTGTTTATGGATTCATGATCTTAATCACAATATGATGAATAAAAGTTATTTTCACACTTGTTAATGAATGTTGTTTAAATTAATGAAATTTCAAGCATAACCAGGGGGAGGGAGAGAGAGGAGTCACACTTGTTTTTTTTGACAGTTCTTCACTGATATCCCTGTAGATACTGAAACACAATGTTGGGAACACAGGATTGGTACAGAGTGGGATCATCAGACACGGACACAGACCAAAGTAAGAATGCCTTTCAAACAAGTGTGCAGCAACAAGACCATATAATCATAGTGAAAAAAATATCATTTCAATACTTTTTGTCTATTGAACATTATAATATGCTCATAAATGTTATATATATATATTGTAATTTTGTTATGACAATGGTTTATAAAAGTATAACAGCACTTTACAAAAATTTTTTCAGAACAGAACTGTTCCTCTTCAGGTGATATGTTAGAATAAATGGTGAAAACGATTTATTTTTGAAATTTAAAATGAATCATGATTATTTAGAAAATTAGTGAGTAGTGGTTGAAGAAAATGCATTTAGATGTGTCAAAAAAGTCAATCAGCATTTAGAATTATGTAACCATGGAGATTTAAACATTTGGGTTATGAAAGGGGGCAGAATGGCTTAAATTTAGACATGTCACTTTTTAATTTTATCTAGGTAACATACATAGTGAGACATTAGATTTTTTAAATGGGTAGACAATCATTTTTATCAGGAGGTTGGATTTTAGGTTTTGTTTTCATTATTGAACAATAGATTTTATTTAACAACTATCTACTAGTAAAGGGGATAAAAAGTTTAAGTCAGAATTAGGATTAAATAATTGTAGTATTCTTAGTTATATCGTATTTAGGACAACAATTTAGTATTGTGTGGGTTATTTATTTTATTAAAATAATATTCATTTTTTTTATTTATGTTAGACAATAAGTTATAAATGAAACATTGTAACTAATTAAATGTTAAAGAAAATTATTTTGTCTGAGTAAGGTATCTAGTGGGACCACATAATACCTAAATAGGTAAAAATATTTTAACAGCAAGTTGGATTTTTTTAAAATTACTTCATGAGTCAGTCAGTTAAGTGCCATACGTGATACATCCTTTGAGTGATCATGTTTCTTTCGAGACACGACTGACTGGGCAGAAGATTATCCTGCAGTATGTTGCCATTGCTTTCTGTGATAGACTGGTTGTCAGCCAAGGCTATAGAACCCAATCTGTCCTGTTATTTAACCCATAACTGGAAGAAATAGACAGATTAATACCTTTCCCAAGGGTATTTGTGCGTAACTGAATGCAAGGAATTCAACTGGAATTCGAACTCGGCTCCCCGATTTGTTGTTCTGAGTCAATATCCACTGCACCACAAAAAGTACAAGTGCTAAAATGTTTATGTTATAAATATGATTAAATAATTATGGTATATTAAAGTATATTATAGTTAAGCAAACTAATTTAGTATTGTGTGGGTCTTTTATTTAGTAAAATAATTATTAAATTTTAAGTTATAATAGTGCATAAGTTAAAAATGAAGCATTGTAGGTTTTTTTTAAAATTAAAATAGAATTATTTTGTCTGTATAAAATACATTGTGGGAACATAGATTATTTAAATGGGTAGACAGCAATATTAAATTATACTCTGTATTAAGCACTTTTTATAAAATAAATGCTTGAACAGTGGGTTTTTAATCTACATGTTCTTTCACTTATAATGCATTGTTCATTCAGTAATGAATTAGAACATTCTAACTACTGGCACATGTATACATGGTATATCACATGCTAAAAGTCTGCCTCCTTCTACTGAGCACCCATAGCTCAGAGGTAGAATTGCCGACTGACGCTAATTCAGTCAGGTTTCAATCCTGGTTAAAAGCAAGCGGGTGTCTAACCATACTGATGAGCTGTGAAACAGGTCTGCAGATGACCATATATATATATATATAATTCAGGATATACTGAAAGATTCATTTGCAATAAATAATAACAAGAGACAGAAAAGAAGCCCAAGGCAAAAAAAATACAAAGCAAACAATATATATATATATATATATATATATATAGTCATCTGCAGACAGATCTGTTTCGCTGTATCATAGCTCATCAGCACGGTTAGACATCCAATTACCTTTAACCCATAATTGAAACCCGATCAAACTGGCGTCAGTCGGCGATTCCACCTCTGAGACACGGGTGCTCGATAGAAGGAGGCAGACTTTTGCATATGATGTATCATACACCAGTAGCCAGAGTGCTCGAATTCATTACTGAATGAGTGATGCGTAGATGCTAGAGTAGCTACTGTTTTTTCAAAGTCTACCATTCTTCTAGAGTGCTCAATCATGGTGTGAGAGCATGCATATATATATATATATATATATATATATATATATGTATGAGACAAAAGCAGGCAAAGCAACAATAATAAGGAAAAGCTCATGAAGTTAAAATGATTTTAAAATTCAAAAGGGATACAGTCAAATGATTATAGTGTTCTGACTTCAATACAAGATTTTGTCATGGGTCCTTACCTGTAACTCCAGAATGAACTCTTCCTAACACTATATATACTACGCCTCTATCCTTACCTGTAACTCCAGAATGAACTCTTCCTAACACTATATATACTACGCCTCTATCCTTACCTGTAACTCCAGAATGAACTCTTCCTAACACTATATATACTACGCCTCTATCCTTACCTGTAACTCCAGAATGAACTCTTCCTAACACTATATATACTAAGCCTCTATCCTTACCTGTAACTCCAGAATGAACTCTTCCTAACACTATATATACTACGCCTCTATCCTTACCTGTAACTCCAGAATGAACTCTTCCTAACACTATATATACTACGCCTCTATCCTTACCTGTAACTCCAGAATGAACTCTTCCTAACACTATATATACTACGCCTCTATCCTTACCTGTAACTCCAGAATGAACTCTTCCTAACACTATATATACTACGCCTCTATCCTTACCTGTAACTCCAGAATGAACTCTTCCTAACACTATATATACTATGCCTCTATCCTTACCTGTAACTCCAGAATGAACTCTTCCTAACACTATATATATTACGTCTCTCAAAAGAGAGGGAGTTGAGTTGGTAGTAATTCACTCCAAACCTGACTGACAGTCATACTAACACCTTCCACATTTTATATTGTTTTTTTCTTGTTAATATATATTTGTTATTTCTACCCTTGTGGCCGTGTTGTTCACTTCAGACCTTAATCTGGTCCATAACAGATTTCTAAGATGCACATCATGGTGAAGTGGATATCAGCTCAGAATGAGAAATTGGAGAGCTGAGTTCAAATTCCACATATGGCACTTAACTGACTTATTTTAATTAGTAGGTTTTATTTTTAAAGTAACCTCAGAATTTGGAAATCATGAAATTAAAAGCTTATTAGTACCAAGCTTTCAAATTCCAGTCACTCTGAAAACCCTGCTCCAAGGCAAGCAAGATTAGATTTATTAATACTTGATTTTGTTGGCCATTTTTGTTTAGTGGCATATCAACACCTATGCAGGTTATTTAATGCCAAAATTTAACTATTTTGTACACAATTTTTTATGAAACAATGATGGTTTTAGTGATACAAGTCTTACTAATTAACCCATAGATGGGAGAGACAAGGTGGTTTCATACCTTTTCCAAGAGTATTTGCACATAAGTGAATATAAGTGAATATAACGAACCAAACTGGAATTGGAGCTCAGCTCTCTGAACAATTCTGAGTCATTATCCTTTATATAACTCTCACATCCGTGCTTGCAGTACTTGGTATTCCCAAGTGGTCACCCATCTAAATACTGATCAGGCTATATGTTGCTTAACTTTGGTTATCATACAGAAACTGGTGTTTTAATGTGAAGTGGTTGTAAGCCATTTATACTTGAAGCAGGGAGAAAATCCTGATCTTTTTCATGTTATACATTGTGACATACTAGTAATAAGATCTTTGTCGAAATATCTGATCATGAGACAAACTTTAGTGTATGATTCCTGTTTTTTAATTAATTTGAAGTGGATAAACAGAGGCTCAGCTGTAAGTGGTTTGTCAATTTATTACAGATGACACTCCAGCAGTATCTGGCATCTCCAATACACTGTCTACTGACAATCAAATTGGAAGATGACTTGATAAGGAAAAGTTTAAAATGAGAGAAGATAAATGACAATAATACTTTGCTTATTTCTGTGTATGACAATCATACTTTTTCTACTATGGAACAGAATGTAATATCCATGTATTTCTTTGTTTTCAAAACTGGATACAATTTAATTGAGAAAGTTACACAATAATATAAGGAAATAGAAATTTGGAGAAATGAAGTTCAAGAAAGACGGGAAAATGATTGAAAGATGTAAAGGAAATTGGTGGAAAGGAAAAAATTATATATATATATATATATATAGTACTGTGCAAAAGTATTAGGACAAGAACTATTTTATCTTTCATGAGGCATATTGACAGAAAATAAACAATTCAATTAAAGTAATTTTATTTGATTTACTCAACAAATGCTTTAACAAGAAAAAAATACTTTTTACAAAATAAATTTAATATTTAGTATAATAGCCTTTTGCTTTCATTCTGTCAGGTAATGACATCACAAGCTTCTTCAATGTATCTAATGGTATCTCCTGCCAAGCAGCTTGTATTTGTTCCCAAATTGTGTCTTACGAAGTATCTATTAGACTTGTCAATTTTTTTATCCAAAATATCCCATAGACGTTCAATAAAATTGAGATCAGGTCTTTGTGGGGGCTAGTTCTAATTTTGAAGCCTTCCTTCCTCTTCCTTTCTAGTTAATTCTTACAAAAGTTTGTCATTTCACCCTGTATTTAAATTTCAGTGCGGTTTTTAGAAAAATCACCCCTGTCCTAATACTTTTGCACACTACCGGTAGCATGCAAAAAGTGTTGGGACAGGGGTGATTTTAAACTTTATTTTGATGCTTCACAAAAAATAAAATAGTTCTTGTCCTAATACTTTTGCACAATACTATATATATATATATATTTGGGCAGCAACTTTTCTTTCAAGCATCTTTTATTAAATAAAGCAGACAAAGTTGATTAAATTAATTTCTTTTTAAGTTTTTCCAGCATTCTAACATTTTTTTTGTTTTGTAGGAGTAAAGGAATAAAAAAAATTATCTACAATTTTTATTACTCCAAGCGCTTTTGGTCACTTCTTTAGGTTGCTTTTGTCTCTAGTATTGTTATTTTTTCTCATTTTTGACTGTTATGTAGTAATTTATTTTTGTGCTATTTTTGAAAACGAAACATTCATTCCAAGATCTCAAATGCCACCCACAAATGAAATTCATGTTAGCATCATTCTATTTTTAAAAAACTTCCAATACTCCATTTCCATTATTAAACAATGTAAGGTTGATGGAAGAAGAGAAATGTTAATTTAATGTATTTGAGCAGCAATCTCTCTTTTATGCAGGTTTCATTGAAAATAACAAACAAGTTATTATCAATAATTTTTTATATAACTTTTCATGTGCTCTTATAAATTTTTTCAGAACTCAAATTATATAAGGGTTGTCTAAATATTTTGTTTTTCTCAGTGCTTTTGGCTGTACGTTTAGCCATTATCAAGAGTGAATTTTAAAGTACATGTAACTGAATATAGATAGAGTTTATGTATGGAGAGTGTGTTATATTCTGAACGCGGTAAGCATATTGTTACGTGTTCATAATTGATATTATTAAGTATACAATTTTACTCTTTTATAAATAAAAAATTTTATTTCATTATTTTAAATCTTTTTTTGCATATGGAGGATGCTATTATGTGTGTATCGTCAACAAATATGTCACAAATAAGGCATGTTTGATCTCAGTGTGCGTTTAAATGAGATTAGATTGAATTGTGGTCTGAAAAGTGCAATGTCAATCTTCTTGTCAAACATGGAGTAGTGTGCATAATATAATTGTTTACAAATTTGGATTGTTCAATTAGATTTTCAAAGGACACATAAATTCATAAACAATAGTGGTTCTTTGCAGTTTAGATTTTGCAGCAGAACTGTTATTATTGACAATGAGGTTAAATTTTGTGTAATAGAGAATGAATTGAATTTTCTTGTTTAAATCAATCGAATTTTAAATTGTGTATTTTTAAATGATATTTCAAAATGAAGATTCATCCTGTTTATAATTGCTATGCATTTAGATTTTGTAGAAAACAATTAATGTTATTGTTTTAGTTCAAATTTTTTGTTTGCTTTGAATAATGGCAAAAAGTGCCATTCTTATATAATTTGAGTTCTGAAAAGAAAAAATCACAAGAATGCATGAAAGATTATATAAAAAGCTTAACGATAATGCTTTGTCTGTCATTTTCAATGAAACCTGCATATATATATATATATATATATATATATATATATACGTACAAACAAAATGGATAATGTAATAGAAGCAAAATTAATGCCCAAACTTGCTGTCTGCATATTAACAGTCAATAAATGAAAGATTGAAATGCAGAGTGAAATTAAAAGTGGGAAAATTGTTGATGGAAAGCCAGAGTAAAAGAAAGATGAAAGAGAGGATGCAGTAGAAGCATTTGTCATCTGCTTTATTCTTTTTTCATGAAACCATGTAAACGATGATTTCATAACATTTTGTTAAAAGAATAACACTGACAATGGATGAGAGAAGTGAAAAAGGGATAATGATAATGGATTGTTTTAGTTTATCAAGAGGTTGATTAATTATAACTATTTTTCATAATTTCCTTGACTTTTGTGATTTATTTTATGTAAAGATTTGAAAAAAATAATTCAAGTGAAAAATATAAAAAATGGTTTCTTCCTTGAAAGAAAAAGTTGAAATATATTTCTCGACTCTTTGCATCTATTTTTTTTTCAATTTTCTTCATTTGTCTTCTTTTTTCTTCTGTTGTAACTTATGGCAATCATTGCAGCATTCAGTTAATGCCACTCTTCCAAAATACATTTATATTGTCTAAAATTCAAATAATAACATCAAACTCTACAAGTGACAAATAATAATCTGAGTCGATATCCAATGCTCCACAACGAGATAAAATTACATACGAAAAATGTTGGGATAAATATAAGCAGAACAAGAAAGAAAAAATGTGTAAAATAAACTTTTTTTAATTATTCAGAATAAATTGAACACATATTTTGTATAATGCTTCTGATGGTCATGTACTGAATTTAAGCCAAGTTTTGGAGAAAATGGACAGTAATTTTTTGTTATGCTGGAGGCTATGAATGTATTTTGTGGCTGGCTAGCATTTAGTTTTATTTTTTGTAATGATACAATTAGTAAAGACAAGAGATAATTAATAAACCAAAACAAAATCAGAGTAAGAAATGGAAAAAGTTTCAATCCTCCACTGAAGAGGATTGAAACTGAAGCTTATTTTATTTTACATCAAAACAAAATAATGTCATTTCATTTGCATAAAACAAGCACTGTATATCTTTACTCACATTGTCTTGAAATATCTAATCATTTTATATTAACTAGCAGAAACCTACCATGTTCAATGATTCATTAGTTCCTTTCAAAGTATTGTGCTTGGAAGCTAATATACTTAACCAAGCCTCATTTCAACCTTTTAAAATGATCTGTAATGCCAACTTTCAGGATTGTCTTGTAATTTAGGGCATAGCATACTTTCATGATATTTAAAATCAAAAGAGCCTTTTGTTAAAATGCCATATTTCAGGATGAATGAAAATATACCTTTTAATAAAAACACAATCTAAGAGAACTGACTAATTTCTTATAAAAGTGGTTAATTCTATTTGTTGGTGAAATATACTTGCCAAAATCATACACCGTGATGGACAATTTCAAGTTTTTCTGTAAAATGCATAAAAGTTGAAACTTTTCCCACTTTAAATTCTAGACAGTTTATAGTCAGTTGTTGCCTTTCATACCAGAGATTTGCAGGTGTAACTTTTATCCAATGCAAAAACATTTACCAGAGTTGAAAACAAATGACATCAGCAAGGTTATTGATGAAAATTAGAAACAATGTAGGTTTCAGGATAGAGCCCTGGGGGCCACCTACATGAATTCAAAATGATCCAGAAGAGTTGTCATTCAAGAAAACATTAATTTTGTGATTTGATAAGATGAATCATTTCAAAAATTCATCCCGAGATACCATAAAGTTTCAACTTGTGAAGAAGACCAACATGCCAAAACTTGCCAAATATGTTTGAGGTATCCAAAGCAACAGCCCAAGCTTTACCATTCTTATCTAATACTTGATATAGTCTCTCATCAACAACCTCTAATACATCAGCAGGTGACCTAGAGAAGCAAAAGCCATATTGCGTATTTGAAAGAAAACTGTAAGATGAGATGCTTAACTAATCTAGAGCTGATAAGAGCCTCTAGTACTTTACCAAAAAGATAGATGTAGAAGGCTTAAAGGCTGATAGTTAAATAGGATCACGTGTTTTGCTTGAGATCTTAAAGACTGGAAATACAGAGGAAGATTTTCAACAAGCAAGAAAGCAAGCAGCAGCAAAGCATTAATTGTAGAGTTTAAAGAGAACAGGTAAACATCAAGTTCATATGCTTTGTGAGAATCAAGTTTAGAGATGATAGCAGAAACCATAGAAGTAGTTACGGATACATCCCTCAATAAAGACTCATTTCTCAATGAAAATCTTGATAAGACAATAGTAGAGTTTGAAGAGAATTTACAAGCAAAACATTCTGCTTTGTTAGCAGATGTTTACACCTCAAATTGACTGAAGAGACGAAGAATAGAAAATATACATTTATTAAACACACTATGACTGAGCTGCTAGTAGTTACAAGAATTGAACTTGTTAGAGGCCATACGGTGCCTCATTTTATCAGCAAATAAAGACTTAGCCTCTTTCAGGATATTTACAATTACTACAGGCAGACACAAACAGGCATCTGTTCTGACTGAAAGTATAACACTGGCAGAGTTTGAAAAAATGATTCCTGTGTGTTATGAACAGTTTGGCATGAACCAAGGAGAAGATTCTGCGGTCATCTGATATTTACACAACGGTACAAAAATATAAATGTCGGCTTTAACCCAAGAAGAAACCTCTGTGGTACAATTTTCAACAGGAATGTTAAAAATATCCATTCTTGGGATGAATCTGATGAAGTCAGAAAATGAATCTGAATCAGTATGCTAATAACAAAAAGAAGTCTTGTAAATGGGACATTCGTTCCATTCCCAGTCTTTCAATAGAAAAATGATGAAAATCATATTGACAGTCAGAAGTTTTTTTTTCTAAATTAATTCTTAATATTACATGACTTTTCTAGAAACTGTTACAGTGAAACACACCTATTACTCAGATAATAGACTCTCCCTCTTATATTAATAAGAGTTAACAGGAAGTTAATTGGAAGAAGTACTTGGGAAGTTCATGGGAGTTCTTTAGACTTCAATTGGAGTTCAGTAGAATTACTAGGCAGTTGATATTAGTTGGCAGTTAATAAATACTAAGGAGTCAGCTTTCAGTGGAAGATTACCAAGTTCCTAACATTTTAGGTACATTAAGTTGATTAGCAACCGACATAGCACAATTATAACCTTCAGTGCGAAAACTACTCCACAACAGAAGGCACAACATGTTTTTTTTTATATTAAATCAGCTGTATCATTTATATTGATCATTCTTTCACAATATTGTTTTTTGAGTAGTAGGACGGTTGACTTCTTCTAAATATCTGAATATTATTCATACTTTTATGTAGTAAAATCCTTCACTCACTGTAATAATATTAAGTTTGTTTTACTATTGATATAGAGAAATCAATTTGTACTAAGTGTGTTTTGAAGAATGTAAGTGCTCTTATTGCTATTTAACGGGACTGATATCACAAATATTACACAACTTAATATTTTAATTTTAGAGTATATGCCAATAATAGCACAATCAAAAGTTAAAGCTAAAATAAATGTAAAAACTAACTTTAGTCATTTGGTAGTCACTGGACAAAAACTTGTTGTCTCAGAGCGACCAACTATTTTACATACACAAAGTTGTGGCCATATAAAAAATATACAAATAAGATGATTTTACAAGACATCTACATTGTTCTTACTGACTGGTGGACCAAAGCAAACACATTGTGTATACCTTTGATGATAAATGAAAAGTGTAGAATTACAGCACAGCCAGTGCCGTGATTAGGGCCCCCACAGACCTGAAATTGTGTGGGGGCTGCAAGTTCCCTAGGGGCCTTTGCAAGGCTCATTGGCTCCGTAGATCTATAGTAATGAAAAAAAAAACTAACAAAATGATTATTAGGATTAACTGGAAAATTATTATCATACTTGTATGTTGAAATAGACATCTATCAACCCATCTCACTCTCTCTCTTCTTATATATATATATATATATATATATATATATATATAATTCCAAGTGAAGAGGACTCAAGGTTGTTTTATTTTGAGTACTCTGGCATTTATTTTATTATAAACAGTGCTCAATATAATGAGTATTATAGAGCTTAATATAATGATACATTTATGTATCAATTTTACATTGCGGCATGGAAATTTCTGTTTCGAGATAGGTTCTCATCATCAGGCAATGTTGATGTGGTTGTGCAGATGATTTACATTTAAAATCCATTGTGCAGATGATTTACATTTAAAATGTAAATCATCTGCACAACCGCATCAATATTGCCTGATGATGAGAACCTATCTCGAAACATAGAAATTTCCATGTCACAATGTAAAATTGATACATAACTGTATAATTACATTGTATATATCTATCTATATATATAGATATATAATTTTTGATAGAATCCTCCCAGGGTGGGGGAGTGAGGAGGCCTCAAATCATTTGTAATTTTAAAAAAAAATGAACTTGAGAGAGAAATAGATATCTGTTTCAACATACATACAAGAACATAACATTTATGGTCTCAGTATGTTGGGGGAAAATTGCCTTCTCGGGGTAGAAAGGCAAAACACATTTGTGGGTGGAGGGCAATGTTGCTAAGCATGACACTGGGCACAGCTCAAATAAATATGGAATGAAGCCATAATTTATTCCGAAATCAAAGGAAAATTAAATATGAACAAAATATTTATGGACAAATTGTTTGATATATTGAATTGAAAATGCTCTATATTAACTTGTGTATCTATGTCAAGGTTGTGAAATTGGTGCTCCTATAACATGCTCTTATTGTAGAAATAAAAAAAAATTCCAATGAAGGAATTGGCATTCATTAAAGTATAGAGGAAAGGACCCTATCAAATGGGTTCCTGTGATATTCCATGTCACAAGAGACAGGAAAAAAGATTTAAAAGCCTTGAGTGAAAAGGAAAGGAAATGCAGAGAAGGTGGGAATAATAAAAAAAATGACATAGTAGCTGAGAAAAAATCTAAAAAGATGTTGAAGTTTTTTTCTCAGCAGACAAAATGGGAAATAAACTAGATGAAGATTATTGCCATAAGTTGTCCTAACAGATGAAGACTCCTGATTCTGTCACAAGAAATGACAAACCTTGGTTCTTTGTCTTATTCAACTAGACCCAAAAATTATAACACTATTAAAAATGTTGTCAAGGTCAGTATAAGATATGGAGTTGGGCTTAGACCCACAGCAGTCATAGCCAATGAAGCCCATATAAATGCAGGGTTTATTAACCCCCAAAACATCTAAAATAATTGATAAAAAAATGTACAGGGGCACAAGAAAAATTAATGAAATAATTTGAAGAACTTTTTATAATATGTAAGGAAAAAGGAATTTTGGGGGCTAACTGTTTCATGGGTGCATTAGTAAAACGTATGTAATGAATGAAGGAGAAAGTAGTGATCAAATGCATGCATGCCCAGCACAAATTAAAGAAGAGTTTTACAGTGTGTGTGTGTGGGGGGGTGAACCTAAAAGTGAATATACATATTTCATTTTACACCAGCAAAATCAATGAAAGATTAAGAGTCATGCAGAACAGATAAAAAAGACTGAAGGAAATAAAATTTGACCAAGACTCTCTTTGACAGCCAAGAGATGACTCATGAAAGGTGAACAATGGCATTAAAACAGAAGAGTAATAAAGAATTTGGAAAACTATTTGTAAAATAATTTTGTGTGTTTGGTTTTCATACTTCATATCAATGAGCTCCCATAAAGTTAAATATATGGGAAAAGATATAAAGTGCAACATGAAAATCCAAAGGTAGATTGTGAGAGCAAAAGATGCCTTCTATAAGCTAAGCTAATAATTAAGAAAGAAGAAAATTTTGTCAGAAACAAAAAAAAAAACTATTAAACTGTTATGTAGTATAAGTTTTCGTATATGGAAGTGAATGCTTTACAATCTCCTTAGAAATGAAGAAGTGAATTGAAGCAACAGAAATGTGTTTCTACAGAAAGATGCTGAGAATAACATAAACTGAACATATAAGCAATGGTTAAGTTTTAAAAAGAATGTAAACAAAAAGGATGTTTACACATCATATCCGGAGAAAATAGTTGAAATTTTTCGAACACATAGTGAGAAAAATGAGCTTGTAAAATTTGATACTCACTAGGAATATAAAAGACATGAAAAACAGAGAAAAATAGTGTGTGACTTAGCTAGTGAGCTTGAGTCAATGAATGACAGAATAAGATTAAAAGTAATAATAAAAAAACAAAATTTATTAAGAGCGACAAAAGACAAGAAATTACAGTGAGCCATCATCGTCAACATTCCTGAAGGCACGTGGCACATAGAAGAAGATTGCATATAGTTTTATGGCACCAAGTACGGCATTTTTACCTTGGAGTTCTTGACAAATTCCAATGGAGAATATGTAATGTGATCGATACCGACTTGGCAGCTCGGCTGCAGTCGCTTTCTCACCAGCGTGACATAGATTCCCTATGCCTCTTCTACAAATACTTTCATGGCTTCTGCTTCAATGAACTTAGCTCACTGGTGCCCCCTACGTATGAAAAACCCTAAGGACCCATTTTGACTGATTAAGATTCAGAATTTAAGAGAAAGACATTGTGATGGAAGATCTTGACAGAGAAGAATGGATGAGTTCTTCATGATCCTAATGTAATGTAATAGAGTATAAGTTTGTCGATGAATGATAGCAGTGGTTTCTCATATATTGAAGAAGATGAAGTGAGAACAAGATCTCCATTTAAAAGAACAGGGCATAAACCTCAAGATGGAGAAAAGGAAAGAAATTGTAGAATAAATTTGAGAACAACTAAAAGGATTAAACCTGTTCAGGAAGTGTAGTGGATGGGTAAATAAGATTGCAAATATTTGCATATATTAAGTAGAAGAGATGTAAAGTGTATAGCAGAGTAGGAGACAAGCAGAAGTGACTACTGATCATGCGTTGTTGAACAACAACTGAAATCTATCAAGAAGGTTAGCAAATGTAAAGTCAATAGTCATCTCCTATCTCACTAACCTGCATCCTCCCTCCCATGCTCCTTTCTCCGTCCACTCCACTCTCATCAGTATTCTCATCCTTCCCTTACACCTCCTATAACCTGTCACTCTTTCTCATAACTTTCCTCCTATGTAAACCCCTGCAAAACAGTGGCAATAAAATGCTTTGCTTGGGGTGATATGATTTAAAAAAAGAAAAAGAAGAAAAAATGACTATCTGCAAATGTGTGATGAAAAGAGTGATATTTATGGATTAAAATTGACTAACTCACCAATCTGAGAGAATATATCTGAAGATGACTTTGATCAAGCAGCAGCCCAAAATATACGAGAGAGTCTATAAAAATTTGGTGCTGAGTGTCTAAGTGTTATGCATCACATCAGAAATAATAACACAAGTAAATGGGACAATAATAGAATACTAAACCATGATAAATTTATTATTTTGTTACCAAACAAAAAAGCAAAATTATTCTGACATGAAAGTGTGCACCTTTGCTATATATTGTATGCGACAAACATCTTTCACACTGATGAAGACATTGCTATGTTACAAGAACGGCTTTTTTCGAGCCCTGGTCATAACATAATGGAATCAATATGGAAAGAATTGTAAAACCACAAGTATAAAATAAAACGTAAGAACTCTGAGAAAATGCAGACGACCATATTAAGTACTACAGTATTTACATTGTTCGGATTATTGACCTCATCTTTGTTGCCATTCGTATGATGTTTCAGCTGTTGTACGCTCCAGCCTTCTTCAGGTGCTAGGAATTTCGAACCAAACCCTTTATTACAATCACTGGGGTATATCATCTTTATTCCTTGTGTAAAGCCTTGATTGACTTCCAATCAAGGCTTTACGCAAGAAATGGAGTTCATATAACCCAATGATTGTAATAAAGAGTTCGGTTCAAAATTCCTAGCACCTGAAGAAGGCTGGAAGCATACAATGGTCAAAACATTGTACGAATGGCAACAAAGATGAGGACAATAGTCCGAATAATGTAAATATTGTAAACACTACCTCATCTCAGAAATATAGACAAATAGAATGATCTATTATTAAACGTCATACAAATGGCAACAAAGATGAGGACAATAGTCCGAATAATGTAAATAGTGTAAATACTACCTCATCTCGGAAATATAGACAAATAGAATGATCTATTATTAAACGTCGTACAAATGGCAACAAAGATGAGGACAATAGTCCGAATAATGTATATACTGTAAATAATACCTCAACTCAGAAATATAGACAAATAGAATGATCTATTATTAAACATCAAACAAATGGCAACAAAGATGAGGACAATAGTCCGAATAATGTAAATAATGTAAATACTACCTCATCTCGGAAATATAGACAAATAGAATGATCTATTATTAAACGTCGTACAAATGGCAACAAAGATGAGGACAATAGTCCGAATAATGTATATACTGTAAATAATACCTCAACTCAGAAATATAGACAAATAGAATGATCTATTATTAAACGTCAAACAAATGGCAACAAAGATGAGGACAATAGTCCGAATAATGTAAATAATGTAAATACTACCTCATCTCAGAAATATAGACAAATAGAATGATCTATTATTAAACGTCATACAAATGGCAACAAAGATGAGGGCAATAGTTCGAATAATATAAATACTGTAAATACTACCTCATCTCAGAAATATAAACAAATGCATATAAGTACTGATTATGACCTTTAACCTTTCTTGATATATGAATGAATTTAATGCTACTTTTTCCTCTGGCAGCCCATAATTTTATCTGCCCTATTTTTGGGAATGTTAGAGAATCACAAACAAAGAATTGTTCCAGATAACATAAACTACATTACTTTAGAACTCTCAGATGTAACAACAACTAAAATTGACAGCACATGTAATATGAAGTGAGAATAATGACATAATCAAGATGTTGATGTTTGAAACGACTTCAAACGAAGGGTTAAGAAGGAAACCTGCATCAATTCAGGGAAGAGTGATAACCGCTACTGGGCTTGAAAAATGATTTTGAGAAATATTTCATAAATTTTTGTCAAAAGCAACACTGGTTGCCCAATGAAAGAATGTTTCCTTACAAGGAAACAGCTAAAACTACCATTATCATGGATTCAGACCTGCACCTCAATTTATATGATACACATGTGAATGCAAAACTTTATGTGACAGTCCTGAATGACCACTGATATTACTTATGAAAGTACATTGTTATAAATGTTTACGGCCTATCACATTGAATACACTGGTTCTTGCTCGATCACCGAAGTTAAACAACATTGAGCCTGGTCATTACTTAGATGGGTGACTGCTGTAAGTGTATAGTGACAGATGTGCGTTGTGGTGCAGTAGATATTAGCTTGGAAAGAAAGACCGGTGAACCGAGTTCGAATTCCAGTTGAATACCCTGCATTCATTTAAGCACTGGTACCCTTGGGAAAGGTATTAATCCGTTCCTTCCCTCCAGTTATGGGTTAAATAACAAGAGTAGGATTTGGGGACCCTGCCCTTAAAAAATTATATAAAAAGCAACAATAAATTGTTGAAAGAAAAAGGTATTGCCAGCAATAAAAAAATAAAGTTTAGATGGCAATAAATGACCCGCCTAGGTTGATATGCCATAAAAACAAAACAACAACCAACCAACATTTTTATAAACTTATAATTTCTTAGAAAAAAAATTGAGTTGGTTTACTTCATTTGCTTGTCACTGTATACCATTAGCTTTTACCTGATTCTAACAAAAAGACATTGATGCTGAAGGAGTAGAAAATATTATTAATAAAGATGCAAACATGTATTTGGCAACTTGAAAAGTATTCGATCTATATTTTTGAGATGAGATATCGTAAATATTTACACTATTTACATTGTTTGAACTATTGTCATCATCTTTATTGTCATATTTACAAAATTTCGGCCGTTGTATGCTCCAGTCTTTTTTAAGATCTGTCTATTTCTGAGAAAAAAATATGGTCACTATTTACATTGTTCAGACTGTTGACCTCATCTATATTTTCATATTCACAACATATTGGGCGTTATACACTCAAGCCTTTTTCAGGTGATACACATGAAAAGTTTGAACAGAATACTTTATTTAGTCCAATGGTAAAGATTGTTCTAGTTCAACATGTCTTGCCTTTTCTGGATATCTCAGTTTTAAGTTAATTCTTTTTAATAACTTGACTCTCCAAGTTTTCTTTGTTCACATCTGTTGTGGTCAGGGATTGAACTCACAATACTCTGGGCCAACTCACTTTTGGATTACTTCAACCAACACCTTTATCCTTAGAGACATATCATCTAAAGAAAACCAGAGTGTGAAAAGGCCAAAATGCAAGGAATATGACAATAAAGATGAGGATAACAGTCTGAACAATGGAAATAATTTAAATTGGAAAGTACTTTTCTCAAAAGAAAAACGAAAATGAAATAAAAGGTTTTTGCTAAAACATCAACAAAAAGCAATGAAAGTAGCAAAATGTTTAATTGTATGTAAACACAAGACTACTTCATCCCAAACCAATAAGTATCATGAATCTCAAAACTAATTATTTAATGCCTCATTGAAAATGATCAGATTATTGAATCTCCATGTTTGCAAACAGGAAATATTGTTTCTCAATTTACAGAATCTGTATGGAAGCCTGATCTCAGTTCATGTTTGTTAAAGATGAATGAGCAAGAAATTGGTGCAAATTGAACAAATTAAATGTTTACGAATCTTCCAAGAAAAGCTCAAGTTTGCAGCTATCCAGATTAGAGATGGTCAAATGTACCTGATTAGAGATGGTAAAATGTATCTGATTAGAGATGGTCAAATGTACTTGAAACTTTAATTGTTTAAAATTAATCATTTTTCATTAGGTGTCCAAAAAAAATATTGTGTGAATCAATTTATTTGTATTTTATATCAACATTGGAGATTTTTCTAACAACACAGCATTTCTGACAGGAGGATACAGGGATTTTTAATAGTCTAGACAACTTGTTTTCAGGTTGTAGCAGAAGAAAATCATTTTCTCAACACAGCAAATTAAAAAAAGAAAACGAACTTGTGTAAATATCCTGCCAGCTGTTGACACTGTAAAGAGGAAAATAAACAAAACCAGTTTCTATTCAATAAGAATTTATTTCTTCAGATCAATTCTTTCAGCTTCAAGAATCAAATATATACGCAAAAGGCTTCTTTTAATCATTTCTCACTGAGTAACACAATAACAACACAAAGATGCAAGGGTTTCTTCCTCCATTCATGCCATGTTGATTCAGGATATTAGCAATGATATCTTTTCACAATTTTCTGTCCTTTGTAGCTCTTAATAAATTTGTCATTTTTTATTTCTCCTAAAACTTATTGTAATATTCGTTTAATCAAGCTCACTAGGTAGGCTAGGCATTCTCTTGATCACTCTTGCATTGAAAATGTCCCGTGAGTATCTAATTTTCCAAACTATCTTTCCTTATTATCTGCCCTAGAAATTTCAACTTTCTCTTTCTGATCTTAAGTGGAAGTGTCATTTTTATTTTCGATTTCTCTAAAACTTCATCATTGCTCATATGTTCAGACCATGGTATTCTCAGCATTCTTCAGTAAACCACATTTCTCTAGGGTACATTTACATTGATAAATAGTTGGGCATTACAAAATTTAATGTGATTTGATAGGTGAATTTAATGTTATACGTTACCATAAAGCTATTATCTTCTACAGTCATCTTCTTCTATATACAGTGTCCGTTCAAGTTGTTGGTAACACTGTGCAACACTTGAAAAAGTACAGGACACCTGTGCCCATTTTTATATTCACAATGACATAGAAAACCCATTTCTTGACTTCTTTTTGTTGAGTTAGGTAGTTTTTGTGCAAATTTGTAACTTTTGAGAATTTTAGCAAAAAAGGTCCAAACTGAATTTCTCACATCATTGCGCTTACATATTGTGTATATGTTATTGTGTGCTTATATTAAACTGTGTTTATCACTAAATAAGTCATGACTAATAAATCTAGATTTAATATTTCTTTATTCTTTTTTATAGGTTTTGACAATGACGCCATGACAGTATAAAAAAGATCCAAATAGATTCTGCTATATATGTGGTGAATTAACATTTGCTAAGGAAAAGGCAGCATTAAAAGCTATATCAAGAAATTGTACAAAGTTTACTTTCATTGTGAAATAAGAGACCAAGACAAGCCATGGGCTCCTCATGTCTGTTGCCTTACATGTGTGAAGACATTGAGTACATGGTATAGAAGAAAAAATGTTCACATGGAGTTTGGTGTGCCAATGATTTGGCATGAGCAGAAAGACCGTTCTAATGATTGCTATTTCTGTCAGCAAGACTATATGGGTTGTACTACAGCAAAGAAAAAGAAACACATAGCTTACCCAAATTTGTAATCAGCAATGCGCCCAGTTGAGCACTCAAAAGATTTACCTGTACCAAAGCCCTGAGATCAGAAAATGTGGAGTTCCAAAAGTGAAGATGAACATTCCGGTGATGAAACAACAGAACTTTTTCATTCAGAAAGCAATAGTAAACCAATACCATTTTCTCAAGAGGCTTTAAATGACTTATATAGAGCTATCTGTTTAATGAAAAGCTTAAAGAATGTAATCTTCTTAAAGGATGAGTTAAGATAACATTCTACAGAAAACGTGGACAAAAACTGCATGTTTTGTTTCCATTAAAAGATGACTTATGCTTCTGTAATGACATCCCTAAACTTTTTGAACAACTGGAAATACCATATGATAATAACAACTGCCGACTTTTCTTAGATGCATCCAAAGAAAGCATCAAAGCTGTTTTGTTACACAATGGTAACACTCTGCCATCTGTTACCATAGCTTACAGTGCAACTATGAAAGAATCATATGAAAATTTTAAAACAATTTTTACGAGCATACAATATAATAGCCATAAATGGCATGTTTGCGCAGATTTCAAGGTTATATCCATGCTTACTGGCTTGCAGCTTGGTTATACTAAATTTTGCTGCTTCCTGTGCTTATGAGACTCCAGAGCGAGAACTGAACATTATGTACGCAAGGATTGGTCTGTTAGAGATGAAATTGAGCAAGGAAAGCATAATATCAAGCACAAACCACTTCTGCAAAGTGATAGAATCCATTTGCCTCCTTTGCATATTAAACTTGATTTGTTTTAGCAATTTGTGAAGACCCTAGATAAGGATTCCTTTGCATTTGTATATCTTGCAGAAAGGTTCCCTTCCCTAAGTCAAGCTAAAATAAAAGAAGGTATCTTCATAGGTCCCCAAATTTGAAAAATTGTACTTGATGAAACTTTCAACAAACATCTCAAGAAAAAAGAAAAATTTACCTTTGAATCATTCAAGAAAGTTTGTGATAATTTCCTGGGAAAACATCGTTCAGATGACTTTGTGCAAGTAGTGAATGATCTACTGCATCACTATCATGATATGGGATGTAACATGTCTGTAACATGTCTGTAACATGGGATGTAACATGTCTCTAAAAGTTCATGTTCTCAACTCTCATTTGGATTTTTCTGCAGAGAATCTTGATGATGTGAGTGATGAACATGGCGAGAAATTCCATCAGGATATTTCAGTGATGGAGAAACATTTTAAAGGAAAATGAAACCTCGACATGTTGGCAGACTACTGCTGGAAAAAGGGAGGACGACACTCTACACAAAAGGGTTAAGAGGACAAATGTTGTTTAAACTGACAATTCTGGGTTTTTCATCCATAACCAATAATAATAAATATGATTTATAGTACATGAAAACACTGCCTAATCTAGAAATAAAGGTCAGATTTGGTATCAGGATGCTTTTCTTAGACCAAAACAGGTTTATGTAGCATGCACTTTTTAAAAACTTTAATTTTGTTGGACAGTGAATCATGGCTCTCAAAAATTGATGTCATCTGTAGTTCATAATACATTTTGTTTCTTGTTATCTTGCTTGGACTTTTTATACTCAAGCTCATGAGGTTGGTATGTAATGTTTCCCTCTATTCCTCTTGCCTTCAATATGCCCTGTGAATATTAAATTTTTCAAGCCAGCTTTCCTTATTGTGTGTCTTAGAAATTTTAATGGCTTCTAAGTACAAGCATCCTTTTTGTTTCCATTTTCTCTAAAACTTAATTGTTATTCATATGTTCAGTTCATTGCATTCTCAGCATCCTTCTGTAGAATCATATTTCTGTTGTTTCAAGCCTTTTCTTCAAGTATGAGTTTACTTTTTTTAATTTTATTTTATCGTTTCACCCCAAGCAAGGCAGTACCACTACTGATGCGCAGAGGGCTACATAAGAGTAAATGTTTAATCAAGAGGAGAGTGAAGAGAAAGACAAATCAGTTACAGGGCGTGTTAGAGAAAGGGCAAGAGAAAGATGGAAACACAGGTGTGAAGACAGTTGCAAAGGTAGAGAGAAAGGAAAAGAACAAGATATACAGGGTGATGTAGAAAGAACTGGAATCAAGTGGATAAGAGATGGGTATTGACATTGCATTTAAATTCCTGGAGGTTGTAGCTGTCAGGAAAGCAAGTATATGGAAGAGAGTTCCACAGGGAAGAAGTGCGAGAAAATATTTGTAGAATAGACAGAGGGAAGCCACATCCCACTGGTGAGAAAGTGGCTGGAGTCGAGCTCATGAGCATCTTTGTTTCTCATTAAATTTTCCTGCTTCTTAATAATTTATTCATCTTTCAGAAGACACCTTCCTCAATCCAAATGCAATTTCAAATTCAGTGCCCTATATTAAAACACTACCCAGATATCTAAATAGTTGTACTTGCTTTATTTTGTTATCTTCAATATTTAATTTGCATGTGAAGCTTTTCCTTTTGCTAACAACCATGCATTCTATCCTCATTTAATTGATGTAAGAGTTATTGTAGTCTGCTTTCAAAATTGTGTCATCCGCACATGTGTTGTTGTTGAGATTGTTACCACCAATAATAAATCTAATTCTTCTCAACATTGCCCCTCACTGTATGGGTTGAAAAGTTCTGGGAGAAGATGCACTCTTTCTTTTACATGTTATTCTAATTTACAAGTTTAATGAATCCCGAAAGGCCTTTTATAAAATACTTAATGTTTTGTTTTTAACTCCAGGAACAACTGCCTTTAAAGAAAAATAATTTCTAGTTAACCAAAGAAAATCAATTTTTTAAGATATAATTTCATCTCATTTTGATAATATAATCTGCCTTTCAAGAGAAAGGAAAAACAAATTTATGACTTTTATCAGATTTCGCTAAAATGTACAGCTACAAACAAGAAAGAAGATGATAATAGTCAAAATAATTTACTAAAAAATGACTACATTTTCTCAAAACATCAACTAATAGTGAGCAAATAAATGTTGAATGCGTCCGACAAACTCAGTTTAAAACAACAAAGATTTACATTTAAACTATTTTCTTCATCTTTGTTGGTATTTCAATGTTTTAGCTAGCATACTCTCTAGCCTTCTTCAGGTGTTTTTTGATCTGGCTCACCTTCAGAGAACTTTATCTTAAACACTTTCTTTCAGTTATTGGTTAAATTGTTAACATTTCATTTCTATATCCAGGGACATCTTGTCCTTATTTAGTAATCCTCAGATATTGCTTCCCTTGTTGCCACTGCCTGTCTGTCCTACCTGGCCAATAGATTGCCAAAAAATTGTGATAAGAACAAAAAAAGAAGCAGACAACTGACCAAATCTTTATAACATAAATAACAGATCTTATATTCCAAAAATTAAAACACAATCTTAATCAAAATAGATTATAAAATAATGACAATACATTTTCATAGAAATTTGGATAATACTGAGAAATTACTAGCAAATGCATCAACTGACATATGTTAAAAACAACAATGATAAAGATACAAATCTAAATAATTTGTGAAATAAACTTCTAAGAATAGAAAAAAATTGTTTTTCTGATTTTTAATTGTTATAGCATTTTGAATTATTAATCTTTTTTGGGAGATTTCATCAAAACAGAATTCTTTAAGATGGAATTTTCCTAAGAGCTTTTCTGCAAAGCATTATTGTCCATCGATTCTTGTCAATAAACGAGTTTGTTTCTATCTTTTTAATTCCAGTTTGTTTTTGCTTTTTTTTACTGAGTTATTACAGCATCCAGTCCCATGATTGTAACAAATATGACACATGATTACCATTCACATTTTAGAAGTTTTGAAAATTTTCAACACCAACAATTTCTCTGTTTTGTATTTGCATTCATTTCACCTGTTTCCACTGCTATGAATATGATTTGAGAAACTGATTCCTCTTGATGCAGTAATCCCAAAACAAGCTCAGCCCATTGGTCAGTTTACAAGATTTCAGTTCTGAAGTTAAACAAAAAAGAAGAGTGAAACAAAAGATTACTTTCTTGTAAAATTCTGTATTTCAAAATACCTGGGTATTCCACAGATTTTTGTAAAACTATTTTCTTCATTTTTGTTGGGTATAAATACATTTCTTCAGCCTTTTTCTGGACTATTTTACAACAGGTGCTGACTACAAAGTACTTCGGTTTTTTGGGGGGTTTTTTTTTGAGAGAAGTTACCATTTTCTCTCCTAAACCAAACTCTGGGAAATAAAACCCTCTTTGAATTTTAGAAAAGAACTGTGATTTTTTTTTCCATTCCAAAATTGAGTCACCTTCAAGAGAATTGTCATTGAAGAGATTTATTTAGACTATCAATTTTATTGTTGTTTGTTGATGTACAATCTGGTGTTGCTTAAATGTATACATGGATGAGCAAAACACCTGCGGACGTCAAAACATCATAGCATAATTAGAATAATCATTTGAATAACTCAGGATGTTATGGCAATGAATTTTCCTACAATTTCAGAAAATGAAGAAGGCTCAGGAACACATCGGCCAGAACCTTGAAATAAAACAATAAAGATGAAGATACCCATTTGAATAATTTCTGAAAAGATCATAATGTTTCATCTTAAAATTTCAACTAACCGCTAAGCAATGAGGTTGGTTTTCATTGTGTTTTTAATCTTTTCCCCTAAGTAAGGCAATAAAGCCACTAAGACACAACAAGTTACTGAGAGTGAAGGAAACCGAGAAAATATTACTGGGGTGAAAGGACAACAAAAGGAACCAGATTCAAGGAAATAGATGACGATTAACATTGCATTTATATTTTTTAAAATCCTATTTGACAGGAAAGCAAGAAGCTGTAGGAGTGAGAAGTGGGAGAGAAAAGTACTCAGTTGAAATAGCCTTGTGTCAATCTATGCTTATCTGATTATTTATTTTTATTATTACATGAAAAGGCTTTATAATTTACAGCTTTAGATTTAGAATCTCATTCAATTGTAGCTTTCTTTCCATTCTTATACCAGAAGATAATGGTAAATATTTTCCTTTTAAATTATTAACTTACTGATTTTTTATGTATGTGAGCATTGATGCATATTTCTGACCTTTCTCGAGAAGAGCTTCTTATTTTTGGGGGCAAGGCAGACATCTGCAAAGAATTGTTAGAAGAACCTGAGAGAAAACTCATTCTGTATTCAGTTTGTCAATAAGAAAACTCCAGCTTTCATTATCAACATTGTGATAATATCTTCTGCATAGAATATACTTAATTAGAAAACTGGTCCCTCATTAAAAGAAAGAGCAAAAGAAAAAGGCAAAAATCATTTAATTTAAGGAAAAAAGTTACTGCAGGCATTTGTCTTTCTTTTTGCCTGTTTTTCAAGTGGGAATTAAACAAGACAATGAAGCAAAACCAAATTCTGTGTCATAGCCATGAAAACAAAGTCAACAAAAAATATTTACCAACCAACATATGCAAGTTAGAACATTTTAAGATGAATCGGGCACAAGGCCACAGGATTGGGGCATCCATTAAGACTAAACTCATTGCACAATAAAACTGCTCTGGATAATAAGCTTGTTAACCTTCACATGAGAGAAGATACTCTTAAATATAAATACACAGTATATATATATATATATATATATATATATATATATATATAAACTTATTTATAAATGGAACTTTGTGTGTGTGTGTGTCTGTTACCAATAGACTCTGAAACAGCTGAACCGATTTTCTTGAAAATTTACACAGTTGTACTATAAGCGTCTGCGAGTATTCTTAGCTAGGTTTTGTGTCGAGGTACACCGGATAAATATCGAAAATAAAAAAAATCGGGTTATAGAAGGAGTGGTCTGATTTTAATCAAATTTGATACACTCATAGACAAAGACATAAGAAATGATATTCAGAAGGTTTCAAGGTTGCAGTTCTTACAATAGTGCAGAAAATCGATAAAATATATATATATATATATATATATATATATATAAGGCAAATGTTTGTGTGTGTGTCAGTTTATCTGCATGTATGTTTTAATTTTTGCAGCCCTTTATTTTAGCTTTTGCTTTGGGTTTAGCTCTAAGTAGGTATAATTGTAGTTCTTAGTCTCAGCCATGATACCATTTACTCAGAGGACTTATTTAGCCTTCAAAATTCAGTTTACGACGAAAAAAACTTATTTGATATCAATACCAGGAAATCAAAATTTGACTTGCATCCATTCATTTTTCTTTCAGTCTACGGTTTCGCTTTAACTGGAAACAAATATTGCTTTTTAGTCTTTCATGCCAATGTCCAAAGAGTCTGAGCCTCAGGACCATGGATTAGTTTTAAAGCTTTTATTACACCCGAGCAATGCCGGGCTATACTGCTAGTGTATTATAAGTAAGTGAAGAAACAGGTAGATTAATAATGTCATGTATTCAACCACTAAAATCAATCAGTAGTAAAGCCGTTTTATTTCACTTTCAAAGTTCACACATTGTCAATTACACTTAACTGTGAAAGAATGATGAAATTCTTGATGTCTGGAAGATAATTGCCAAAATTAACGACAGAAAGGAAGTAAGTTTGTATTGCAGTTTTGTATTCTCATATATATTTTCTCAAACATTTCACTCTAAACAAATCAATAAAGCTACTGGGATGCAAATTGTTGCTGAGGGTGAAAGAATTTTAGAAAATAAAAGATATTATTAATGAGAGAGAACAATAAAGGAATAGGAATTAAGAAAACAGAAGACACTGATTGATACTGCATTGAAATTTTTGAAGTTCTTCTCAAAGTTAATTGAGAAGAATGGAGCTGGAAAAGAGTTCCACAAATGAGATGAACAAGAGAAGAAACTATTAACATAGAACTTCCATTTACATCTAGCAATTTCAACTTTCAAATGATGAGCCTTAACTGCCAATCTAGTATGGTATTTAAATTAAAAAATGATCTAAAACTCATAATTCATCATATGATATAAATTTTAACAACCAAAATGACGACAAATTTTTCTAAAAAAAAGAAAAGATGAAAACTACACAGAAGAAACATTACTTCCCAAATGAGGAGAAACATTTTTCTAATTAAAAATATTCAAGAACATTAAGTAACAATCTAACATTTCCTATGCCGTGATTGCATATGTTTTTTATAATATAATAGGTATATTTATTAATATATGTATTTAATATCTCTGTAATATTATATTGAGCTCTGTTCTATTAACACTAGAAAAATACCTATATATATATATATATATATATGTGTGTGTGTGTACCTGCATGTATACTCATGTATATTTATTGATATCCATACCCATATAATTTTATTTTTTGTTTCTCTTATAAAAACTAGAAACATCAGCCAAGTCCATGCATAACAAGAAAACTACCAACTAAATGATATATGTCATATTTTAAATGGAAAGTTAGAAAACCACACGTTATTAATGATGTAAAAGTGTACTGTTGTACTAAAAAAAGTTTTAAAATATATTTTGAACATGCTTAAAAATTTTTAATTTGTAATTCTTTCAATAAATTCTGTTAATATAAAAAGAAACTTTTCGGAGAGGTGAAGCAACTGAAATGTGGTTCTACAAAAGGATGCTGCAGATATCATGGATGTGAGCAATGATGAGGTTTTGGAAAAGATAGAAACAGAAAAAAATTAATAAATACTGAGCATCAGGAAGAGATAACTAAAGTTCCTGGGATATTCAATGAGGAAGGAGGCTTGGAGAACCTGATACTAACAGGCCAGATGAAGGAAAAAGAGACAGGGGAAAGCAGTGGATAACATATTTGAAAGGCCTGACCAGGTGAATGACAGAACGGGGGTTGTGTGGTGTAAAAGGAGAAAGCATGCTAAGAGCCACCAGGGATAGGGAGACGTGGAAAGCCATGATCATCTATGACCTGAAAGGAACAGGGCACATAGAAGAAGAAGAAGATTGTACACACTCTTAATAACCTCACACAAGTCTGCTTTCCAGATAGCTTTTCCGTGACAATCTCCAGGTGTTTAAATCTAGGGTCAATAGACACCTCCTATCACACTAACTCCCAATTATTCTCAGAACACTCTCATCTACCCAACCCTCATTCTCGGTATCCTTACCCGCCTATCACCCACTCTCTGACATTTCCTATATTTAATCATTCACGGTATCCCTACCCACCTATCACCCACACTGACATTTCTTATATTTAATCATCCTTTCTCCACTCTATGTAGCCCCCTGCGCAGTAGTGGCAGTGACATGCCTTGCTTGGGGTGAAATGATTATAAAAAAAAAGAAAAACATCATCAGCTATTTTTTACAGAACTGTGGATCTATTGAGTAGAAAGTAGAAAGAAAAGATTACTTTTCTCTTTGAATAGAATTAAAATTTCTATTTAAACATCCACTGAATTCATTTAGTTTGATACATCTCAGATTAATGATTAAATTTACACTGGAAGGGAGACATAATTTGCAAATCACATGATAAAAAGAGAAAAACTATTTTTCAAACCTGAAATTGAAACAGTCGGTTTTTCATGATTCCCCATCACATCTGACTTCGATCGTCTGTTGCTGACTGCATAGCAACTGGTCCTTTGGCTAAGACCAGTGTGATTAGAAATCATTTTCATTGTGATGTAAATTTACAATAACTTTCAGGAACTACAAATGCATATTAGTTAAATTTTATAGATGCGAGGGCTATAAATGTTGTATGGAGTAACAAAGACATATTGTTAACTTCGAATTAAAGGGCCAATTTACTCTGCCGTTGACCGTTCAGAATAAACGTATGTCCCTGTGTCATGTGCTTGGGTGTCTATAGGGCATATTTTGTGAAGACGCACTTGGGCAGCAGCTTTATGAAAAGTCAGTGGTGCATCACAAAGACCAAATGGAAGGTAACAACCATCAAGACAATTCCGAGACATCAATCACTGAAGTAGCCCAACATTTTGACAGGGCGATAATTAAATTTTCTATAGGCACACAAAATAGAAAAAAATGTTTCCTTTGATAGAGAAAAGAAAAGAACAAATATTTTTAATGTGGTGAGACGAACCAATACTTAAGAGGAAAAGGCAGACATTTTAAAGATGGCTGCTTTTGTTTGGTACTAATCAAATCAACAAATTGACTCAAGTGTTTAAAGTGGATTCAAATTTTTCTTTTTTCTTCTAGTTTCATAAGTTGATTATTTAGATACTTTCAGAAGATTTTACTTTGAAAAATATTTTTAAAGAAAAAAGCACAAATCTGATCTTTTTAGTTTCAGTTTTTGAAAACTTTGAAAGGATTATTAATCCACTTAAAACCGTTTATAAAGAGGTACTTAAATGATATAAGGAATAAAGAGAAAGAAAACAGGTGGAAAATATTTCAAGAATATTTTTGATACACAAAAATAAATAGACATTAACTTCAAAGACAGCAATTCATTATTCACAAGGTGGCAAAAATAATAGAATGACATTCATCAGATAACTTACAAGCAAGAAGACATGCATAGTAAATCAAGGAACTACTGCATGGACTTATATTCACATGCAAATATGTACTGAGAGGCAACAGTTTTATTATATATACGAGATGAATATATAGATTGAAATCTGACAAGACGAATAGAATAAGTAAAGAACAGGTAAGAAAAAAGTGACTTTAATCTAACGTTTCACTTTAACAAGCTTCTATAAAAGGTCTTTGAAGAAGCTTTTGAAAGTGAAACATGTTAAAAAAAACTTTTCTTACCTGTTTCCTCTCTCTCTCTCTATATATATATATATATAAGTAAGTATGAATCTAACCTAGAGCCAAACGGACCTACCTAGGTTTCACCTAACGGATCGTCAGGCCCTTATTTGTTTGCTCTGCTATTGTATTGAGCACTTTACATGTTAGGATTCTTGTCTCAGGTTTTTTCTTTCGACAAGTACTTTGACTTATGTTCAAGTACTTCATTTCTTTTTTTGTTTCCATTTTTTTCCTCTCCGCGTTTATACTCGGTGGGTTTTTCAAGATGGCTTTAAAAATAAATTTACTGTTTTATATATATATATATATATATATATATACTACCTGCTATAATTATTAGGATACCCCAGTTTTTTAAAAGAAATGATGTATTTCATACTATTTTTAGTATATATTGCCAAGTGGATAATTCTAAATGAAAATAGAATGATTCCTTTGTTATTATTACTTTGCAAAATTTTACAAGACAAGAAAGCAAAGATGAACTCATCCAAATCACCCTAAATTTTCTTCATTCTTTCATTGATGAAACTGCAATATAGGTAATTATTAAATATTTATAAATTCATTTGATGCACATTTCATTGTGCAATATTAACAAAAGAACCATTCTATTTTCATTTACAATTATTCACTTGGCAATAAATGCTAAAAATAGTATGAAATACATCATTTTTTTAAAAACACTGGGGTGGCCTAATAATTATGGTCGGTATTGTATATATACATACACACACATACACACACATATATATATATATATATATATATATATATATATATAAAGATAATGATATACATTTTTTATATCAAAAACAACACTGAGGAAAAAATAAGACAAAGAGTAAAAAGAAAGATTTTGCGTGATTCATTTTGTCCTTTAGGACTTTATCAGATTAAATTTGTTATGTTGGTAAAACTACACATGTGCAGGAATGAAGAATGTTGAGGATTTTTATATATATATATATGGTGCGATAGATAAATTGTCATCTAAAATATGCAAAAAATGAAATTAACACTGACATCTCATTTTAACAGATATATTTATCAAAATTACACAAAAATATCTTTAAATACTAAAGAGTAAATTTATTGAATAATATTGCCACTTACTTCAACTATGAGACTTTGGAATCTGCTGCAACTCTTCTGGAAGATCCCTTTGTTCAAGTTGGTGAATTCTACCATAATTCTTGCCACCAGATTGGTATTATAAGGAATCTTGTTGGTCTCTTGCTCAGCTACACTGAATATAATAATGAAGGGGGTTGCAGTCTGGGGAGTTAAGTGGCCAGGTGTAAAGGGTGATGTGGTCACAGGAATTGTCTGTCAGCCATGAACAGGTTCTCTTTATCTTGCGGCATGATGCATAGTCTTGTTACCACACATAGGGTCATCCAGAAGCCACCCTCTTGAACCAAGGAAGCACTACCTCCTCAAGGCACTTGATATAGGCCTGTGTTGAGTTTGAGGTACTCATCAATAAATTTGGGAGTTCTTTTTTATACCAGAATGACCAGAGTAAGTTTTCCAAGCTACTGCACCTTTTTAATCACCCTTAAACTTATCAAACTAATTCTGTATCCTCTTCACTGTTCGCAGATTGACTCTCAAACACTTTGAAATGTCTGTATTGGAGCTTCCAGCATGAATGCCAAGCATGCTGTTTACAAAATTTTGTCAATTAATTGCAACATGGTTGTCTTTTTTTTCCCAGATAAAGCCCAACTGACCCTACTTTACTGTAAAGTTGAAAAGATCATAAACACACACAGTGCATGAATGAAAAATAAGAATTTAAAATGGTGACAGTTTACCCATCAGACCCTGTATACATACATATAAACTTATTTATAAATGGAACTTTGTCTATGTGTCTGTGTGTGTGTGTTCGTTGCCTATAGACTCCGAAATGGCTAAACCAATTTTCTTGAAAATTTACACAGTTGTACTATAAGCATCTGCGAGTGTTCTTAGCTAGGTTTTGTGTTGAGGTACCCCCGATAAAGATTGAAAATCAATAATCGAAAAAATCAGGTTATAGAAGGAGTGGTCCGATTTTAATCAAATTTTATACACTCATAGACAAAGATATAAGAAACGATATTTAGAAGTTTCAAGGTTGCAGTTCTTACAATAGTGCAGAAAATCGATAATATATATATGTGTATATATATATATATATATAAAAAGCAAGATGTTTGTATGCGTGTCTGTTTATTTGCCTGTATGTCTGTATTTTTTCAGCCCTTTTATTTTAGTTTTTGCTTTGGGTTTGGCTCTAAGTAGGTATAATTGTAGTTCTTAGACTCTGTCATGATACCATTTACTCAGAGGACTTATTTAGCCTTCAAAATTCAGTTTACGACGAAAAAAATTTATTTGATATCGATACCAGGAAATCAAAATTTGACTTACATCCATTCATTTTTCTTTCAGTCTACGGTTTTGCTTTAACTGGAAACAGCTATTGCTTTTTAGTCTTTCGTGCCAATGACCAAAGAGTCTGAGCTCCAGGACCATGGATTAGTTTTAAAGCTTTCATTACATCCGAGCAACGCCGGGCTATACTGCTAGTACATAAATAATCAGTGAGTATTTTACGTGGTTTTTTAGAAGAATCAGATTAGATTGAAGATTAAGTCTTGTTGCCATGTCTGTCTTAGAACAGCTCAATCCCCTCCCTCCAGCCAAAATTATTTATAAAATTATGTGAGGGGATACCTGTTCCCTATTCCAGAGCCAGTTTTCCTCAAAAACACAACATTGTAAGCCAATTGCTATTATTGCCCTGGAAAAATGTTCAAATGATCTCCAGTCTTTAGTTTCACAAGTTCAGACCTGTTCATCTGGACACACCATGTTACAAAGATAAATCATCCTCATTTCTTCTGTAATTCAAATTTAAGGAATTTCCACACAAACATCTTTTACTCTCAGAGCTGAAGAGATTAATATATCGATTCAAGGCAGGGTTCAATCATAATCTATTTTTTTATCCTCAAAATCCTAACTTCCTGTCACATCCTTTTTTTGTATCATACACATCATTCAACATTAACATTTTAATAGTAACTCTCTACCTTGAGTGAATCTCAAGCCTTCTATAAATGAATTATAGCTGAAAAAGATATCCATATATTATTGAAAACACACATATAAATACAAAAAAGAGGTGTATATTTAGAAATCAATTATGTTCAGATATCAAGAATTTCAAAGTTCAATAGATTTTTTTCTCTTTTATAAGATCATTTGACTAACAATGGAACCAGTGCTGATAATATATAGAGGAGACTTGTTTAAAATCACCCTAACTTATCCTTTGCTTTTCTTGCGATAACAACCAGCCTTGTTATGAGATAAAAAGGACAAAATTTAGCTATTTTTGCCAAAAAGCTTTCAGTTAAACAGACATCTTCCACTCAATCAAAATTGAATTTTGTTTCACTGATTTGAAGCTGCTACCAATTATGTCAATTATTCATAATTCAAACAAATTAACAAGATAAAAAAAAATAACTGTTACTTAGTTGGAAATATGAGAAAATGATTTTAGAAGCACTGAAATATAAAAATAATAATATAAAAACATTTTTTTAACATCTGTCCACAACAAGATATAAAACCACTTTTTCTGTGACTGGCTCTAATCTCAGCAAATTACACAAAAACCTGATTTTCTTCCCTCAGATATAACAGTATGGTTGAACATTTAAAGAAATGGGAAATATTGCACATATTAGCTAAGAAAAGTTAAAGCTGAATATTATATGCAAATGTCAAGTTTCTTGACTCCTGATTTAGTGAAATCTTGCTTTTTTCATGATGTTATATTACGGCCATTTTTACCTTCTTATTCAAGTTAATGGAGAATTTTTTATCGTATCAATTAATACCTTTTCAGCTTTGACTAATTAATACAGAACAAAAGAAAAATTACATATAATAATTAATAAGAACTTGTTTGTCTGTACTTCTGAGATGAGGTCGTATTTACATTATTCGAACTGTTGTCCTCATCTTTATTGCCATACTAGCAGTATAGCCTGGCGTTGCTCGGTTGTAATGAAAGCTTTGGAATTATCTCGACATACTTTAATTGAATGGCAGGGTGAAATGACTCTGAAAAACAAATTCTTCATCAGACCTAATAGACTGGTGCTACAAAATCAAAAACAGCTTTACCAAATAAACAAAGATATTATTTGAACACCTCTACTCACAACAAAAACAGAAAGGGAGGATAGTATATGTAACTAGAAGGAAAAATAGTGACATAATCAAGCTGTTAACTTTCCACACAACCAAAAGCAAAAGGTTTAAAAGGAAACTTCCATCAGTCCTAAAAAAACAGTAACAGTAGATTTGAGAATTTTTATTAACTGACAAACCCTTTTATAATAAATTCCAACTCTCAGTAATACTGTTTAGTTAATGTATACCAAATATTCGCTGTATGGAAATGGCTATTCATATCTTCGAGTCTCTTCTTTCTTTGTGATGTTTTATTTTAGAAGATATTTCTGTTATTATTTTTGCTCAACACAAGTTATATTCTACATCAAATTAACTTGATTAAAGGGACCAGAGAAAAATTTGGAAAAGAACTTTATTGATCTTTAACCAAACTTATATAAATGAAAAATTGCTGCACAAATATACCCTCTCTATCTCTCTCTCTCTCTCTCTCTCTATATATATATATATATAGAGAGAGAGAGAGATAAAAGAGTGAACATTGAAGTCAACACTCAAGAGTGACAGACTGTTTCATGCTAAGCACAAACATTGCACTTAGCATGAAACAGTCTGTCGCCATTGAGTGTTGACTTCAATGTCCACTCTTTTAAATTTACATACACTCTATCTCTGATATTGAGCATTTTATCCTATAAATATAGCACACCTTAAAACTATATATATATATATATATATATATATATATTATTTTTCACATTTATATATATATATGAATGAGAAAAATAATATTTATGGATTTGAGATGAAACAGAGATTCTAAAAAGATGACTATATCTAATCACTCTTCTTGTATTAATTTGAGACCAATTAACACATGTCACTTTTTTCCTGTCTTCAAATATAAAATCAAAAAAGTTAAAAGTTTTATTTCCTTTGCGTCTGAAAAGAGTTAAAAAGATGAAGAAATTATGATATTTAAATTTGCATAAAATGTTAACAAGTTTTTCCCTTCCTTTGACATTTATTCTGATTCTACTTCAAAGATTTACCCGCAATGTTGTTTCAATTACAAAATACAAAATATGAAAAAGGAAGAATCAAGCTGGACTATGGATGATAGAAGTTATCTATCATGTCTAGAAATAATGTGTTAGCCAATTAGATATCAACAGGAACACCAATCTGACCAATGACATTTCCTTTCAAAAAACATAACCAAGTTGACAGTGCCAGAATTTTACGTAATAATTTAATGAAACCAAATCTACTAAAAAGATATTTTTATTCAAGCTGGAAAAGATGTTCTTTTAAATAAAAGATGCAGACCCTAAAGCCTTTTCCCTGTTTATACTTGCTGTATATTTCCTATAAATGCATAAATGTTCGTGAAAAGGACAGACCAAAATTCAAATTACAAACTGGAGATGCCAAAATCAAACACGGACAACAATTTAAATATCTGGGTAGTGTTTTAACAAAGGATGGAAAGTATGATACCAAAATCTGAAGATCTATTACAATAGTGAAAGATGCCTTCTAAAAGATAAGCAACGTATTAAGAAATAGAAAAAATATCATTAGAAACAAAGAAAAGAGAACTGAACTTTTAAGTAATATTAGTCCTTCCATAAAGCAGTAAATGCTTGGGAATCTTCTCACAAATAAAGAAGAGACTTGAAGCAACAGAAATGTGATTCTACAGAAAGATGTTTAGAATACCATGGTATGAATATATGAGCAATAATGAAGTTTCAAAGAAAATGAAAACAAGAAGGACACTTATACTTAACATTAGAAAGAAAAATTTGAAATTTCTAGTGTTAAAGAAGATAAACAACAACCAGTTGTAAGTATAATAAATAGGATATTTATTTGACCAAATGCCATGTGCGACTGGTTTCTAAGAGAATATAATCTAGAATGTCCCTCGTGGCCTTCTCCTCTTCCTCATGTCCCCCTGGTGGCCCCTCTCAGGTTCATGGGAAGACAATTGGTCTTCCAAACTTGTGGGATACACTGTGTTAGATGTTAACACTTCCCCGCTTTTCTTTCTTGTGCTGAGGATATATTTTTTGTTTTGGTTGGGAGAATCCTGATGCTAACTGTTGGAAAAAAATGAAAGAAAAAGATTACCAAAATTATATGTCTGGAAACTCAGAAATTAAATAAAGGATCCCTTTGGGTTCAGTTGTGAATCCAAGAATTTTGAAGGAAGAACCCCCTTTTTAGTTAAGGCATGTACAATTTGTTTTGCAGTAGGTATCCATGAGATATCTGCAATTTCTCCTCTGTCAACCATTTCTCTGAGGATAACCATCTCCATTCGAAGTCTTTTATCGAGAATTTGTTTGTAGTGGAATGCACTGCATCATACAAACAGGAATTGTCTGTTTTGCATGTTATTTTTATTTTGTTAGGATGGTCTTCCAGCTGCAACAAATCTAATATTAATTTTCTGTAATATAAGCAGGCCTCAGTCAGATCAACCATGGCCAGGGTTTCTGTACCAAGAGTGCTCTTAACAATTCTTTTCATCCATTTAGATTGCCAGGCTATGGGCATGTATTGGTTATTGTCACCTACCAAAAAATTATATAGCTCCCTTGTGATCCACCATCAGTCAGGTTAGCAAAGGATGCATCACTAATTCCTATAATTTGCAGAAGATTAGGGTTACCTAGGTCTGGAATGTGAATTTGGGATTTCTCTTTTTTTGCCTTTTTTACAGTTTGATCAATTTGTTTTATGCAGTCAACATTTTCTTGTTTGAGTATCGAACTTAGTGTGCTGGCGTCAAAGCTGAGATCAGGTCTTGTTTGGGTGGCCAGCCAATTAAGCTGGCCTATTAGCTGTCTAACTTCGGTGATCTCAGTTGGTGATATCTTATCTTCCAGTCTTCTGCCATTCTGCATGGGGATATGCCCAAGTTTCTTTACATATTCATCTTGCCCGATCCTGATGTTTTTATCTGATTGTTTTATTTTTAGTCCAATGTATTGAAACTTAGCGACTTCTTCAGATTTTACTTTAAAGAGGATGCAAAGATTGCTAATGACTTTTTTCTCAATGGCCTCTGATCCAGCAAAACAGAAATCATCAACATGTGTAGCAATTATGCTGTGTAGCTTGTTCTTAAAGTGCCACGTGAAGATGGCTTGGTTATACTTTCAAGGTATGTCCCCTAAATTGATCAGTTTCTCCCTAAGTGTTAAGTACCAGGATCAAGAGGCATCTGTTAGACCATAAACACATTTGGATAATTTCCAGATGTAACTAGGAGGCACATTGCCTTCCTTAGGGGGAAGAAGAAAGATTGCACAATCTAACTGTTTGCTCTGTAAAAATGCAGTTTTGTTGTCCAGGGACCTGCATATCCAGCCAAATGATGCCATGATTCCTAATATCATTCATAGACTTTCTTTGGAATATGTTGGGGAATCATTTCTAATACTGCAGGTGTCCTTATCTTGGAAGCCTTTTGTGACAAGTCTGGCCTTGGGAATTTGCTCGCCATTGATTTCCTTGTTTGTGTAGACCCACCTCATGCATATTTTTGGTTGGCCCTGGTCTATCACTTATGTGTAGACGATGTTCAGCCCAACTTTGGAGTTCTCTCTTCCTTGCTTGATCAAGATTGTCATTAGAGGAGACAGTCATCACATCTACTTCATTAGTTGGGTCTTTGGCTTCATTGGTTGGGTTTTGGAATTCTTTATTTGTTTCTCATTCCAAGGACACCATGCTCAAAATCCAGCCAGAATGGATCCCCTTCCTCCATGGCAACATTCATCAAATATTTATTTTTTCCAGTGGCTTTTCCAACTCTACTGATCACATTTAATTTCCTCCATTCCTGGTCTTCATCATTTGTCAGTTTGCATTTTATGATTTGGCCTGGTTTGGGCAGCTGAACAGATTTTATGGCCATTTTTGATGGTTTGTCACTGGTATCAGCTTGAGTCTGCTCAGGATGGTCATCTGTGTCACTCTCACTATATACTGAGACAGGCCCTTTTGTGACTTCTTTATACTGGTTCTGGGGCTTTGTTATGTCATTTGTGTCATGGTCTTCTGGAGTATTTTCGGGTGTTTTGGGATAGAAAATTAGGCATGAGGGATGAACTTTAATGTATGTGCCCCCATGTTTTACTAGCACTTGTTTGTGTTCCCAGCCTATGACAGCACCAGGACCAAGCCATCTATCAGATTCATTTCTCTTATAAAGAACAAGATTACCATTTTTGTATGAATCTGGTATGCTAGTCCTAACCTAATGACAAAGGGTACGTCTTAGTTTTTCAGACGCTTCAAACTCTATGAACCCTTTTCTTGCAGCATGCATGGCATTGAGGTTGTCTGCGACGATTTCACTTGTACTGATGCCTTCTCGTGCAGGAAGTTGATTGTTCAAAAACCAGCTGGTTAGAGCTGTAGCCATGTGAGTTGTGAAGTGTATTCTTTGCATTAACAGCCTATGATAGTGCAATTTCAAAATTGCACTTAGCATCTTCTAATGTTTTCTTGACCATTTCTCCCAGAACACCATTATGACTTTCATTTAATCCATTGCTCCAAGAAGATTGGGTGGCGGTGGTGCATATTATAATGTTCAGATTTTGGGCCATGTCATGAAAAAAAGTGGTTGTCAAATTCCCTGCCATTATGGGTAAGAAAAGCTCCGGGAGCGCCAAAATATGCAACCCAGTGTTTAAAAATGGCAGTAAGGATATCAGAGCTTTTCTTACTAGGTAGCCTGACACCAACGCTATATCTGGTGGCATGATTGACCAAGTGTAGTACTTTGTGACTATTGATTTCTTTTATGTCCATAGCTACAGTCTGGTTGAAATGGGTCCCTAAAGAAAATCCAACAACAGCTGGGGGTGTATTTTTTTTTATATCTAATACAGGTCTGACAAGCAAGGGGAAGTTCCATTAAAATGTCCATAAACTAAACGTCCTTTAAACCAGAACTTTTAATGAGGTCACATAATTTTTTTGCACTAGGATGGCTAAATTGTTTATGTAGTTTGGTGATGATTTTTAATTTTTCCACCTTGCTCTTTTTATTAATATTATTTAAAAATAAAATATACCATCACTTACCCCAGTCCGGTGGAGGGTCTCGATATAGGGTTGTGGTAATGGCCCGAAGTGGTGCAGAGTAATTCAATTTTTTTGCCAAACATCTCTGCTGTATCATTATTAAAGTTAAGGTATGTCTGGGCCCTTTTCATTGCTGCCTTGCTTAACAAAAGAGGGATATCAGCTTCAACAATGTCAGTTATTATTTGTACGTATATTTTAGCAATGATGGAGGGTAGAGTTACCTTTTTTAGTGATTTTAATTTCACTCCATCCCCAAATTCAAAGGTCTTTGTCCCTTTTTGGGTGGGAATATTTTTTCGTGTGTCCTCAGACAAAGTTTCGAGGAACAAATCAAACCACTTCTTTCCGCATAGTGTAGTAGTGGCTCCAGAATCCAATATGGCGGAATTGTCTCTCCGAGTAAGGTATTGGTCTCCTCGTAGTTTAGCAATACAAGTTTCATGACTTTTTGACAAGTTTCAACAATATTATCTGTATGGTAATAATCATTTTGGTGTTCATTTAATAATACCATATTCTCCGTGGTTCGCCTATTATAACCGTTGTTTGGCTTGGAGTAGGGGCAGTCGTTAGCGTAATGGAATTTGCATCCACAAATGTAGCAAGTAGTGGTTTGACCGTTGAAGTTTTATTATTTGAACCTCAGGGGTTACCGCATGTAAAATTCCGTGGTCTCCCTCTTTTGATGTTGCTGCTGCTAGAACTGCTACTTGTTAGAAGGGAAGGGAGGTCTATTGTTAACAAAATGTTGACCAAATGGTGATAGTAGGTTGGGTCCATTTCTTTTTTGATAGAAATATATTGCTGTGAAGGCTTGGCAGAGGTTGAATTCCCATGCGTAATTTTTTAAACTGTTGTGCCATATCCAATAGAATGAGATTTGGAATTGTTGCTCTAATTAATCTCTCAATTTCAGGACTCAATATTGGTGGATTTTAGGGCATGATAGGCCAGAACAGGTTCAAGTAATATTATCTGGAATTCTCCGAGTTTTGCCACGCGTCAGTCGAATTGGATTAAATAGTAATTGAGGTGTTTGTGTCTCAGTGGTAATTTTCAAAGTTCTCATAGCAAATGAATGCAGACTGATTTTTGTCTTTGAGGAATAGGGAATCTAGTGTTCCGAGGAGTAATTCCATTCCATTCTCAGAATTCAGTGATGAAATTTCCATTTTCAGAACCGCAGCATGTGCTTGGACCCGCAAGGGACAAAAAAACATGCCGGCACTTGATGTGAAGGCAGAATATTTGTCGCTAACTGCCATAACTGAATCTCCCATTTCCATGAATCGTAAAATTCTGGGTTTAAAGTCAGTGGTTCAAACAGTTTAGAATTCATTCTGTTGCCGTAGATGTTGGTCTCTGCTACCAATGTTAAAGAAGATAAAAAACAACCAGTTGTAAGTATAATAAATAGGATATTTAGTTGACCAAACACTATGTGTGCCTAGTCTCTAAGAGAATATAATCCAGAATGTCCCTCGTGGCCTTCTCCTCTTCCTCATGTCCCCCTGGTGGCCCCTCTCAGGTTCATGGGAAGACAATCAGTCTTCCAAACTTGTGGGATATACTGTGTTAGATGTTAACATCTTGGACACATAATGAGGAGAAGTGGTTTAGAAAATTTGACACTCACCAGACATAGTGAAGGCAAGAGAGACAGTGGAAAGCAACTTAGTGTGCTTGAGTAAATGAATGATAAAAGAGAGATGATGAGAAGACAAAAATTATTAAGCACTACAAAGGACAGAAAATTGTCATGATCACCAACTCCCTGAAGGGACATGGTACAAAGAAGAATGAAGCACCTTGAATTACAAAGAAAGAAAAAAAATCATTCACTCTAATTACATTTAAACATTTGCCAAGTCTAACTATGTATCTTACTTCATCAATAACTGTCAAAATGTTTTTATCTTTCAGATGGCTAGACAGCAATGATGACAATCTCCTCTTATTTTTGATGGCAGCTAAAAAATTGTTTGGCAATTGAAAAAAGTTCGAGCTGAAAAAATTAAAAAGATGAACAGTGGAATCACAAGTCACTAAAAATTTTCAAATTATTTTCTTTTTTAAATTATATTAAAATGGAATGTTTTATAATGCTAATTTGAAAATAAAGAAAAAACAGTTTTGCTTGCCAAATATATTTAATGAAGAAAAGGTAGCACTGGTGTCAAGTCCATCAGTACTCTTTATTTGAAATTCATGAAACAGTCAGTTAAGTGCCATATGTGATACACGCTTGGGCGATCATGTCTCAAAAGAGACATGACTGACTGGGCAGAAGATTATCCTGCAGTAGGTTGCCATTGCTTTCTGCGGTAGACTGATTGCCAGCCAAGACTATAGAACCCAATCTGTCCTGTTATTTAACCCATAACTGGAGGGAAATGATGGATTAATACTTTTTCCAAGTGTATTTGCGTGTAAGTGAATGCAAGGAATCCCACTGGAATTCGAACTCGGCTCTCCGATTTCTCATTCCAAGCTGATATCCACTGCACCACAATGCACATCCATGAAACAGTACAGAATTTAATTCTATAGTTTCTTGTTTCTTTTTTGTTTTTAATTCAAGGTAGAAGAGGTTTGTTTCATATAGTCACAATATTTTGTCTATTTTATAACTTCCCACCACAGTGACTTTATCGGTATTGGTTATAATCGGTAAGCTTCTGGAAATTTCATAATGAATCCATTATTCAATAAGTGGAGGGTAGATCATTATTAATGTTGTGTCCTGCAGGTCAACTGTAGGTAAAAGTGAATGACCAGACAAAATGTATTGTGGGCTTATCTGTAGCAACCCACAGAAAAACTAACTCTGATTGCTCATAACTGATTGTTCTACACTTTATTAAAATGTGATCGGTCTCTATAAATATTTATAAAGAAGTGAACTCTGCATTTATTAATACATCACATCTCCCATCTGAAGATATGAAAATTATAATGTTCATTATTGACAGATAAAATATTTATATGGCCCATGTCATTAAGATATGATGTTTGAATAATTGTTGAGGCAAACTACCTTCATGTAACGTTATCACTGATGGGATGTAGCTTCCCTCTGTTTTTTCTTTTCATGGTTGCTGCTCTGATGAGCATCTTTACCTGCTGTCCCAACATCACGTATTTATGTTTTCTACTAGACTGGCATGAAGGTCAAACTCTTTTACTGTCAGAATAGTTAAATGTAATCATCTCTTCTAATGTAACAATTTTTTTCTCACACTTTCCGTTTGTGGAACTCCTTACTATTTGCTTGCTTCCCTCATAGCTTCAATCTCCAAAAGTTTAAATGCAACATCAACTGACATTTTCTATCACTTTGATTCCCATCCTTCACTTATTCTTTCTTTGACATCCCTAGCATCTTATTTTTTCTCCCAATGCTCATGAATGGCAGTCCTGCCTTGCTTGGGGTGAAATGATGATGATGAAAAACAAAACAGAATTCACATTTTTTATTGCCATTATTTTAATTTCTGTTCAGTATCTGATAGGTGTATTTATTATCTGACCAATTCTTGTTATAATTCTACCGGCTTCTTAGTGTGACATGATTGAAAGGCTCTGCTCATCAATACCCGACACAGTTGATTCTTCATAGTACAGCAAATATGACAATATCAGATGAGTGCACTTGCTTAGCATATTTCCTTGGTTATCTTAAGACTCTTTGATTAAAATCATCACACATGCAGACACATATCAACATGAGTGAGTATCTTGACACTTTATGTGGATACTGTGCTGGTGACAGAATAGATGATGTAGCATCATGCTTTCTAGTGAGAAATATCTGCCTGCTTGGAATATCAGTATTGAAAATTCTGGCTTTAGGCTGAATTTAAACCCTGACTATTAACACATAATAATACACATGATAATTTTCACTCTCTTATATATATATATATATATATATATATAAAATATTGGTATTTTTGAAAACCATTTATTAAAATATTTTACAAATTAACTTTAAAAAGTAACGTTAATTGTGATTTTGTAAAATGTTACAAATAACTTTCATCTGAGTTAAAATCTTAAATCTTTCATACATTATGTATATTGTTCATCAGTTCACTTGCAATAAAAAAAGACAATATTTTTGAGTTTCATCATTTGAAAAAAGTTGAACACAAATGATCTGAAGGTTTCTTTGGATTCATACAAAACAGACAAAAGTAAATTGCTTTTTTTAATCATGGAATCTCACTTAAAAATTCAAATCCTTAAATAATGCTTGTCAGTTGATGACCAAAGTATTTCACTTGTCTCCATGGTAACAGATGGTTCTCAGAATTTAGCCACATTTGGTTTCTATCACATATTTATAAACACTGAAACATGCTTGGCAGAGATATAACCAACCTTATGGATAAAAAAAAACAAGAAACATGACATTCTTTAAAAGATGATATCGTACCCACTTTTTAGTTATCAGTTTATATTTCAAAACAGAAATAAACCTGGAATTTGGATTGTTTTTGATGAATTCAGTCTCAAAGATGATTTCTTTCTACTAAGTGAAGCCAAAAATATGGTGCAGATATTTTTAAGCTTATGTGAAATTTATTCCAAACTAAATTAATAAAAAAGGAAGCATTTTCAGTTCTCTTGAACATTTACAAATTTTTTTTAAAGAAAAGGTAAGCCTGACTTCAGTTAAAAAATTTTATTTCCTAATTTTTTTTATCCACAAATATTTGCAAGAAAATGGAAGGTCTGCATAACTAAAATTTTAACCAGAGAATATTTTAAAATGATTTGGAATAACATCTCTAAAGAGTTAGTCTAAATGCAGCTTTTTTTTTACAGAATTTTTACTTAATAAAAACAAATTAGACCTTTGAAAGGAAACCCAACTATGTCAACCAAATATTTCTTGCTAAAATAAATAAAAAAAGAAAGAAGAATGTTTGAAAATTGAGCAGTCGCCTTTTTTGAAAGCAAGATTCTAAAATCTTCATTGTTTTTACTGCTGTTATTAAAAATCTTTCGGTGAGATATTTTCTGAACTTCTTTCTACAAAAGGTACACATTACATATTCTAATCAAATTGCATTAGAATCCGCTGTTTTTAAACAAAATCAAGAACTTAAAATGAACAAAAACATTTTATTTTTCACCCTTTGATAAATTTGAATGAATTGAAGAAAATTTAAAAATACTTTCATTTAAATTTATTCAAGTCAAATGACTATTTAATAAATATTTTTTATTGCTCTGTTTGCACAGGAAAAAAACTGAGGATATAGTTTCACTATGAAATGAGCAAAAAAATGTTTAGTTTTCTTTTAGTTTTTTTCTGTTTGATTAGAAAGAATAATCTTTCAGCAAACACAGTTTTTCAAACAAATACTGATGAGTAGTTTTGCCAACAACACTTTCAATGCCATAGATCCAAGTCATTATGGGAACTAATGTGGAACCTTTGTGTCAATTTAATCAAATCCAGCCATGGGAAAATACTTCAAACAAGCTAGAAAATGAAAAGAACCAATTGAAAAAAATCAAAGGTCTTGGAACAATTACAGGATTGGAAAAAGAACAAAGAAATGACTTGACCCAGGAATTAGAAACAATGGCGCTTTTGAAAAACGTCAGTCTAATTAAAATGGGGAGTGAAAAAGAAACTGTGTTTTAAAGAGACAAGGTAGCAATGAAGAATAAAACTTGAATTTCGGTCCTGTGGATTGTCAGGAAATAAATCAACAAATAGCTGGAAAGAAGTTATTTTCTCTAATTTTAAGGAAATTTTATAATTTTGTATTTATTTTGTATTCAGTAGGCATATATATATATATATATATATATATATATAAAGACAGAAAATCTAAGCAAGAGCCAACAACCTACCACAGTTTCGCCCAACTGCTCGTCAGGGAAATTGGGGTTTTTTCTTTCTTACGAGTGCTTGACTTTTTGTTCATGAACTTTGTTTGTTTCTTTTTTTACTTCACCTTCTTTTCCCTCCGAGTTCGTTCTCGGTGGGTTGTACAAGACGATTTAAATTATAGCTTAAGTAATACTAGTTTTGACAGAATTAGTTCTGTTACTATTGGTATTGTTGTTGCTATAGTTAATATTATATATATATATATATATAACACATAACTGGAGGGAAGTGACGGATTAATACCTTTCCCAAGGGTATTTGCGCGTAAGTGAATGCAAAGAATTCAACTGGAATTCAAACTCGGCTCCCTGATTTGTTGTTCTGAGTTGATATCCACTGCACCACAATGCATATCCACAAACACACACACACAAAGAAATGCAAAAAAACAATTACCTAACTGACCATCAAAATACACTAATTTACAGGAAAGCAAAACACATACATTAATAATGAATGCCCCTAATCATGTGGGATAAGTGTGTATGCATGCCTGTACACACACATACATAAACACACATTCAGATGCAAACACACAGTCAGACTTACGTGTGTGACAGAGTGTGTGCGCAAACATACATACATGTATACGCAGAAACACCCCACCACTATTCACCTCAATAGTTGCCAAGAGGACAAAAACATGTCATTCACTCTAAACACACCTCTGACTCCCATAAAGTCTGCAAGAGAATAGCATATACTAAACCCCAGAGATGATAGATGAGAGTAGAGAAAGACAAAAAGGAAAAAGAAACAGAGAAGGAGTTAATAAGTTAACAAGTGATGGAGAAATGGACATGCTGTTCAGGAAACAAAAATGAAAGAAAAAAAAACAATCACAGACTTGCATCAAAATGTCCCAAAAAAGACACCAGTTCATAAAAAGGCACAAACATCAGAAATATCAAGAGTAAACTGAACTAGGTCTTGAGAAGTGAACATAATTGATACATTTATAAAATTCCATAGTCAAGTGGCCAGGAGAGATATGGATCAGTTAAGTGACAATTTTTTACATTATATATATAAATTATATTTATAAATGAAAACTCAACACATCATTTCAAGTGGTTATAAACTATAATTCATTTCTATGAGCTAATTAGCTCATTCCATCAGACCTTACAATATTCCTTCCATTTGGTACTAAAAATTTTGCCAGAATAAGCATTTTCCTTAACTGAAGAGAAGGATGAAAATAAAAAATAAAAATGAAAATAAAATAAAAAATAATAAATAGAAAAAGAAAAAGAAAAAGAAAGAAAAGGAAAAAAGTAAAAGAGTCCGGACTTAGGCATTGGCATCAGATCTGTCTGGGATTGCCCAGGTCGTCGTGAGGAGGTTGACCTGTAAAGAAATTTCTATGAGCTAATTAGCTCATAGAAATGAACAATAGTTTATAACCACTTGAAATGACGTGTTGAGTTTTCCTTTATAAATATAATATTGCTCTGGATAACATCCATGGAGCTCTCTATATAGATATAAAATTTAATATATTAAGTTAATCTTGTTGGATTATCCTCACCGTTTATGGACTGGACATATATATATATATATATATATATATATATATATATATATATTATGAATCTAGATTTTAGTTTTACATATTTCATAAAAATGTGAAAATATGATATATAAATTTCCATATATTAGAACAAAATTGGTTAATTGAATAACAAAATGGAAGAAGAGCAGTGATAGACTCAAAAAAGAAATATTAGTAAGCAAAATGAAATTGGTTGTGTCTAGACATCGAACACCAGAAAATGTTTAATTTAACATCTCTAAACCTTCAATGTTTTCTCCTTGTCCATAACTAAAACCAACACCCTCATTTATATTTTCCTCCCTCTTGTTACATATACAGATTTCTATCAACAGTAATGTAATTTTTGTCTGACAAAATCCGTTTAAATCATGAAATGCGTATCATAGAAACTTTTACATTTTGTCATTTTATAAAAATATCAGAAAATCTTATCTTTGTTCATTTAATCATTCTGAAAAAATTAACTAAAACTATTTAAATTAAAAAGTTCATTAAAGTTTTTTTCCTAAATAAGAAACATGGCATAATTGATAACTTTAGAAGTTTTTCTTATTACATATATTAAAAAAAAAAGATGCCTCTTGTCTATGTGATTGCAAATTGTGGAATAAATTAAAATTTGCTTTTAAATTTTTCTCCTTAATAATTAAAATATTCTTTACTGAAAACACAAGTTTCAGGACAGCAAATTCTGATGATGAAATCCATCCAGACTAATGATCAATTTCATCGGGTTTAAGAGATAAAAGTTATTTTACATTTTACAAGTGCAACAATAAAACTTTTTCACAAAGGCAAGTTGATCTTGAATCTTAATTTTGCGTCACATGTGACATTTAGAAAAACAGAAACGATTGTTTGACTGCCTTATTTTGAAAGTGACGACACAAATATGATATTAAGAATTCAATACAATCACAGAGATTTGTTGTTTCAGAAATTTGCAAAATACTTTCAAACTGATCCATTCTTAAAGGCAAATAAATTGGCTAAAAGTGATGTTTATGAGCTAAACAATTTCACAATCAAGTAAAAGATTATAATAAAATTCACATATAAATGCACACACACACACACACACACATATATTTGACTTAATTTAGACTGTTGGTTATTTGTGGTCGAAAGGTCTAAGACACACCAGATCAATTGGTAGCTTCCCCTATGTGGACAGGGATCACAGGTTCGAATCCTGCTGAATGACACACATTTTCGTAACAAAAATCTATCATAAATAATCAGGCCGGTAGAAATAAATATATATACTGTTTGATTATAAACAGAATATCTACTTAAATACAAGTATCGATAAAAAATAATGTATAAACAAATCATTTCACACGTGCACACATACACATACACATATATGTAACCCTATTTTCGGATGGCTAGTATTAATTTTTATTGATTTTGAAGATGAGACAAGATTTCTCTAAAATTGGAGAAAACAATTATTTTTGTTGGGAAAAGTAGCCAAAGGGATAAAAATTGAAAAATAGAAAGAGTACAGTTGCTTTCATCAGGAGAAGTAAGCAAATTTATCAAAGCTGGTTACCTAAAGGTAAAACAATTCTAGTCAAAATATTGTCATCATATTTTGACGATTTATGACACTAGGTCAAAATTGGACCATGAGAATTTTCTATTTACTGCCTATCAGGATGGCTGGTAGAAACAGGAAGATAATAACAAAGAGTAAATTTTCTTCCATTCCATTGGAGGGGGTGGAAGACTCAGTCAAAACGGTTAAATGATATTATTTACATTTTGAGATGATAAGACGTATATAGAGATGGGGAAATAGTCTAGTGCCCACCTTCAACACCCCAGTTTTGATGGTTTGTCACTGGTATCAGCTTGAGTCTGCTCAGGATGGTCATTGGTGTCACTGGGACAAGCCCTTTTGTGACTTCATTATGCTGGTTCTGTGGCTTTGTTACTTCATTTGTGTCATGTTCTTCTGGAGTATTTTCAGGTGTTTTGGGATAGAAAATTAGGCATGAGGGATGAACTCTAACGTATGTGCCCCCATGTTTCACTAGCACTTGTTTGTGTTCTGGGGTGGAAAACAAAATTAAAAGAGATGGGGACCAGCAATTGAATGATACGGTCAACTGAAATAGCCTGCCACCAGAAAAGTGATTTGGGCCCGAGATATTGCAAGAGACGGTCAGTCCAAATTTGGCTAGCTGCAAACTGAGCAAATCACCATTCCATGGTCATAATGAATCATGAATATTAGTGTGCTATTGAAATACCAGCCAACTGATTTTTTTGCATCACTTAGCTTTGACTTTCTTATGATTTTATATCTATTCGATAAATATATAAATCTACACCGTGGCATTGTAGTTTTAAATCTGGTTTACATTATATACCATTCTCTTGTGTGTCTGGGCTAACCTAGTTTTATGATGACAATCAATCAGCTTTGGCTGATCTGAGATCAACAAACACAACATGGGTGGAATCAGCCAGAGGGTCATGTTATATATAAGAGTAAATATTGATGTTAACAACCAGTGTGGAAGTTTGTTTCATATTTAAGCACAATCATCAGGATATCATACACATACACACACATGCATATAAAACTGGGCATTAAGGCCAACATCCAGTAGTAAAAGTCTGTTTCATGCTTAAATGCAATTGTTAGGCCATAATAAATTCGGCACTGAGGTTAACACCCAGCAACAAGTCTGTTTCTTGCTTAAACACATTCGTCAGTTCATTATTGTACAGGGTGTAAACGATAAATTGGCAGTTTGAGATCTCAGACTTTAAACCTTGATAAAGAAGGGACATTTAAAGACATTTAAGATTTGCGTATGTTTATTTAACTGTTTTATTAAATACAAACATTTTATTCTATGCGTCCACCTTCTGCGTCCACAACTTGCTGAATGCGAGCCCTAAAAGCACGACAGGCCTTGACAGCTAACTCTTTCTTGATATCACGGAATGCTCGCTTTACGGAGGTCTTCAGTGAGGCCACACTGTTATGGGGGCGAGCATTAGAGACTTTCTCAACATCGCCCCATAACCAATAGTCGCAGGGGTTCAAATCTGGTGAACTAGAGGGCCAGATATTTGAGGGCACAAAAAACGGCAACTCTCTCTTCAAGAAGGTCTGCACTGTTTTTGACCCATGAGCAGGTGCAGAGTCCAGGATGAATATCATTTTGTTGGGATCATCGTTCTTCTTAATCCAGGGTAAGAGAACTTCCTCCAGAATCTTCAGATATTCCGCCATATTGATCTTCAGGCCAACTTCAATGAAGTGACGGGGCATGACTTTCCCATCGCTGGCAATAGCTCCAAAAACCATGACAGAGACAGGGTGTTTACTCTGCATGACTGGAGGAACACAAGAAGGGTCAATGGCGATAACTCTTGAGCTTCTGCAGTTGGCGACTTTGTCTACCACAAACTTTTTCTCTCCACAAAAATGCAAACGGTACCACCATGGTGTTTCGGGTGATTGAGTAGCAAGTGGCTTCTCTCTTTACGAATGGTCTTAGATTTTGTGGTAAGAATGTTACGAGATCGTCTGCAATATGACTTCATCCCAAGATCTTTCCGTACTGCATTAGAAATGGTCATTTTGGCTACATTCCGCTTTTTCGCCTGGTCAACCATTGACTGTGATTGATTTGCTGCAATGGATCATTTCAAAACTTTTGGTGGGGATTTTATCACTTCTCGGGCTGTGAACCTTCAATTGCATGTCTTTACCTTCCCTTAAGTTTGCTACAATACGATAAACAGTCCTAGGAGCATAGCCAGTGTCTCTGATAATGTCAGATGTCTTATGCCCGGCGCGGAACAATTCAGCAATAACCATTCTATGGTTAAATTCTACACTGGCACTCATTTTGTTAGTATTTTTAGGTGGCTAATCTGGACTTCAGACTCTAAAGAGTACAGAAACTAACATTTCAGACTGATAATGCCGCTTTAAAAAACCTAAATTGTGGATTGAAATTACTGCCAATTTATCGTTTACACCCTGTATATATATATGTATATATATACACAGGAAATAATGAAAAATCCATAAAACTGAGAGGGTAATCCCCAGAATTTATCTATGCAAGGAACAATTGGGTTTCACTAAACAGTCAGTTAAGAGCCATACGTGATACATGCTTAGGCAATCATGTCTCTTTCAAGACATGACTGACTGGGCAGAAGATTATCTAGAGGAAGAGATGGATTTGCGTTGTGGTGCAGTGGATATCGACTCAGAACGAGAAATTGGGGAGCCAAGTTCAAATTCCAGTTGATATTCATTGCCTTCACTTACGTGCAAATACCCTTGGGAAAGGTATTAATCTGGCTCTTCCTTCTAGCTATGGGTCAAATAACAGGACACATTGGGTTCTATAGCCTTGGCTGGCAACCAGTCTACCGCAGAAAGCAATGGCAACCTACTGCAGGATAATCTTCTGCCCAGTCAGTCATGTCTCTTTCGAGACATGATCGCCCAATTGTGTTTCAGGTATGGCACTTAACTGACTTTTTCACTAATAGTTGCCATTAAAAAGGTCGGCAGAGACATTAGAATATGCAGTGATTACAAAATTGGGAGATTAAATGAGGCAGAAATGAGAATAAACAGAGACAAATACAAGCCAGACAGCTAAAAAAATATCCTACCTAGGATATCAAATATCTAGAGAAGGAATATATCCTGGCAAGAGGTTAACAAAAAAATTGCAAAAGTAGCAAAGCCCATAAACAAGAAAAAATTAGAATCTTTCTTAGGATTAATTCATTTTTACAGCAGATATCTTCCTAAATACAGCAAATACACTGAACGATTTGTGAAAATGCATAAAAAAAACCTACAACTCACATGGACGCAAAAGCATTAAACAAAGCTTTGACAAGTAAGACGGTAATAAAAATCTTCGACTTGAGAAAAGAAGTTACTTTAACGATTGATGCAAGTGAACATGTCATAGCAGTTGTTATAGCACAAGAGGATCACCCAATCATGTATCTTTCCAGAAAATGATCATTAGCAGAATGTAAGTATTCTAATATAGAAAAGTAAGCACTGGAGTATGGAGAGTGAACAGAATTTATTGTTGCGTACAAATGTCCAGTTAAAATCGAATCACCAATCCTTGGAATTCTTATTCGATCAGCAAAAGAAATTACCAAGACTAACATCATCAAGTATTTTGAGGTGAGCTGTTAGAATCATGGCATTTAATTTTGACATTATTTATGTTAATGGAAGCATCATTCCTCATGTGGATGCATTATCAACAATAAGATTTCTGAATGAAAATGGAGAGGAAAGTGAAAATTTGGATGAAAATATTTGGAGTTATACAATAGGTGAAAACAGACCTATTATACAACAAAACATTTAATATAGAAACCCGACAAGACCCGATACTAACCAAAACACTAGAGCACGTAAGAAAGAATGCGTGGAGTAACTGCACTATATTGGAAAAACTTTTCAAGAAAGCAAGACATTGGTTAACAGAAGAGACAGTCATTAAATGTAATGCAGATGCAGTAGTGCCTCCCCAAATTTTATGGAAGGAAATAATTACAAGTGTGCACAACAATATGCATTGTGGCATCCCAGAGATGCAAAGAAGGTTGAGACTGCAAGCTTTGTTACCGGGATATTTTAAAGACATTGAAGAACACATAAGATGTCCCAAATGTATAGAAATTAAAACAAATTACACACATGGCTTTAAGAGGGGGAGCCATAGACAAGGATCCACATGGACCATGCCCACATTAGAGATATGAGTGTATTTTTAATCTTAGTAGACTCATTTTCAGGCTGGCCAGGAGTAAAAAAGGCAAGAGATAGGAAAGCTACCATCATGAAACAAATATTGAAAACAATATTTGAAAGAAATGGTGTACCTAAGGCCATTGTCACTGAAAATGCCTTGGAATCTGTGACGAAAATTTTGTGTATTGGTTAAAAAAATAAGATGTATACCATATAAAATGCCAGCGTATATCCTACAATTAAATAGCATATTGTAAAGGTTCAAACAGTAAAAATGGAACTAAAGACATTTTCATCTTTTAATGACAATATAGAGGCATATCTCCCTAATTAACTTTGAAGCTATCACATGGTTGCTCAAGCAAATAGAAAGCAAAGGCCATCAGATTTAATGAGCAGGCATATTAGAGCCCCAATAATCATGTTGTTCACCACAGAGGAGAAAGTCTGGTACAAAAAAAATCAAGAAGACTGGGCCAAAAAGAGCAAGGTTTGTTTTACGAAAAGGGCAAACAAGGTATACTAGAAAAAATGGGGCAACCAATATTAGTTCACCTTGATTGATTTTTATTTTTTTTTTATTTTTATAATTATATCACCCAAGTAAGGTAGTTTACTGCCACTGGTGTGCAAGGAGTTACATAAGAGGAAATTTATGAGAAAGAGGAACGGGTTACAGGGGTTGCCAGGAAGTGGGCAAGAGAAGGATGAGAACACTGATGTGATGAGAGTGGAATGGATGGAGAAATGAGCATGAGAGAGAGGATGCAAGTCAGTGAGATAGGAGATGACCATTAGAACCAGGTTTGAGAAATGCAAAACAAGGAACAAGAGGAGACAGAGGATGGGGAAACCAAAATAGAATAGAACGTGGAGGAAGGTGGAAATGAGTTAACAGACTTAGAAGAGGAAGATGAATTTAGACCAAGATGGGGCAACCATTATTAGCTCACACTGATCAATTTAGAACCAGATTCGTACCTGAAGAATTAAAAATGCAAAACAAGAAACAAGAGGAGACAGAGGATGGGGAAACTAAAATAGAATAGAACATGGACGAAAGTGGAAATAAGTTAACAGACTTAGAAGAGGAACATGATTTTAGACCAAGATGGGGCAACCATTATTTTCTCACACTGATGAATTTAGAACCAGATTGATATCTGAAGAAGTAAAAATGCAAAACAAGGAACAAAAGGAGATAGAGGATGGGGAAACCAAAATAGAATAGAACATGGAGGAAAGTGGAAATGTGTTAACATACTTAAAAGAGGAAGATGAATTTAAACTAAGATTTCCACACATTTTCTTCGAACACAAGAAAAACAAATAGAAGAGTAATGCAGAACATCCAGAATATTTAGAAGTGATAGAGCAACTAAGGGCATCAAGCCTCTCAGGTTCAGGGAGGCTTAGTGTGGTATGTAAATGAGATACATGCATAAATAGAGCAAACCTCAGGCATCAGGGGAAGAAAAAACCATGTAGATTTAGTCATCACAACATGTAAACTAAAATTTATAATAATAAAAGACATCTGAAAAAGTCTTACTACAGGTGCTGCTGATTTGACAGTCAAAAATGCAGCTTAAAAGAAATCTAAAAGAGAAAACAATGGCAGAAAGATTATGTTTTATTAAAACAACTTTTGTTGCTTAATTGGTTCAGGTATTGGCCATGAATGATTCGCTGTAAAGGTAATTGATGTGAGAAGTCATTCAGAAGACATGTTATTTTTCTTGATGTTCGAAGACAAACAAGAAATAAAAGAAGCTTGTTAAAACAAAATGTATTACAAGATGCAACAATTAAAATATTTCATCTGAGAATTTCAACATATCAATTTATGTTTTTATTTTTAACAAGAGCACAGCTAAAATTAGTGTCACTAAAAAAGTCACCAAATTATTTCATGCTGATCCCTTTTTAACGTGGTGATAAATTATAAAGACTCCAAAAGTCATATAGTTGTAGTTTATTAAACATCATAACGCCAAAGAGGTAGAAGCATTTTCATAATGGAACACCTTTCCATTTATTGGAAATGGTAAGAAATAAGAAATTCAATTATGAACCAGATGTACCAATAATAGTCAAAGAAAAAAATGATTGAAATTCATGTGTCTTCTTAGCTCTGCCTTCCAACATCTATGAACTGGGTTAATCCTTCTTGGGTAAATAATTATACTTATGTGGGGAGAAAAAAATAAATGGTGGGGCTTGGAACTTGCACTGTTAGCTAAAGGTTTTACAGTGCTGATCTTATGCACGGGTGGATAGCAAGTGAAAAGAAGAGATAGTTTTCCTCCCAATTTGTTGTCATTAATGCGGTGAAATTATTTTCTAGTGCAGAGTAATTGAACTTCATGATCGAGGTTTGAATTTTTTAAATGTTATTTACAAGATATTATTTTTCCTTGAGAGTCAACGAAAAATAAATTTTCAAGCCATTAACATTTTTTACATTACCCAACCCAATAAACACCCAATCTAAATTAGAATGAGGAAAAACTGATCTTAGATATGCTTCTGATAGACTTTAATTACTTTGAGTAACCTGTTAAAGTGTTTTCGTAAAATTCCCTTGGTCGTTCATTCAAGGGAAATATCTTTGCTTTGCATTCATAAAAAAAAGTTAGTTTTTAATAAATTCAAAACATTTCCTTATACAAATTTGTTACAAAATATTATTAACTCGTTTCTTTCCAAACATGTGCATAATGCTTGTTTAAGCATTGAAACTATTCAACATAGATTCCAAGAGGTAAAGGAATCTTTTACTCTGAACAAATTATTAAAAGCTTCATGGAAAATGATAGACTAATCTTTAATTAGCAGGTGGGACAAGGTGATTCACCAATATTTGTGAGCAAAGAATGAAGTGTTCAATTCTAAGATGGATAAGCATTAACAATCTCAATAATACTCATCAAAAAAAAAGAAGAGCAGTGTTAACAATTCTAAGGAAAAACTTTGACAAAATCTCAATTAGTAGTTGTGAACTGTTTTCCTCTTCGAATTGCATGCCTTCCTTGCAATCGACAGTCAATGTTAGCAATTCTTTTTTAATATCAAGGCTTAATTTTTTCTGTAGTTAATAATTACATCCAAGACCATACAAATAAGTACATTCACCTGTGGCCAATATTGAAAACCCATTCATAGGAATATAGGGTTGGAGTTGTTGCTTTTTTGTTTCAACATCATTTTGACGGCATGTCAATACAAAGACAGAGAAAAATAACAAGATTGGCTGACCATTCCCTTATTTCTGAAAAACCATTGACACCATCACTAACAGCTACAAAATTTATAATATGACAAAGCAAAATACAGACAATGCTTTGAGTCCAGTTTGATGGCAATTAGGTATTAATTCCAAAGTCATAAAGGTTTGATGTTATGGCTAATAAAGTCCCATGACTGACCAAGTAGTCAGAATTGGAAATTATATATTGTACATGTTGAAATACACAGGGAATTCTATATTAAGGGAAAATATGTACAAAATAATGGTAGACTGCAATGCCATTGTCTGGTTGCACTTTGCGTTTCATGATAATTCTTTGATTAACTAGTTGTTTTCTTTATCTTTCTTGAATATCATATTTGTCTTGAGTGGAGGAAAAAAATGAAGAAAATTTAAAGTATCCAAAATGACATTAATACAGCTGTACATAAAACAAAAATATTTGGTGAAGTTTGGCTCAAAAGTTGGACTCATTAAAACATTTATACTTACCTTTGAGTTGTATGCATATAAAAAAAATTAGAATTTTAACAGAAGAACAGGAGTATCGTATATATATATATATATATATATATATATGAGGAGCCAAGTAAATTGGAAATGAATTATAAAAAAAAGAAAAATATTCAAATATGAGTGGACCTGTGCTCTCAAAGTAATTATATTCATATGTGATCTGAAATGATGACAACATATATACTGATGTACCTACTGTTGAGTATCTTACATTAAGACATAATAAAAAAAGAAAACAAAATAATCCAAGCTCTTGAGCATGAGAGGAGGAAAATATATTATATCTGTGTATATATTTATACTACTTTAATCATATTGTGAATAAGAAGACTAGGGAATTTCATTCTCCTAAAGTCCTGGGACCTTCTAAATGTCCGGTTTACTTGAAGGTTACTTGGATTATAGATAAGGGCCAAAGTTTAGTTAAGTAGGTTAGCAAGTTGGTTTCAGGTTGTTTTCCATTGGTTTCTCTGCATTGTATTTTTTTTAACTAGGTCTGCATTTCCGTCTTTCCTAAAATAAATTTGAGTAATTTGGTATATGAATTTAATTGCCAGTGCACTGCTGGTTATGTGGGGCATACAACTTAACATTTGGAAACAAGAATTAATCAACATGTGCCTTCTAAAATACAATTTGGCAAAATAGATAACATATGTTATCTTCCCTATACAGATATGGAATCGGCTATTGCTCAACACCAAGTAAAGAATATAGCCTGTGCCAAGGTGTATAGGAAAGAATGGGTCAAAATTTTACATGTAACTGGTTCCAATAATCATTTAAATATTTTGAAATCAGTCTGCATACCTTTACGAAAGCCTTCTCTTTGCCGGCAGAAGGATTTTGTGAAGTTTCTTCATTTATTGGGAATATTTTAACTGTCCCTCAATAATTATTTACTTGTGATTTCTCCTCCCCCTCATTATAAATATATATATTTATATATATATATATATATATATATATATATATATTTATTTTAAAATTTTCTCCCATTTTTTTTTTTTTGCTCTTCATTTTCATTGCTTTTCTTTCGTTTGATTTATAATTCCAATGATTTTCTTTTGATGAGATTTTGAACAAAAGAGCTCTTGAGACAGTTAATAATTTTCTTGTTTTTAAATTAGTATCCAAATTTTGTCCCTCCAAACATTTGTTTATATATATATATATATTTAAATAAAATAAATACACAATGGTCTTAATTATAAGAGAGATGATACATATATATATTCTTCACTACTTGACAACATAATTATTGCAAAAAAAGTAAAAGACTAAGGAACCCTTAAAAGCAAACTTGGAGTAAGAGGTTTAATAACTGGTTGTACAGAGAGTGAATTGAGCTGATGCTGCCTCACTATTGATTTAAAAACAAATGGTGAAAATTATTTACTTTAGAAAATATGAAATGAATTCATGGTTGTTCAGAAAGTTATGGAGGAGTGGTTAGAGGAAGTTAAACAATATGATTATGGGTGTGTCTGTATTACTCAATCAAAAGTGAGAATTAGGTTGAACTATGAAGTTGAACATTTAGGTTGCATGAAGGAAATTGATGACACTTTTTAATTAATTATAATGTTCATTTATAATTTATACTCTAATATTACATAACAATTATTTTATTAGAATTAATGACCCACACAATTCTTATTTGGTTTTTATAACTCCATTATAACTTAGTATACCAAAAATCAGTCAGTCAGTTAACTGCTATACGTGATACATGCTTGGGCAATCATGTCTTGAAAGAAACATGACTGGCTGGGCAGAAGATTATCCTGCAGTAGGTTGCCATTACTTTCTGCAGTAGACTGGTTGACAACCAAGGCTATAGAACCCAATCCATCCTGTTATTTAACCCATACCTGAATGAAAAAGACAGATTAATATCTTTCCCAAGGGTATTTGTGTGTAAGTGAATGAAAGGAAATGAACTAGAATTCAAACTCGGCTCCCAATTTCTCGTTCCAAGTCTATATTTACTGCACCACATCCAATCCCATAAATACATTTTTCAAATTTTAACCTAAACAATTTAACCAATTTAACAAAAGCAGTAGTATAAAAATTAAATTTAAAAAACCTAAAATCTGCTGTCAAAAAACAATGTCTATACCTTGAAGTAGTGTGGAACATCAATTAGCTGATTATGTCATCATTTTTCTAAAGCTTCATGTAATATCCATTTTAGTAGTTGCTGTTATTGAGAGTCCTCAAATGATGTGTGTTAATCTCTATGAATTGATCCACTGAAAGGGAGGGGCAGCCTTATGTGGAAGAGGCTAAGGCGGTCAGGGTTATAGAGACGCACATGTGGAGAACAAATTCACCTGAATAAAGAATTCTCTTTCCATCACGTGTCTGAGTTCCTTGAATTTAAATTTACAATTTTTTGCTGTACAGTTCTACAAGGTGCAATGCATAAATTGTTGCCTGAATGACGCAAAAATGAAAATAACACTAACAGATATATTTCCCAAAATTACCCCAAAATATATTGAAATTCAAAAGAGTAAATTTATTCAATAGAATTGCCATTGGCTTCAATCACAGCTTTCAGACAACTTCAGAATCTCCTGCATCTCTTCTGGACAGTCCCCTTGTTTAAGTTGGTGAACGCTGCCATAATCATTGACTGCAGTTCACCTTTGGTATTTAAAAGAGTTTTGTTTGTCTCTTGCTCAACTGCACTCCACAAATAATAATCAAAATGGTTGCAGTCTGGGGAGTTAGGTGGCCAGATATTAGAGGTGATGTTGACGCAGAAATTATCTGACAGCCATGATTAGGTACTCCTGCTTGTGTGGCATGGTGCAGAGTCCTGTTGCCAGACAAAGGGTTTTCCAGCAGCCAAACTCTTGTCCCAGAGGAACAATATCTTCTCAAAGCCTTTGGTGTAGGCTTCTATGTTAAGTTTAAGGCTTTGTGGGAAGATCAATCATAACACCACCATTACTAGGGATCACTTCAAATACCATGATGATGATTCAATATATCACCTCACCCAACTCTTTCTTAATCTTCTGCACTTTCCCCATATTAGCTTTGTAGTGGAGATTCCAGTGAGAATGCCAAACATTACAGCATGCAGTTTTCAAATTTATGGTTGAATGATTTGTGTCATAATGCATTTTTTTCACAGATGGTGCCCAACTGACCCTACTAAAATGTGCAGTCAACAAATTAAAAAAGCAATTGTTTATGCACAAAATGAAAAATAGAAAATGGCGACAATTTACCAATCACACCCTGTATGTTTTGGTGTGCCAGTCTATAAGGTTTGAAACAGGTTGGTTCTCACCAAAACCTACATGCTTCATTCACTCAAAGCCATTTTTACCCACTGAACTGAAAAAGTGGTTGTTTACAATTTAGTTATTTCTGAATGAGTTTGGTACCATACATGGCAGCCATAGGAAAATCCCAATCTGACAAGGCGATTTCAGATGACCTCCCTTTTTAGATTACTGTTTTGCTTTTTTAGCAACTTGTGATATCATGCAAAACAATCCCTAGAACAGCCTATTTATATACTGAATTTCTTTTTTCTCTCCTATCCTAAATCTGTTTTAACTGATCCATACACTGAGTGCTTACTTAGTACATACTAATGGCACATCCTGAATTTTTCTGATGAATTTATTGTAAGTGACATCGCTTTTTCATTCCAATTCTAGATCAGAATTTTAGTTGTAGAAACATTGAACTTGAGTCCTATTTCTTGAAACACTCACTTGGAATTGTGTTTTTTTTTCATCATTGCACCCGAAGCAATGTTGGACCACTACTAGTGTGCAGGGGGTTAAAATGAGTGAAAAGTCTGTATACAGTGGGTATTGAAAAAAGAATAAAAGACGAACAGGATTCAAGAAGATAGAAGATGGCAACTGACATTGCATTTAAATTTTTAGAGATTCTAGCTATTAGGGAAGCAAGTAAAAAAAGAGAGTTCCACAGGTGGGAAGTGGGACAAAAAAAACTGTTGGAGTAGAAGTGACATTTACATTTAACTATTACAATGGTAAAAAGGTGGGACCGAGATGCCAATCTCGTAGCACACTTAAATTCACGTGGACGGAGTGGTCTTCAATAAGTTCTTGATATTACAGGGTCTACTGAGTAAATATTTCTTTCAGCAGCATATCAGATGTATTTATACAGTGGGTTCAAATCTCAACAATTTATCAGATGTATTTATACAGTGGGTTCAAATCACATTATCAATATATGTGTGGAACCCTGTTAAAAATTCTAGAAAAAAATGCAATAGATTCCCTAAAATCTCAATTCTGCACAAAAATAGGCTCACACAAGTGTAAAATTCATTTTCTTGTCATGCACTAAATAATTTAAAAACTCACAGCAAGAAAATGATTAACAATCTTTTCCCTCTTAAAAATCAAAATTAAAAATTGGGAAATATATTTATTAACCAATAAAACTTCTGAGTTTAGTAAATCAAACTATTAACTTTCTGTGAGCAGATATTTCTTTTTACAAATAGTTTAATGTAAATTATTATTCTTCAGTCTTCAGTATAATCTGACTAGCGGATTGTAGACAACAGTCGTCAATAAGTAAATTTGAGTATAGATACTCAAATTTACTTACTGACAACTAAGTTCATTTTTTATAAATTAATTCTCACTTTTAAAGTATTTTCATAATTTTTTTTACACAGTTTATCTGATAAAAAATACCTGAGTGAGATATATAAACAAGCGTAATTGTAGAAGCAGTAGTAATACAGTTAATTGGCTGCTGCTGATGTTACATCATATAAAAATATAATATAAAATAAATTGTGAATATTTGCATTATGAATTCACATATTTTTCATGCCATAATAACACAATTTGTTTCTTTTGTTTTATGAAAAGAAAAAATAAAGCCTTTCTTATAGAAACTTTGTTTGCAAGTGCTGTGGAGTTATTTTCGCAGTTGAGGCTAGTATTTGTGCTAAAGTCGGTCCTATTAGTTTTGACGTACAAAACATTACAAACTTGATATAATATATTTTACGCAGTGTAATCTTGCCAGGTTGCTGACTACTTTCGTATTCGACTAACTGTCGACTACTATCATCCAACATCGACTGATCCTCGTTTCTCTTACTACTCCTACCTAAATTAGGTGGGAGAGTCTATTCATCATAGAATAGGTGTGCTTCACCATATCAGCAAGGAACTTAATAACTTGTTTCTCTCAGTTTAAAAGAAAACAAATAGTATTTTTATATTCATTAATAAAATTATTTAAATTTGTAGACCTATGTTTGAAGATTATTTCTTTTCTTTGTTTTCACACACGTTTTCTTTACACATAAATTATTTAAATTTGTAGACCTATGTTTGAAGATTATTTCTTTTCTTTGTTTTCACACACGTTTTTCTTTACACATAAATTATTCTGAATCACTGTGGGAAGAAGTGGAGTGTATGACAGAAATTTTATTATTTCAAAAGTCCATCATCGATGGCATCAATTTCATATACATCACTGCAGATAAATTGATGAGATCTGCCCAGAGTCAAAGAGTATTCTTGCTTCTTTTCAGCCTGTCATTCTTTTTTTTCTCCCTATCACTGAAATTGGTAGCTGGTGCCAGAACTTTTAATGACAGCATTTATTGCATTATATTGGAAGTTTCCATGTTAATGTTCTTAGGACATTTGAAAGGGAAATGATAAGAGAAAAATTTGGAAATGCCATGTTAAATTATCTCCCATTTTTTGCACACTAAAGATAAAATCTCAAAATTCGTATATAAATATTCATGAACTGCCCCTAAAAATTTACTGTACATGAATTGATCTTTAAAAGTTTCCGTATATAATTGTATATAAATGAATCAATCAAATTTTAAACCATTTATACAGAATTTATCCTAAATCCCATCCTCATAAAAATAAGGTCACACAACTTCTTCTGACTTGATGTCATTTTTAACATACAGAATGTTATGACTTATCAGGGGAAAATTTTATGCTTATAAAGTATACATATAATCTCTCATTGATAGCACAACTCAATATTCAAGTGCCAAGTATAGACTGACCGTTACATAATTTACATTTTATAAAAACATCTGGTTATCACAATGTTGGCATAGTTATATATTATATTAGGATAACAGTTTTTTTAATTTTAAAAATTATATTTGGCATTTAAAATAAACAAGATCTGTAGACATATGTAGAAAAAATATATTTTAGAGTTAGGAATATCAATCATTCATATTAAATATAAAGAGAACTACTTGTTCTTTCTAAAAAAATCATAATTTATCTGTAAATTTATCTATATTTTCTATAAAAGTGTATTTTTATACTTTCATAGAGTTTTGACCCCAGTTTGGGGGTTAGATATTTGCCCATAGCTGGGACCCTAAGAGGTGCTACCACTCCTGATCAGGGTAGACCTGAGAACAACAGCAATTAAGCGGTGGTTCCAAGCTCCTCACAACCTCTCAATCAGAAGCCTTGCTGAATACATTGTATTACAAAGAGTTTTGTTAGTCTCTCACTCAACTGTCCCCAACACATGATAAATTCTCTGGCATCCATGACTGGGTTCTCCTGCTGCTTGTGTGACATGGTGCAGAGTCTTGCTGCCAGATATAGGATCTTCCATCAACCACCCTCTTGAGTCAGGGCAAGACTACCTACTCAAGCCACTTGATGGAAGTCTCTATGTTGAGTCTGAGGCCCTCATTAATAAACTTTCAAGTTCTTTTATTATCAGAATGATGAGAGTGAGTTTTCGGAGCACCACTCGACTCATTTAACAATTTCTGAAACCTCTGCACTGTCCAAAGATTGACACCCAAATACTCTGAAATGTTTGTATTAGAGCCTTCATTGCAAATGCCAATCAGTACATCATGCTGTTTTCAAATTTCTGCTATAGTGAAATGCTTCATGGTGCTTGTTTCTTACAGACTTCCCAACAGATCCTACGATCCTGTGCAGTCCATAAAATTAATAGCAAACAACTTGCATGCAGAAAATTCAAAATGGAAAAAATTTATCCATCACACTCTCTCTCTCTCTCTCTCTATATATATATATATAGCACACCTAAAATCCTTAGAAAACATTATGAAATTAAATTCATACACTTAAATGATGCTCACCTTGGATTTTTTATTTTACAGTAAATAAACTAATCACAGATAAAACACAAAACGATTTTATTTAATAGCTAAACATTCAGGCTTCATAAAATATATGTTAAACTAAAGATTAAATTATTTAAATTAATGGTATAATTTTTTCCAAGGCATGAAAAGAGGTGCATAAAATTCTTGGAAACATTCGCGTAATGACTTAAATGAAAGAATCATGCATAAAGATAACAAAAGCATTGAGGTGGAAATCATAAATTTGTTTAAAAAATTACATATTTTGAAAACAGATTTTTGTACTGTGACTTGATTGGTTAGAACTTGATATTCATTTCATTTAAACAAAATATTACAAACTGAAATTCTCTACAGCAATGTCAAAACTTAAGTAGGAAAACTGTGTCAGTCTTGCAATTTGGGATGAGCTATCAGTCTGGCCAAAGTAAAGAGACTGAGCACAACAAATAATGGAGATATGCATAAAAAATAAAAAAAGTAACAGAGCAAAAGACCTGCTGAGAAACAGGATGTATAAAAGCAAAGGAAGATACACTCATGCTAGAAAAAGTAAAAATACTTCAGACATGGGACAAAATCTCTTTTACAACAAGAGAGAGAAATCAACAAGGCACAAAAATACTAACAGACCAAAAATATTAAAAACTTAAGTGGAATTAGCAATGGTCAAATTGAAGAGAAACAAAGCAGAAGGACTTGGTGGGGTTGTAATAAAGATGTTGATGTCCTTAGAAGGCTTTTGCATAGACAGGCTTATAGAAATAATAAACAAAATCTACTGCAACAGTGACATTATGCTGGAGATCAGTTTTCATAACACTACCTAAGAATCCAAGTGAAAAGGGATGCGAACCCCAATGAACAATCAGTTTAATGAGAAACATAACAAAACTCATCGTCTGGATTCAGATGAACAGAATGCGCAGCAGAATCGGCCCAGAGATAGAACAAGAACAATGTGGTTTTGTTAAAGATACCAGAACAAGGAATGCAATATTCATGCTGAGAATGCTATCTGAAAGAGCAATAGAAATGCAGAAGAACAGTAATCTCTGGTTTATAGACTACACAAAGGCATTTAACAAAGTAGGCCACAAAGACTTGATCAAGATGCTCGACAATCTCGACATTTTTGGAAAAGATGTAAGGATAATCAAGAATCTATCCTGGCAGTAAACTGCTTTGTGTACAGATAGGAAGTGAATTCAGCAGATATTCAAAATAGAAAGGGGCCTTTTCTCACTGGATCTATTCAACATGTACAGCGAAGCAATTATGAGAGAAATAAAAGCCTTGCCAGGATTTGTCATTGGGGGCCACAATCTCAATGCTATCAGATACACAGATGACACGGTGCTGATAGCAGACATGGAAAGAAAAATGCAGGACCTCTTACAGAAGGTAACAAAAGAAAGTGAGAAGAAAGGACTGAGGATAAACTTAAAAAAAAACTGAATGTATGATCATCTGCAAAAAAAAAAAAAAATAAAGCCCAATATGCCAAGTACAAGTCGGAGAAACTAAAATAAGTAAAGAAATTTAAATACCTGGGAAGTGTTCTGACAGAAAATGGAAAGAGTGACATGGAGATCCAAAGAAGCATTGGCATGGACAAAAACACATTTCAGAACCTAACAAGTGGACTGAAAGACAGAAAAATTTCATTAGAAACAAGGAAAAGAGTGTTAGATTGCTATATGATATCAGTCCTTCTATATGGAAGTGAATATTGGATGATTGCATCAAGGATGAAGGAGAGACTTGAGGCAGGAGAAATGTGCTTCTACAGGAACATGCTGAGGATGCCATGGACTGAGCATGTTAGCAACAATGAGGTGTTGGAGAGGAAGCAAACAAGAAGCAAACTCATACTTAACATCAGGAAGAGACACATGAGATTGCTGGGACATGTAATGAGGAAAGATGGCTTAGAGAATTTAATACTCATGAGATGGGTAGAAGGAAAGAGAGATGGGAGAAAGCACTACTTGATAGATCTGACCAAATGGATGGTAGATCAGAGTTTAGGGGAGGTACCAAGAGAAAAAATATTGAAAGCAACAAGAGACAGAGCCAAGTGGTGTCTATGGTCACCTACGTCCTGAAAAGACATGGCATATGAAGAAGAAGATATCAGTTTGCAATTTTGGATGGGCTGCCAGTCTTGTAAATTTAAAACTTAAATTTTGGCTTTTATCTGACTATTTGTAATATTGAGAAATGCAAACCATTTCAGCCATTGTGACCAACAATTAAACATTTTAAATACAGGGTCTGGCAGAAATACCTCCCAAATAATAGTAAGCTAGCTTAAGACACCATTGCTTCTGTTGTCTCACCATTATGTGAGAGGTATTTCTACCACACCTTGTACAAATCTGACAGTGATTATCAATCTATATAAACTGGGACAAATATCTTTTTCAGATGTGCAATGTGGTATTATGGATACCGTCATGGAAGGAGAAATCAAAGAGCAAAGCTCAAATTCCAGTTGAATTCATTAATCCATTCCTTCTCTCTCCAGCAATGGGTTGAATAGTAGGACCGACTGGGTTCTATAGCTCTGGTTGGCAACCAATCTACTGCAGAAATTAATGGCAACCTACTGCAGGAAAATCTTCTTACTAGTGAGTCATGTCTCCAAATAGATTGATTACCCAAGTGAGTATCGCATATAGCAATTAACTGACTAATACTTTTGAGATGACGTTAAACTTTTTATTCTAATAGATAATATATTCTATATTGACCGGTCACTAAAATATCTCCAATGAAAAAGCATTATACTTCATAAAATACAGGTGTACACGTATGTATACATATGATTATACATATGCAGACATTTGAGACAGAGAAGGCAGCAAAGGTTAGAGTGAAGAGAAAAGAATCTTAAGTCATTTTACTCAAGGTAACGTCAAGAAAATATGTAACATGAAACAGACTTCAGACATGAAGCAAAATGAAAGAGGAAAAGAAATTAATGATTTAATGGTTCAGTAATTGCTTCAAGGCAGAAAGATAATTTGAATATAAGAAAATAGTCAAAAAAATGAAATTACACATAAGCAGAAAGTAGGAAGCCATGTTAGATTGAACAGGAGAAAAATAAGGTGCTTTTCTTCAGCCCTTTGCATGATAATCAAAAAAAAGTCCTTTGCAAAATGCAGGAAGTGTAATATGTAACAGAAGAAACAATTTTTTTTCTTAATGCTCAAATGATTTATTCAAGAGTTTCTGCCAACAACTGAAAGATTATCTGCTAAAACCATTTTAGAAAAGTAAAACCTTGGAAATAATATTTAGTTTTCTTTCTTTTTTGAAACTGTCACTGGTCAGTTTATCAATTTTTTGTTCAAACAAAGCAGAATAAAGATGGAAGATGAAAATAAAAAAGGGTTATTGTCAAAAGGTGACTTTCAATGTTCTCGAAAAGACTTTACACCAGAATTAAGCTTCAAGAATAATGTGGAAGGAATTTCACTTCTGTAGTACCAATGGGTCTATGTCATCTACATATCTAAAATTTTAGTGAGAAATAGACAAAATAGGAAGAAAAATTGCCTTAAAATAAAAACCAGTGATATATTTTTGGTCTTTTGGAAAATACCACCTTTGAATTAGCAAAAAAACTGTTTTTCTTTTTCCAGAAAACAACACCCAGTCATCTAAAAAGTAAACATTCTGTCAATTTTTTTGCAATCATAATATTCTTTTTCTTATAAAATCTACACAAATGCCTCTATTTAATATTCATTTACAATATCTTTATTCCTTAGATTTCATAGAGATAGTTGTCATTTGGTAAAATTAAATCTAATCACAATACAATCATTCTATTTGCTTTCCAGATTTCAAGAATGAAGAGGTTTTTTAATCTGGAATAGGCCAGTTCAATCTGTGTATATTTCTCAAAAATCAAACATGAATATAGGATTTCATTATTTTTCTCAAACTATTCTACTTTGCAATATTCTGATTGTATCTCATTAAATACAGGATAATAATCTCCATGGAAGCCACCTTTTTTTGAAATGTCAGTAAGATTTTCTTCTCCAAACACCTGACTCTGACAACACAGATTCAAACAATGTCTACTCTTCAACCCATTTCTATACTTTATATATTGATATAGATAAACTGAAAGCTTATGTCAGATAAATAATGAGTAAGTGAATGACAAAATGGAAAAAGGCAACTCATAAATTTCATTGTAAGAAAGAAATTTGGCCGACTAATAACAATTTCACTGACGGAATCAGTTTTAGACATAAAACTGGGGTAAAGCAGATGTGGGAAGGCAAGAAAAATAAAAATACAAAAAACTTCAGTTACAATTTCACCATTTAGAGACTTAAACTGAAATTTTTAAAATCCAGTATATCAAGGCATTTAATTGATTTCATTCAGCTTTTGTACAGTTTTTTTTTATTTTTATCAATATCGCTTTTGATGTTTCCATATGGTATCAGCAATAATTGAGTGAAATGCTATATGAGACTGGATGTACATTTATTGTATAGAATTTACAATTTTTGCAATTTCAATAGATTTTTGCTTGAATAAATTACTTTTTTTTTCTAAAAAACTGTTAGCAAGAAAAAAAAGTGAAAGGGACCAAACAAGAAATGGAAATAATGCTTGATTTGGTAGAAATAAAGAGTTTTTATGTTCCATGATCTACAAGGTTTGATCACTTGCTTACTCCAGGGTATAGGATGTAAGTTGTGGGAGACGGAGAAGTTCAAGGTGTAACACAATATAGTAGTCAACATAAAGATGTGGAAACAATCAACATGTATGGCTAGTTCAAGTGAAAAAAGGTTGTGGGAGAAAAATTCCATGAATTACACATTATAGTAGTCAAGAGTCAGGCTGCTTAAATTTCTGCTTTAGTTTAAATGTGTTTATTTGTTTTGTAGTCATTAAATTCCCTATTGTTTTAGAAGTAGGCTAATGAATTTTATGTTAAGTCGAAATCTCTTTCATTTGCCATCTTTATGGAGTGGATAAGGGGTGTTATATGCTGTGTTTTCTCAAACGTTACTTGGATAATATTCTTTTTAGTTTTTGTGGATTTTGTAAGCCTTCTTTTTCATCTTGTATATGAAATAATTAGAATATTGAAGCAGTTTAAATTGATGTTTGATGTATTTTTCTTCATCATGTAAATAAAACGGTTACAAATTTCAAATGCTCTTTAGTAGAAACATCATTAGTGAATGTTTTATACACATTTACAATGAGGTAAGTTTCAACAGAGTTTAAAATGAAATCATGAAAAAGACACTTTCACTTTAATTTAAAATCAGTTTTCTTTTATCTACAATCTACATGAACACAGCACTGAAAAGACATCATGACTGATTATTTTCACATAGTAATTTACCATTTTTTCCATTTTCTTTTATTTGAACTGTTTTCAAAAAAGAAATTTGGAATTGCCTCCCAAAAAAAAAAAAAGCTCAATGTTTTTTTCATTCAGAGATTATCAAAATCAAGGTAATTCTAAATTAAAATCTTTATTGTAATCATTTTACCCCAAGATAGGCAATAAAGGCACTAAGATGCAATTGATTTCTGAGTGAGAGAATATGAAAAAAAGAAATCATTATTAAGGAGAGAGAACGAGAGAACAGTAAAGGAACAGGAATTAAGAAAATGGAAGATAGCAATTGAATTACATTTAAATTTTTGAAAATCAAATTTGACTGGAAAGCAAGAAGATGCAAGAAAGTTCAACAAGTAAGAATGATAAGAGAAGAAACTCTCAGCAGAGAACTTACATCCAGCCATTTCAATTGGGAAATAAGGCCTTGCAACCAATCTATTAGTAGATCTAGGGTCATGCAGGAGGAAAGCAAAGAAAAAGATGAACCAGTTACAGAGGGTATCAGAGAAAGGGCAAGAAAAGGATGGGAATACAGGTATGATGACAGTCGCAAGGACAGAGTGAGAAAGAAAAGAACAAGATACACAGGGTGATGGGGAAAGGATGTGAGAAAGACTCTAGTCAAGTGGCTAAGAGATGGCAATTGCCATTGCATTTAAATTCTTAGAGATTGTAGCCATCAGGGAAGCAAGTATACAGAAGGGAGTTCTACAGGTGGGAAGTGCAAGAAAAGAAGCTGATGGAGTAGAAGTGGTGGCTGCATTTGGTTGATTTAACTGTGAAAAGGTGGGACCTTGTTACCAGTCTGGTTGCTCAAGTAAATTCTTGTGGAGGGAGCACCAGTGAGCTAAGCTCATCGGGGCAGAAGCCATGAAAATCTTTGAGGAATAGACAGAGAAAAGCCACATCCTGTTGGAAAGAAAATGCAGTTGAGCTGCCAGGTCAAGACCAATCACATTACTGATTCTCCTTTGGAGCCTGTCAAGAACTTTGAGATGAATAGCAGGGGTGCCAGACCAGATATGACAACAGTATTCAATGCACGGTCAGATGGTTGATTTGTATATGTGCTGGATGGACTCAGGCGAGAAAAACTTCCTGGCAGTGGATTTAGCTATCAATTCAATTTAATGATTCCACTTTAGGTTGAAAGAGACGGTGAGGCCGAGGAGGCATAGTGTATTGCTTTCAGGGAGGCTCACTTGGTCCATGCTGATAGAGAGTAAGAAGGGCTGCCTGTAGTGGTTAACAGATAGCAGCTTTGTATTAAAGCATAAAAATTTACAAGCCATTTCTTACCCCAGTCTACCACCATAAAGGCCCTTCTCAAGATCACCTCACCAGATTTCTTACTGAGGGGAGAGTAAATGGTGGTGTCATCAGTGTAGATGCCTATCTGGGATTTGATCATATCATGGAGATCATTTATGAAGATTAGAAATAGTATTGGGCCTAGGATTATATGGTCCTGGAGGACACCAGCATTTGTGAGGTAGAATGGGGAGGCATGTTCAATTAAGATGACCATCATTATTCGGTTTGATAGAAAAGATTAGATCAAGCCAAGTAAGCGTCCAGTGATACCATAACTCTGTAGTTTGTGCAGAAGGCCAGCGTGCCAGACCCTACCAAATGCTTTGTAGATATCCAGGGCAACAGGTCAAGGATTGCCAAACTTATTGAGGACCTGGTATATGTACTCTGTGATGGTTGTTAGCATATCTCCAATAGACCTGGCAAAGCAAAAGCCATACTCTCTGTCTGAGAATAGTTTATAGGGGGTGAGATGTTGAACTACTTCAACTTTGATCAAAGCCTCTAACTCTTTGCCAAAAATTGGTAGGAAGCTGATAGGGTAATAACTGGATGGCTTCAAGGGTTCCCCTGAGTTTTTAAATACAGGAACAACAGAAGAGGACTTCAAGCATGAAAACAGGAAGCAGAGGGGCAGTAATCATAGAGTTTAGAGAGAACAGAGGAGAGTTCAGGGGCACATTTCTGTTGCCTCCACTTACCTTATGGGAGTCAATTTAGATATTATTTTAGATAACAGAGAGGGGGTTATGTGAACATCTCTCAGTTGAGCCTCAGTTCTAAGAGGGAAATCAGGTGCAGATACTTTAGATGAGTCAAATGTAGAGTTTGAGGAGAATCTATGAGCAAAGCACTCGGCCTTGTCCACAGATGCCGAGACAACCTCAAATTTATTAAGGGAAGGATGGAGGATTTGCTGTTGTTCAGCACACATTTGCAGAGCCACCAATGGTATTTTAGGCCAAACTTGTGGGCAACTATGTGCTGCCTCATTCTCTCAGCAAACAACAGTGTAGCACCATTCAAAATCCTTGTACACTCATTAGGAGCAGAGACAAATAGAGGTTTATTAAGGTCGGACACATGGCTTCGAAACAACCAGAAGAAGTGGTTCTTGTGGGCAATGGTGGCCGAGTAGGCCAAAGAATTAGGTTTGGAACAGAATATTCTGATTGTTATGAAAGCATCAATGCCAGCTTTCACCCAGGAAGAGAGACCTCAGAGGTGCAGTCTTCAATGGGGAGACTAAACACCTTTTCCTAAGGGACGTCACATAGAAAATCACGGAATGAATCCCAGTCTACTCTTTGGTAGCAGTAGAAAATTCTGTTAGTAGGAGGCTCCTGGTGGGAGTGAAACGCAAGAGAAATATTAAGAGAAATGACATCATGATTGGAGTGACTGAGAAGACAAAGTTGTGAGGCTTGGCAGGAGTTAGGAACAGAAGTGAAGCAAAGATCTAGTAGAGAGGCATGTCCTGAAGGGATACTGGGAAAGTGTGTGGGGAAATCCGCCACTTCTGTAAGAGATTGAGAAATAGCAAAGTTCATGGCATGAATGCCAGCATAATCAGTGGCAGAGTTTTCTAGCCACTTGGTACAGTGGGCATCAAGATCTCCAAACACAAATATGTTAGCAAATGGATGGGAGGAAGTAGCCTTATATATATTGACAGAGATACTGTCTAACAGGGAGCAGTCAGGAAAAGAAGGGGAACAGTACAGAAATAAAAGATAGCTAACCAATTTGAGAAGTGAAAGACGGTGACACATGTATGGTGGTCAGGGGATTTGAGAGATGTCAACCTACCTAAAGGGAAGTGTTCACTGGCATAAATACCCAGACCATACATATGGACAGTAGAGTTCTGAATTTGTTTTTTGAGTAGTGACACAATTTTAACAAAATTACTATATATATATAAAAATTTGCATGTGTTTGTGTGTGTGCGTGCATGTGGGTATAAGAGAAAAGTAAAACTTAGCTAATGTATACCATCCTCTTGAAAAACAGACTTTATCAAGGTAGATGCAAAGATTCCACTTTGTGGCCAGTACCTATATACAAAAGAAAAATAATATTGTTTTTTTTCAAAATTTTTGACCTGATAGATACTCATAAATATTCATCATGTTAGCTCAAAGGTCAGGCAAGTTATGGAGGTCACAACCTGACAAAATTCAATGTCTGATAAACTAATCTGAATAAGTGATAAATTTTGAAATGAACAATAACATTCTTGCTCCCACTCACACATACTTGCTATGAAACAAAATCCTTGACAAGTCCACCAAGATAAGTTTTTTTCTTTTTTCATTCATATTGTCCTCTTCATATATTGGGTGTAACAGAAATACCTTTACAAACTTAGAGGTGGGTTGCTCTGAGCAACACAAGAACAGAATTTTATGGTTGGTAGTGCTGCGTTGCTATGTAATGTGATTGGATTTGTCATTCGTGTACAGAAGTCATTATAATCATATGTCCGCAAATTCTTTGATTTTGAGTTAATTATCTTATGGAAAGTTTACAGTTTACAAAGACAAATGTAAAGATTGGAAATGTTTAGAATTTTCTACTGAAATGGTCAATGAAAACATGTTGAGTGACAAGCATAAAAAATTCTTGGAAATTGTATCTCAATGACCCTGTGCCAAATGGACATTAATATTTCAAATATATGCTTTGTACTGGAATGGTCAATAAAAACATGTCAAGCTACAAGAATAATGAGTCCAGAAAAGTGACGATATTCTGTTAATTCTCCATGACCCAGTCTCAAATCAGCATTCAAATTTCACACCTAATTTCAATAAAAGAATCTGTTTACATGGATTTGTTTTCATTAGCTTGCACATTTCCCGAGTTTGAATTTTACTTTTCACCTGATAGAAATTGAGCAAACGTTTACATTCAATTCTTGACATCATCTTTTAAATTCTTTCAATATATTTTCATTTGTACATTCCTTTCATTATGGCCACAAGAAATGTTGATTCTAAAAAACCCAAATCAACTTCTAGTGTCATTAAAATAAGCAAAACTCCACCATTGACAAATATCATTTCAACTTGCCATTAGCAACAACAAAGACTTGCAGAAAATTAAGGTGATTCTTTGCCATATAATTTAATTACAATTTCACATTTGCAGGAAAGCAATAATTCCCCAAAAGAATTAAAGTAATTCTTGAAAACTTAAGATTAAAACTTTAGTTTTTGGTTTTGCTCTTCTACGATTTTAGATACTAGTTTCTTTCTTTCTCTCTCTCTCTCTCTCTCTCTCTCTCTCTCTCTCTCACATACACCTATATATATATATATATATATATATATATAATTATTGTTAATGAGTTTTTGGTCATAATTAAATTAGACCAGTATACAGTTGTATTATAAAGTGCTCAATACATATATAATATAGAGCTTTTTAATATTTTCCATTTAGAAAACAGTTATTTACGTAATTTTGGTTTCAATTTTTCAGTATCATCAGGCAATTTATAATAATGTTTGCAAATGCTTGCAAGTGTACAATAGGGATTTTACAAACAGGCAACTGAAAATTTAAAATAACTTGTATGTAAAAATCTCTGTTGTATGTTTGCAACATTAGAAAATTAATTACAAATCATCTGAAGATACCGAAAAATTGAAACCAAGGTTGCGTAAATAAGTGGTTCTAAATTAAATATATATATATATATTCAGTGAATATATATCTCTATCACTGATATTGAGCACATTCCAATAAGTACTGTGCATATATAATATATTGTATATATAATAAACAAATTATATATATATATATACACACACACATATTTATTTGTGTACATACACATTTCACACACACACACACACACACACACACACACACATATATATATATATATACATATGCCATAAAAACTTATTCTTCACACCTGTATTCCCATCCTTCTCTTGTCCTTTTTTCTGATACCCTCTGTAATTGATTTATCTTTCTCTTTGCTCTCCTTCTGCATGACCTTAGATCTACTAATAGATTGGTTGCAAGGCCTTATTTCCCAATTGAAATGGCTGGATGTAAGTTCTCTGCTGAGAGTTTCTTCTCTTATCATTCTTACTTGTTGAACTTTCTTCCATTTTCTTGCTTTCCAGTCCACCTCAACATTTTCAGGAAAGACATTATTATATCCAGAGACCTATATTTGCAGCAAACCACTTGTGTATTGACAGGAAATGGATTCAGCAGGTATACAATAATAGAAAGGGGCGTAAGAAAAGGATGTGTTTTCTCACCAGATCTATTCAACCTGTACAGCAAAGCAACCATAAGAGAAATAAAACCCTTGCCAGGATTTGTCATTAGCAGCCACAATCTCAACAATATCAGATACGTAGATGACACGGTGCTGATAGCAGACATGGAAAGAAAAATGCAGGACCTTTTACAGAAGGTAACAAGAGAAAGCGAGAAAAAAGAATTAAGCATAAACTTCAAGAAAATTGAATGTATGGTCATCAGCAAAAAGAAGACTCCAAAATTGAATAAGTTTGGGTCATCAGCAAAAAAGAAGACTCCAAAATTGAATGTATGGTCATCAGCAAAAAAGAAGACTCCAAAATTGAATGTATGGTCATCAGCAAAAAAGAAGACTCCAAAATTGAATGTATGGTCATCAGCAAAAAAAGAAGACTCCAAAATTGAATGTATGGTCATCAGCAAAAAAGAGGACCCCAAAATGCCAACTACAGGTTGGAGAAACTAAAATAAAACAAGTAAAGAAATTTAAATACCCGGCAAACATTCTGACAGAGGATGGAAAGTGCGACACTGAGATCCAATTATACATTTCAACAGCTAACCAGAGAACTGAGAGACAAGAGAATCTCATTGGAAACAAAGAAAAGAGTGCTGAATTGCTATGTGATATCTGTCATTCTGTATGGCAGCGAATGTTGGACAATCTCTTCAAGGATGAAGGAGAGTCTCAGAACAGCAGAAATGTGCTTCTACAGAAGGATGCTGAGGATACCATGGACTGATTACATCAATAACAATGAGGTATTAGAGAGGATGCAAGCAAGAAGAAAACTCATACTTAACATCAGTAAGAGTGAGCTGAGTTTCTTGGGATATGTAATGAGGAAGGAGGGTCTGGAGAATCTAAGGCTCACAAGACAGATGGAGAAAAAGAGAGACAGGAGAAAACAGTGCAAGACATATTAGACAAGTTTGAGCAAATGAATTGTGGAGCAGGATACCAAGAGCAAAAATATTAAGAGCAACAAAAGATAGAGGCAAGTGAAAGTCTATGATCACCTACATTCTGAAGGGACACGGCACATGAAGAATATATATATATATATATATATATATATATATATATTCAGGTGAAGAGAACCAACAGTTTTAGAATTCTAAGTTCTCTGGTATTTAATTTTTAAAAAGTGCCCAATACAATATATATCATAAAGCATAATATAATTATATTTGAATTTGTTTTTTATTTAAAATTAATTTACATTGAGACACGTAAATTTCTGTTTCAAGATTTTACCTTGTCATCAAGTAATATTGACTTGTTGTGAAAATGATTTATATTTGAATGCATAAAACAAAATGCTTGTTATTTAAAGAGTTGATATGGATGGAGAAAGACTGAAACATTTATGTGTGTGCTTAATTTAACTGATCAGAAATAAGTTCAAATTTGAAAATTTGAAAATATAGGTGATATGTTTGGGTCTTAATGGGAAAGAGTCAGTCAGTTTGGGCCACCATCTAGACTGCTCTGTTCTGGTGCAATGTAGCCATTTTTGTTGCAAGATTATTGTCTCAGCTTTCGCTGTATCTCAGCATTTTCTAAAAGCAAAGAAAAGAAAGAAAACATTTTATATTTTTAATCTAACTTAAAGGAATCTTTGAGTATGGTTATACTATTTTTACTTCATTTCAGAGTGCATTTTTTCCCTAATTTTTCCTAAACACTTAATCTGTAAAAATTTTAATATCTATTTAATTAATATTATAATACAAAACAAATTATAAGATATATGTAAATTAATAGATATACTTTTATGAAGAATTATATTCTAAGGTGAACATTTTACAATGTTTACATATGACATTTCATTACGTTTATTTAATAGATTTTTATTAAGAAATTTAATAATTTGTCTTTGATTTGTTTTGTTTTACATGTACTATTTTCAAAGCATTTTACTTTTTGTATCCTGACACTTTCATGATTTTCATGGTCCAAGAATATATTTTCCATTTTAATCATCGCATTTCTTTTATTATTTTCACAGAATTTTTAACAGCTGAGAAGAACTAAAATGTCTTTTGCTGCTCTCTGCTTCTTGGATGAATTTCATGACCCTTTCCATCATCTCAGTTGACAGTTCTTTTGTCATCTTTCATTTGGGTGTGTCAACCAACTGGTGAGGTCTGCATGGACTTTCTTTAACCATTGACCAATTGGCATATTTAGATTTCTACTCATATTTGTTTAGGAATGCAAATTACTAAATCATTTCATATTTTCCTCAATATTGGCTTATTTCATGATATTTTTCTCTACATAGCATGTTAAAATTACACCATTATCCATACCATTAATATACTGAATAAAAACTGTTTTGAATTTTATCTGTTATTAATTTATTTACTGATAAATAAAAACATAAGTGAGCTAAGTGCAGTAATTTTATAATTATGTCTAGGTTTATATATATATATATTTAGTGTTAAAGAAAATGTAAAGAAAAACCAAATGACTGACAAGTGAAAGCATCACAATAACAGAAAGTAAATAACCTTGAAGAGTGAAAACATTATAATAATGACCTCACGAAAGTTGAAAGTCAGCATGGCTGAAATAACACTAAGGGACAAGTTTATCGACATATATATATATATATATATATATATATATATATACAGAAAAAAAATGAGAAACCCATAAAATTGAAGAGGATAATACAAAAATTTTTACTAATTAAAATATTAAATAAAAATAGAGAGCTCATCCAAAGCAATATGAAATATAGAGTAGAAAACTCAGCACATAAATGGTTATAAATCCAGTAAATAAAATAAATTTCAGTAGTTGTACAAATTACAAACTGCTTTTTTCAAATGTGAAAAATCAAACGTTTCATTCTAATTCTTTATCATATTTCTATAAAAAAAATTTCCTATGGAATATGATAAAGAAAAAAAAGTATATTTTTTAATTTCTGCCAGACCTTGAAAACATAAATTTTATAAGCATAAATATTCCTTATCTAGGTCCTAGTTTAAATCCCAGACTGCTCTGTGTAAATATTTCTGGGAATTAAGATTCAGAGGTCTCTATCCAAATACCAAATGGAAAATTATAGGAAAATTACAAAATTCTATTCACTTTAAAACAGATGTAACCTATGCTTAGATGAAAAAGATAAAAATAATTAAAATTAGTGGTAATAACCAGTGGTAATTGTGAATCTGTTCTCTTACTTCATTATTTTATCTATATTTTTTATTCTTTTTTTATATTTAAAACCTTTGATTTTTTTCTATATTGTTTGAGCCGAGTTCAAATTCCAGCTGAATCCATTGCATTCACTTACGCGCAAATACCCTTGGGAAAGGTATTAATCCGTCTATTCCTTCCAGTTATGGGTTAAATAACAGGACAGATTGGGTTCTATAGCCTTGGTCGGCAACCAGTCTACCGCAGAAAGCAATGGCAACCTACTGCAGGATAATGTTCTGCCTAGTCAGTCATGTCTCTTTCGAGACATGATCGCCCAAGCGTGTATCACGTATGGCACCTCAACTGACTGTTTATGTTTTATTTATATTTAAAACCTTTGATTTTTTTTCTATATATATTTTTTATTCTTTGTTTATATTTAAAAACCTTTGATTTTTTTATAGTTTTTATTCCTTATTTATATTTAAAACCTTTGATTTTTTCTATATATATATTTTTTATTCTTTATTTATATTTAAAACCGCTGTTTTTTTTTTTGATAGTTAAACACTTGTGACTGTATTTTATTTTTTGTTTTTACTGTTTTGGCTTTTTTACTTTTATATCTGGAATTCTTTATTATTTTCACTTTTTCTCTTGTTTTTTTTATTGTCTTTATGATCATTTTTTGTAAATCTTTTTTTTTTTTGTATAATATTTTTTCTATAATTATCATTTTGATCACTAACTATTTGTGACTGTAATTATATTATAGACCCTTTTTTCTTTCTTTCTTTTTGTAATTTTATTTTTATTTCTTCTTTAGTTTTTTTTTTTAGTTTTGTGTTATTATTGTGTGTAGTTATTGTGTACATATATGGCTTCTTATAATTATTTGCATGTATGTACTTATTTTGTGTATGATTATATCTATTCTTTGTTTTGTTCTTGTATATATATTTTTCATTTAAGATTCTTTGTGTGTGCATATGATTTGGTATATGGGTTCTTATTTTTATGATACTTTCACTATCTGTTGTTCTGATGTTTAACTGTATACGCCTCTACCCTGCACCTGAGCTTATTTTCTCTCTGTGCTAAATTTTTTCTGAATGTTCTGAGTTAAAATGTAACATTGAATTTTTTTTAGTTTAAAAAAGCAGGTTATAGTTTTTAAAACGCCACAATAAATTCTGGATTTATAACCATTTAGGAGGTTCTAAAATGTTCTTAGGTTAACTGTATATCAAAATCAGCAAATATAACCATATATATGGATGGATTCTCATATCAAGAATAATAGATTATGGTTCAGTAAACTCTGAGATTTTATCTGCACAAGTTAACTGATTAATGTGGTTAGTTGTCCATACCCTGCAATGCACACACAATTCTTCGTCATAGCACCAGGTTTTGCAATGTTTACTACATGTCAGATGAAGCAAGAATCACAGACATTTTTTTTATGAACTGAAATCTTTCTCCTATGAGGGTTTTTCAAAAAGTTCCAAGTCTCACAAAGAAAGCAGAGGCATAGCTGAACATTTTAGTTTTGGCAACACACTTCTTATAAAATTAAAAAAACTAATTCAGGTTTCTTTTTTAATTTCTGTGTAGGTGTCACCCATACAAAGGTTAGAGGGGTACAACAAATCTAAAAATTGACAAAACAAACCCGGTAAGTCATAAAATATTTGCAACAGAAAGGTTTGACACGCAAGGAAATTCATGAGGACATAGTACAGACACTTGCTGAGAACTTCTTTTCCTATACAACTGTGAAGAAGTAGGCTGCAGAATTCCAGTGGGGCAAGAATAGCACAAAAGATGATCCTCAGTTAGATTGTCCATAAACCTCAACCACTAATAAACCAATTGATGCCATTCACCATATGGGTTTGTCTAAGTCTATAGGCATTAGTTCTGATTCAATTGGTAATTTTAAAGGAGATCTTGGGGATCAGCAAGATGGGTCCCAAGAATGCTGACACCAGAGCAGAAGCTGAAAAGATTTGACATTTCTTGGACACTTCTGACTTGCTTTCAGGCTTACCATATGAATTTTCGCTTCAGACTAGTAACTCAAGATAAAACTTGGGTTCACCTCTTTGAATCTGAATCAAGCAAGCAGTAAAAATGCTCTGGTTGTCTCCCCACAAAAAATTTCTAGTAAGAAACATCTGTTGGCAAGGGGATGGTTTCTGCTATTTTCTTTTTTATCTAAAAGCGTAATCATGATAGACTTGCTGGAAAAGAGAAAAACTATTAATGGATAGTAATATGCATCAGAACTATGACAACTGAAGGAAGCAATTAAGTTGAAATGCAGGAGTAAGCCAAGGGCAGGTGTGCTCTTGCTTCAGGATACACACTGATCAGGTTGCTGTAGCTGAAGCAACCAACAGTGGCTTTGAATTGTTAACTGACTTACCAAACTTAGCTCTGATCTATTCCTGTTTCCTTAACTGAAATCCCATCAGCGTGGTTGGCATTTTGGAAAATGTGTGCTAAGGAGGATGTTGTGGAGGACCAAGACACCACCTTCTTCTGTGGCAGGATTGCAATACTGCAGCATAAATGGACCAAGTGCTTTGAAACTATATTGAAAAATAGTGAAGAACTGTCTTGTTTCTCCAAATCCTTCTGGGTGAGGCTTAAAAAGTTTTGAATGACTCTTATAGTTGCATGCTGGCTATTGGCTTCTATGAGGAGCTTATCTGCACTTTTGCCAACGCTCTCCAGGCTGGTTTGAATTCAGTAGTTTTCTTCAAGACTGGTCTCCAACCAAAAGCTATAGGACCCAGTCTGCCCTGCTATTTGTCTATAAATGGGAGTGAGGGGAAATATATATATATATATATATAAGAGATAATAACTATACTCGCGTCGAAAAAAGTTCCATGGATCTATGAAGAAGGGAAAAATTGGTTTTAAAAAGAAAGAGCTAAGTACATGAACATCAGTCAAAAGAGTTCAGACCAAGACAGCACGGAGCCCAAAGAAAAACCCCCCGAGACGAATAATCAACTAACAAAAAAGCACTCAATACTTAGGTAGAGTGGAATAAATAAAGTATACCTATTGAGCCAGACAGACCCACCTAGGTTTCACCTACACAGATTGTCAGGGAAAGCAGGCCAGCTTTACCTGGTGATCCGTTTAGGTGAAACCTAGGTAGGTAGGTCTAGCTCACTAGGTATACTTTATATATATATATATATATATATATATATATATATATATATATATGCTGTTAAATATAAGAGACAGTGAATGTCTATTATGTTTAATCATGAGCCGTTCTAAATGTTGTATTTTTGCTTTAATTTCAGTTGAAAATAAAGACAAAAATTCTCCAACATTTGGATAATTATTTATTGATTTTCTTCTAAGCTTTCGGCTCACATGAGCCATCTTCAGAGAGGTTGTTTAGACTGAAATATTATAACATCCACCATCACCGACGATTTTATTTTGTGTTGACATAAAACTCCGCTTGGCAAATTTTACATTACATTTGACTACATGGTTTTGTTGTCATTTCACGCTATCACGCGATGTGACATCATAAAATCGCATCGCAAATTTAAGAACTGCGTTTATTATTTTTGGTAACTATTGCCGTTGCCAAGCGGAGTTTTATGTCAACACAAAATAAAATCGTTGGTGATGGTGGATGTTATAATATTTCAGTTTAAACAACCTCTCTGAAGATGGCTCATGTGAGCTGAAAGCTTAGAAGAAAATCAATAAATAATTATCCAAATGTTGGAGAATTTTTGTCTTTATTTTCAACTGAAATTAAAGCAAAAATATGACATTTAGAATGGCTCATGATTAAATATAATAGACATTCATTGTCTCTTATATTTAACAGCATATGTTTAGAAAATTACTTGCTGCCTCAATACACTAAATATACATATATATATATGTTACACATACATATCATCATCATTTGTCCATCACACCTAGATGGTGCATAGGGCAGCAACCTTTTGTTGCTGTTTCTGTAACAAACTGTTTTTACGGGGCAGGGTTGTTAGCCCTGCACCCAACCCCCAAACCTGGAGGACCGGTGGACCATTTTTGGTCCTTACATTTACAGCACCTGATATTCCCAAATGGTCAACCATTTAAGTGATGGAACGGTGACCATTTCGGTGATCGAACGGGAACCGGTGTATTCAACACGATATAGCCGTAGACACACACACACACCTATATAAATATATATATAAGTAAATCTACAAAACAATTTTAAAAAACTTTGATTTTGGCATGTTTCCTCAATCAAACACTATCATCAGAAAAATGAATTTTATTTTGTCTGTTGAAATAAAATATCTTTTCTGATGCCACTTTTTTGATTGGTGTAAGTTATCAAAATAAGTATTTTTCTGCATGCATTTCTTCATATATTTACCATTCTGTTGGATTCTCATCAAAATTATATAGATATTTATATTTCTTGTATGTAAATAAAATACATTTGTCTATCCAAATGCATGAATATTACTCTTCATGTTTCTTCCCATCAAATTGCTTCTAACTTTATCATCAATCCACACAAATGCATGGCTCAGCTTAAGATTATGTCCTAAGTATATCTGGGGCTTTAACAGATTCTATATTTATTCATCTATTCACCTGTCTATACATATATTTACACGCACAGATAGAAAACTAATAGAATGTGTATGTGTCTTTGATATCTATGTATGTTCAAGTGTTAAAGCTATCAACTTGCAATCAGAACAAGACAACTTCTTTGCTAATACAATTCCAGTTCCTTCCGCAGCATATTACCAAAGATTCAAATCGTATCAACAATCTATTTTCTATCATCAACCATCTAACCTATCTGGAAAGCCTTGGGTAACTCTTCAACAAATTTCTACACAAAATCAGTCTCATTTCACATGTTTTTACACATGAAATATTCTTCAACAACACAATTACAATGTAATATTCCAATGTCAATCTGGACGTTTGTCCAACAGTTTCTAATGCCTATAAAGAAAAGAAAATATATATATTTTTTTATGCGTCGCTTCCAAACAAGGAAAATATTTCTATTCACATCTGCAATAAATGAGAAAATGTATGTTTTTATTTCATTGAGTTCTCTAATGGCAAAACAAAACAAACAAAAAGTTTACAAAAGAAAATAGGGAAGGTAAAGCCATATATTCAGATTTAGTGTTGTGTAGAAAAACCCAAGCTTTTTTTTTTAAATTCAAAAACTTTTCATATCAAATTCTAATACCAAACATTTAAATATAATTGTTTACTTCTATTTAACCATCAACAAAATGTCTGTAAAAATGGGCAAATTCATTAAATTCTGGTTATTGAAATAAATTCAAACTTTCAAAATAAAGAAAATAATAATAAAATGCTCAAAACAAAAGATGTATAAAATTTTTGTTGATTACTGCTTAAAAGTTAAGCACTTCCATGAGAATAAACTTTAAATCAAGTTGAAAAAGAAAAAAATTAATACTTATATTTAAATGACATTTTAAAATTTCAAAATGATTTGTGTAAATGTATTTTGCCAGCCATAGAAATATTTTTTGGTGCTGGAATATTTTTTTCAGATAAATAATGAGATAATTTATATATATTTTTAATCATTTCAAAGTGAGAATGCAGAGAAGGTGGTTACAGGGAGTGAAAATGAAAGAAAAGAGTGAGTATTGGTGGTACTTGATAAAAGATGAATGGAATTCAAGAAGACAGAAGAGGGTGATTACCACCGAAGATTGTAGTTATGAGAGGAGGAAGTAAACAGATTTCTGGCAGGTGGAAAGTGTGAGAAAAGAAACAATTGGAGTATGAATGCCAATCTAGGAGCATGTGTTTAAATCTATGTGTTTGGGGCACCAGAGAAAAATTCTTGTCAGTGTAGTTACCATGAAAATATCTGTCAAAAAAGACAGAGGGAAGTCTGTAGAGGACGAAGGGTCCTCTTACTAATTTATGTTTAACGAGTCGACTCGACGTAACATGGGGTCATGATTTAAAGCAGGATTTAAGAAAGAACAAAAAGGCGAAAGTAACCAGAAAAACAATGTATTGACAAAGGTTACATGGGGTTGAGAGAGCATGCATAAGAAAGTGAAAAGGAAAGAGTCATTCCCCTTCGTCTGTTCGTAGAAACAAAATAAGATGTATGAAGTTTTTACTCTAGCTGAAAGAAAGGTTTGTAACAATCGTTAAGATTTTCGTAAAGAGTTCAAAGTTCAAATCCTTGATGAAGAAAGTCAGACAGAAGACAAAGTTCTGTGTCTGTGTGTGCGTTGAGTAGAGAGAGAGAGAGAGACTTACATGCGAATGTAGCAGTCGGTGGATTTCTACTGACAAAGGTTGGAAAAATTGTGGATTTATGTGTAGGAAGTTATTTTATGTAAAGTCCTGTTTGAATGAAAGTTAATGTGCATAGTGTTAATGTAGAAGAAGAAAAATAAAAGAAATTTTGCGCCACTAATTGCTACACGCAATTAGTGCGCGTGTGTTTGTGTGAGTTAGAAAGACATGTTTGCTCTTGTCCCGGGACGAAATCCTAACTAGTGTACCACGTGATGTTTTCTGTTTTTATTAGCATCGTTTTTGGCGGGAACCAGTCATCACGTGGACACCGAGTGACCATCCATGCGTGTGTGTGTGGGTGTCAATGTATGAAACCCCATAAGTCATTTCATACTGGTGAGAAAGTGACTGAAGCCAAGATGTCAAGTCAGGATCGATTATATTGCAGATTCTTCTTTGGAGTTTTCGAGAAGATGAATAGCAGGAGCACCCAACCATATCCAATCATATGTAATGCCTGATTGAAGAATTTATAAATGTGCAAGATAAACTCTAGTGAGAAAAAACTTTCTGGCACGAAATAGTGACCGAACTTTCTTTTTAGTCTATGCAGCTCTTGATTCAGTTGAAAAAGTGAGTCCAAGGAGGTGCAGTGTGATTCTCTCCAGGAGATTAGCATCATCCATGTTGATGGCAGGCTGGAAAGTTTCTCTATGATGGTTAAATGAGAGCAGTTTTGTTTTGATGGTATTTACAAGTCATTTCCTGCCCCAGTTAATGAGTGATTGTAAGTTTTTTTTCAAGGGCAGCAGCCAAGTTTACTTTGTCAGCTGTGGTGCATTTCCTACTGAGATGGAGAGTAAATGGTCGTGTCATCTGCATGGATGCCACTTGGGAACGGATGACATCAGCGAGATTATTGACGAAAATGAGAAACAACGTAAGACACAAGATCGAGCCTTCACTCATATTCATGTAAAAGAATCTGGAAGCGTGCCCATTCAAACCAACCTTCATTTCAAGATTTGATATGAACAACTGGATTAAATCAAACAAAAAGCTAACTTATTTGATGTTTATTAAAACATATATTCCTCATCATGATGATGTTTAATTAACATTTTGATAAGAACCAGGGTTGTTATCAGTAGGAAATTCATTTGAAATCAACATCCAATGATGGGGTGGGGGTCGTATTCATACATACGCACAAAAAAGGGCTTGTTATTTATTCTGCTTTATGCATATTCTAAGTATTGAAACATGCAGAAAAAATAAATGCTCAGCAACCTCGAGATATTTGGGAAAGACATTAGAATAATCAAGAACCTCTACTTGCGGCAAACTGCCTGCATACAGACAGGAAACAAATTCAGGATTCGTCATCAGTGGCCACAATCTGAACACTATAAAATATACAAGTGGTACAAAACTGATAGCATTTGCAGGAAAAAAAAACTACAAAAATTTCTACAGAAGGTAGCTGAAGAAAGCAGAAAGAAAGGACTGCAATCAAAGCAGTGACAGAAATTTAAATACCTAGGAAGTGTTCAAACAGAAGATGTAAATTGTAAGAGTGAAGTCCAAAGGCAAATCAACAAGGCAAAGGATGCATTCCAGAAGCTGAGTAGAGTATTGAGAGATGAGAAAATTTCACTAGAAACTGATGTAATGAATATGTAATGAATATGCATACACCTTGGTTCCCCCTTACAGTAATGTGATTGGCTGGTGTCAGTCATAAATACAGACAAAAACGAGGCTGCACAGAGGTCTTCGACTAAAGGTCTACATCCCTAGGTCTACCGCTAGAGGTCTATGTCTAGAGGTCTACTACCTAAGTCTACATCTATTGACTATGCCTACGTCTCAGGTTACTGCATATAACGAGTACTGTCCATTACGTCCATGTACTAGATTGTCCTACCCGGTTGCACTTACCTAAACCATTTAACTACTTCGAATAATATATATATCCCTTTCTGGGATATATCAGAAACAAAGAAGAGAATACTGGATGGCTAGGTGATGTCTACTTTTCCATATGGCAGCAATGCTGGACAATCTCATTAAACATAAAGGAAAGACTTGAGGCAACCGAAATGTCATTGTACAGAAGGATGTTGTGGATGTAACGGACCAAGCATGTCAGCAATGATGGGGTTTTGGAAAGAATGGAAATGAAAAGCAAACTAACACTGAACGTAAGGAAAAGGCAGCAGAGGTTCCTGGGATATATAATGAGGAAGGAGGACTGGGAGAATCTGATACTCACAGGTCAGATAGAGGGAAAGAGAGACAGGGGAAAGCAATGCATAACATACTTGATGAGCTTGAGCAAGTGGCTGGCAGAGCAGGGTTTGGGTAGGGAAACAGGAGGAAACATGCTAAGAGCCACTAGAGATAGGGAAATGTGGAGGGCCATGATTGCCTATGTCCTGAAGAGATATGACACACAGAACAAGAAAATTTTATTTGACATAAAGATATAGATGTGCATAAGTATATATAATAGTTTAACAAGACTGCCAAAAATTAAAGCATATGTAAGTTTTCAAAATAAGCGCAATAAAACTGTAAAATTATTTTTCTATTTATCTATATGCTGAACCAATTTACAACAAAAATAAATTCAAACATTTTATTTGACAAATTTAAAATCACCAATTCTATTTCTTCTGCATTATCAAGAGTCTGATAAAGAGAAATGAACTATCGACTTATATCCATAACATGGACTTTTCTAGTAATGCATAAAAGTGTCATATATATATATATATATATATATATATATATATATAGATATAGATATATTACTTTGTAAATTATTTTAAAATGATAAATATATATATATATATATATATATATATATATATAAATATATATATTACTTTGAACATCATTTTAAAATGATATGTATATATATATATATAAACATGTTACGGAAATTAACGAATTTTTAACGAAACTTGGTTATAAGCAACCGACAATTTGTAATGAATTATTTTGAACATTATTTTTACCGATACTCATATTTTAAGTAGATATTCTGTTTTTAATTAAACAGTATTTTATATTTATATCTACCGGCCTGATTATTTTACGATAAATTTTTTTGCGAAAATGTGTGCTATCCAGCAGGATTCGATTTGTTTAATTAAAAACAGAATATCTACTTAAAATACAAGTATCGGTAAAAATAATGTTCAAAATAATTCATTACAAATTGTCGGTTGCTTATAACCAAGTTTCGTTAAAAATTCGTTAATTTCCGTAACATGTTTACATTTGTTGACATTTACGATACATTTCAGAGCAGATATGGTTTGTTTACGGTAGATTGAAAATTGTGTTATATAAGCATGATAAAAACCTCGTCTGATCAAGAGGCTATTCATGGTCGAGTGGTTAAGACAGTACCAGATCAAATGGTAGCTTCCCCTATGTGAATAGGGGTCGCAGGTTCGAATCCTGCTGGATAGCACACATTTTCGCAATAAAATTTATCGTAAAATAATCAGGCCGGTAGATATAAATATAAAATACTGTTTAATTAAAAACAGAATATCTACTTAAAATACGAGTATCGGTAAAAATAATAAAATGAAAAAAATAGGTGTCAGTCCATAAATGGTGAGGATAATCCAACAAGATTTCCTTAATATAAATTATTAATAGGTAAATCCATATAGAGAGCTCGATGGGTGTTAACCAGAGCAATATGAAGTTCATAAACTGATGGGGTCAAATAGACACCTAAAGTCAGGGGAATTGGTTTTTCAGAGGTCATGCCATCTAAGACAGTCAAAATATCTTCAAACAGATACTACCCATATCTGGAACTGGACTCTATCTCTCTTCCTTCTCTACTCCTTCTCCTTACATTTATTGCCATTTATTTATTTGCTTGTAATCTTGTGTTTATTATTATTATTCCTATTATGTTCCTTCTTCATTTTAAGAAAACATTCATTTCGGCAGAAATTTTATGCCAGATGGAGGAAATATTGTAAAAGAGTCTGATGATATGAGCTAGTTAAGCTCATTGAAATGAATTATAGTATATAACTAATATGACATGTTGAGTTTTTCTTTGTAAACTATATATATATATATATATATATATATATATATAAATATTGTTTTGTACATTACATTCATATATATCTATATATATATTGCTTTGAACATTATTTTAAAATGATAAAATAGATTACATATATATATATTACTTTGAACATCATTTTAAAAAGATAAAAATATATTATATATATATATATATATTACTTTGAACATTATTTTAAAATGATCAAATATATCATATCTATATATAATAGTGAAGAATCAAATATGAAAAACAACATCACTGTAGTAGACAGTTCAACTAGCCAGATCCCAGAACTGATAACATTAGATGCATTCTTTCAATGTCTTCATTTAAAAGTCAACAAGAACTCTTATTAAATTCACACATTATAGGTATAAAAAGGAATTTAGTTATACTAAATGAAAGTTTTTCCACACAAAGCCTTCCACAGAAACAACTGTGGCAAACATTTATCCCAAAACTACGAGATTTCTTTAATAATATAACACACGTGAAAAAATAAAATTCCTCCAGAAAAAAATAGTCCCACCTTATGCTTTATTTCTTACATAATTTTTAATTAAGAAAGGACGCAGGTGTGTCCAAAAATTACGATTTTTAACATCTTTCTCATCATGCTTTCATGAGGTCAAAAGGCCGACTGATATACAATAAATATTATTAATTCAATTAAACAATATTATCATTTTCAATGTTTTTTATTTCTCGATATTTTTCTTTCATCAAACTACTATATGTATAACTGAAGTAATAAGGATGATACAACCAAGAAAAACTACTTTTTTTTTATCGGACGAGCTGAACTTCTGGCTAAAAGCACTGAGTAGGTAACTTTATCAAACATTTGGTCCTGACGAGCATTTCAATTGAGTTGTTTAACCAGGTGAGTCACTTTAACTTTTCTTCATTTCTTGAATAACATTTTAAAAAAAGTTACCAAGAAAATTAGTTAAAAGACTTTTATTTCACCAAATGATGTAATTAAAGTTAAAATTAATCAAATATAATTTTATGAACAAACATTCAGAAATCAAGCTGAGCCAAAGATATTCTGATTGAATTGTTAAAGATAAATGATGAATGGAGAGTGAATGTCAGAAAAGATTCTGAAAGCCACAAATAAAATCCCAAAGACTCTATGGCAAGTGTCTCTTTGCTCTACCTGGAAAACACAAAATTTGTACTGCTATGCATCATTGATTTTACAAAGTGCTTAGGAATTAGCTGACTCCCTGGTGGCATAGCTGAGACTACTTCAATGTTCTTACCAAATTCTTCTTTTCTGATAGTTACCATAATTTAGTAGACTTTATGCTGCACTTGTAAAATCATATTTTCTTTGTTTAGAAAATTTTACATTTTCACATTGCCTTATATGGTAGAGTGTAATTGGGTAAATATTAGGAGAGATATTGCCCCAAAATATGAAGCTCACAGCTTCTTCTTAAATAGGAACACCTATAGATAATAATGAATTGATTGCAGAATTTCCTCTTTCTTAATATATGCATCAGTCAGTTGAATGTCATATGTGATACATGCTTATGCGATCATGTCTCTTTTAAGACATGACTGACTAGGGAGAAGATTTTCCCATAGTAGGTTGCCAGCCAAGGCTATAGAACCCAATCTATCCTGCTATTCAACCCATAGCTGGAAAGAGAAGAGATGGATTAATATCTTTCCTAAGGGTATTTGAAATCAACTAGAATATGAACTTGGCTCTCCAACTTCTTATTCCAATCTGACATCATTACACCAAAACGCATATATGTATATTTAATTATAAAAGAGACATGAAATGCAGTGTGTATATATATATATATATAGTGTATCAAGGCAGTAGATAATTTTCTAAACATATACTGTTAAATATAAGAGACAATGAATGTCTATTATGTTTAATCATGAGCCGTTCTAAACATCATATTTTGGTTTTAATTTCAGGTGAAAAGAAAGACAAAAATTCTCCAACATTTGGATAACTTTTTATTAAGTTGCTTTTAAGCTTTTGGCTCACATGAATATTTTTGCTAACTGTTATCATTGCCTAGCAAAGTTTTATAAAAGATAAAATCGTCACTGATGGTGGATGTTTTTATGTTAATGTTCTTGTAACCTCTCTGAAGATGGCTCATGTGAGCCAAAAGCTTAGAACCAACTTAATAAAAAATTGTCCAAATGTTGAAGAATTTTTGTCTTTATTTTCACCTGAAATTAAAGCCAAAATCCAATGTTTAGAACGGCTCATGATTAAACATAATAGACATTCAATTTCTCTTATATTTAACATTATATATATGTATATATATATATATATAAAGATTGCCATATCTTACTGAAATGAGGGTTGCCTTCTTGCATTTTACATCATTAGTTATGGCTTCCATTTCTTTTTGGCGACCATGGCCTTGAAACTTGACTCTTTCAACTAGCATATAATTTCATAGGTATCATGTATGTATGACAAATAAATTCTGTACTCAGCATTGCTTACAACTCATCTGTGTAGCACTATATGCCTCCTCAGGCCAGATGAGGATCTGTAAAACTTTGTTACAAACAACGCAAGTATTGTAAGCAGGATGATGAGGCAAGCTGGCATAGTTACCTTGCTTCTGGTTGTTATCCCTGACTCTACCATTCATTAATGCTCAAAATATTGTTGCCGCATATGGTCCAGTGTGCGAGTTATTTATCTGGTGCTCCTTCATAAAATCAAAAGAAGAATCAGCAATATTATTAGCCAAGACCTGGTATCTCAGCTTCAGTCACTATCCCACTGATATAAGGTAGAATTACCTTGAAAGTAATAATGGAAAAGGATCCTTGTGCCTTTTCCATAAATACTTTCAAGGTAATTCTTCAGATGAACTCTTTGACATGGTACTTAGACTCTTAAAATATAAGCACAGTACTAGACTGTCATTGAGACCTTGTCAGTTTACATTTGCATTAGCAGATGAAACCATAATTTCTATGCTAATATTTTCTTTTATCACAGTTCTCACTTGTGGAAATCCCTTCCATCTCCATGCTTTCAAGACAAGTTGAAATGCCATGTCAATTGTTATCTACTGCCCTCCTGATTACTCTTTTTGATCCCACTCATTAGTAATGTTTTCACAGCCAGTAACCACTAGTGTCTTAGTGGCTTTGCTACCTTGTATGAGCTGAACTTAATTAAAAAATACAATATATATATATATATATATATATATATATATATATATATAAAATTATTTATAAACGGAACTTCATGTGTATGTGTGTGTATCTGTTACCTATAGACTCCGAAATGGCTGAACCAATTTTCTTGAAAATTTACACAGTTGTACTATAAGCATCTGCGAGTGTTCTTAGCCAGGTTTTGTGTCGAGGTATCCTCAATAAATATCAAAAATTGATAATCGAAAAAATCAGGTTATAGAAGCAGTGGTTTGATTTTAATCAAATTTGATACACTCATAGATAAAGACATAAGAAACGATATCAGAAGATTCAAGGTTGCAGTTCTTACAATAGTGCAGAAAATCGATAATATATATATATGTATAAACGGCAAGATGTTTGTGTGTCTGTGTCTGTTTATCTGTCTGTATGTCCTTTATACAAATCCACAATTTTTATCCAATTCTCACCAAACTTCACACAAATATTCTTTAGGATGAGTGTGAGCTCCAGGACCATGGATTAGTTTTAAAGCTTTCATTACACTCGAGCAATGCCGGGCTATACTGCTAGTATATATATTATGGACTCTCACGTCGATTTCGACGTATGAGCGTCTAACACAATTAGACAACCACACAAAGAATTGTTTAAAGTGGTGAAGGCTTGTGTAGCACCATCCACACTTTTTGGAACTGCTGATAACAAACAATTGGTGCAGACGTCTGCCACAGATCACATGAACAACAGACCTCAGTTATTTAACCCATAACTGGAGGGAAGGGATGGATTAATACCTTTCCCAAGGGTACCAGTGCGTAAGTGAATACAAAGTCTTCGACTGGAATTGGAACTCGGCTCACCGATTCCCCCCCCCCCCCCGAGCCAACATCCACTGCACCACAACAAACATCCGTCAGTATATATATATATATATATATATATATATATATCCAAGTGAATAAAGAATGAAGAAAGTATTAACAACAGTCAAAACATTAATTTAAAACAGTGCTCAATATAGAAGTAGAGAGCAATGAATATTTATTATAACTTGTAGTTTAGAACATGTACAACTTATAATTTACTACAAAAGTGTACATTTTGTTTCGACATCAAAAAACAGTGTCTCATCAGGTAGTTAATAATAATGGTATAAAATAGGGTTATTAGAAAGTAACTCACTAAATCATACACAATAGACTCTGGCATCTTGTTAGATGGGGAAGTCCATCATACATAAAATAGGGAGTTACTTTTCACCCACAATTTTTATTTGTAACTTTTTTAAATTTAATTTATTATTCAAGAACTGAAGAAAAGTTGAAGTGACTGACCTGGTTAAGAAATGCTCGTCAGGACCAAATGTTCGATAAAGTTATCTACTCAATACTTTTCTGCTCGTCTGATAAAAAAATTTAGTTTTTCTCAGTTGTATTATCATTACTATTTATTATTGAGACAAATTGTCATCCCGTTATTTATTCAGACTATTATCTCAACCTTTTGATTGTTACACCTGGGGCTTTAATATTTTCCCTCTTAGTCATGATCGCCAGTTGGTAAATGGCCTCGGTAGACACCAAACAAATTATTCAGAGACATTCTAACATTCTTTTCAACTGATATCAATGAACATAAAATACTTTTCTTTTACTGACACATAAATCAACTTTATAACTCGTTGCTTAAATAAAACCTAAGTGAAATTCCAAGGTCATTAATGACACTTTATATTGTTGCCTAAGCAAGTCTTATCGCCATAAGAATTTCAAGTGTCACTTTGTCTTCTAGATTTTATGGAAAGAGTTGAATAATGAACACATGCCAAAATACTGTCAGCAAACAGAGGTAGAAATAAACAAAAATGACGGATTATAGCAGACTCCTGCTTTTTAAATAGCCTCATCAAATCGAGACTTTCAGATGGATGTCATGTCTGGCAGCAAAATTACCCAGAAATATTTTGACTTTAAGCTAGTTTCTCAGAACAATGGTTAAAAATGGCTTTGAGTGAGTGCAGTCTGCACGTCTTGGTGAAGACCATTCTTCTTTGAATATTTGCACTGCCGCTAGGGAATCACAAACCGAAAACTGTACCAAATAAGAGAAAGCATCATGATCTAAAATGAATAGCACATGTAACTTGAAGAGAAAATAAAAACATAAGCAAGATGTTGATGTTCCACACTACTTCAAACAAAAGGTTAGGAAGAAAACACCAATCAATATTTGAAAGAGTGATAACTTTTACTGGACGTGAGAAACCTTTTTCCTGAAAAATTATTTGAAGGGAAAGATTTTATAAATTTTAACAAAAAGCTGGGCAGCCTGCTTGATTCATAAATGTTTCTTTATAAAGAAACATATAATATTACTTTTACCACTGGCTGAACAGTAACCAGTTTTATGATTTCCATCATAATATTGACTGTGAAAGAGAAAGAAGTTTAAAATTTTAAAAAATGAAACAACTTTTTGTTGTTTTCCACAGTAAATGAATTTAAAATAAAAAAACATTCCACCACCACCTGCAATTTTTAATTATAACCAATGAAGTTGTGATCAAATAACTGACACTAGATACCGAAAAATAGACAAAGGAAGGAGTAAAATTAAACTATGTAGCCACAAAATGGAAACTAATAACGTTTTTTTCTTTGCTCCTGAACTTTCTTTTCATCTGTTTCTGATAAATTCTAAGTGGACGACAATTTTCAATGAATGTTTCCTTAATTACAAAGAGATTATCAAACACGAGAAAAAGCAAGGGATGAGTGTGTAAGGAAAGTTTTATACTTTATAGTCTTTTTTTGATTATTAACACTGCACATTCTCAGAGATTCCGCTTATAAATGTATTATACTACATTTAAGTATTTACAGAAATCTGTGAGAACATTACATAATTCTCAGATAATCACACAAAAATAACAGAAATATTTATCCAATTAAGTATAAACTAAGAAATATAATGAATGCAGTTGTTTTCTTTGTCTGTATATATATATATATATATATATATGTATGAGATGCATACTTTTACAAACTTTGGGGGCAGGTTCGTCACACCAAAACAAGAGCAAAAGTCTACATAAATCAGTCAGTTAAGTGCCATACACAATACACGCTTGAACAATCATGTCTTGAAAGAGACATGACTGACTGGGTAGAAGATTATTCTGCAGTAGGTTTCCATTACTTTCTGCGATAGATTGGTTGCCAGCCAAGGCTATAGAACCCAATTTGTCCTGTTATTTAACTCATAAGTGGAGGCAAAGGATGGATTAATACTTTTCCCAAGGGTATAAATATATGTCCACAAATAATTCATTTTTGAGTTTTCGTCCAACCTTTGTTGCTATTTATGGTCACATTGCTGAAAAGGATATGTGGTACTCCAAACCATGGATCAAGGAAGATCGAAATCTGCTCACACGTCTGATCCTACAGAACACATTCTACAGGCTGTTAAAGACAACCTTGTTATTAGCACATGTCAAGTGACACTAGCATATTGTACATCTCATGTTACTGCATGGAGGCTACTTCAAGGGCAGCTCCTGCATCTGTATCAGTTGCAATGTGTGCAGGTTCATTTGCCCAGTGATCACTCACCACAGAAGAGTTTTTGTCAATTGTTTATTACACAAGGGTCATTCAATAAATAAGGTGAATTTTTCAGTATAAAGACTTCTAATACAGAAAGAAGCTTACTTTCTTTTTTCAATGTATTCTCCTAGCAGTGTTACACACTTTTCCCATCTGTGCACAAGCTACTGTATTCTCTCAGCGGAAAAATAGCTCACAGCACTTTTGACTTAATCGTCACTTTCAAATTTCATGCCTCTCGTGAACGATTTCAAGAGACCAAACAGGTGAAAGCCTGAAGGGGCAAGGTCTAGGCTGTAAGGGGGATGATGGAGCAGTTCCCAGCCCAGCTCGTTTATGGTCTGCATTGTTTGGGCTGCTGTGTGAGACCTTGCAACTGACCTTTGAGTAGGCAAGGTCATCATGGAAAATTTTGTGTGCTGTCCCAACAGATAGGATCAAAGTCCTTGCAATGTCATCCACTGAAAGACTGAATGAGGTCATTGACTGATTCAATCACCTCAGGAGACCTCACTTCTGTAAGCCTCCCAGGACTGTCTTCATCCTCAACACTGCTCTGTCCTTCTTTAAACAATTTAGCCCACTTGTAGACATGTTTTTGGCTGAAACATGTGGCACTATACACAGTTGACATTCTCCTATGAATTTCAACTGGTTTGCACTCTTCAGCAACCAAAAACTTGATAACTGGCCTCTGTTCAATCCAGGAGTATGCTTCTTGGTCAGCCATCTTTGCTGATCTCCAAAACTCTCAAAATTTTTTTTCAATCTGCAAAAAAAACTAAATCCCTTTCAAAAAGAAGTAAGGGAAAAAATTTTTAAAAAGTAAGCTTCTATCTATATTAGAAGTCCTTATACTGAAAAATTCACCCTATTTATTGAATGACCCTCGTATGTCTTGTTTACAGATGAAGAACCATTTGGAAGAGATGGAATAACAAATTTACCCAACCAACATTTGTAGACAGAACAGAATCCCCATGGTTCAATAGAGGCTTGACATCAGCATCAGTTTATGATTAATGGGTGGGCTGGAATTGGTAGGTTTATATGTCCTCTCAGCACGTCTTACAGGAGACGTCTATAGGGACTTTATTTCAAACACACATCCAGACTGGCTCAAGTATGTACTCCTGTCAAAACAAAGACATATGTCATTCATTCATAATTGGGTCCCAGCAGATTTTAATCACATTGTAATGCACTGGCTGACATATACCATAAGAAATGGATAGGGAGAGGAGAACTGTTCCAAGGCCTGCACATTCCCCCAACCTCAGGCATTTGCATTTTTATCTATGAGACAACTTCAAAAAGATTTGCTTATGCAGCAGACTTTGATAATGCAGAAATGCTTCATCAATGTGCCAGGGGTGGCTGTGAAAGCTTTCGATATAGCGGAATTATTTGAAAGGTTGTGCCAGTCAATGATCCAACAGGTGCATTTGTGTGTAAAACACACTTGCAGCAAGCAAGCGAAGGACATTTTGAATATTTGTTATGAGTTACTGTGTTTGGGTTTATCTTTCCCCAGGGTTTAGACTCAAAACAATGGCCTACATCAAGTGCCTGGAGAATGTAGTGCAGCCCTGAGTTAAGAGAGTATATGCTGGAAGACCCTATGTCTCTCAACAAGATTCTTCCCCATGCCGCACAAGCAGGCGACCCCAGTCATGGCTGTCAATTAATTTCTGTGACCCATCCCTGCGTAAATGCTCAAACTCTCCCTCACAATTACTTAGGATTTTGTGCTAGCACAACCTCAATGTCTTCTAAACGGTTCTATCTAACCAAATTTTAATTACAAAGCTTCTATTAACCTGTGGTTTGGTTTTTTTCAGGCACCTTTCCAAAGGGGTGCTGCAGGCTGGAATCATCACCCCAGCCTGGTAAATCAAGAAGTCACCTTCCACATTGACTTAAATGAAATTTAAACTCAAGTCACATGACCAGAAACTAAACATTCTAAGCATTCAGCCATATATGAGTAAAATATCATTTTTAAGGTAGGTGATTTGTGATGCAGTAGATATCGACTCAAAACAACAAATCGGGAAGCCGAGTTCAAATTCCAGTTGAATTCATGGCATTCAATTTCACACAGATACCTTTGAGAAAGGTATTAACCTGTCTCTTCTATCCAATTATGGGTTAAATAATAGAACAGATTGGGCTCTATAGCCTTGGTTGGCAACCAGTCTACTGCAGAATACAATGGCAACCTACTGCAGGATAATCCTCTGCCCAGTCAATTATGTCTCGAAAGAGACATGATCATCCAAAGCGTGTATCACGTATGGCACTTAACTGACTGACTGATATACTTATGGGTTAAAGAGTTGAATATCAAGAACAGGGTATATGTAAATATAAAAATGAACATTGAGGTCAACACCCAGCAGCAACAATTCCATGCTTAAATATAATTATCAGGCTATGACAATTACATTTAAGCAGGAAATACACTTTCATCACTGGGTGTTGATTTCAATGCCTACTTTTACATTTATTTATGCGCAGTTATAAGTAAATACCTGATGATGCATTGGCATTTAAAAGTGATGCTTTCAAAAAACTCAGACTTGGATGCAAATAAAATCAGCACAATAGTTCAGAGGTAGAATTGTTGACTGATGCCAATTCAGTCGGGTTTCAATCCTGGGTTAAAAGCAATTGGATGTCTAACCATACTGATGAGCTGTGATACAGCGAAACAGATCTGTCTGCGAATTACTATATGTATATATAAGTTTCTACTTTGTATACATATGTACGCATTGATTATTTACAAGAACAGTGCTTATATTACTTGCAAGTGTGTATGCATATATGAGTGTATGTGTGTATATATTTTTATATATGTATGTATAAGTGTGTGTATATGTGTCTGTGCATTTGTGAGCACTTGCATATTAATATCAGAAAAATATATCATTCATTTAAATACATAATCTATTTAAGTGTATGTATGTATATATACAGGGCTAGCTTCAAAATGCGAAAATTTTTGTATAGTGATACTATGAATTTATAAACCATTGTAACAACTATTACAGTATATATATACATGTATATATATGTGTGTGTGTGTGTGTGTGTGTGCCTGCATTGTAAAAAAGCTGAATGGATTCTATTTTCAATACAAGGTTAAAAGGTAATATTTTTCACTAAAGAATTTCAGAAAATTTGGCAAATGCTTTTCAGATAAAGTCTCTTTTCTCTGGCTGGGTGGCATGGGGTCTTAAGTTAAAGGTGAGCTAATCTTCACTTTAAAAATTTCAATTAGAATCTAAGATAGTATAATTTGTCTTTAGAGTTTTCTTTGACATCCTAACTTTTATTGTGCTCGAAGTCAATAGATATTTCATTATTAAGAAAAGTTTTTCACGTTCACTACTTACAATAAACCAATAAATCATTTTTCACAACAGTCTTCTTTGATATTCCAGGATATAAAATATATATATATATATATATATATATATATATATATATATATATATATAATGAGAACTAATTTAAATTTCACTATGAGTTAAGAAAAAAAGAATGGAAAAACCAAAGATATTTTCAAATTTTGTGTTTGGTTTACAGTATCTTAAAAATTATTTGATTCATTTTCTATCTATGTATTACTTTATAATCTCAAAGCCATTCCAATAATTTGTTGACTTTATTAAACAGGTTATATATATATATATATATATATATATATATATATATATATATATATATTAGTCATCCACATACAAGCCTGTTTCGCTGCATCACAGCTCATCAATGTGGCTAGGCACATCCACCCACTTTTGGCCGGGATTGAAACTTGATCGATTTGGTGTCAGTCGAAGTCGCTACTCCCTAAGTCATAGGCATATGGAATCAGAGAAGGGCAATTTTCACGTGTTATATATAAGCAGTGTATACACAAGCCAGTCACCAAAAGAACTCAATTCATTTCTAAAGAGTCACGCTTATATAGCAGAAGGGGAAACTGTTTTTAAATATATATATATATATATATATATATATATATATATATATATATATATAGCTAGGTGTGAGTTTGTAACCCTGGGTTTTATGCTCTTGCAAGTGTCAGACAAACTGATTAATTTAAAAAAAACTAGCTATACATAGGGCTGCATATATTGGTGTATTTTTTGAAAGTGGGAGGAAAATCTGACATCATGACAGATGCAGACATATATACACATTAGTACACTCATTGACGTGTGCAAAGACAGACACACACACACACACACATTCGCCCACTGGGGCTCACACAAACAAATATGCAAACCGTATGGGGCTTGGCATATATATATATGTGTGCTGTTGCGCACATACATACGTATTCGGTTGGTGTATTCAAATAGTATAGTGATGTCAACGTGTGAACAGTTGTCGATTTACCGTACATACATATGTACGTATAATGGGGTCTCCATGAAACTATGATAGGCAAAAATTGCTATTATTTTATTTAAGTCTATATTGTTATTTTTAAGTTGGTTATTAGCTTTTTTTTTTTTGTAGCTGTGCATATTTAAATGGTAGAAATTCTAATTTGTAATGCTTGTTAGTTTTTATGTGGTGGCATTAATTTTACTACGGCAGAGAGGAGTAATCTAAAAATGGTCAGTTCATAATATACACCTGATGATCGTGTAGTGCATGAAACTACAAGTCAAGCTTTAGACATAGTATAATATTAGGCAAAGTTCTGGAGGTTAACAAAATGGAATTAAAAAGAAAAATAATAGTATCTCTCTCTCTCTCTCTATATATATATATATATAAAAAACAAAAGGAAACATACCTTAACTGATGTTTTCCTCCTCTGATGGGCTTTATCATGGCAAATTTAAGGATTTTATTTATATACAAAAGTTATTTAAAATTTTAAATTTATTGCTCTTATACAGATATATTTTTAGTTATATCTGAAATTTTATATACATATGATCTGTGTATATATTTATGCAAACATATAAACTTGTAGATAATGCCAATATAATAAACAATCCTTATATATTTAAATATTTACATGTATATACCTTTTTTTTTTCAAAAAATGCCAAACTGCTCAAATTATTCATGTTACAAAATATTTTCTTTATCTTGTCACTTAATTTAAACTTTTCACATAATCATTGATTTGATACAATTAGTTTTAGAAGATGATCACTCAACCCTATCTATAAATTTATATGCATATTTAGAATTCAAATATGACAGTTTTACTGATAAGAATATTTTTTAAATGTTTTTCTTATAGTATTTCCTGTTGTACAATGCACACCTTAAGATAAAAACATTCCTCTTTCATTCTTTCTTATAACCTGATCATTAGATTACCGAGATGCCCATGTCTGATACACAAGTCTCCTAATATGACCCCAGAAAGAAATGTGCATAACTTTCAATGTTTAAATTAGTCTTACGAATAAAAACATTAGAGTATTTTTTTAATCACTATTTCCGTAAATGTTATATAATATCAGTCCTCTTAAGTGGGTGTAAATGCTTGACAATCACCTCACAGACGAAAAAGAGACTTCAACCAGCAGAAATATAGTTCTACAGAAGGATGTTGAAAATACTATGAATCAAACATGTGAGTGAAGATGACTTTCTGGAGACAATGCAAATAAAAAGAACACTTATGCTTGACATCAGGAAGAGATAGTTGAATTTTCTGGAGCATATAAGGAAGAAAGAGGGGGTTGGAAAATTTGATACTCACAGGACAGATTGATGGGAAGAGGGCCAGAGGAAAGTAATGAAACTCCAAGGTTGTTCAACACCTCACAGCCCACAATCTCTTCTCTGACAAACAGTATGGTTTCTGCTTCACCATGTCTACTGCTGATATGCTAACAACCATCACTGAGTATATATACCAGTCTCTTGATAAAAATGGAGAAGCTCAAGCTGTTGCCCTGGATATCTACAAAGCATTTGACAGAGTCTGTCACACTGAACTTCTATGCAAGCTACGGGCTATGGTGTAACTGGACATTTGCATGATCTAATTCAGTCATTCCTTTCATGCCTCCCAAATATTATCATATGAATGCAGGTGTTCCTCAAGGCTCTATTCTAGGTCCTAGGATTTTTCTGATCTTTATCAATGATCTCCCTTATGTAATCAGATAACCAAGTGGGCATCTATGCTGACAACACCACCATTTACTCTCGCCTCTGAGGCTGACAAAGCAAACCTTGCTGCTGAGCTTGAAAAAGACCTCTATTCTATGGTGGACTTGGGTAAGAAATAGCTTGTGAATTTTAATGCTTCCAGAATGAAGCTGTTATCTATTAACTACCATAGACAATCGCTCCTACCCCCCATTAGCATGGATCAGGCTAGTCTCCCTGAAAGCAAAATGATGTGCCTTCTCTGCCTAACTCTCTCAGCAAACCTCAAGAGGAATGACTACATTGAATCCATAGCTAAATCTGTTGCTAGGAAGTTTGGTTCACTGTGTAGGGCTAGAAAGTTTTTTCCTGTCTGAATCCATCCTGCACATATATAAATCTACAATCCACCCATGTAATGAATACTGCTGTCACAATGGAGAATCTGCAATGTGATCGATCCCGTCTTGGTAGCTCAGCTGTAGTCACTTTCTCACTGGCATAATGTTGCTTCTCTCTGTCTCTTCTACAAATACTTTCACAGCTTCTGCTCCAACAAGATTAGCTTCCTGGTGCCCCCTCTGCATGAATTTACTCAAGCTACTAGACTAACAAATACATTCCACCCTTTTACAGTGAAACCAATCAAATGTATCCATCTCTTCTACTCCTCAGCTTTTTCTCTTGCAATTTCCACCTGTGAAATTCCCTTCTGTATACTTGCTTCCCTGACAGCTACAATCTGTAAGAATTTAAATGTAAGGTCAATTGTCATCTCCTATCTCTCTGACTTGCATCCTTTCCCTCATGTTCTTTTCTTTGTCTACTCTACTCTCATCAACTCTTTTCACACCAGTGTTCTCATCCTTTTCTTACCCATTCTTTGACACCCCCAAGAACTTGTTCCTTTTACTCTTCACTTTCCTCTTATGCAACTCCCTACACACCAGTGGCAGTACTGCCTTGCTTAGGGTGAAATGATTCTAAAAAACAATAAATTATCTGTTAAGTTTGAGCAAATGCTGGAGCATGGTTTGGGAAAGATGACAAAAGGACAAATGTTATTAAGAGCTACAAAGGACAAGAAATTTTAGAGAGTCATGATTGCCAACCTCTTGAAGGGACAAAGCAAGAAGAAGAAGGCTGTTCATTTGCTGCAAGACAATAGACACCAAACAGGGTGTGGTGAATGAGATGGTTCTCCCGACCCCTGAAACCTGATGGTATCTATGCAATTTTTTTGAGTTATAGATATCTTTTGAAATACTGCAAGAACCCACAGCCTTGAACAGCTTTGATTCAATGACAAGAGAGTTTGGGTCCAAGATAATTTGAGTGAGTCTGATGGTCAGACATAGGGAGGGTTGTTAGTAACCAAATCCTGTCATGGTGACATGACCTCTGACACAGTTTCCAGTATCAGGATGTCCACAAGAACCCCCATCCCCACCCATAAGTATAAATGAATCCTAAAATGATTATTATTAATTTTTCTTCATAAATCTCCCATGTCAAATGATTAGTAAGAATGAAAGGAATAAAGGAAGTCCTATTAAGCGATGCTAATAACGAAATCATGGTTTTTTTACTTCTTCAGTCAGCCTTGTTTCTATTGACTTCGTTTGAGTTAGCATGGCACAGGGCCATTGGAGCACATTTTGAGGAGGGAATTTAAAAATAATGAATTGCTAACTGTAACAAGCAATTCTCAAATGAGCTGGTTTCTTGCTTCAAGATAATTTGGCAACCATTTCTTTGTTTGCATATTATGTCTCTTCAGAACATGGGTGATTGTGGCCTCCCACAACTTCCTTTTCCTCACTTGTCTTTTTTAATTTACTTTTACATTAATTACAGTTGGATGAATTGGTTTCATCTTGGTTGTTATGATCAGAACATTTCAATTAGTGTACCCTTATTCAGGTCTCTATCAATTTAGGTTATCATCAGTTAATTTCAAACTGAACATTTTATTAAATCTCTATTCTAATTCTGCTTTTTTTTTCTTAATCATTTCACTCCAAGCAAGACGGTACCACCACTGATGTGCAGGGAGCTACATAGGAGAGTTAAAGTTTTAGGCAGAAGGAGAGTGAAGACAAAGATGAACCAGCTACAGGGGGTGAAAGAGAAAAGGCAAGAGAAGGATGTGAACACAGAAGTGAAGACAGCTGCGAAGGTAGAGAGAAAGGAAAAGAACAAGATACACGGGGCGATGTAGAAAGAGCTGGAGTTAAGTGGATAAGAGATGGGAATTGACATTGCATTTAAATTCCTGGAGGTTGTAGCCATCAGGGAAGTAAGTATATGAAAGGGAGTTCCACGGGCGGGAAGTACAAGAAAAGAAGCTGCTAGAGTCGAATTGTCGCCTGCATTTAGTTGATCTAATTGTAAAAGGGTGAGACCTTGTTGCCAGTCTAGTTGCCCGAGTCTGCTGTTCATATCTAGAGGATATATCATCTAGGTTAAATGCTCAGCTATTACGAGGTCTGCTTTTGCTGCGTCTTAATATGTTAATATGTCAGGGACTGAACTCAGGAACAATTAAGTTACTAAATTCACAATCCAGGCCACTGTTCCATGCCATAAAGCTGAAGATAGAACTTGTAGCTTTAAAATGAATGTTCTACACATCTACTCTGTTAGTGCAGCCTTGCTGTCAAGCTTGGTGCTCTCTGCTGACTTCTTTGCTTTCTTTTATTTTTTTGCCTTACTTTTGCCTCTGTAAATATTGATAATTCTATATCATAGAAATTCAGACAGATATTAGAACTTTCATTTCAGTATCAGTTGCCTTTTATCAAAACTCCCAGATTGTTATTCCATAACTGTTAAAAAATATTTCTGACAAGATTTAAACTCAAATCCAATTACTTCAAGAAGTTGTCTTGCTAATGAGGATACAGAAACCACTGGATACTGTCATATTTCTATACCTACATAGTTATATTATTTATTTTCCATGAATGCCAGATAATTTCTTTCTTTTGTTGTATTTGTTGTAATAGTATTTCAATTCTAGAACTTGAAATAATATTACTTTTAATATTACTAGTGATCACTTAAGACTTGCTTTTTAGGGCAGAAAAAGTGAAAAAATATCTGCAGTTATGAAAAATGTTGTTTTTAGCATGAAAACACCCCTACTACATTCCAGTGCATATTTAACCAAACATTTCAATTTCAGATTATCGTTCACTGCAGTTTTGCTGATCATTCACTGTGTTTTGGTACTTCAATCAGGATCACAAAATCTAGAAAAGTTTAAAGTGGTAGGAACCTGAATTCCTGTTAAGGGTAGTTTTCAGCTTCCTATCACCCTCCCTCCTTCCCTCTCTTTCATATTTTGTCTATAATGCATTATGGTCAATGAAGCCCCACCCACCGACTGAATTAATAACAACTGATTAAAAAGAAAAACCGAATTCAACATGATGAATTTTAAGTTTCACCCAACTCGGTTAATATTCTGATGAGAGCAGATTTTATCTTTGATAATCTTGATTGACTATTTTTCTGAATATTTTAAAAATTAAAATATTTTTTCTCTTGCATATAGCATTGGATAAATTTTAGACTATACTTATTTCAGATAAAATTTCAGTTAGCTCTTTTAGTCGTCCTGACGGCAAAGGCTGATTTCATTTTTCCATTTTCCTTTGAATTTCTAAGGAAAGGTATCTTAAAATTCTAAAATTCTCTTGCAGTAACTATTAAAGAATCTCCTGCTTTAAACTAAGTCAAAATTTAGTAAAGTTTTAATTTATTTTTTTATTATTTTTATTTTTTTACTTTTTTTATTTTAAATTGGAATAGATAGACCCTATTATTGCCTTGCTCATACTCCTCCCTCTTTCTTTTGAACAGAAGTAGAGATTCATCCCTTGTTTCATGTTTAGAAAGGGGTTTCCAGTTTCTTTCCTCTCCTCAGGTCTTAATAGTAGTGCTGTTGCCAGCTTTTTGAAATGTGTGTGGATGTTGACAGCATCTCATCTGATGATACCGGGTTGGCAGTTTCCTGGTTGCTGCTTCCACTCTGGTAGTTAGGAGCTTGAATTCTTGCATAGTGTCCTCAGAGGCTGCTCTGATCAACAGCTGAATAATATCGGGGTTTCTTGTAGTGCCATGTCGTGCATGGATGGGTATCCTTGTAAGTGTCTGGAGGACAACTCTGAGGCCACATTATGCTGCAGTCTATACCAGTTTCCTTCCTACACTTGTATTTGACAACCAACTGATACTACTACTCTAGGCTTCTCCTGACCAAAAAATCTTGAATTATGACATCACACAAAGTAAAAAATGAAAACTAAACCAGCTAAACAAAAATAACCTGAACCTGTTAACATCTATTTCTTGAACATCGATGGTATCCATACCAACTTTTGCAATGTTGAATCCTTCCTCCAAATAAACTCCCCTGACATCTTTTGCAACATTGAATTTTTCATCAAAGTAAACTCACCTGACGTCTTAGCTCTCTGTGAAACTAACCTTCACCCTTCTATTCCTTCCTCTGATTTCTATATCTCTGGTTATCTTCCCCTCTTTTGGAAGGACTCTAATGTTTATTTTCTCATCTGAATCCATCTTGCACATATATAAATCTACCATCTGCCTGTGCATTGAATACTGCTGTCACATCTGATCAGGTGCCTCTGCTATTCATCTCAGGCTTCTTGACAAAATCTAACAGAGAATCTGCAATGTAATCAATCCAGACCTGGTAGCTCAACTCTAGTCACTTTCTCACAAATATAATGTGGATTTCCTTTGTCTCTTCTACAAATACTTTCACAGCTTCTGGTCAGATGAGCTTAGCTTCCTGGTGCCCCCTTTGCATGAACTGACCCAAGCTACTAAACTAGCAACTAGGTCCCACCCTTTTACAGTGAAACCAATCAAATGCAACTGCATCTTCTACTCTATCAGCTTGTTTTCTCGCATTTCCCACTTGTGGAATTCCCTTATGTATACTTGCTTCCCTGACAGCTACAGTCCTCAAGAATTTAAATGCAATGTCAATTGCCATATCTTATCTGCTTGACTTGCATCCTTTCTCTAACAAGCTTTGTATCATGTTCTTTTCTCTTTCCACTCTACTCTCATGCAACCCTCTTCACACCAGTGTTCTCATCTTTTTCTTACTCTGACACCCCCTATAACTTGTCCCTCTTTCTCATCACTCTCCTTTTATGTAACCTCCTGAACACCAGTGGTGCTACTGTCTTGCTTAGGGTGAAATGAATTTAAAAAAAAGGGATTTTAAACTTCTACTGATAACATTGAAGTCAGCAAATGAAATAAACCATCTTGAATTATGTTTGATTTTGTCTGTCCCATGATTCTCATATGTAATCAGGATAATCAGTTTGTCAAAACCATAAAACGCTCCAGCTAACTGGACATTCACAGCGGACCATTTAATTACAACCAAACTGGAGTCATAATCTAATTTGCAGTCATTTGTAAAACCAATCCTAGAAATTATCCTTGAAATTATCCTTGAAAGTCACACAAGTGTGTAAACATTGGATCTAGTGAACAAAAATGTAATCCCAGTTATTTTGCAGATGTAAAATCTGAACATTTTTAGATTTTACAATTTTTTCTAAAAGATATTTTCATAATTTCTCTTGCTTTTTGCTGTCTTTTATGAAGAATTTGACATTCCTGTTTCAAGAATCAAATGATTCAATTTTGGATTGTTCTACAAAAAATTAAATTATCACAATGAATAATGTGACTTAAAAGCTGATAAAAGGATTACTGAAGCATGTCCTTACTGAAACATTAATAGCTTCACTGACTGAAGTCATTGAAAAAACACCAGGTGTCTATTTTTTAAAAGTAAAAGAAAATGTTCTGACTGTTAAAGAACTGAATAATGTGGATTAAAAGTTGATAAAATGAAAATTGAAGTATGTCCTTACTGAAACATTAATAGCTTCACTGACTGAAGTCATTGAACAAAAACAAGGTGTCTCTTTTTTAAAAGTGAAAGAAAATGTTCTGACTGTTAAAGAACTGAATATTGTGGATTAAAAGTTGATAAAATGAAAACTGAAGCATGTCCATACTGAAAAGTTAATAGCTTCACTGACTGAGGATTTTGAATGAACACCAGGCGTCTTTTTTCCAAAAGTAAAAGAAAATGTTCTGACTCTTATAGAACTGGCATCACAACTATCCTCAACTTTCATAAAACATCAAATTAACTTGTTCTCAGGCAGTCATCAAAAATGGCTTTCAAAATTAATTTTAAAAAAAGATATATCAAATTATTTCTCTATTTTTTATTAAAAAATTGAAACTTGCATTCAACGTGGTGCTAATCTTCCGTTTCTATTTTAAGAACCGTAACTCGGTTATTTTGCAATAAAAATAAATATATAAAATAGAATTAGATTTGCTTCTCAGGAGAAAAACAATGAATATCCACAGAAAATATTTTCAAATCATTCATCCAAAATAAGTTTTGTCATATAAAAGAGTAAGTAAAAAATTTGAATATAAAATGATTGACATGAAGGTTCTGGCATGTTCCTCTAGAAATTGTGCTCTTGGCTCTCCACAACATCCTGTCTTCTGCTGATCTAAGCAATCATTACTCCATCTTCATCTTGGTTTTATTTGTATGGCTGTTTTAAACAAATAAACAATAAATAAATTGGCCTCATTACTCAATCAATCAATTTTTTTATTTGAACAGGTCAAGATGTGTGGGTGGTGTAATGTATAGTAGCTTGGAATGAGAAATTGTAGAGTCAAGTTCAAATTCCAGTTGGAATCAGTACATTTCTTTATGTACAAATACGCTAAAAAAATTATAAATCTGTTTCCTCCCACCATCTATGGATTAAATAACAAAACTGGTATATGGAAAAATCATTATTACTCTTTAAAAGATTGTCACAATATCCACTCACAAGCTAAAAAAGAATTATTCTGACAATTCTAAAAACCCACTAAGCTGTGAAAAGCCAATGAACTCTGAATAATTTTTGTTCAAGGGCTAACAGCAAAAAAAAGAGGCAAAAATATGGGCAAAAATTCTAATAAAAACTTGACCAAATAACAAACTTACACTACAGAAAATATCAAATGAATATCAGAGAATCCTAAATCTGATGTGCGATGCCAAAGAAATTCAGAAGAAGGAATGTGCATATGTACACTCCCTGCCATAATTATTAGGCCACCCCAGTTTTTTTTTAAAAAGAAATGATGTATTTCATAATACTTTTAGTATTTAATGTCAAATGAAAATAGAATGGCTCTTTTGTTATTATTACTTTGCAAATTTTTACAAGGCAAGGAAGCAAAAATTATATTTGTCCAAATCACCCTAAATCTTTTTCATTCTTTCGTTGATGAAACTACAATATAGGTAATTATTAAATATTTATAAATTCATTTGATGCAAAAAGAACAATTCTATTTTCATTTACAATTAGTCACTTGGCAATAAATAATAAAAAATAATATGAAATTCATAATTCTTTTTAAAATCATAGTGTTGCCTAACAATTATGGCCGGTAGTGTATAAGCAAAAGAAAAATGTGCAAAAAGGAGAATTAATCTATGTTTGAGATGTGAAAAGTTACATCTCATAGACAACTGTTCCTTTAAGAATTTCAAATGCTACATGTGCAGTAAAATGGGACATATAAAGTTAAAATGCAAAACTAAACCAAGAGAAAATTCTCACAAGAAAATTTTGTAAATAGCAACAGAAAAAATAAGCACAGAAAAACCAAGAAAATGTGTGGATGTGAAAATGTTACGAGATACTGACAGTGATATAACAATAATTAATGAAACCCCATGGAAAGAATTTAGAAAGTGTATATTAAAAAAGAATTCAAAAGTCACATCATGTATCTTAGGTGAGAAATTAGTTTCTTGTAACATCTCATTTTGTACTAAGTGTGCAAAAGCTAAGGCTCATGTGTTAAAAATACTTTTCCTTACTGACTGGATGAAATTATTTGAGCTTTGGGATTGGCTATAAATGTTTATTGTTAAAATATAAGCAGATATGCAACTAATTTAAATAAAACAGAATAAAACTTTTAAAGAATTGAAAATTTTTTCTGGAATTTTTTGTTTATGAGTTGAATATTTATTCCAAATTCAAAGTGAAATTTCAAGTGAAAAATGTCTAACACCAGCATTTAAACTGAAATTAAGTGGACCATTTGCAGCATTGGATCAGGTCAACAAAGAATTAGACAGACTTGTAAAGATTGTGAAATGCAATTAATAATATGCCATCCCAACAAATGTTACAAGATTTTCTGTGACAAGCAAACTATTATCAAAATTAAATGAACTACTTAAAAAAATGTAAAATGGAACTAGACAAGTGTGAGAAGGCATTGAAAGGAATAAAAAAATGCTAACATAAGACTTATTATTAGTGCACTACAATCTAAAGTAGAAATTGTAGTGGCTTCAGCTGTAAGTGATTTTGGTATAGGAGCAGTAACTTTGCATAAGTATGTTGATGGTAATATAAAAGCTGTTGCACATCCTTTATGTTTGCTACTACAAGCAGAAAAAACTATAACCAGATAAAAAGAGACATTGGCAATATTTGCAGTGTAAAGATTTTGCAAATTTATACACAGAAGATTTTTGGTCACAGACAGAGAACAGACCTCTATTATCAATTTTAAAGCTCAAAAAATTAATTCCTGTGCATACAGTAAATAGATTATAACACTGGAGTTCCATCTTATCAAATTATGATTTTATGACAGAGAACTAACCATCCAAAAAGTAAGAACATGCAGATAGATTATCAAGAGGACATTGTTATTGCAGCATTCAAGAGTGAAATACAAATAAAAAATACATTATGAAATTCAGCACACAAATTAACAGGTATCCTTGAAGGAATAAAAGTAAAAGCATGATGTGTTTGCTGTGAAAATAAAAAAATCAGTTAAAAAAAGTATGAAAGTGTTATGGGGAAACACACCTATTCCTCAGATAATGGACTCTCCTTCCTATATTTAGTTAACTGAATACTAAGGAGTCAGCTTTCAGTGGAAGATTACCAAGTTCTTAATATTTTGGGTATGTTAAGTTGATTAGCAACCGACATCGCATGATTATAACCTTCAGTGCAAAAACTACTTCACAACATAATTGGCAACAAAGATCTACGAATTCACTCGGAAGAGGAGAGAAAACCTGTTTTTTCTCAAGGCAAAAGTCACTACAACAAAACTGGCGATCACAGAAATTTTGCGAGGTCACGTGGAGTAGGAGAGAAAAATTTTTTTCTCATACCAAAGAAATTGAGCAAATAAAGATTACCAAATTGACAGTTGGCTGAAGGAAATTGAAAAGTTATGAATACTTTGACAACAAGATCTCGAAGTCACAAAACAACAAAATTTTTGCTCAGAAGACTTCAAAAAAGCATGGAGTAGTTAAAAAAGACAATTTTTGGGTAACGAAATTTGCACACGTAAAAAGAAGTGGTATAATTTTTTTGCATAAAAATGGAGGAATTTTAAAGATTTATTTTTTCAGGTGGAACAGCAAGCAAAAATTCTAGAACAGCAAAGTACATTCCAGAAGCAAATTCAGGAGGAAATTTTCAAGAAGCAGTTAAAGTTTCAACAAAATATGATGCAGATGCAAATGGAATTTCAAAAGAAAATTCTGGATGAAACTAAGAAAAGGGAAGAGAAAAATATTCAAGATTCTTTTCCAGAGAATACAGTTTGGAACTCGATCAAGATTTTCACATACAATATAGATAAAGAAGTAACTTTCGAGAATTATTACAAAAAATACACAGACGTGTATGCCGTAGACTGCTATTCGTGGTCAGAAAAAAAGAAGGTGAGACTTGTTCTAAATAAGTTATGAACGTCAGAACATAGCAAAATGGTAAATTATATTTTACTTAAAAAACCTGTGATTTAAAGGTGGTAAATATATTAATGGAAATTTTCAGCAAGAAAACATCTCTGTTCCACAAAAAGTGGAAATGTTTGGATTTAATGAAGGGGGGATGAACAAGATTACATAACATATGCAGCAAATGTAAACAAGCATTGCAAAGAATTTAAGCTGGATGATTTGAGCGCAGACAATTTCAAGTGCTTGGTATTCGTTCAGGGCCTTGTATCAGAAAAAGATGCAGAGATGAGAAAAATGGTACTGACAAAATTAGAAAATGTTCCAAATATTACAGTACAGGATTTGGCAGAGCATTGTACAAAACAGGTTAGTGTAAAAAAAAAGATGCAAAAAAGATTGAACAGTCTCGCATTTCACACAAAGAAAGTACGGTACAAAGAAGAAAGTCAGTATAACAAAAAAAAAACACTAAAATTGCAGATCATCAAATGAAAATACCAGGAAAAAATAATCAAAAACTCCCAAAACCATGTTTTGCTTGCAGTGGATTACACTGGTACAGAGAGTGCAATTTTAGAAACAAAAAAATGTTTCAAATGTGGAAGAATGGGACACAAAAGCTCGCACTGTAGAGCAAGAAATAAAGACGTAGAAATAAAAAAAGTTAAATCCAACCAAGTTGAGGATAAAATAACAAGAAAATTCATTACAGTCAAGATAAACAACAAAAAGATAAAAATGTAACTTGACACTGGGTTGGACTTGTCTATTATAAATCTAAATATGTGGAAGATAAAAACAAATAAAATCGTGAGGTCAATGATGGGTGAAAAGATACAGTTCATCAGAGAATTAGTCACAAACATCACATTAAATAAAAAAATGCAAAAAGTCAGAATATTTGTCATTGAAGATACCACAAATTTACTTGGTACAAATTGGATAACAGAATTACAATTATGGGATCTTCTAATTAATTCTTTTTGTCATAAGGTAGAAAGCTTAAACAACGAGGCAGAAAAACTCATAAGTAAACTAAAGGAAACATTTCCTACTGTTTTCTTGTCAGGTTTAGGAACATGTACCAAGATGGAAGCAAAATTCCAACTGAAAGAAAACGCTCAGGTAGTATTTAAAAAAAAAAAGAAAATGTGCCGTTTGCCATTTGCCTCTATTCAATTGACAGATATGAAATTAGAGAGACTTGAGAAATACCCGCAGAAGAAGCCCTACAGAAATTCCGACAAGTATACAGGATTACTCTAAATAATGGAACACCAGCTGCTGAAGTGATGTTCGTGCATAGATCTGTATTTGACAAATTATTGCCCAAAATGTCAAAGCCAGACAGAGAAAGATTTACTCACATAAAAAAATACAACCCAGTTGAAAAAATTTATTTCAAAGTTTACAGACAGAACAAGTCGTTCTGGGAAATTGGAATAATTGACAAGCGGATCGGCAACATGATGTACCTGGTAAAAGGAGAAAAATTTACATGCAAGATGCACATTAACTAAATCAGAAGATGCTCTTCGGACGTGGTTGACAGCAGTCCTACGGAAGAAATGCCGATGGAGATAATTTATGACATTCAAAATACCAACACCAGCAACAATTTTACGGGAAGTACGCCGATCCAAAAGAAAATGGAATGAAACGGATCAATTACAAGTGGATCCAAAATGTAGGAGATATTCTACATTTTTGCTGAGAAAGTGATGTCTTTTTTTTTTCTTCATTCATATTGCCTGTAAAAAAATAAAGTTTTACCTCTGCGGAGTAAAATTTAGGAGGGGGATGTTATGAGGAAACACACCTATTCCTCAGATATTAATAAAATTTAACAGGAAGTTCTTGGGAGGTTCATAGGAGTTCTTTAGACATCTATTAGAGTTCAGTAGAACTACTGGGCAGTTAGCCGAATACTAAGGAGTCAGCTTTCAGTGGAAGATTACCAAGTTCCTAACATTTTGGGTACGTTAAGTCAATTAGCAACCGACATAGCATGATTATAACCTTTAGTGTGAAAACTACTTCACAACAGAAATAATGAAACACGGACTTGAATGCTTTCTTGCTATATGACGGAGTATTGATGTTCACTGAAAGAATAGTCATACCTAGCAATTTACAAAAGCGAATATTAAAAGAATTTCATAGTGGATATCCAGTAATTTCAAGGATGAAATCTCTCATGAGAAGCTATGTAAGCCGGACCAAAATGGATCAAGACATTGAAAATGTAGTAGAAGGCTGCAGGGGTTAAGTTTTAGCAGCAGAATCCTCTACCATGAAAATACAACATTGGCCAAAGACAGATACTCCATACTCAAGAATGCACATAGATTTCACATTCACTAAACAGATCACATTATCTTGTTGAAGTTAATAATTTTATAAAGCAGCCAGAAATTTGTAAGTGCAAATAAACAACTTCTACAGTGACAGTAAATTTTATACACAAACATTTTGTAAGACATGGCTTTCTGGATATCACAATTCATTGCTCCTGAATTCAAAGATTTTTGTAAACATGTTACTACTCTGTCATAGAGACAAGCTGAATTGTTTGTGGGTACTTTTAAAAGAGCTTTGCAAAAAGCTAGTCATGAAAAAGTGAGTGAAGAAGCATTACAAAAATTCTCGAGAGTTTACTGGATAACACCAAATCCCAATACACCATCAGGCATGTCACCGACAAAAGTGCTGAAAACAAGAAAAATTAAATGACTGTTTGGCAAGTTACTAGCAGGTTAAAAATGACAAAGAATGAATAATAAAAAGAACATTATTTTTTTTTAAATTGGCGAAAAAGTGTTTGTCACAAATTTGAAAGATGATATCCATAGTAAACAGAAAAATGAAAATGCAAAAGAAATTAAAATCAGGTAAAGAAAAGGGTTACTAAAGAAAGGTCCAAAAGAATTAAAGATCCTATAAAAGTACTGTTTGATAATTTTGATGTACCTACATCTCAAGAATTCATTGAATACCCAAATACAATTTCCAGAAAAAAGGAAGCCTACAGAAAAACTAGAGGTAAACCAAAAATGTAAAAATATAAACTTGAGTATATTGATGAACTTACTAAAAAGAGGGGTGGGTAAATACTAATAAAATAAATATTTACTAATAAAAAGAAACCTCAAAAGTGGGGATTTGAAGTAAATAGCACACCCTTCATGACACAAATGAAGTAGTCTAGATACTTAAATAAAGAACTCAAGTGAATTTGGAAAATCAGTCTTCAGAGTATTTTTTAGAGACATCACTCCAAGTATGAAGCAAGACTCATATTATAACCGCTTGAAAATGAGATAAGAAATATGTAAACAAAAATTAAAAGAATTGAAATTAAAATAAAGCATTTGCACTTTCCTTTAAAAACTTTATCTCTTTCTTTCTCTACAAACTTCTCTCTCAACTAATGAGAAGGGAACTCTCAAATAAAAAAGAGGAAGAAGAAGACTGAACCAGTTGAAGTTTGCTGGACTAGAGTCTAAGCATTTGTGATTAAAAACTACCAAAAGTCAGAGAGGCTCCACACAACTTCTGCTATATGAAAGAAAATGGAAAAAAAATGCCAAAAGACAAAATAATTTTGGCCAATCAAAAAAATTAACACAAAGAGTCTTTTGATGTTAGCTGAAACCAAGGTTTGAATCACTATTGTGGAAGCCTGGTCAAAAGGATATAAATTAACAGCTCTGAGGAAGTAAAACCACAGAACAAGAAATGTGAGCACCAGAGAAACCATCCATGTGTGAAGAAGTTTAAGAGGTCATCTGCTAATGATATCTTCTGCTCTTCCTCAGGCCAAGAAAACACAGTCAATTGATGCTGACCTATTTCTAAGATGACTACAACTATCAAGTTCTCTCTTCTAAATTGTCAAAACCGAGCCAAAATGGACTTTCTTCTAACTACTGCCAAGATCAGACTGAGGAACAAACTTCTGCTACACCGAATATCAAAGGACTCACTCTGATCTAAACCAAATAAATAAATATATATTATGTTTATACCCTCAAATCAGTTCGTTCATTCCAAACTTTCTGATAAAATAATTATCAAGAATATCCTGGTAAATCACCATATGCTTTTCTGATATGTTTTTAAAAGATAAAAATAAAAATTTGTATAGGTCTGCAGAGTCTAATTCAACAAGGTTACTTAATTATTCATAAAAAAACATGTATCAATGGAGAACATCATAGCTGTAATGCTCTATGAATTTAGAAAATGCCAAAATGTAGCAGATCATTTTTTGTTATTTCTGCTTAGAGCAGATAAAATGCTAACATGAGACATTTCTCTCAAAAGAAATGTAGTTTTAGTGGCTTTGTTTCCTTGGAACTACATGTTGAAATAATCACATGATCACCACTATTAATGCTGCTGATTCACTCTCCTGATGATACAGAGTTCATAGTTGATATCCTTTTGGTCTGGAAATCTTTGGTTTTATTTTTATGTTACTAGCAGTATAGCCCGGTGTTGCTCAGGTGTAATGAAAGCTTTAAGACTAATCCATGCTCTTGGAGCTCAGACTCTTTGGACGTTGACACGAAAGACTAAAAAGCAATAGTTGTTTCCAGTTAAAGTGAAACTGTAGACTGAAAGAAAAATGAATGGATGTAAGTGAAATTTTGATTTCCTGGTATTGATATCAAATAAGTTTTTTTTGTCATAAACTGAATTTTGAAGGCTAAATAAGTCCTCTTAGTAAATGGTATCATGGCTGAGACTAAGAACTACAATTATACCTACCCGAAGCAAAAACTAAAATAAAAGGGCTGAAAAAATAGACATACAGGCAGATAAATAGACACACACACAAAAATCTTGCCTTTTATATATATATATATATATATATATATATATTATCGATTTTCTGCACTATTGTAAGAACTGCAACCTTGAAACTTCTGAATATCATTTCTTATGTCTTTGTCTATGAGTGTATCAAATTTGATTAAAATCGGACCACTCCTTCTATAACCTGATTTTTTCGATTTTCGATATTTATCAAAGGTACCTCAACACAAAACCTAGCTAAGAACACTTGCAGATGCTTATAGTACAACTGTGTAAATTTTTAAGAAAATCCATTCAGCCATTTCGGAGACTGTAGGTAACGGACACACACACACACAGACACACACACATACACAAAGTTCCATTTATAAATAAGTTTAGATTAGATTTAGATGTTATGTGATTTGTAAATGTTTAAAGAAAATAATTTTTTAAGAATTCTCTGCAAGGTTTATAAAAGACATTTTATGCTAGAAAAAGCATCAAATAATGCTGTTGTAGCTGAAGAATTAGTTTGAAAATTGAGTTCGCGCTATTCAACAGGTCACTGTCATTAGAAACAACTACAAAAGGTGCAGAAAGATGAAAAGTCACCAGTAAAGCAAAAGTGGACATCTGTACCTTTCTACACTCTCTTGAGAATGTTTCTCATCACTTCTAAAATGGTGAGTGAGTGAGTGACTAGTGGCGAAGAATATAATTTACAAGAATATAAAAGAATGCAGACAATGTCTTAGCAAACTGAACAATGCTAAAGCATTAACCAAAATAAAATATCCCCAGGAAGTTTTAATACATTTGGCAAGATCGTAATGTTACGAGGGTCAGCAGTTAGAAACTTTAAACATAGCTTTGAAGATGAAAAGAACTGAATTGGATCGCCTAAGGTGTGCCACCATGACAATAAATATCTCCATATACTAAAGATAATTGCATCTGCAAATATTTAATTGCATACACTCTTTATTCTCCAGACCTTGATCCATGAGATGACCATCATTTATAGAGTTTACATAATCATCTGGATGGATTTGTTCTGAAAACAAATAAAAAGCTGGAAGTTACCATTTTTACATTGATTATTTACACTATTTACATTGTACAGACTGCTGTCCCCATCTTTGTTGGCATATTCACAACATTTTCTCAGGTAACTGGAGTTTTGGACTGAACTCTTTATTTTTATCACCGAGGTAGATTGTTCTAGTTCCACAAGCCAATCTCATGAATATGGCAACAAAGATGAGGACAAGAGTTTGAACAATGTAAATAATTGCAATACCTCATCTCAGAAATATAGACAAATATTCTACATTGATGTCATCAAAATCAAAAGAGTTTTTATAAAAAACACGAAAGTTGTGAAGAATAAAAAAGAAATTACTGAACCTGATGGAAAATATGTTAATGAACAAATTGACTGCAACTCTAAATTAAATTCAAATTTACTTTTATTATTTTTATTAAGTTTTTAGCAAAAACCAGAAAAGTATAGAGATAAAAAAATACATTTTGATCTATATTTGAACTCTGAGGGAACATTTATAAACAAATACATTTTTTTCTGAATTGATTACTGAGCTTGAAAACCATTCACAAAAAACAAATGAAAATTGCAAATATTTGTTCACCAACTTCTTTGGACTTTTTTTACAACTGCTGAAATGTGAAATATCAATTCTCTCACCTTGAAAATGGGAAATAAAAAGGCAACCAAAAAAGAGGAAGATAGACTTTCAAATAAAACTTTTTTTAAATTATTGATACGTTCAGACACAAGGAAGAGATCAATGAACATTACTCTGAGTTCCTGAGTTTAGATACAACAAATCAAACAATAAAAACATTCTTCCTTGCTGCATTTGTAAATTTTGGTTATATTTGGTGCTAATCACAGAGTTTTCTGAGAACAGTCAACAATATATTTATGAAAACAAGTATGAACAGACTAAAATAGTTACAAATAAACAGATAGGTAAATCAGCAAGTATGTCGCCTAATGATAAAAAAGGCTTCTATTTCATATAACTAATACAGATATCTAACCATAATATCATTCTTTATCACTGTACATAATTTGGGGATGAATATCAATCAAACAGACTGAACATTATACAGTGAAAATTTCAGATCAAAATTCAGCTCTTAGATATGTGTCAGGCTATGAACTTTATGATTAATCATCATAAACAGAAGCAGACTGTGAAAGAAATGAGCAAATAGCGACAAAATGAGATATAAACATAGATTTATGTCAATTTTTATTAAAAACATAGGCATACTTATAGGAGGGGAGGCCATCATAAATTTCCAGACAGATATGAGCAGATTGAGACTGACTGTGGTATAAATTAGAATTGGATAAGTCTATATGAGGGTAGGCCATCATAAATTTCCAGACAGATATGAACAGATTGAGACTGGCTGTGATATAAATTAGAAGTGGATAAGTCTATATGAGGGTAGGCCATCATAAATGTCCAGACAGATATGAACAGATTGAGACTGACTGTGGTATAAATTAGAATTGGATAAGTCCATATGTGGGTAGGCCATCATAAATGTCCAGACAGATATGAACAGATTGAGACTGACTGTGATATAAATTAGAAGTGGATAAGTCTATATGAGGGTAGGCCATCATAAATGTCCAGACAGATATGAACAGAACAAGACTGACTGTGGTATAAATTAGGAGTGGATGCATTTAGAAAGTGAGAGGTCATAATAAACAGTGCAATGTATAATTTGAAGCACTGCATTGTGATTTGTTATTACAATTAATTCCTTAGTTAAAATGTGCATAAATTTATTTGAAGTCTTAATCCCACCCAAACAAAAATAGGTCAGAAGTGAAAAAGAGTGTGACAAGCGAAGCAGAATTAAGTGTTCAGGCTTTCATACAAATTCTACCCCAACGATGAACTGATTATGTCACTTAAGCTTTTTTCTAACTGATTACTCTCACTAATTCCCCACTTTCCATTTTATTCTTGGACATAATCTGTGTCCTGAATTGTTTGAGCATTTATAAAATGTCTTCTTTTGAAGTTGAAAGCTCTTTACTTGAATAAGCAGAGTCAAATGATCACGAGTTTATAGCAACTGTATTAACTGATGAAAATGAAAAAAAAATTTTTATTGAATTTAAATCATGCTGGAATGAATGTCCTTAGAGAACTTTTATGCTAATTTACCTTTGGAATGGTCAATTTTCAAAATATTCGATATTATCTACAATTCTTGTTGAACATTAGCTTTGTTTATTTTAAGCCTGATAAATTCTTCACAGACTTCAATGCAATCATTCATATTTAAACTTTAAATCCTGTTCATCTAATCAATTATAACAATTTAAAGTTATTCCTGAACATTTAATGGAATACCTGGTGTTGTAAGCTTGGATATAAAAAGGTGGTATAATGGATAATGGCTCAAAATTATAAATCAGTGAACTGAGTTCTAATTTCCATTGGGTCTACATTGATTTCCTTCTCAATTCTAACGAGTAACATGAAAATAAACAAAATGAATGATGAGGCAGGAAATTAGGGATATTGGATTTGTGCCTTTATACAGTGTATTAGTGTAAAAGAAATTTTCTCATTGTAACTAGAAATTGAATTCTGTTTTTCAAATTACATTTCACAACAGGATTAAATCCTAATTCATTCATGTTGATTTAGGTTTTGCCAATTATGATCAAGTGATTGAAAAGTGAGTGTGTGTTGTGGTGCAGTGGATATCGGCTCGGAACGAGAAATCGGGGAACCGAGTTCGAATTCCAGTTGAGTTTCTCACATTCACTTACACGCAAATACCCTAGGAAAAGGTATTAATCTGACTATTCCTTCCAGTTATTGGTTAAATAACAGAGCAGATTGGATTCTATAGCCTTGGCTGGCAACCAGTCGACTGCAGAAAGCAATGGCAACCTACTGTGGGATAATCTTCTGCCCAGTCAGTCATGTCACTTTTGAGACATGATCACCCAAGCGTGTATCACGTATGGCACTTAACTGACTGACTGAATATAATAGTTGAAAACATAATTTAAACTTCTACTGGACATAAAGTGGGGGAACGGTTTTTTATTGCTATGAAGTAATAAACTGATCCCCCACTAATTATACTTAATATAATAATATAATCTATCTCTTTTCCCTCTAGCTATGAATCAAATAACAGAACAGATTGTGTTCTATAGCCTTGGCTGGCAACCAGTCTACCGCAGAAAGCAATGGCAACCTACTGTGGGATAATCTTTTGCCCAGTCAGTCATGTCTCTTTCGAGACATGATTGCCTAAGCATGTATCACATATGGCACTTAACTGACTGACTGATTGAAAACTTAAGATCTCCAGTTCTCTTAAACATAGTGTTCTGATTTTAGAATCCATGTCAAACTGGCATGAAACAAAAGATTATAACATTTTCAGGATATATATATATATGAGCAACAGATTTTGTCAGTGCCAATTGATCTCTCCTTATTAAAAAAAAAAGCTGATAAATTGATTTGTGAATATCTGCTTTTATCATGCAATCAAACTAATTGCAACATCAATATTTATTCATAAACCCACGTGATATAGGCCACAGAAACATATTTGATAAAAACAATATTCCATATACGTGAATATAAGAAAATACATAAGGGAATAGCCAATACTGAATTACCAATATGGACTCCTTGAAATATAGAAACGTCAAATGACTGAACAGCCTCTAGTCAACCTCAGGACAGAAAACAACATTAAAAACTTGCGAAAATGAAAAAATTATTTTTTAAAAATATACACAAATTAATATTTACATTTGGAAGTGAATGGTATTGTGCATTTGAAGACTGACATGTTTGTATGTCACAAAGTTGACTAAAAGTCTGAAATTCTATCACATATAAATGCTGTGAAGATGGGTTTTTTCTTCTTGATGTGCCATGTCCCTTCAGGATGTAGTCGATCATGATTTTTCATTTCATTCTATCTCTTGTTGCTCTCAAAATTCTTCCTCTTGGTATCTCTCCCAAACTCCACTCTGTCATACATTTGCTCAGGTCTATCAAGTAGGCATGACACTACTTTCCCCTGTCTCTCTTTTCAACTATTCATGCTGTGAGTATTAAATTCTCCAGGCCCTCTTTTCTCATTATATGTCCCAGAAACCTCATCTGTCTCTTTCCTATGTTAAATATGAGTTTGTTTCTAATTTCCATCTTCTCTAACATCTCATCATTAGTCACATGCTCAGTCCATGATATCCTCAGCATCCTTCTGTAAAACCACATTTCAAGCCTCTCCTTCATCCTTGGGGATATCGTCCAACATTCAATTCCATACAGAAGGACACACATCAAATAGCAATCTAGCACTTGCGTCTTTGTTCCCAACAAGATTTTCCTGTCTTTCAGTACTCTGGTTAGATTTTGAAATGTGTCCTTGGCCATGCCAATGCATCTTTGGATCTCAACATAGCACTTCCCCTCCTCTGTCAGAACGTTTCTCAGATATTTAAATTTCTTTACGTGTTTAATGTTAGTTTATCAAAACAAAAACGGCTTTCAAAGAAGAAAGATTGAATAATTTGTTAGGTCTACTGCTAGGAAAGTTGGTTCTGTGCAAAAATTTTCCTTGTCAGAATTCATCTTGCACAATCATAAATCTAGCAATCATTCATGCATTGAACATTGTTGTCATATCAGGTCTGGTGCACTGCTATATATCAAGATTCTTGACAAAATCCAAAGAAGGATGTGCAACATAATCAGTCCTAACCTGGCATCTCAACTTCAGTCCTTTCCCACTACCATGACCTGGTTTCACTCTGATTTTCTATAAATGTTTTCATGTCAATATGTGGTTTCCTCCTTGGCACTTTCACTGCAGGAATTTAAACGTACTAGCTGACTGTTATCAATATCTCAACATTTTACAGCTGAAATAGGTAGATGTAAACCTAAGTTCTATTCTAAAAGAATCTTTTTTTACGCCTCTCACCCCTGGAACTCTCTGTTTCTTTCTTTCCTACCACCTACAATTATTAAAGATCTAAATACAGCACCAATCACCATGTTCTGTATCCCTGAAATCTGTTCTCTTCATGTTCTTTCTCCTCGCTAAAGTCTTCACATTCTCTTCCACTCCCAGTAACCTCTTGCATCTTAGTGGCATTATCGCCTTGCTTGGGGTGAAATGATTATAGAATAGTCATGAAAACCAATATGAAGACAAGGAAAATGGATTTACATATACAACTTCATTTTTGTGTCAGTATACTGATTGGGATTTATTTGATGACTTTCTTTAAGATGCTTCTTCAACTGATATTCTCCCAATTGAGAATTATGTCACATAGGTTTCTTTATGGGTTTATGCTGACCACTGATGCTATTGTACTCAGAAATTCCAGGTGAAACCCCAATCTTCTCCTTTGTTTCACGCCTGCCTGTTCAGCTGCTATAGCACACCAATAACTTTTTCCAGCTATACCAGCATGACAGTTCCAATCACAACAGATTCAACTTTTTGCTTGCTCATAATAATTGCAAACATGCCCTCAAAGATGCTAAGATGTTTACTGATACAACAAGATGACATATAGACTGAAACAAGTTTGGTTCTCATGAGTACTGGCAGTTCTGTAATAGCATTAATAAGAGTAAGTCTTTTATCCCTCCTCTTTTCACCCAATTTGAGGTGTTAACATCTTCTAATGATAAAGCAGAATATTTAGTTTGTAAATTGCTTCAAATTCTACTCTTGACTCATCTTGACTATTTTTGCCTGACCTTCCACTTAAAACTGAATCACTATTGAGTTGACATTCGAAAATACTTCGGCCTTTCCACAATATATAAAGTTTAAATCCCCATCCCTCAGAAGTTACTCAAGGTGAATATTGTTGTGGATTCTTGTTGAGAAACCACACAAAATAATAAATAACAAAAACAGATATGGAGATAGAAAATATAAGTTATATTGAACAAAAATATACAAACCAGAACATGGGTTAGTCAATTCAGGAATACTAGGAATACTATTAGTAGAATTCAATATATACAGTCTTGTAGTGAAAAGGTATGTCTGGGTAATGGGTCGATATCCAAAACAACTCCAACTTAATGTGCACCAACTTACAGACCAACTAAGTGGCTGTACAACTACTCAACTACCTTTGACAATTACTGCCGTTCACTGTATAGGCAAAATTATATGTACACATCAGGCGAGTCTATTTTTATGTGCAAAAAGGGGTGCTCCTTAACAAATATAATGTTTAATTCAAGATTGTCACTATAAACTCTTTATGTGACATTTTTGAAGAGTAGGCTAAGCTACACAAAATAAAATCTTCAACTGATGATAGAGTTTCGATAAACACAATGTCTTCATCCTTATCTAGCTTTGTTTTATACAATTCTGAATAATAATTTTGAAAAATTAAGTGAATTATCATTAAGTGAATCTTATTTAATTTGCCCTTAAACATATTCAGTTTTTTCCTGAAATTTTAAAAATCTCAACAAGCTGCTCTGAATGAAGAAAAAAACGTTTTAAGTAAATAATATACAGCTGTCTCCAGAGATCAATGGTAGTTCCTATGGATACACTAGAGAAAATAACATGGATATTCTTACCAGACTCTTTTTCAATACATCATCAGTAAAAAAAAAGTAAACACAAAGAATGGGTCTTTTTTTTTTTTCTCTTGAAGAAGAAATGCTTTTCATGTTGTGGAGAAATTATTTGCTTCACTTGCATTGTGTCAAAGTAGAACTTGAAAATTTCTAACTTGATTTAAATTCTGGAAAGGTTCACCATGAAAAGCTGCAGGTTAGTTGGGTAGAAAGAGAAAGATGGGGAGGTTGTTTTTATAATAAAGGCTGCAGACCCATATAGCCTCCTTCTTATACAGGGGTGAGGGAAGAAACTGATACATATAAACTTTACAACAATGGGAATAAACGATGAATTACTCTGTGCCATGCCACAATAAAAAAATTGAAAAAAAATTGCGAGAGGCAATAGAAAAAGTTTCAGTTGTACACAATGATTTACTTAAATCAAAATATTATTAGTTATTTTGAGACATGGGTGATCACAGCCCTCCACAATTTCCTGTACTCTATAGTGCTTAGTAAGTTTGTCTTTTTACAATCTCTCCTAATTTCTATTCTGCCAACTATTTTTACACAAGCGTTTTAAGTAAGTTATGTGCTGATTTAGTCTGTCACTCTTGCCTTCAATATGTCCTGTGAGTATCAAATATTCCAAACCCTCTATCTTCATTATGTGCCCTAGAAATTTCAACTTTCTCTTTCTTTTTGTTTGTCTTTCCTCTATAAATTCTTTGTTGCTCACATGTTCAGTCCATGGTATCCTCAGTATCTTTCTGTAGAACTGTATTTCTCTTACCTCAAGTCTCTTCTTTATCAGTCAAGCAATCACTGGAAGACTAATATTACATAACAGTTCAGACCTCTTTCAAATGAAATTTTCCTGTTTCTTAATATTTGCTTACTTTTTAGAAGGCATTTTTCAATATCCCAATTTCAATTTTGTTCTATATGCTCTATATCCTCTGTCTCCAATGAATTGTTCAATGATTCTTTGAAAAAATAGCACTAGCCATTATTATTCCTTACAGCATTTTTGTCCCCCTCAATAAACCCAACATGTTGATCACTATCACTTCTTTGAAGTGGTTGCCTATAAGTATCTGGCGATAAGTGACTTTCAAGTAGATCTTTGTAAAGATTTTAATTCCTCCAACATTTGAAATCTACTACAAATCTGAGCAAATTTTATGGTTTATTCCCTATTTATTGTGACTTTATCTATTATCCAAAAATTTAATTTCTTCTTTTTCAACCACCTCCTTTATGATGACATTGATGACTAAATTGGCCATCAATATGCAGGTTCAGGACCAAAAACTTCCAGTTTCACCAAAACCTGCTCCTTTATCCATTCCTTATTGGCGTTTGACTTTGCAAGAGTTGGTTGAAAACCAGAGTAGAGTTGCTGATTACGTGAATTTATTTAAGGTGGACCTCAAATTCCCAGGAAGTAGGCTTGACACTTGGTTTCATGAGCTTCCCTTGCAGAACATATAGAATGAGACAAGCAGAATCCAGTTATGAAACTGCAACAGACTGCCACTTAATCTGTTATATATGCACCTTCTGTCGTATATCTGTGCATATGTAACTCTCTTTATTTGCTGGTTCAATTGTTGAGATTATACACTCTTTCTATTGTTAGGGTTTTTTTGTGGTTGGTTGTGCTTAGTCTGGGTTTTTGTTTTCAACATTGTTTTTAAGGAGTATAGAATACCTGTCAAAATTTTTCTTAGAGCCATTGGACCATGCAAGCCCCTCCACTATGACAAGGAGTGACCATCTTTACGATCCTTGCTTCTCCATCTGCCTTTCTCACAACCATAATAGGCAATGCCCGTTTAGTGCCATAAAGATGGAACATGTTATTGAAGCACTTGTTCCACTAATTTTCTTAGGTTTCTAATGACATCAGCTACACCAACAACTTCCTTGCTTGAGTGTAGGGGGGGGCAACATTTTAATTTAACGTGAGACTTGTTTTCTAATTCTTTAGCATTCCACTTTCTTCGGCATTCACAATATTTATTAATTTTGCAGAATTAAATTTGAGTAAATAATTTCTAAGAAATCCATTACTACAATCCACACTACAATCCATAACAGTTATGGTTATTCAAATCTTTTGTTGAATTCAAAGATTCCTTTGAAGAATTCTAGGACTTGAATAAGTAAGCCATCAAACTGTCAAGGCTGGCATGGATTTGTTTTTTCACATTTTTGAGAATCTAAACTGGGATCAAAAATGAATTTCAGCATTAGAATTAGTAGAGAAAAGTTTTTACATTCAAAAGGAAATTCTTGCTATTCTTTTAATTTTCACCATTAAACCAACTTTTCCATTTTAGAGAAATAAAGATGAATGGCCTGAAGTTTAAGAGATATTAGCCTATTTTTTAATGTCATTTTAAAATAGAAATTGCCTAAAACTTTGTATTAAAATTTGAATATAGTTATGTAAGTTATCATTTTTTCTTTCAATTAGGGCAGATTATTGTTGTTGTTGTTGTTTTTGCTTTATGGCATATCAACCTCGGCGGGTCATTTATTGCCAACTAAATTTTATTTATTTATTGCTGGTAATACCTTTTTCTTTCAACAACTTGTTTTTATATAAGTTTTTGTGTCTAGTTATGCTTTTTTCTTTTCAAGTATCAAGATTCATTGGGATTTGTTTTTAAGGGCAGGGTCCCCAAATCCTACCCTGTTATTTAACCCCTAGCTGGGGGGAAGGGACTGATTAATACCTTTCCCAAGGGTACCAGTGCTTAAATGAATCCAGGGTATTCAACTGGAATTCAAACTCGGCTCACCGATTTCTCTTTCCGAGCCGATATCCACTGCACCACAATGCACATCTGTCACTAAACGCTTACAGCACCTGGTATTCCTAAGCGGTCACCCATCTAAGTACTGACCAGGCTCAATGTTGCTTAACTTCAGTGATCGAGCGAGAACCGGTGTATTCAACGTGATATGGCCGTAAGCCCAGAGCAGATTTTGGAGTGCAGCATAAATAAATATTTAACTTGTTTCTTTATTTCAAAATTCTATGTCTATGAAACTTTTCCAACTGAGAAAAGAGATCATGAAATTGTGGGATGGTTTGAGTCATTTTGAGTTGTTTATAAAAGTAATTTTATTTCTGACAGGTTTTATTTTGCGGCTTTAAGTAACACTTAAAAAGATTTTGCTACAGAATCAAAAGAATTAAAGAAAAGAAATGATAAATATTCTTAAATACAGACAAAAAAACAAGAAATCATCTTTAGAGGATAAAAAGAGACAAAATAGCCATTTAAAAGTTTTAAAGGTTTCAAGTTTTAAAACTGAAGAAGTTGGTCGAAACGGATGAAAGGGTAATTTGCTTAAAGTCAAACAAGCAAAACAAATGTTCTTTTCTTAAAGAAAGAAGAATCTTTTCAATATTTTTCTTGTCTCCCCAGGAACTAAAGCATACAAAAATATGTTTTACTGAAACCTTTTTACATTCAAGTCCTGTAGAGTTAGAAAGTTTTTCATTTGCCTCTATTGACTTTCACAGTCGAGAAACCTTTTAGCAGAACGTTAAGAAGAATCAAGACTACAAATAATATTTTGTGCATGTCACTCTCAGTTGCGCTTAAAAGTGAAAGAAAGACAAATAACTCCACCATCCTTGAAAGAGCAACGATCAATAACTAAGCAAATTTGAAAGACTTAAGTTAAGAAATTATAAAAACCTCAATACATTATGTTATGTAGTTTGGAGGACGAAAATTGCAACTTGATTCCTGAATTACACTTGATTAAAAATTAATTTTCATTTCACAGCTGAAAATTTATTTTCAATGAAGTGTAACTCTTCAGGAAAGAAGTTGCAATATTTACTTTCTTTTTTTTTTTTTTTAAATCGTGTCACCCCAAGCAAGGCATTCCACTGCCACTATAGCACAGGGGGTTACATAGAGGGATTGGGTATAGGAAATGTCAGAAGGAGAGTGATAGACGACTTAGGATGTTCATAGGGAGAGAGTTGGAGAGAGTGGGTGTGAGTTAGTGTGTTAGGAGGTGTCTATTGACCTTACATTTAAACTCCTGGAGGTTGTAGCCATCGGGAAAGCAAGCATACGGTAGGGATCTGACTTCCTTAATTTAAAATAATATATATTTTGGAAATTTAAAAAATATTCACGAACATTTCATATCAAGTAGATAACAGTTACTGTTCCATTATATTTAAATCTGGTGTTGTTTAATTTTGACTTTCACTAGAGGATTTAAAATGGAAAAAATATCATCTGTTAAATCATGGTGACTTTATATATATATATATATAGAGAGAGAGAGAGAGAGAGAAAGAGAGTATATATATATATATATAATGTGTGTTACCTGTGAAGGCACAGTGATATTTTACAGCTGAAAGAAGAAAGGCATGAAACTCTGGTTACTTTTTTGTTGCTTAACTAAATTATTATAGATTCATGAGTTCATGCTTAATTGGCACATACTCAGACACCACAGGTTGTCTTTAATGGTGGGAAGGAACACTGTATCCCATTGGTCAACTACTGTCTACGTCAGTGGTTATCTAAAACTAGTTATCTTAGCAAGAAAATAGAGAAGGAAATTACTGGAAAGTAATTGAAACTCACCTGAAGCAAGATGAATATGTAATGCTACTCATGCCAATGACATTTCCATCGAGCTTCTCTACAGCGTATGATTTCATTGAACTTCTTTTAATGTGTTCCTTTCGAATTTATATTTAAATTTGGGTCATCAGGAGAGAATATGCACTGTTTTGGGGCCTTCCTCTCAATGGTTTCACTTGCACACCAGCCTCCCTCACTGATAATCATACACCAAAGAAATAACAACAAAAAACAATGATGACTGATGATTATCAAGATTGCAGTGATTAATCAGGAGTGACACAGTCTGGACACTGACATGGCAACTCTATAAAAAATTTGACTTCGTGATTGTGGATCTCTAAAAGAGAAAAACCTTTTTCTGGAAAGAGGCAATAAATGCAGAGAACACAGAATTGTATTCCCTGTCAGTGTTATGTATCATCAAACTTCTAACTGATAACGCAGAAAGAATTCTCACTCTTCATCTCTTTACATTTGAAGGCCTTCTGGAAGATATTAATGCAAGAGTAGGCAGAGATCAAGAGTCCTGGCCAAATGTGTAACATCCCCATTGTATAGAGAAATGAATATGAATGACCAAAGACATGCAGAGCTCTGCTGCTATTACTACAGGTGATATACACCTGTTTCCAGAAAAAAGCTTGCTACAAAGCATCCCGGAGATACCAATGTCAAATTATTGGCATCATTTAGACCTAATCATAAGAAGTTGTGACTCCCAAAACTGTCTACAACATCAACTGCATACCACTGCACCAACTGCAACACTGACTATATTTTGATCTCCTCAAATGTAATTTGCACATATTTAAAAATAGCAAAGCCTTAAATGTTTTTCTTCTTTTAACCACTTATCTGTGTACACACAACTATTATATCTTTCTTAATGTAATGTTATTCTTTACATATATATATATATATATATATATATATATATATATAATTCCTCCATATATTGACATTTATTCCTTCTGAAAATGTTGAATTCAATTTCTTTGAAGGTTCCCAGCCTCAACTTCATTCAAAGACAAACCTGCAGACATGTACCCTCTGCAAGTTGTATGCGTGCGAATATATATGTAACAACATATTCATATATATATTTATGTTAACTTATATCAGATGCTTTTATATAACAAATATTTTTCAGATAATTCGATCTCATCTTCAGCTACTTGTTATTGTTAACAACATTGCTTCTGGTGAAAGGTGAATAATGGATGAGCAGAAATGTGTTAACAAAAGAAAGTTTATAAAGAAGGGATTTGCAATGGGATGACACTTTCAAACTTACAGACAATTACTGTTTCCACATGAGATTTTAGATGTACAGAAAAGTACAATGAAAATGACATTGACAGAGACAATTAAGGAGACAGGGAAGGAGAAAATGAAAGAGACAGTGAAAGGAACAATGAAACTGACAGTGAGGTAGACAATGAAACAAACATTGAATGAAACAATAAAGAGACAGAGATAGAGACAATGAAGAACATAATGAAAGGAGACAGTAAAGGAGACAATGAAATATACAGTGGAAGAGACAATGAAGGAGACAGTGAAATACTAAAGGAAACAATAAAATAGACAGTGAGGGAGACAATGAAATAGTCAGAGAAGGATACAAAGAAAGAGACAGTGAATGAGATAATCAAAGAGATAGTGAAAGAGACAATTAACAGCAAAGGAGACAATAAAAAAGAACAGTGAAGAGAAACAGTAAAAGATATTATGCAGAAGACATGGAAAGAGACACTGAAACATACAGTAAAGGATACAATGGAAGAGACAATGAAGGAGACAGTAAAGAAGGCAATGAAGGAGACAGTAAAGAAGACAGAGAAAGATAAAGTGAAATAGACAGCAAAGTACACAAAAAAGAAACAAAGAAGGGGACAGTGAAAGAGACAAGAAAATGTTGATGGAGAGAAAGAAAGAGACAGTGGAAGAGACAATAAAAAGAGACAGTGAAAGATACACTGAAGGAGACAGAGACAATAAAGGAGACAACAAAAGAGACAAAGATAGTGATGGACACAGTTAAGGAAACAATAAAAGAGACAGTGAAAGAATGTTAAAAAGTCACTAAAGTCATTAACTCTGACTGTTTTGTATAGAAGTAAAAACGGAAATATAAGTAGTTGTTGAAGCTGTTCTAGTTCAACATTTTGTTGCTTATGATTGTGTTAAATGCCAATAGAAAGTGAGTAAATCATGTAATAAGTATCAGATTTCAAATATCTTAAGTTTTGTGACCAATAAATTATGATAAAAATTACATAGTTTATAATAGTAAAGTGTATCTGTAGTGCCACGCTGTACATGAATGTCGTGTCCCTGCGTGCCTATTCCCAACAGACAACCTGGAGACTATTTTATGTTTTAGTTTCAGCCATATTCTGGCCAGTTTGTATTGCCATTAATGATAATGATAATTATTTTGGCCTTTGTTTTTGTTATCATTTGGGTTCTATCAGTTATAAGATAAAGCCTTGTTTAGGCACTCGCTGTGATGTCTGTAAGAAATACTCTGAAGACTGACTTCAACAGAGTTTACTCAAGGCTTACTAGAGTTCTTTAAGCATGCAGATTAGTTCATTATAAACACCAGGGATCTATTATTTACTCCCCAACATCCTCCTTTTGAAATTTCTTTTATTAATACATATTTTCTTATTTATTAATATCATCCACTCCTCTTTCTGGCAAGATTACTAATGTACTTCATATTGTATTTTTATGTTTATTATTAATTCCTGTTTTTTGTATAAGTTTCTTTTGTCTTGAAATTGCACTTGTACATTTAATGAGTTCTTGGGGGTGAAGGAACATCAGAAACACTATACAGTATTTCTATAGGTTCTGCCATATTTTTGAGCCTTTTTTTGTAAACCATTTCATTAGCTGATTGTCTTTTATGTTCCTGTTTTTTCCTTTTACTATGTACATCATCTTTCCAATACGTGACATTATTAAGCTGTCTTTCCACATGTTTTCCATCTTTATACACTCTGAAAAACATTTTCTTTAATCTTTAAAAATTTTGTGTCCTTCTTTGTCATCTGTTCTTATTCATGTTTGACTTAGTAACAACTCATTCCTCAAATACACTTTTAATTAATTTATCATTCAGATAGGCCACTGTAAAATTACAATCTGCAAGCATAAACTATCGCCCGGTTCACACTCCACCCACATCTATTGAACAGGTGAAGAGGCACATCCCTTGTTTCCTGTTTAGGATGTGGTTTCCGGCTTTCTCTTTTCCATTCTTTTTACCCTTACGTAGCCCCCTGCGCATCAGTGGCGTTACCGCCTTGCTCGGGGTGATATGATTAAAAAAAAAAAATGGTATCCATAGCTTGTTGAAATATAGCTGGAATCACTTTTATACCAAAAGGAAATCATTTGAACTCATACGATCCCGTGTGCTTATTTATAGTTGTTAATTCTGAACATTCGCTTTTTTTTACACTGTTTAAATTTTCAAAAGTTATTTCTAGACTTGGTAATGGGTACTAATAGGATTCTTTTAACTTTTTTCTTGTTTAACCAAGTTGAAAAATCAGCACAAACACAATTTTTTTCTTTGAAAACACTGCTGGTGTTGCCTATTTTGAATGGTTAATATTTTCAATTAAATCTTTTTTTTTCAATTCTGCCTAATTCTTCATTGAATAATTCTATCCAGTCAATACCAAATAAGTCTGTACTATTTTTTAACATATAAACCTAAGCTTTCACCCACTTATTACAGAATGAAACATTACAAGTCATCTCACTAATAAATAATAATTTATCACCTGTTTTAGTTTTGTTAGAATTTTCACCCTTATTTCCACATCTGTTTTCACTATTAACCCTTTAAACATATCAGGAGTCAGTTCATTTAATATGAATCTTTCACATTTTTTGTTAATGATTCCAGCATATGTAACAAAATCTTTGTTTTCTTTTTCTATCAGATTCATACATTTACAACAAATGTTAAAAAAATAAATTTTGTCTCTAAAATCTTTTGTCAGAATATGTACTGTTACCTTAAAACAAATTTCTCAAGGTTTTTTTGGTTGTAGAAAATTAAAGTATTTTTTTACTTGCTACATTGCTATGAATGGTACACTCCATTTTGGTTTAACAATGAAACATTACAATTCATTTCACCTCCAAAATTAATTTCTCAGCTGAGACACTACTCATGGCTTTCTAATTTCTTTTCATGTGGTTTGCCTAATTATTGTGATATTGCTGCCAGTGGCTAGTAGCATTTTCATATCCACATTATTTTCAAATTCACAAATTTTCTTTTCTTTACGTGATTATTTTTTCTGTCAAAATGCTGGGTACAAATTTTTTCCTCTGAGAATTTTTTCTTGATTTATTTTTACAGTGTGACTTTATACTATTTTACCAGACTTGTAGCATTTAAAATTCTTAAAGGGACAGTCACTTCTTCAATGTAACCTTCCACATCTGAAAAAAGAATTCTTCTTTTTGAGCATCTTTTTTTTGCTTGTATGTATGAACATTTTTTATCTTGAATTTCTTCAGAATAATGTCTCAGACTTAGAATTCGCCAACATTTGTCTAATATTTCCTGTCATCTACATTTATTGTTTTGTCTAAGTTTTTGTTTCTTTCAAAAGGGCTTCCATTAACTTTTGTTGTTGTTTCTTGAGTTCCAACAACTGCTCTTGTTGTCATTGTTGCCAAAGAAGCCAATATTGCCTTCATTTTTTATGAATCTGTTTTTTTCTCTTTCCTCTTTTTTCTACACACAAAGACAAAAATTTAAACCAACGTGATTCAAATTCTTATCATCATAGGTAATCTTGTGCATGGAAGCAATCAGTTTTTTCTTACTCAGTATGAGTTTTGATATCCTCCTAACTTCAGTTATGACTCATGTCAGTTTTGATATTCTCATCACTCCTGTTAAAACTCATATGAGTTTTGATCCTCATCACCAATGTTATAACTCATGTTGGTTATAATACAGAGTTTTGCTTATCCATCTGCTGTGACATCTGTAAGTAATACTCCAAACACTGACTCCAGTGGGTTTTACTCACTGGAGTTCTTTCTTTAAGCAACCAGACTAGTTTATCTGAGTCACTAGGGGCATATTATTTACTCCCCAACAATATTCTTAAAAAAAAACAAAACATTTTTACAACAAAAGAAATAAGAGTAACCCAGTAAGAACCCCCCCCCCCCCAATACACACACACACTCACTCAAAGATTCTTTCTCCAGTATTTGTGGAATGAAATACATTCCAATTTCTGTACTGTAGAATATTTTCTCCAGAAATAGATATTTCCCACTTTGCAAAAACTAATTTAAATTCTTCTATTGCTATCAATGAATTCTCTGTTCTAGGCCATCTTCCTCTATGTCACATAGATTCTAGAAGATTAGTATCTATCTCTGAGATAGCAACTACAAAACTTTAAGCTTTCCACAAATAACAATAGCAAGAATATACAAAGAATATGTGAATTCCAGTCAGTCATCAGCAGCAATAAAAAGTGCAGCCCTCCTCAGGTGATGCAAGAATGGTAATGCTGGTGAATGACATAGATGAAAATCAACCAATACTGATGGAAAATTGCATTAAATCACTTCCCAATGAAATTTTAGTGCTGCTTGATCTACCAGTTACACTATACAGTTCTATGAGTTATACTTTACTGGTTATTCAATTCATTCAGGTTTTACAGTGATTTTTTTGGTTTTTTTTTATAAGCGTTTCACCCCGAGCAAGGCATGTCACTGCCACTACTGCGCAGGGGGCTACGTAGAGTGGAGAAAGGATGATTAAATATAGGAAATGTCAGAGGGCAGGTGATAGGCGGGTAAGGATACTGAGAATGAGGGTTGGGTAGATGAGAGTGTTCTGAGAATAATTGGGAGTTAGTGTGATAGGAGGTGTCTATCGACCCTACATTTAAACACCTGGAGATTGTAATTATCGGGAAAGCAGAGTTGTGGAAGGGAGTTCCACAGGCGGGAAGCGCGAGAAAAGAAGCTGTTGGAGTAGAATTTATGGTTACATCTTATTTGTTTAACTGTAAAAGGGTGGGACCTAGTTGCTAATCTAGTATCTCATGTAAATTCGTGCTTAGGTGGCACCAGTGAACTAAGCTCATCGGAGCAGTAGCCATGAAAGTACTTGTAGAAGAGGTACAGGGAAGCCACATCACGCCGGTGAGAGAGCGGCTGCAGCCGGTCTGCCAAGTCAGTATCAACCACGTTACAGATCCTCCTTTGTATTTTGTCAAGAAGCCCAAGGAGAGCAGCAGGGGCACCCGACCAGATATGGCAGCAATATTCAATGCACGGGCGGATGGTAGATTTGTATATGTGCAGAATAGATTCAGGTGGGAAAAACTTCCAGGCCCTGCACAGGGAGCCAACTTTCATAGCAGCAGATGCTGGCCAACTAGAGTAACATTATTGTTACCATAGCTAAATTAAACTGATTTATCTCACTTGGGCTGAAGAACATCATTGTTGGTTGATGGAAGACTTGTATACTGTTGCTTCTTCAAAATGAATAATGTTTTCAAATTTTGCCTTTTCCTAATACATAACAATGTAAACTATTTCACAGCAATCACTGATTATAATTGCTTTGGAATTGCAATTTCGGTAATAATCATGCAAGTCTTATCAGTGATATGTTTTTAACATTAAAGTTAAAGGTTTTAGATTAAAAAAGCATTTTCTTAAAGTCAAACAGAGATTCATTAATATGCTACTAAAATGCCAATTCTTCTTATATAAAAGACTAGCATCATAGCCTGACATTGCCCGGGCAAGTCGTAGAAGAATATGCCAATGAGAGGAGTAGATGGAAATCATTTATTGAAAGTTGGAAAAAAGAGCTGAGGCTGTTAGTAACCATTTTCAGCATTAAGAAGAAGGCTTGAATGCATGTTGCTGTAGTATTCAAATGAAGTATAAAGTGTAGTTTTAGTGCCGTCATACTTTTGTCTTCTAAGAGGGGTGGGGGTTCTTTGATTTGGAAATGAATAGAAAACGTTTGCATGAAGTGGAGTCAGTAATAAATAAAATTGTTGTTTAAAAATTGTTAAAAAATACCATTAAAAAAATCTATTTTCTTTTGTTTTGCATAAACGTGATTTGACATTTTGTGTGACATTGTAAACAACATTGCGTTTGTTTTTGTTTCAAAATTACAGGGAAACATTTACATTTTTTGTTGACTAAATGAATTTAACATAAAAATAAAAATTATTTATTTTGTTTTACTGAAATTAGAAATATAAAAACTATTACGCTCTCAGTTCAGAAATTTTCGAAGAATATTTAAAAATGTAGAAATATAAAAACTATTACACTTTCAGTTCAGAAATTTTTTAAGAATATTTAAAAATGTAGACATTTAATTTTAGAGGAAAAAGTTACATTAATGCCACATGAATTACAGTCAGTTGATTTCCTGCATGAAATATTTAGTGACAAAAAACCTTTATATTTTTAAATTTTATTTTCTGAAGTATGAAATATTACATCTGAAAAAAAAGACTTAAATAATTAAATTAACCATTGGCACTTTTTTTTTTTTTTACATATTTTGTTTTTGTTTGAAAAAAAAATTTTCTTTTTAAATATTTCTTTTGTTTCAAAATTACGGGGAAAAATATTCACATTTTTTTGTTGACCAAATGAATTTTTAAAACGTCAGAAAAAAAATTAAATATAAAGGCTCATTTTTTTTAATAAAAAATATTTTAGTCACATTTAACACATGTGATTTGATTTCTGTGATGTAATTTAGCAATCATCTTTGATCTTAGATGTTTTATGGAGCAAATGTAAACAATCAGCTCCACTGGCCAAAAAGTGCAAAAGGAAAAATTGCTGAACTTAAAATCAAAAAGTATGTGTTGACCTGGCTTCCCTGTAGGTATGTGTCCCTTGAAAGTTTGAATGGCGTAGCTTAAAAATGTAGGCGTGCATAGGGAACAGTCACACACAGACACACAGTTTGCCTTTTATATATATAGATAAGTGAGGTTTTCTATTATTTTCTAAATATCGTTTTTCTAGTATTCAGCCTCTATTCCTTGTTTTGTTCTACACAATAAAAAGTGAAATATTCTAAGTGTTGATGAAATGGAGAAAAGAAGAGAAAAATTTTATTTCCTTTAATTTTTTAAAATACTATTTTTCACCCAGTAGAATGCTTGTTGTTGTGAATTTGTTATTTGGTACAATATTTTTTGGGCAAGATGGCTTTTTGACTATGAAGTGTATTTATGCTTAGTAACGCAAATGTTTAAAATTTTGTTGAAATATCAAACGGTGCAATATGTTGAATTTAGAGATTTTTGTTTTATCTAGCCAGGGGTCACAAAGATTAGCTCCTGCCTCATTTAGATTTTGCACTGAATGACAGCTGTCAGTGGAGCAGAAGTGACATTAAACTGACAGAAATTTTAATTTTAATTTTTAAAAATGTTTGATTGCAACCATCAAAGGAGTTGGTTAGCTAAATTGGAGTTTCCCTGATGTGTGGATATTTCTGTTTGCAGGGGTGAAACTTTTGACCAAAAGAACCTCCACTCCACCCATGGCATGTCACTAAAGATGTTTTAAAAAAGAGAAAGAAATAAAATATTTTAATATTTTATTTACATTTAGGCTCAGTCCATTGTTTTTGAAAGAAGTGTTTGTTGTAGATTTTATTTGTTGTTGCTAACAGGGATGACGAAAGAGACAAAGAGAATGAGGAAGAAAAAGACTAGAAAATGTGATTGTAAAATTGATTTATGGGAAAAAGTTGGGTTGAGTGTTTCTTGACAAAAATGAAAACTGTCACCAGTTAAAATTGGATTGAGTGGTAGTCTCCAATTTAGTGAAAATTATTCCTGTAAAAGACGGGTTGAAGAATCCCGGACAAAAGTGATTTATGGTTTGAGAAGTTTAATCATTGCCACAGAGGTTTTAATCACCACCAAAAGTGTTGACGTTTAATAGTTGCTCCGGAAGTTTTAAGTATAATAGTTATCACAGTCATAGTGAGAGACACTGAATTCATGCAGAGTTAATTGTCATCATCCTCATGCATGGCAGTCTGACTTGTGGTTGCAACATTCATCGTTTGTTCCAGCATCATCAATTTCAACATCATGATAGCAACATTCATCACAAGCATCACTGATTCATCAAGACGTTGTGGGTCGCTGAAGAGTATATACCTGAGACATGGGTATATAGCACCAGAAAGTAACAACTCTTGGGAATAAGCTCAATGGAACCTCCTTTTTACCAATGGAATATGAATGAAATCAGAATGAGTCAACCCTGTGTACCTAACATGATGGATCTTAGTAATGAAGTTGTGAAATTGTATTATTAAAAAATGAAGATTGTCTGAAAATTTACCATTAAAATAGCAGTAGAGCAGTGACAGAATAACAATTCTTTATCTGTAAGAAACGTGTTCTAGGCCGAAAAATAGTTAATCCCCAACAGAGCTGTGTAAAGACATTTGTCTAAATCCTAAGAGTTAAGGAAAAATTTGGTTGTTAAGGAGAAAAGGACTAAAATTATTTTCTGAAAAAAACAATGAAAAATTCTCAAATGAAACAACATAGGAAAGAAGTGCAAAAGAAGAATAGATGAAGAAAAAGGCAGGAGAAAATTGTAAAAGGAAATAAGAAGAATGTTATATCTGTTATTGTTCTTTTGCTGTTTGATTAAGTTCTCCCCTCCTAACTTGCTATGGTTCTCCTAGTAGCAATGACATGTTTCTCTCCCCACAGGTTTTAATAGAAGCAACTTCTCAGATCCAATAACTGTGTTCATCTTTCCTTGAGGCAGAAACTACTACAGGCCATTTAAGTCTTGTTTCTGACATGATTTTGACAGCTTTCAGACCAGTGCTTTTGTTTTTCAAGTTAATTCTTTGGACGACAGGTATCTTTACATCCGAAATACTTTTGAATTAAAAAGTAAGTTTAACCCACTTAGATCAGTGGAGACTTTAAAAAAAAGAAGTCTGACAAAAGTTGGTCAGTCAAAAATGTCTTGTTTGGTACAACTTCTAGGGTAGACCCACCTGATAAAAAATAAAATTATGATTTAAATAACCAGAAAAATGAACATGAAAAGCAAAGTATGGAGGCCCAAAACAGCCAAAATACCAATGATCTATAAAGTATGAAGGACAATGTTGAGGCTGGGGAATTGCCCACTTGCCAGAAGTCCCTGCTAAAAATTTTGTGACCTATATTACAGAGTTTTTAGAACATTCCAAATGTTACTCACACCTTTTAAAAGAAAGTGGAGTTTTGGAAGGGCTGCCAAGAACTTAAGAAGGTTGTAAAAGGAATTGTGCCTCTCTCCATACTTGATAAACATAAATGCAAAATTTGTCATGCCATGAAAGACACAGTGGTTAAGTCATGGGTTAAGCCCAAAAACTTAATTATGGGATTGAGATTTTCATATGTAATAGATTGCTAGCCACTCTTAAAGACTGCATAAAAGCAGCTAGTGGTGATCAGATCGGATCATAAAAAATCTAATTTTCTAAACAGAGTATGAAGGTAGGCATAAAACAATAGCAGTATTTGAAGTCCTTTTACATATTATTGGGAAGCATCTTTCTAGATTCTTTTAAAAGTAGGACCAGATACTGAGTGTGAACTATGGCAACCTGACCAAGAAATGGAGCTTTGAGATCATGCTAGACTGGGAAAGCTTCCTCCCTATCCCCAACTCTCTGGATGTAGGGGGCATGAAACTGCCAATCATCATGACCAGCTGCAAACCTTTTATTTCCTCCCTTCTCCCTATTGCTGTCTCTTTCTTTCTTTCTTTCTCTGGGTCCTTACATATTTCTTTTAAACTGAAGATTGGTTGTTGAAGTTATCAAAAAATGGCAAAAAAGGTATTGTCTTTGAAATATTTACAAAAGTTCAAAGAAAATTTTAAGCTTTTTCTGTCTACTGGTAACAAAATACTAATCTGGGGAATCTGCATTATCTTCATTATATGACGAATCATTTGAACTTATACTAAGTACGTACTTAATATTTATATTCTTCCATCTCACACTCAGTTCTTACCCATTCGTTTTTGTTTTTTTTTTTTGCATGAGATGTTAGCAACCTGGTAGAACAAAAATGAAGCCTACAAAGGGTGATGGAACTCTTAAGGAAACAATGGCCAGCTAACTAGAGGTGGTGTCTCGATAACTCACCATGGAGAAGGTAACGAGATAACAATCCACTCTCTATCCCATGCACAATCATGACTCTTCAAAATAGATATATGAAACCCAATGGCATGAAGTGGGTTAATTTCAAAGGAAGTAACTCCTCACCTGGTAAGGATCGACATGGGCAACAGGTATCACCTGACCATCATCCAGTGACTGTTATTACCAACAATGCAAAGGGGACATATTTTTCCAAAATTTGTCCCTTGTTCAGGAAAGAACAACATGAGCAACAGGTGTCTCTAGACCTTTACCTTGCGACTGTGCACAACAAAGAAAAAATTACCCTAGAAACATGGAAGGTCAGGATGCTCAACAACAGGGGTCAACTTGAGAATGTCAAGCAGGAAATGAGCAGATTGAACACCAACATTCTGAGCATATACAAAACTAGATGGCCAAATAATGGAGACTTCAGCAGCAACAACCACAGAATCATATATGCCAGAGGTAAAAGAAAACAAAAGGGAGTCAGCTTAATACTGAACAAAGAAATAAAGAAATGCATTCTGGGATACTGCCAGTTCTCTGAAAGAGTTCTCCTGGTCAAACTGAAAGGGAGATGATTCAACATAGCAATTATAATTATCTATGCACCAACAGCACAAAGCACTCAAGAAGAAATAGAATCTTTTTACTCAACAATGCCAAGACTTAACGTTAAAGCCAAGAAATTAGAAGCCTCATGAGAGATTCGAATGCCAAAGTAGGCAAGGAGAGGGATGAGGAGACAAGTGGCAACTTTGGATTAGGAATCTGCAATGAACAGAGTGAAAGATGGATTCAGTGGTGTAAGGCAAATGACCAGGTAATAACCAACACAAGATGTTTATGGTCATGGAGAAGCCCAGGAGGTGATACAAAAAACCAAATCAATTATGTAACCATAAACAAAAGATTCAGAAATGCAGTGGTTCAACGCAAAACCTACCCAAGTGCCAACTGTGCAAGCAACCACCTTCCAGTTATCTACAAACTAAGGGTGAAATTTCAGAGACTAAAGAAGCCTAGGACAACACCCAGACTGTAATACAACATGCTCCTGAATGACCTCAACCTGCAGAAAAACACACTGACATTGTGAGAAACAAATATGAAGAACAATTGGAAACGGAAATTCAAAATGAAATGCATTTAAAGAAGCACTGACAACATCAGCTAACAACATGGTCTCAGAGCAAATCAGATGCAGAAGAAAAAATAACTGGATGACTGAAGAGATTCTTGCTACAATGCAAAGGAGACAGAATACTATGCCAAGACATGGAATAGAATACAGGAAGCTACACAAGGAAATAAGGAGCATGTGACAGACAGGCTAAAGAGGAATGGCTCAACAATAAATGTGTCATAGTAGGGAGACTGAGCAAGACTAATAATGAAGAAATGCATAAAGAAATAAGGGAACTGACAGGACAAAGAACATGCTCATCAACAGGATGTATAAAATCCAAGAATGGAATAATCATATTGGAGAAAGAGGAAGTACTCCAGCCCTGGAAACAATCAATATCTCTTCCATGACAAGAGAGAGCAACCAATAGTAAGCAAAATTGCCGGCTGACAAAAGTATTAAAATCCAAAGTGAAAGCTGCAATGGCAAAACTGAATAGAAACAAAGCAGGTGGATCAGAGGGCAACTGTAAAGGAGAAATTGACAGTATTAAAAGATTTTGACATAGAGAAAATTACAGAAATAATAAATTAAATCTGCGGCATTAGTGTAATGCCAGATGACCTAATCAAATCAATTTTCATAGCTCTGCCTAAGAAGTCAGGTGCAATCAAATACAAACTCTACTGAACAATCAGTTTGATGAGCCACATAACAAAACTCATTGCCCAAAACTTGATGAATAGAGTGAGAAGCAGAATCAGACCGGAAATAAGACAAAAACAGTGAGGTTTTTTCATGGACACTGGAACAAGGTATGTGATATTTATGCTTAGGAAGCTATAAGAAAGCTGAAAAAGGAAGTTTATCTGTGTTTTGTAGACTATGCCAAGGCGTTTGACAAAGTATACCCTAAGGAATTCATAGAAATGCTCAGCAACTTTAACATATTTGGCAGACATCAAAGTAATCAAGAACCTCTACTGACAGCAAACTGCCTGCATATGGATAGGAAATGAATTCAGCACATATACTAAGAAAGAGGCATAAGACAAGGTTGTGTCTTTTTAACAGATTTATTCAACTTCTACAGCAAAACTATTCTGAGAACCCCAGAAGTTATACCAGGATTTGTCATTGGTGATTACAATCTGAACAACATAAGATACACAGATGATACTGATAGCTGACATAGAAAACTACAAGACCTCCTAAAAAGGTAGATGAAGAAATAAAAAAAAATACAAATAAATTACAAGAAAATTGAATGTATGGTCATCATAGAGAAGCCAAATTACAGGTTGTGAATACTAAAATCAAGCAAGTACAAAAATTTAAGTACTTGAAAAGTGTTCTAATGGAAGACGGAAAGCATGACACTGAGATCCAAAGGTGAATTGGAATAGCCAAGAACACATTCCAGAAGCTGAGCAGAATATTAAGAAACAGGAAAATTTTGCTAAAAAAAGAAGAGAGTTCTGGATTGCTATATGATATCTGACTTTCAATATAGCAGTAAATGCTGGAAAATATTATCAAAGATGAAGGAAAAACTTGAAGTAACTGAAATGTGATTCTACAGAAGGATGCTGTGGATATCATGGATCAAGCATGTGAGCAATGATGAGGTTTTAGAAAGGATGGAAATGAAAAGGAAATTAATACTGAGCAATAGGAAGAGACGGCTGAAATTCTTGAACTATGTGATGAGGAAGGAAGGCTTGGAGAATCTGATACTCACAGGTAAGACAGAGGAAAAAGAGACAGAAGAAAGCAGTGGATAACATATTTGAAGGGTCTGAGCATGTGGATGGCAGAGCGAGGTTTGGGTGGGATAACAGAAGAAAGCATGCTAAGAGCAATGATTGCCTACGTCCTGAAGGGATATGGCATATAGAAAAAGAGGAAGGGGATGTATGCTCACTGACCCTCCAACACACACTTTTTACCCCCTCATTCTTTCATTTAATTCCCTCTTCTCTTCTCTGTTAGATGATCAGAGATGTCAGTTCTCTGGCGAATGTGGAAACGCCCTTTAATTTTTTTAGTGTGTTTTTCATTTTTGTTGTTGTGTTTGGATGAGTGTGTAGTTGAGTGAGACTTTTTTTCAAATGATTGTTAGAGTATCTTTTAAAGTACTGCATTAATTTCATCTAGTTAACTTATGTTTTTGCTATATTTTTAAGGATTGTAAAGAGTTTTATTGCTAACACTGTTTTGTTTTTTTTTTCTTGTAAATAATCCTTGGTTTTCATTATGAATATTTATTGGGTTTAAAAATGTTTTAAATTGTTTTTTCTTCTCCACCCTCCACAGTACATATTGTACATATGTAGATTAGTTAGGACTTCACAGAGTCTCTGGGGTATTTATGGTGGAGGTAGTAAGAATGTATTGTTTTAGTGTAAGGATTATTGTGGTATGTTAGGGTCAGTGATTGGGGTTAGCTAGGCTTCAGTTTAGGACAGATAAAGATCAGCCCTCCCCATCCCCATTTTTGGCCATGTTGTAGCGCAATGGATATCAACTCGAAACGACAAAGTGGGGATCCGAATTCAAATTCCAGTTGAATTCCTTGGATTCACTTACGCATTAATACCATTGGGAATGGTATTAATCCATCTCTTCCCTCCAGTTATGGGTTAAATAATAGGACAGAAAGCAATGGCAACTGACTGCGAGATAAATTAATTACTGCAGGAATTTTAAGATGCAATTAAGAAAACTAAGTTTAAAGAAAAGATTTGTCCAACTGAGTCTGTTTGATGGATCTGTAATAAAAATGTCAGGTTATTTTGAAGCCTACATGGAACTAAACAATAAGTCTGACATATTACCAATTATCGTGGCAAACTGTGAAAAGAATCACGGTTTAATAGGAAATGATGCAAGTTTAACAAAATTAGTGAAATTGAGAGCAGCACAGTTTTTGATGTGTGTTGTGGTGCAGTGGATATCAACTCAGAACAAGAAATTGGGAAGCTGATTTCGAATTCTAGTTGAATTCCTTGCATTCACTTATGCACAAATACCCTTGGGAAAAGGTATTAATCAATCTCTTCCCTCCAGTTATCAGTTAAATAACAGGACAGAAAGCAATGGCAACCTACTGCAGGATAAATCTTCTGCCCAGTCAGTCATGTCTCTTTTTAGACATGATCACCAAAAGTGTGTATCACGTATGGCACTTAACTGACTGACCACATTTATACTCTTGTATAATACACATTGAAATTACTACATGTCTGGAAATTCCTTGTCAGTCTGAACCATGGGTTATTAAACATGGTGGAAAGGTGGTGTAGAGGTGGATCATTTTATAGACAATGTTAAAGAAGAGAGAGAGAAGAAATGAAAGAGAAGTGAAATAATAAAAAACAAAGACAAAAGAAGAGAAAAAAATTAAGATACAGAAAATACATTTATTTATGTACAAATTATAAACTAAATTTGCAAATTGTGCATTATATATTGTTAACAAAATTGCAAAGCTTCTTTAGATTGATAAAAAGTACAGTCTATGATCTGTTTTCCTAAAACATTAAAATAATTTATATACAAGTTGACAGCAAATTTAAATTTAATGAGTTGAGTTATAGAGAAACAAAAACATAATAATGACTGAGAATTTTTTATAACAATTCTGTGAAACTCTACGTCATTAAATAGACTTAGTTTCAAATCAAACTAAAAAAAAAAGCATTTTTTTTCAAATCTAAACTTATTTATAAATGGAACTTTGTTTGTGTGTGTGTGTGTGTTTGTGTGTGTGTGTGTGTGTATCCGTTACCTATAGACTCCAAAATGGCTGAATTTACACAGTTGTACTATAAGCATCTGCAAGTGTTCTTAGCTCGGTTTTGTGTCGAGGTACCCCCGATAAATATCAAAAATCGTTAATCGAAAAAAATCGGGTTATAGAAGGAGTGGTCCGATTTTAATCAAATTTGATACACTCATAGACAAAGACATAAGAAATGATATTCAGAAGTTTCAAAGTTGCAGTTCTTACAATAGTGCAGAAAATCGATAATATATATATATAAAAGGGTAGATGTTTGTGTGTGTGTCTGTTTATCTGTCTGTATGTCCTTTATACAAATCCACAATTTTTATCCAATTCTCACCAAACTTCACACAAATATTCTTCAGGCTGAGTCTGAGCTCCAGGACCATGGATTAGTTTTAAAGCTTTCATTACACCAGAGCAATACCAGGCTATACTGCTAGTGTTACTATATATCTGTTGCTATCAAATGCCAATCATTGTGCTCGAGCAGTTAAAAAACTAAGAAAAAGAAAAATTTCTGTCATCAATATTTCATCAAATTATATTTTTTTGACCAAATAATTTACAATCATTTTAGCATTCATTAATGTAATAATGAATAAACGCTAAAGGATTCTGATTTAAAAATGTTTAACTATTGTCTGCTCAGTGCCTGAGATGGTTTTATATTTTCTATCAGTACCAGCGATAAGTAGGATTTCCAGTTCTGATTTTAGAAACTGGCAGACAGGCTCTTATCACTTGCATTACTTGTTCTTTTATGTAACATGTTCCTAAAAATTTTATAGCAGTCTTTTTACAATCCCTGATATTTGCCGTTGTTGTATCCACAAAATGGTTAAGTAGGACATTACCGTTTGTGTCCCGTTTTATTACAACTCTTTTTCTGTTAATTGGCCGACACAAGCAACTTTACAAAAATGTCAACACTGATTTAGAGATATGCTTGAGAATAATTTTATAAAATCTTTCCTGAGTTTGGAAAAGACAAATTATATTGATATCTTCACATATGTATTTTCATAGTTTCTGGTTGGATGATCATTTTTTTTTTTTGGTTTATGCCAAAACTGTACAAGATTTAAAATGATCAAAGAGAAGAACCAGAAAGAAAATTTCAACCACACAATTTGATAACTTACAAAGTCTAATAATAAAGATTAATATGTATCTAATTACTTCATTCACTGCAGGTACTTTTGGTAGGAATTCATAAACGGAAGGTCGGCTTGATGAATCAAGAAAGTTGAGCGATCGAAAAGAAATATTTGGATAAAAGCGGGCCAGTTTTATGTACAATCAACTTATACATCGAGATAAATAATGGCTTTGATTCCAATTCTTTTGTATATCGAGCATTTCTCTTCAGAGAATCATCACTGACAACTAATGATAAATGCACATTCAGCTTAGGGTGGTTGCAACTCCATTCAAATTATCTGGACACAATTACCGAGGAACTGAAGCTCGTTGCGAGAACAAGCCATCACTGAATAATAATGACAGGATTTGGTAAAGCAATCAAAGAGTATCTGGTGCCAGAGAAACCGATTCCTTACACATAAGACAGCAAAGTAAGAAAAGAAAGGAAAAAAAAGAATATCGAGTAACAATTAAAAACTCGGTGTCTATGTTTTTCGTTTTACTTTTCATAGCTTTTTATAGTATTCGACATTGAATGTGATGTAATTACACAGAAGCCATAAATGTGCAATATCTACTTTAATCACACTTTGAGAGAAAAAGAGAGTGTCAGTGGGGAGAGAGAGAGAGAGAGAGAGAGAGACTGATTACAGTTATACAATAATGGAAAGAGAAAGAGGAGAAACAATTTTGTGGATATTGTGTTTGATTACAAACAGCGTAGAATATTCAACACATTATTTTTTTCCTTTACAAAAATAAATCATTTTATTGGCAAAGAATAGTTACTTATTATCTCTTATTTTAAACAAGTTACCGTCACATTGATTTGTCAGAAATCAGAAAACTGTGAGCGTCCAAATGACGAGACATGCCATTTTAAGTATCACCAGAGAATTAGGGAAGATACACATGACTGGCAAAGATATTTTTTGATTGGGCAGAAGAATTTTTTAACTGTTCTATAAAATAAAAATAAGATAAATATGTCAAAGAAGTATTGTTAATTTAATTGAATAAAAGTTAGAGACTTTTCAGTTTGAAAATATGGTGATCTGACGGAAGTGATAAATCTTTTTTGACTGTTGATAGCAATGTTTTCACATTTTTGAGAATCAAAAACAAAATCCTCTTTGCAAACATCTAGATTTGCATCTTCATTATTTCTTTCTTGGACATGTTTATATAAAATCTTCATTTCATTATGATTATCAATTTGGCTCTTTTCATTTTCACTCTAAGAGTTTAACTTGCTTTTACAAACTGACAACCGATTCTGAAAAAATTTTAAGAAAATATAACTTGTCTATAAAGACTTTTTAGTACAAACTAAAAACTGGTTTCTAAAAATTGTTGGTAAAAGCTGACAACCACTCCCAAAGGATTTGATGGTATGAATTTATGACAGGTCCCAAAAGATTTGCTGATACAAGCTGATGACTGCTCCCTATAGACCCGTTAGTACAAGTTAATGATTGTTTCTAAAGAATTGTTGGTACACGCCAAAGACTTGTCCCTGAAGATAGTAACTCATTTAGTTAAAGAAAAACTGCAAGACAAATACCTAACTTCTCATTAGACAAATGCCAAGTGGATTTAAGTTATGGTGCAAGAACTTGATAACATATTTCAATGAGTGTTTAATCCAAGCAAGAGGTTTTTTTTGTTTCTTTTTAAAAAAAAGGGAATTTATTGCTGCTTGTTCTCACTGATTTTATAATAACCCTGTCACTCATCAACCTACCAGTAGTCATATTTTTTTCTACTAAACATTTCTAATGGTTAGGTTTGACCTACAATTTGTTTTTAGATTTTGCCAGCTAAACCTATAGGTTTTACAATGAAAAAACTCTTGCTTACATATATACCAGGTGTCATAAAACCTACCAATGATACCACAGGTAACAGAAACAATTTATTTATAATCTGAATTTATTTAATTATTAATTATTAAAATGTATATATGCATGGTGTACCATAAAAATACTTCTAATTCATTACTTGAATATTTTACACATTCAGAAAAACAAAAATTATGTGTAATAGTTTCATGATTGAGTACAATATATCTAAAACATCTTCTACAAAACAAACTGACAAGGCCAAATTACCCTGGTGCCCTGACCGCATGAATTTATGCATGCTACTAAATTGATATCTATATCCCACCCTTTTACCATTGAAATAGTCAAATATAACCATCACTTCTACTCCAACGGTTTCTTTTTCTCACACTTTCTGCCTGTGGGACTCCTTTCAGCTTACTTGGCTTCTCTGATAGCTACAATCTCCAAAAATGCAAATCCAATGTCAGATGCCATCTTTTGTCTTCTTGAATCCTATTCATCTTTTATCCTTTCTTCAATACTTCCTGCACACAGACTTTTCTCCCACTGTAACTTCCTGGGCATGAGTAGCAGTTCCACTTGGGGTGAAATGATAAAAAAAAAATCTGGTGATGGCAGCTGGAGCCAATAGGTGCAGTAGCAAATGAAATTCTTTATTTGTGTAAATTGAGATCACTGCCTGTTTAAAGTATGAGCATCCATTTTCTCTTCTGCTAAATGGCTGCTCTAAGATTTAATTCTCTAATAATCAACAGAAAAGTTTTTAAGCAACAACAAAAGAATATCTAACTTGACATTCATCAGCCTATTTCATTTCAAGTAATTCCTCTTTGACAACTCACTAAAAGATGATGGTTCTTGGCTTTTATAGTTTTTGGTCTGCAAAATAAAAAAACAAAAATAATCATTTGCAGCCTTCTACCTACCTACTTATGGTGCTGAGAAGATATCCTTCTCAAATTCAAAACATTAAGCCAGTCATTTCATGCTGCTTTACAAGATTTTTTAACACCATGCAACCAGTGCAGTAAGCAAATTGACATCTGCCTAGGCAAAACTTTCACAATAAAAAACAATTTTGTGTGTATTTAAATCTCCCTATTCAAATTTTAAAAAATTTGTCTATGATAAATAAAGAACAAAACTAACTCTGAACAAGATGCTTGGATGTTAAAAAGATTTGAATAAGAAATATGTCTTCCGTCAAAAGACGTAAAGGATTATAGTAAAACTATAAAACATTTTGATGGAGAATGAAAATTTGATGATGAAACAACTTCTTTATGAATAAAATATTCAGAATGTCCGTTTCTTACAGTTCATTGTAACCACAAATCTCTTATCTTCCAATATGCTGATTAATATTTGGACTGGAAAATTTTATTATTATTCAATGATAAGAAATAAGGTTTGATGTAAAACTTACAGTAAAAATGCAAAAGACTTGTCAATATTTAGCCACAGACATTTTTATATATTGAAGACTGTAGATAGTTATGAACGGTTGAGCAAAGAACAGAAAAGCCAAATAAATAAAAGAATTTTCATATGGAATGTCTTTTTTTCAAGTAATATAAAAAATCATATTTTCTTTTGTACAAAATCATTCGCAAAAGCTAAGCAACTATTTAAAACTGTAAATGATATTGTCACTTTTTCCTGTGTCTATATGTTTATAAATATAAATTAATACCTACATGTCATTACTGTATCTCAGCAGCTTTAAAAACAAATTCACTTGAAAATACAGAATCTATTCTTTTTCCCAAAGAAAGAATTGAAGTTGAGAAACAAAATCATCTAATAGCAAGAAGACGATTGTTTTTGGAAAAGAATCTCAACAAAGAAACTTTTGTTCAACACCAACTGCACATGTCATCATCAAATGAATTCCTCTTAAAAAACTAGTAAAGAAACAAAAGTCATGAAATTCTTGATGTCTTTAGGAATTTATCAAAATCCTAGGCTGATGAATTGGAAAGGGTAATTTAAACTTTGTTGACCAAAACTGTTTCTACACAAATTGATTAACCTGTTTGCGTTTTTACTTTAAAGAATTTTCTGATTTCAAAAGAAAATACTTTCCTTCTCAGCACACCAGGCTTCCTGTTCACAGAAAGAAGTGTTTTTTTTTTTGTTTTTTGATACAATTCTCATCAATTTTATGCTTTTCAATGAAATTTTTATTTAAAACCCAAAATGGACTTATGAAAATTGGAGCACTTTTTTTCAAAGAAAATGCATTGAGAAAATGTTTCACAAGTTCACTTCATTGACAAATTTTATCAATGCATGAAAATCAAACTAAAAATTTAGAATTTTGAACTATTAATATATAAATGGTATTTTTGATCAGTGTTACAAGGCAGTACAGATACTTAGACACAAGGTTACTGGGTGTAGGAGAATTGGGAACAGAAACATAAATAATGAGCAGGAAGAGAAAAAAGTAATCAGAATGATAGTAGATTGCAATTGACATTGCATTTTAATTTTTGCAGATTAAAATTGGCTTGAAAGCATTGAGCTGAAAGGGAAAAATTGTCAGTATAAAATTTATGACATCTGACCAGATCAATTGTAAACTGATGAGATCATTACGGCAGTCTAGTACTGCACTTAAATTCAAAAAGTCTAGTAGCCAGAGCAAACAGCTGAACAATTACCAAGAAAGTATTTATAGAAAAGGCATAGAGAGGAAAATTTATGGCAGTGAGGAAGATGACTAAAGTCAACCTGCCAGATCAGGACAAATAATATTGCTGATTTGTTTACAAATTTTATCAAGGAGCTCAAGGTAAAGAGCAGGGGCACCAGACCATATGTGGCAGCAATGTTTTAAGCATTGGGTGAATACTAGACTTGTAGATATGTAAGATAGATACGAGTGAGAAAAATTGTCTAGCATGACACAGTGAACCAATTTTCTAAGCAGTTGAGCTAGCAATGGAATCGACATCAAACAAAGAAGATGGGATAAATGAATGTGGGTTTTGATCTCAAAAGTGAAAAGACAATATTCACAAGAATAACAGGTCACAAATGCCCAAATTAAGGTTTATTAATTTTATTAATTATGTGTGTTGTGCAAGAGATATTGGCTTAAAATGAAAAATCAGAGCTGAGTTTAATTTGTTGTATTCACTTGCACACAAATATCCTTGGGAAAGGTATTAATCCATCTTTTCTCCATCCAACTATGTGTTGAACAGCAGGACAGACTGAGTACTGTAGCCTTGGTTGGCAACCAGTCAACCACAGAGAGAAATGGTAACCTACTGCAGGAAAATATTCTGCCTAGTCAGTCATTGATCAAAAGAAAAACGATCGCCTAAGTGTGTATCCCATAGAGCACGTTAACTGACTGAATTTAATTGGTATGTTTTCACTATTTCACTTAATACTACTCTTGTACAAGGAAACATTTAAGAAGAATTAACAAATAAAAATTTTGCGATGAATGCCCTGTAAGAACAGCTGTCTTAAGCATCTTCTATTCACTGCAATTTACAATCTTACAAGAAATTATTTCAGTCTTTAATTAATTTTTCTGTAATAATGTAACCTCAACTCAACAAATATTACTGGATTCACTTCACACAAGAAAATGTCCAAAAGATTTATCAAAAGAATCACTTAAACTTTGTTTCATTTCTTTTATGTTTTAAACACCAATTAGTACCTAAGTACAAGATTTTCAGTGTGTGCTATTGCGAACCTTTGGCAATACTGTACACATCTCATAAAAGAAAAAGAAAAAATGTCTTTTGTTTAGCACCACATGGTGCCCAATCTAAAATTACCAGACCAAATAAGTAAGGGTAAAAAGAAAATTCATCAATAATTATGAACTATTGCTTCATGTTAAACAGTTTTCCTGCACCCAAACCCAGAAATCAATTAAAAAATAAAAGATATAACTGCATACATGGATCAAAGGGAGGAGAATATTGTTTTATTTATACCATTTCTTTAATTTAGTGCTGAGAAAGATTTTCCTTTTATCAACAATACTTGTGGTTAAAGTTTCACATTACTGTGCACAATTGCGTGGTCTGCTATATATATATATACATCCTCTAATTTTGATCACTTCAATGGTATTTCATTAACTCCTAAAACAACTTTTCATTGCATGAAATGTTTGCCTTTAGAATTAATGTGACAAGTTTGAAGTTAAGTTCAAATCAAAAAGACTTTTGCTTAAGTAATTACTTGACAAGACAAATCTCAGACTTTAATTTTATTCTTGATGTAATTCACTAATAATTAAGAACTTTTAACAACACCGAGAACATTTTTGAAAACGCTGTCATATTTTAATGAATTTCGTTGTTACAAACTGTAAGTTATGACTGATTTTGACAATCCAAAAATTTGCTTTATCAATGCAGGGAGGAATCCAAAAAAGAAAGTATTTTATTTCTACCAAAATAAATTTATTGTTAAATGAACATCAAACAGATATTCTTCATTCTTCTTTTATATGACATGTCCCTGAAAGACATGGTCAATCATGGCTCTCCACAACTTTCTTAGCAGTTTTTCTCCATTTGCTAAGATTGCCAACTTTCATTCTACCATTCATTCCCACAAGTTCATCAAGTAAGTGGTTTGCTGCCCTCGCTTATCTCTCTTACCCTCAATATGCTCCCATGAGTGTTAACTTTTACAAGCCTTCCTTCCTCATTATGTTCCCGAGGAATTTCATCTGTCTCATTCCAATTCTGAGTATAAATGTCCTTTTTCCTTGCCACTTTCTTTAAGATTATCTGAACATCAGATTTAAGATTACCATTAAGATTATTTCTTTAAGATTATCTGAACATCAGATTTAAGATTACCATTAAGATTATTTCTTTAAGATTATCTGAACATCAGATTTAAGATTACCATTAAGATTATTTCTTTAAGATTATCTGAACATCAGATTTAAGATTACCATTAAGATTATTTCTTTAAGATTATCTGAACATCAGATTTAAGATTACCATTAAGATTATTTCTTTAAGATTATCTGAACATCAGAACTAGCAGTTAATTCAATCGTCTCACTTCATATCCATGGAAACCAGTCTGAATTTGAAATTTAAAAAAATATTTAACAAGATATAAAGACTGTTGTAGAGGAACATCTTATCCTACCCCGGAATGGATATGGTCTAGTCTATAAAAGACTGTGACTAGAGGCATATGTCACTAGACGGGAGCATACGTCACGAGATGGAAACATACATCACTAGATGGAAGCATACGTTGTAGGCAGAGACATTTTCTACTTGATCGTTATTCCTGTTACTATTCGTTGACTGTTCTTGTACATCTATTGGTTTATTGTACTGTTGTATAATAAATCTCTTCTAATCTATCTTTAGTGTTAAGTATTATTCTTACACTATTCTTTTTCCTGATTATTCCTTTCCAGGATATATCAAAGACACAGCTGAAGACAAGAGATGCATTGGCTAAAATGTGTTAGTGTTTCTGAGATAACGTATTTACAGTTTGTGTTCACTTGTGAAAGAATCAAATTTACTTTCTTGTCGATTCTTTGTTGTTTGCAACAATAAATCTCTTCTCATTCTCTTTTCAATGATCTCTTCTCTCGCTATTTATATTATTTAGACTATTGTCCTCATCTTTGTTGCTATTTGTACAATGTTTCGGTCATTGTACTCTCAGGACCTTCTTCATGTTCTAGAAATTTCGAACCGAACCCTTTATTACGATCGCTGGGAGTATATCATTCTCGTTCCTTGTGGTAGTCATGAGTTATCTCCTTCTAACCAGAATCTCTAAGTTACTTGTTCACCACTGCTGTAGCCCGGTATTGAACTCACAACACTTTGGGTCAAGTCACTACATCTGTATCCACTGGGCCATGTGTCCTTAAGGGATATATACATTGGTTAGTTCTCTTCTTTCATGTTCTTTTCCACAGCAGAAAATACACTACACGACAAATGTAAGATCTAAAACAATTTTCCCTTTCCTTCATCAATAATGCAATTTTTATATTCTTTTTAATGGTGGAAAATTTTCATTTTAACAAAAATATCTTGCATTTGTGAGAATGTGAAATTCTTAAAAATTCATTTTATGAACAATCATCATTTTTTTCTCTAAATTTCTTTATATTTGATCCACGTGCCAAGTCTGTGTTCCGGCAGTAAGTCATTTTTTTTTTTATTTGCTTTTTCTTCAGTTCTCCAACCACAATATTTCCATTAGCAATTGTAGTCATCTATGCACCAACAACACAAAGCACCGAGGAAGAAATAGAATCTTTTTACTCCATTCTAGACAATACCAAGTATCAATGTAAAAGCCAAGAAATCAGGATCATCATGGGAGATTTGAATGCCAAAGTAGGAAAGGAGAGGGAAGGTATAACAACTGGCAACTTTGGCTTAGGAATCCATAATAAATGAGAAAAAAATGGATCCAATGGTGCATAGCAAATGACCAGGTAATAACTAACACCTGGTTTCAAGAACAACCATGACGTCTACGGACATGGAGAAGCCCAGGAGGTGACACAAAAGACCAGATAGACTACATAATCATAAACAGCTGATTCAGAAATGCAGTGGTTCAAAGCAAAACCTATCCAGGTACTGACTGTGGAAGCAATCACATCCCAGTCATCTGCAGACTAAAGGTAAAACTCCAAAGGTTGAAGAAGCCTAGTGCAGCACCAAAACTGAAATACAACACACTCATGAATGACCTCAACCTCAAGAAAGAATATACTAACAGCATGAAAATCAAATACTAAGAATAAGTTTGAAAAGGTCAGTCGAAATGGAACTCACTAAAGGAAGCAATAGTGACATCAGCAAACAACATTGCCCCAAAGGAAATTAGGTGCAGTAAAAAAAAACGAGTGGATGACTGAAGAGATTCTGGACATGATGCAAAGGAGGCAGAAAATGATATCAAGAGATGGAATGGAGTACAGGAAACTACACAAGAAAATAGGAGGAAAATGCAGACAGGCCAAAGAGGAATGGCTCAATGACAAATGTGCAAAAGTAGAGAGATTGAGCAAGAATAATAAAACAGACATGCATAAAGAAATAAAAGAATGGACAGGACAAAAAACTTGCTCTTCAATAAGATGTATAAAATCTAATGATGGAACAATCTTATTGGAGAAAGAGGAAATACTGCAACGATGGGAAGAATATATAAAAGATCTTTTCCATGACAAGAGAGAGCAACCAATAATACACAAATCTGAGGACGGACCGGAAATATTAAAGTGTGAAGTAGAATCTGCAATAGCCAAACTGAATAGAAACTAAGCAGCTGGACCAGATGGCATAATCATAAAACAGCTGATAGCTTTGGAAGAATTTGGTCTAGAGAACATTACTGAAATAATAAATGAAATTTATAATAGTGGTGTAATACCAGATGACCCCAGCAAGTCGATCTTCATAGCACTACCTAAGAAGCCAGGAGCAAACGAGTGCAAACTCCACAGAACCATCAGTGAAATGAGCCATATAACAAAACTGATCATCCGAATCCTGATGAATAGAGTGAGAAGCAGAATCAGGCCTGAGATAAAACAAGAACAGTACAGTTTCATCAAAGACACTGGAACAAGGAATGCCATATTTATGATTGGGATGCTCTCTGAAAGAGCAATACAAATGAAGAAGGACTTATACCTGTGCTTTATTGATTATACGAAGTTGTTTGACAAAATATGCCACAAAAAATTGATGGAGATGCTCGGCAGCCTTGACATATTTGGGAAAGACGTAAGAGTAATCAAGAATCTTTGCTGGCAGCAAACCATTTCTATACGAACAGGTAATGAATTCAGCAGATATACAAAGATAGAAAGGGGCGTAAGACATGGATGTGTTGTTTCATCGGATCTGTTCAACTTGTACAGCGAGAATATTTTGAGGACTCTAGAAGTTATGCCTGGATTTGTCATCAGAAACCACAATTTAAACAATACTAACAGGCCAGATGGAGGGGAAAAAGAGACAGGGGAAAGCAATGGATAACATATTTGAAGGACATAATTAGGTGAATGATGGAACGAGGGTTGTATGGTGTAACAGGAGAAGGCGTGCTAAGAGTTACCAAGGATAGGGAGACGTGGAAAGCCATGATCGCCTATGTCCTGAAGGGACAGGGCACATAGAAGAAGAAGAATATAAAACAATTTAATTTAATATCCTCACCTTAGCTGTACAGGTTACCACATTTTGGCCATTTATTCTCGAATCTTCAGTTCAAATGTGGAAACGGATGGCAGAACTGAGATGAAGAGGGATAGTAAGGAAACAAAAATGGTTGACAGCTACAAGGTTGTGGGGAATCATGGCACATAAAAGAATACATATGAACTAAGAAACGGTTATACTTGATATTATAAAATTGGACAAAGGTATTTGTCTCAGAGCATACAACTTCACATTTGAAAATACCATATAATTTAATTGCATACCTAATAACAGGAATAATAATAATAATAATAATGATATTTGTGGAAATAATATTAGAGTTTTATGAAGTTGGGCTAAGTACAAGTAGTGGTAATCTCTGGTAACAGAGTAAACATTAGCCTACTAGAAAAAATTAGCCTATGAGAAGCTCAACTTCACTTATAAAATTTCTTTTTTACATTTAACATTACAGTTTTGTGCAATTAAATTGTGTACAATTACTGATACTCTACTGCATTTTAGTAAACAGTTGCTTTACAGACACCTCGATTGCGCATATTAAACCAAAAGGGATATTTCTTTGCTCATTTCTATAAGAAACATTTTACAAAGATTAATTTCTTTTTAAAAAATATATTTTATGGAAAAAATTAGTGAATGTCTCACTTTATTGATTATTCTTGGGTTATCCTCATAAAATACCATATTAAATATATTATGATAGATTAATACATTATATTATGATAGATTAATACACTAATGGTAATCAATATGTGCTACTTAAAGTTTCATGTGGGAGCTACAATTGTAGAAATAAAACATAAGAGTTTTAAACTTTGCTGCTGACATTAGAATTGAGACCACAATTCATATTCTAAGCTTTTAGTTTATTTTAAGCTTTTGCTCAGCTTTTATCATTAATGTGCATGACTTTTAATCTCTCTCTCTCTCTCTCTCTTTCTCTCTCTCTCAATCTTGTTACTGTGTGGTGTACTTTTTTGAATGCCTTTGCATAGTCTATAAAACACAAGTACACATTATTCTGCATTTGTATTGCTCTTTCAATAACATTCTGAGTATAAATATTGCATTCCTTGTTCCAGTGTCCTTGACAAAAATGCACCATTCTTGTCCTATCTCTGGCCTGATACTACTGCATGCTCTTTTCATCAGTTTTCAGATGATGAGTTTTGTTACATGACTCATTAAGCTGATTGTTTGGTGGAATTCACATTCCTTTGCACCTGTCTTCTTAGACAGTGCTATGAAAACCGATCTGCCTAGGTCTTGTGGAAATATTGCCAACACAGTATGCTAAATTCTACAAAGACAAACATAGTAGTCTGAATACTTCTTAGAACAATATTTAAATGAATTATATTCAAGATTTTATAGAATCTAAGAAAGATTTTTTTTCAAAGTGTATCATACCAAACGAGTGAGCCCGTGTTATTAAAAATGACAGCAAAATATTTATATGGATATGCCATCTAAAATGATGGCAACATATATATTGATGTACCTACCATTAAGTATCATACATTGTAAGAAAAAAAATCAAAATAATCCAAACCCTTGATCATGACAGGAGGGAAATTATATAACACACACACACACAAATACACAATGGTCTTTATTATAATAGAGAAGATATATATATTCTTCATTGCACAAAGACATAATTAATTCGAAAAAATAAAGCACTGTTAAAGAGCAAACACACAGCAAGAGCTTTCATAAATGGTAATAAAGTTTAATAACTGGTAGTAAAGAGAATAAATTGAGCCAATGCTGCCTCATTGTCTCCCTCTCTCTCTCCATGACAGTGACAGGAGGGAAATATATAAATATATGTATAAATCCTAACTCATTTTCAAATGAAAAATATTCAAAAGGTATACAATACAATTGTATTAAACATATTTTAATACAACTGTGTACTGGGATAATTTAATTATGACCAAAAACTAACTAATTAATATATATATATATATATATATATATATATATATATATATATATCCAGATGAAGAGAACCAACAGGCTGAGAATCACGAATCCTTCGATATTTACTTTTTTTTAAAAAAGTGCTCAATACAACAGAGATCATAGAGAATAATATCTCTAAATTTGATTTTTATTTAAAATTAATTTACCTTATTAGCTACAAAGGTAATTTTCTCAGATTTCTATGCAACTCAGCTATTTTAAAAACAAAAACAAAAAAGAAAAAACACTTTATATTTTTAAGCTGACTTAAAGAGACTTTTCATAGGATTAAACTATTTTTATTCAGTTCAGAGTGCATTTTTCACTAATCTACTGCTAATTAATTAAGAAATACTTTTTGAATAATAATCTATTAAGATTTTCAATAAGAATATGCTAAAATTAAATTATAATTGTACAAATAATCTAGAAAAAATTATGAAAAAACATAATAATATTTTTAATAAAAATATAAACTTAATTGAAAATAAGAATCATTCAAAAGCTGAAATCAATAATTTAAACAGTAAAAAAATGTAATTGTAGAAACCCTATAGAGTGTTCATTCGAAAATAAATTCCTTATAGAATCTGTTGTTTATCAATGTACTATTTCTTCAACTGAAAACCCTACTAATACAAAGATTTATGTTAGGAGTACTAAAAATTTGTTTAAATGAAGATCTTATCAGCACACTTCTTCCTAATAATAATAAGTACTGTAATCAAACATCCCTATCAAAATATTTTTCATATTTAAAAGAAAATAATAAAACTCCAACAATAAAATATTAATTTAATATGAATTCAAATTTATGCAAGTTAGGAATATATGAAGAAATGATGAAAAAAAAATGCACTCTGAACAAAGAGAATTACCTTTGTAGCTAATAATGTATACATCTTACCAGATGTAAGCAGTCTAGACTCTAGCTAAATAAAACAACATTTTCCTGTTAGTATAAAAAACAGCATTCCCAATATATAAACTATATTTTCAAGTTTCAAAGTCGACCTTTAGTCTGGTTTGTTAATTTAAACACACTCATAAAATCTAATTTTTTCTGTCTTCCACCTCCATATTAACCTTTTAAATAGTAAAAATATTATTTTCCAAATTCAAATGTAAATAATTTTCACTATAGTTATTGAATATTGCTTGATGACAAGATAAACTACAAAACTTAGAAATTTTTGTATCACAATGTAAATTAATTTGAAATAAAAAACAATTTTAATTATATATATGCATTGTTCATTCAGTAATGAATTAGAACACTCTCACTACTGGTGTATGAATACATGGTATATCACACGCTAAAAATCTGCCTCCTTCTATCGAGTGCCTATAGCTTAGAGGTAGAATCACTAACTGACGCCAATTTGGTCAAGTTTCAATCCTGGGTAAAAAGCAATCAGATGTCCAACCGTACTGATGAGCTGTGATACAGCAAAACCTTTTCCTTCACTTTATAAATTTTTTGTTACTGCAGTGTTGTGCTCTATGTTACTAACTCAGCTACCTCATGGGTAATAGCTGTAGCTATTAATAACTCTTGGTGACTGCCTATGTAAATGAGTCACCTTATGCAGTGTCAATCAGTCAGTCAGTTAAGTGCCATACGAGATACACACTTTGGGTGATCATGTCTCCAAAGAGACATGACTGACTGGTCAGAAGATTATCCCGCAGTAGATTGCCATTGCTTTCTGCAGTAGACTGGTTGCCAGCCAAGGCTAAAGAACCCAATCTGTCCAATTATTTAACCCATAACAGGAGGGAAGAGACAGATTAATATCTTTCCCAAGAGTATTTGTGTGTAAGTGAATGCAAGGAATTCAACTGGAATTCAAACTCGACACCATAATTTGTTGTTCCAAGTCGATATCCGCTACAGCACAGTGAACTGGAAAGTATTGGAAAAAGAGAATCAGATCAGCTGAGCTGTGTACCTAAACATGTCGGATGCAGGAAATTGAAAAATTTAACATCCCTTCATCTTCATTATTTCCTTTCAGTGCATAATTCTAACCAAGGTTTTTGTGGATGTATTTCCCCTCCTCCTTCTACATAAATCAGTCAGTTAAATGCCATATATAATACACACTTGTGCGATCATGTCTCAAAAGAGACATGACTGAATAGGCAAAATATTTTCCCACAGTAGGTTGCTCTTGCTTTCTGTGGTAGACTGGTTGACAACCAAAGCTATATAGTTGAATCTGTCCTGTTATTTAACTCATAGTTTCAATTTGTCTCATTTTGATTGCAATTTAAATGTATTTGTAGTTCTTATTTTCCTAAAAAAGACTTCTTTGTTGTTTACATGTTTAGTTCGTGGTATCTTCTCTAGATATAAGGAGATTGTCCAGCATTAACTATTATATTGGAAGATAGATTTGACATTCAACTGAAATTTAAACTTGGCTCTTCAATTTCTCATTTCAAGCTGATATCCACTGCACCACCCACACATATCCTATATATATATATATATATATATATATATATATATATATATATATATATATATATATACACTGCTAAATATTGGAGACAATAAATGTCTATTATGTTTAATCATGAGCCGTTCTAAACATTTTTTTATTTAATCATTTCACCTCAATAAAAGGCATTCCACTGCCACTATTGTGCAGGGGGTTACATAGGAGAAGGTGGTAAGAAAGAGTGGTTAGATATAGGAAATGTCAGAAGGAAGGTGATAGATGGATAAGGATGTAGATAGGAAGAGTGCTTGAGAGTGTTTGAGAAAATAGATGTGAGTTAGTATGCTAGAATGTGTCTATTGACCTTACATTTAAACTCCTGGAGATTGTTGCTGTCAGGAAAGGAACTATGTGGAAGGCAATTCCACAGGCGGGAAGTGCGAGAAAAGAAGCTGTTGGAGTAGAAATTGTGGTTACATTTTATCGGTTTGACTGTGGGACCTAGTTGCTAATCTAGTATCTCATGCAAATTCATACCTAGGAGGCATCAGTGATCTAAGTTCATCGGAGCAGAAGCCATGAAAATATTTATAGAAGAGGCATAGGGAAGCCACGTCACGCCAGTGAAAGAGTGACTGCAGGCAGTCTACCAAGTCGATATTGATCACATTACAGATTCTCCTTTGTATTTTGTCAAGAACCCCGAGGAGAATAGCAGGGGCACCCGACCAGATGTGGCAGCAGTATTTAATACATGGGTGGACGGTAGATTTATATATGTGCAGGATAGATTCAGATGGGAAAAACTTCCGGGCCCTGCACAGAGAACCAACTTTCATAGCAGCAGATTTAGCAATGGATTCGATATGGTCTTTCCACTTGAGGTCCACTGAAAGTGTGAGGCCAAGGAGGTGTAGTGTTTTACCCTCTGAGAGTAATTTGGCTTTAATTTCAGGTGAAAATAAAGACAAAAATTCTCCAACATTTGGATAATTTTTTATGAAGTTGGTTCTATGCTTTTGGCTCACATGAGCCATCTTCAGAGAGGTTACAAGGATGTTAACTTAAAAACATCCACCATCAAAGATGATTTTATTTTGTGTTGACATAAAACTTTGCTAAGCAACAATAACAGTTACCAAATAGCAAACACAGTTCATAAATTTGTAATGTGGTTCTACGACATCACACCGCATGAGAGCTCAAAATGTTAACAGAACTATATATTTAAATGCAATGTAATGTGTTATGACCAGATTTAAATGTGATTTTATTAAGTGTGGGTTGTTTGAATTTAATGTAGATGGCCTTCAATATCTGAAGGTTCTTTTTACTGCATGTATGAGATAGGATTATTATATTGTTGACTAAAATTTTAAAAGGACTTCATCAGAGAAATGGTCTTATTGATGAAATTATATATATATATATATATATATATATAATTTCATCAATAAGACCATTTCTCTGATATATATATATATATTTAAGTTCATCAATAAGACCATTTCTCTGATGAAGTCCTTTTACAGGACGAAATGCATTACTTAGAATTTTGTCATTCAATTATGCAACTCCTTCATAACAGTCTTCTCTTTCTTCCTTACAATTGACTCTCAAATACCAGAAAACCAAATAAGGGCTTCTTAACCTTCATTTTATTCCTTAAAAACTGATTACAATGCCAACCTGATTGCTACTGAATCTTTATATTTGGATTGCATCTGGGAAAATCTAATGGTCAAAATGGCCATAAAATAAAGCCTTATGGACAAGTGACTGGTGAGGATTTCTTAAGTAGAAACAGAATCTCATCAATATTGGGAAATAAATCGAAATAAATCTGACAACAGCTCATTTCTTCAAATCAATCATCAATCCAGGCACATTTAAAAACACTCGATCTCAATAACAATCCATCCGAAATAGATTACTACACTAATTATTGAAGAGAACCCTGGAATGTAACCCGACATTCATAGACATTAAATTCAGGGTATTAGTGTTGTGTTCAAGTCTTGTAGTCGAGAAAGTAACAAACACACAGATAAAAACCTTTGGTTACTGAGAATTTCAACCAAAATATTTCAAATGTTTGCTAACAGAGAACATACAAATTGGCTTTCATTTCAGAATTAGCTATGTTAAAAACAAGTTTATTTTTTCAAAAATAAATCACACGTTTCTTTATGAGAATCTAAGTTTCTAAGAAACTAAGCAAAGAACTTAATAATTTTCTGCAAAAACAAGAACAAATATGCCAAATCACCATTTCTGACCAAGTGATGATATATCCATAAAAAGAAAAAAATATCAGCATCTATTTCTATCACACTAGTCGTATCATCTGACCTTTCAGTGCTTAACTGCCTCAGGATGTATCATAATATCTAGAACCACTTTAACAAAGAACAAAGAACTTTTATAGGTCGGAATTGACAATGTTTTTTTTTAGTTACAGAGAATTGCACATTATTGCCTTCACTTTGCCATTTTATAATACCAAGCCTGAAGAATTTTTCTTTTACACACTGTTCCTTCAGGTAATCATGGCTCTTCACAATCTCCTGTCCCTGATCACACTAGGCAATAACTGAGTCTTTACCAGCTTCCTTTATCTCAGTGCTGCCATCCATTCATTAGTTTACTAAATATTTCACATTTCCCTCCCATCTTAAATATGTTATGTGAGTTCTGCATTTTCCAAGCTGCTATCCCTTATTATGTGGTGCAAGAAATTTCAATTTGTCTCATTTTGATTGCAATTTAAATGTATTTGTAGTTCTTATTTGCCTAAAAAGACTTCTTTGTTGTTTACATGTTTAGTTCATGGTATCTTCTCTAGATATAAGGTGATTGTCCAGAATTACCTATTATATAGGAAGATAGATATGACATAGCAATTTTGACACCCTTTTATTTGGTTCTAAAATTTCTCTTAATTCTCTGCTTAATTTCTAGAATTCTTTGGCTATTCCAAGGCACACATTTTCTAAAGCAAATGATAAAACAAAAAGATAGTTAACACATCACTCAATAAGTCTCAGGACTGACATATAGATAGTGCCACTAATAAAAATCCATATTATTTTCATGAAGTACTAACCTTCAAATTACATGTGCCAAAATTTGGACCCAATCCGATTATTAGTTTATAAATTACAATTATTTAAGTGAAGCTACTGTTGCAAATTTTCAAAACAATAGAAAAATCTGAATTTCATGTGTTAATAAAACATTGCTTTCTGATGAGAAAGAATACTGTTAAAGCAAAGCAATGGCTTTATAAGTGTTATTCAGACTTTGCTCTGTCAAAAAAATGGTGAAGAGGTAGTATGCTGACTTTATATGCAATCGTACAGACACAAATGATGCTGAATGTTCAGGTCACCCAAAATCAATAGTTGTCCCAGAAAACACAAAAAATTCCACAAACTCATTTTGGACAATCATAAATTGAAGTTGGGTGAGATAGCTGAGGAGTTGAACATATCAGAAGGCATTGTGCTCACCATTTTGCATGAACATTTATCAATGAAAAAGCTGTGTTCAAAGTAGGTACCGAGATTGCTCACAGTCGATCAAAAGCAACATCACATTGACGATTCAAAGCATTGTTTGTAACTTTTTCAACGCAACAAGAAGAAGGTTTTACATGAATATGTAACAATGGATGAAACATGGATCCACCACTTTACTTCAGAGTCAAATTAGCAATCAACTGAGTGGACAGCAGCTGGTGAATGCCGTCTAAACAACCAAAAACACAAACATCAGCAGGTAAGGTTTTGGCTTCCATCTTTTGAAATGCACAAGGTATTTTGTTAATAGATTACCTTGAGAAAGGAAGAACTATCAATAGTGCATATCATATAGCATTATTGGTGTGTTTGAAGGAAGAAACAGCCAAAAATTCCTACAAATGGATAAGAAGAAAGTGATCTTTCACCAAGACAATGCACCATGTCACAACTTGGTTGCAGCGATGGCAAATTTACATAAATTGCAATTCAAATTCCTTCTGCATCCACCCTATTCTCCAGTAATTACTTGCTGTTCTGATTGCAGACCCCAAAAGAATGCTCCAGGGAAAGAGATTTGGCTCCAATGAAGAAGTGATATCAGAAACTGAGGTGTAATTTGAGGCCAAAGACAAATCATTCTACAAAAAAGTCATCAAACTATTAGAGAAGCATTGTAATCAGTGTATCTCCCTAGAAGGAGACTATGTTGATGAATAAAGTTGAATTTTGCCTAAAAGTTTTTGTTTTATTACTTAAGCCCAGTATTTATTGAGCAATGTGTTAGATTTATATCTTATCAGTGATAAAACAAACACTATTAACAAAAATCAATGTGGCTTCTGGTTAACCAATCTTTAAATAGATTTTTGGATGCAATAGTTGGTGCTTCAAGAAAGAATTCAGCAATTCCTTGCAGAGCAATTTTCAAGTGCTAAAATTGTCTTCATTACTCCAAATTTCCAAAGAGGAAAGACACACAATTGAAAACTGAGATATCATTCTCAACAATCGATTTTGCCCAAAGCTGTTCTGCTTATAAGGCAATGTTAAACCAAGTAGTATAAACACTTTAACAAAAGTGAAAATTAAACTCTAGACAGATTTTGGGATTTTGTTCTTTCTACAAATGGCATCATGAGACTCAGATAATGAAGACATTCTTGCATAATTTTCAATATATTTCTAAATTTTTGAAAGATAAAAAATGCTTCATATTAATAGCTGAAATGTTATCTTCTTTCTCTATCATTCACACAAGTTTATCTCTTAACTGACATTATAATGGTGCAAGTAATAAATAAGAATCCAATAAAATATCTCTAGAAATCGTCAGAATGAGAACAGTTGTTCCCCATAGATTACATAAAGGGTTGAGTTTGAAATACCCAGAAAGTTACTTTGATCAATAAGCACCTAGTGAAAGCCGGAGAGCAGAATGGTGGAAATGTGATAATTTGCAACAAAAATTTCTGAGCCTCACTCACTCAATAAAATGAGCATGAGTGAGAGGACATGAGATGAGCAGCACAGGCTGATGAGCCAAGTGGTCATGCTTTGTGTGTGGAATTTTGTGGTCATCTCACCAATTGTGATTGAAAAGAAGACAGGGTACAACTGGTACTTTAAACGTGCATACTCTTTTGCTATGGTTACTAAAGTAAAATAAAAACTATGAGCTTAAATTTTGATAGTTTTGTCATGTATTTATCACAGATTTTACAAGCATATCAATTCACATTTGAACAGGTTAGAAAATTTTACAATGCCAGTCTGTCAAATACTAAAATGTGACCAAAAGTGAAAACAGTTTCAAATTTAAATTTCAAGTAGCAACAAATGTTAATAAACAGTTTACAAATATTTCCAAGAATAGGCAAGAAAAATGAACCTTAAAATATCCAAAACCAATAAAGTTCTGTTATCAAAGTATTAATTAACCAGCAAAGCAAATGTGAGAAATTTCTAATAAGTTTCAACAACAAATAAAAATTTTTTTTTATCTTAGCTATTTGTGATATTGTGGAAATAAAAAGAAGAAATATTTAATATAAGTTTTAATTTTAATTTCTATCATTAATTTGACTTTAGCCAAAAGCAATTATTTCTTCAAAACCATTTGAAAATGTTATTAAAATATTAAAAAAAAAGACTTTTACAATATGGTAACATTTGAACATTTAGTCAGTCTTTATTTTCAATGCAAGCAAATGCACTACATGAGGATTTTGGACTGATTATATTTGTGCTTAGTTTTGCAAGATCAATAAAAAGTCACAGAAAATATTCTCACTACACACTAAGTTTTAAGCAAAGAAATTGATTTTCATTTTCTAATTCTGAGAAATACAGTGGATGTAAACTACAGTCAATTTTATTGACATTCAATGCATTTAACATGTTTGGCAGTATTTCAGATTTTACAAGGTTTATAAATGAACCGAGTTAACATTTAATATGGTCATGATATATCATAATAATATATAATTTTTATTAAACATCATCTTCGCTAAGTTGCCTTGGTGATGCTCTCGAGTGTTGAATATCCAACAAAATGTTGTGAAACTGGGAGGAACAAGCTTCTTGATTAACTAATAGAATTAAGAGACCAACTTAAGATTTGAGGTAAAAACCTTTAATATCACATCCACATAAACAGAAAGTCAAAAAAGCAAACTAAACTCATCCTCTGTGATCTTGATGCCACAAATATATATATTCTCTGTCCTAAATATAACGATGAGACAGGCATGACCAATAACTCCTCTTGCCAATTTAAAATGCCATAATAAACAAGATTTCATATTTTGAAAACAAAAGCCTTTATTACATTCTAATCATAAGACAGGATTTTTCCACAGAATTTCTACACTGCAGTATCTACAGTTTGATATTCCATGGGAAGATGGACAAGGTCAAATATTTTTTCTTTCCTAATATAAGGCCAGGGTAACTTGTTTATATCTTTGATCAGAAAACAAAAATGATTAATTAATAATGAATTGCTGAAAAATTATTGGTCAGGTAACAGTCTTGTCCAATCATATCAAGTACTCTCATTTGAACCATGACTGCATTGCACAAGTCTGTAAAAGAAAATGGAAACAAGTCTAATACAAGTCAAAGACTTGTCTTAAGTCTAAAATGTCTATGAAGACAAGTCAAAGACTTGTCTTAAGTCTAAAACGTCTGTTAGGACATCTAAGACATGTCAAATACAAATCAACAGTTCTTGTCTGTAAAACAAGATGCAAACTTTAGTGGCTTTACGTTTAATCTTGAAAATTTTTGTTATAAAAAAGAGTCAGAGAGATTTAGATGAGGGACTTGTTCAACAGAGATATAAAGTAAACTGATATTTAGCTCAAAATGATGAACCTTCAATTTAAATATTAGGAAAAGTCTTATTTTCATTTGTCATTTTTTATAAATAATTTCTTCAACTTTTCTCAAAGTGTAACTATAATTTTGAGAAAGAAATAAAAAATAAACAGATGTGTAAAATTGTTACATTTCAAATATTTTTAAATGTGAAGTAATCAACTTCATATTCACATTAATTATTTGCTTTGTCTACATAATATGTAAATAAAGACCCCAGAAAATGAAAGTGAAATAAGGTGTGAGATTAGGCATGGAAGTCAGGGTGAAAACAGAAGTAAAAATCTGCAGAGAGTAATCTTTGTGCATTCCCAAAGAAGACACACTGTTGCCCATTATTACTGCAAGTCATTGTCAGTGCAAGAAGAGCAGTCTTCATTCTGCTGCCGTTCTGCATTGAGATGCACATTTGTTGCCGTTCCCTACCTTCCAGCAGAATAGTGCTAGCATTATGATAAGAAAAAGGAATTGGTGAAAAGCAGAGATGCAAAAAGAGCACACACCTATGTGTGAGGAAAGAATTAAGGTTAGTGACTTAAATACTGTAGGTGTATATTTATCACAAACACACCTGCAGCTGAACATAGGTAAGCGCCAGGATTCTGATTGCTTCTTGCTTAAAAGACAGGTGGGACAAAAACCTTTGACCTTTCTTTCTTCCTTGGCCTTTCTCTGGAAAACGTTCAGTAAATATTCATAATTCTTTTCTCTCTCAACTTTAATAGTCCTTGTTTGTGTTTTAGGTGAAATATTTAAGTCGAATGCTTCTCTGGTAATAAAAATCAAAAACTGTCTCAATCCAATCTCAGTCAAACAAAGAATGAAACAATTTCATTTCAACTTCATCATCCTCAGTTGTAATGCTTTTTACTTAAGACTTGTAAAATTCTGATGAGGTGTGCATTCTGAAATTGTGTTTCATTTAAAATCAACAACATGGAGTCAGGCTATCAACATCAAATCCCAAAAGATAAAACAAAAAAGCAATGTTTTCCAAATCCAAAACATTATGAATATTTTGTAAAGTGATTTTCTTTTTTGAAAATTAGAGAAAATAAAAATACTAAATTTTTATTTTTGATGAAAACCTACAAAATGAAAACAATTTCCTTCAAAATGAATCAATCAAAACTGGAGCTGAATAGGAACAATCAATTTTTTCAACGGGCAAGAAATTATATATATATATATATATATTAAAAAGATGGATAGACTAAAAGAAATGGTCATATAAATTCCTTCAAAATTAAAAGAATTTTTTAAAAAATTACACAAACAGAATATTTATTTTAGTATGGAATCTTTTTATAAATCCATTTCAATCACGCAATTTAAGAAAAGCAGAGGAAGTAATTGGAAGAAAATAAACACAAAGAAACAGAGCTGTTAACAAAACTAACTTTTCAGAACAGTCTTTCATCAGATAAATTCTGAAAATTCCAAAAAAAACATTTTAAATGTTTAACAAAGATAAAAAGAAGAAAAACAAACAGGAAACACAGAAAGAGAAAAAAGAAAACAAAGTGAGAGAATAAATGGAGAGAGAAAGAGAGAAAAAGGAAACAAAATTCTTCAAAATTGTCAAAACTGTCAGGGGGAACCAAGAGCAAAACAATATTTTAGTTCACAACTAAAAACTGCTAACTTTGAGAATGTTGGGTCATTTTTCTCTCTTGAATATGAAATAATAAAATTATATTGTGGAAAGCAGTTCTTCATCATTTGTTGAATCCGTACATAGGGAACACAATAAATAAATAAATGAACATACAAAATGTACAGTTTCATTTATATTAATCTTATAATGAATATAAATGAATTAATGATAATCATGTGACCAGGTCAATATTTTGCCAACTTCTAAAAATAAATTTCTTTTTTTTGACTGACCAGTAGATAACAAATACTGAAAATTTTATATTTTTAAAAAAAATATTTTAAGTACTAAAGATGCTGCAGGGGAAACAAATGAAATTTTTAATTAGCACATGAATTGAACATTTTTATTTCTTAATTATATAACACATAATGGCTCAATGGTTAAAACATTCAACTGTTCTCTCAAAGATTGCTGGTTCCATTCCAAATGCTTGATACTATTTTTTTTAGCTAGAAATAAAGTTACAAAAAAGTCATTTTTACTTTTAAGTAAGAAATTTATCATTTGTTTTAAATTCCAAATTCTGAAGAGTTTTAAAGAAACTGAGCCATTTTATTATTTTTTTAATTGCTGTTAATCTAAGGGAAAGTTTTCTTAAGAGGCCCAATTTTGTATATTCTTTTTCATATTTAATTTCGTCAACTGTAAGTTTGAGAGAAACAAGAAATGTTCTGCTTTCTTTTCTTCATTTCAAATAGAAACAACAAGTATGATATCAGATAGAAATAATTCTTTACCAATTTACGCAAAAGTAATTGGAATCCTGATCTTACCTGTTTAAAATCTGGGTATGTCTGCCGGCACACCTGGAAGGAGAAAAGAAATTAACAGAGTAAATTGCCAGATACAGTCAAATCAATAATTTAATAATTAATCAAAGTTAATCAATAAAACTGATGTTCACCTTTACTACAGGGTGCGATGGGTAAATTGTCGCCTATCATATTTTTAATTTTATGCATGCACATTGTTTTTTTTTTTTGTTTAATAAACAATATAGTAGGGTCAGTTGGGATCATCTGTGAGAAAAAAAGCACCATGACACGATTCCTTCTGTCAAAAGTTTGGAAACGGCATGCTGTACTACTTTAAATTTACACTGAAAAGGCCAATACAAATATTTTCACAGTGTTTGGATGTCAATCTGAAGACAGAGAATAGGATTCAGAAAAAGTTGGATGATATAATCAGTCAACATCCTGATGTTTGGAGTGATCACTTGTGATAGAGACATTATACCTCCATTCATCTTCTCATAGGGCCTCACACTCAATGTGGAGATCTACATCAAGTGCCTTGAAAAGGTAATAGTGCCCTGGGTCAAGAGGATGGCTGCTGGGAAACCTTATGTTTGGCAAAATGATTCTTCACCATGTCACATAAGTAGGAGAAACCAGTCATGGCTGTCAGTCAATTTCTTCAACCACATTACTCCTTACTCAACTCTCCAGACTGCAACTCCTTTCATTATTATATGTTGGATGCAGTTGAGTGAGAACAACAAAACTCTTTGTTACATTTAAGATGAACTGAAGGTAAAAATTATGACAGCATTCACTAACTTAAACAAGGAGACTTTCCAGAAGAGTTGATGGTGATTCCAAAATCATCAGCAGACCATGGTTCAAGCCAATGGCAATTTTATTGAATAATTATATTATTTCTAATTTCGAGATATTTTTGTGGAAATTTGGTAAATATATCTTTTAAAATCAAGTGTAACCACAACTTCTACATTACCAGCTTCTTTTCTCACACTTCTCACCTGTGGAACTCCCTTCTGTATTCTTGTTTCCCTGATAGATACAATCTCCAAGAGTTTAAATGCAACGTCAACTGTCATCTCTTATCTCCTTGACTTCCATCTGTTTTCTCACTTTATACTTTGCTCTCATGCAGCTCTCTTCACACCAATGTACTCGTCCTTCTCTCACCCATTCTCTGACACCTACTGTGACCTGTTCCCTTCTCTCTTCACTCTCCTGTTATGTAACCCCTGCCTTGCTTGGGGTGAAACATCTATAAAAAAAAAATATGAATCCATCTATCACCATAGCTAGAGGTCAAGTAGCAAGGCAGGCTGGACTCTTCATCATTAATAGGCAATCAGTTTAGAATAATTCTGAATTGTAAATGTTGTTAAAAAATGTGAGACTAACAACTCCACCCCAGAAAAACTGTTTTGCAAGAGAAACCATGATATGCACTAATATCTATCATGGTGACACTGTGGCCTGAAACTTCATACTGTAGTTTGCAGTGTTTATATATATTGACATATAATATGCAATATGATTTGATATAAAATTCTCATTGTCTGGGGAGTAATATTGTCCATAGGTCAAATAAATCCAAGGCTGACGTGCCAATCCACACAAAAATGGTGACAGTAATATTAGTTGTTTATTTATAAAGAAACATTCAGCATCCAATGGCCAAGAAGCCAATGCTACTGTAAGTTAAATTCATAAACTCTTTCCCTTAAATTAATTTTTAAGGAAAATAAGTTTCTTAAATCCACCATTACTGATTGTATGGAAGCCCTCATCATTATTGATAGATGCTTTATTCCTAATATATTTTTGAAGCAGTATGGAACATCAACATCTTGATTATATCATTATTTTCTCTTCAAGTTACATGTGATAGCCATTTTAATAGTTGCAGTTGTTGAAAGTCCTTAAGGTATGTGGCTTCTATTAACTGATACAGCTTGTTGTGATTCTGTAGCCCCAGTTCAATGTTGACTACAATAGGCAAAGTATGGTCTCCACTAAGATCTCCAGGTTTCATTTATTTGAAGCTATTTTTAACCATTTATCTGAGAAAGTTGTAGTAAACGGCTTATAGTTGAGATATTTCGAAATGCATCTGGCATGTTCATGATATTCTGATGAAAGTCTCAATCTGACGAGGCCATTCAAGAACATGACTCAAATTTTTAAGTTAATGTTTGTGTTTTGTATCAACTTGTGGTGTTGTGTGAAACTACTCCTTGTGCAGCCTATTCTATGTTCAGTTTCACTATCTCCAATACTAATTCTCTGTTATAACTGTTTCATATGCTGAAATATCTGACATATTAACTATTTACTAACTCCACGTTCTGAACTTTTATGATCGATTCAATGATTGTGCCATCATCGTTTTCAATCCAATTCCAAAGCGTGGTTTCTGTTTTGGAAAGATTTATCTTGAATCCCATTTCTTGAAACACATGATGGAGGATTAAGCCTATCATTTTTATGGGTATTATACGAATATAAAATTTGTCTATTTGCTTTTGATTTGTTGTAACAAAAGGGCTTAGGAGATCAAGTCAGACATGATGAAGTGTCTAACAAAATAAAAAGCAAAAAAGATGTAAATATGCAATAAATACAAAAAAAAAAAAACAGTAAAAAGAGAAAATATCTCGAAGTTAGAATTCTTGATCTGTACTTCCGAGAAGCCAAAAATAAAAAGGCTGAGCACCAAGGAAACCATTATAAAAGACCAGAGAAGAAATGTAAATGAAATATAAATTCAATATAAGTCCAATCGTAAATTCTTTGATTGATATAACCATGCTCAAGAAGCACACATATATTTGCAGAGAAATGGGAGATTGCCCAGGGAAAAATACTTGCTGAATTCATTATTTTCGAATTTTGTTAAGTAATTCACCAAAGTCTGAAGAATTCTTTTACTCTTCATCTGTCTTTCAGCAGTATACAGGTGTGTCCCAAAAGATAAAAAAATAAAATAATATTCTGTTTTTTGTCTTTATTTTTCTGACAGAAACTTATAAAAGGCAAAGAGATCTAAAAAGCGAAATCAAAAAAAGACTCTTCAGACATTTTGGGCAGTAGCCATAATCATATAAGAAAGTTGTGAAACACAAAAATTTTAAAGATTTTTTTTAGTTAAAAGTCATTTCTGATATGAGCACAAACTTAAAATTTGAACACAACATTGTTAATACTTAGAGTATTATATATATAAGCTAAAGTAATTTTTTAGGCAAATTAAACATATAAGAGACATGTATAAGTTTTTGATATTCTCTGAAATTTTAGGTTTGCAATGCCGTCAGGAATTTTTTCTCAAACTTTAAAAAATATTATGTAATCCAATACTTTTCAGTTTCCGTATGAAGTGACTCAATTACAGAGTAAGTCACCAAGAATATAAATAGCTACAGTTATTACCCATGAGGTAGTTGAGTGCCTACTATTTCACATGAGTCAGTAACAATGGTATTGCTGATAACAACAAAATTGAATGAACAATTATCTCTTGAAACTTATGAGTATGCACAAGCATGGCTTAGGAGTCTAGCAGCTGAAGAATTTGAAATCAGTTGGCAAAGAAAATGGATCTCTTTTTGACAACTACAGGTATCAGCAATTGCACAACTAAAACAGTTGGAGGAAATGACATTCAATGACATAAGTTGACTAATAGTAAAATGCATAGCACTTTGTTTGAAACAGGCTGCCAAATATGGTGAGTTTGAGAAACTAGGATCAGAAAATCAGTCAATCAAGGAAAACTTTATTCAAATGAATTGGTAAACAACCTTCAACATGAGGAATAACAACAAATGACTCTGATATATTTATGACTGAAAGAATTATCACTAGAGCAGTGTGTCGAATTTATTCAACAAGAATTATTTAAAAAATGTAATTCAACAAAGTTACAGATTTGGTAAAGGAAATGGATTCATACATGATAGAGAAAAAAGACTTGCATTTGTTGTGATTATAAACATCAAAGAGAACAGAAAAAAATGTCCAGCCTATGAGAAAAGATGTGAAAAATATTTCAAAATGAATCATTTTATATGTATGTGTAAATCCAAAAAGAGAAATGAAGATATGGTTTGACAAAATGAAGAAGAAATAAGTATGGATGTCTTTTCATTAAAAAAGAAGAAATGAAAAAAGGTTATTAAAAATCTGAATCAATGATATTTTACATGCAAGTAGATATGGGAAGTGACGTGACTTTGATACCCACGAATTTTAGGAAGAAATTAAAAAAACTAAGTTTAAAGAAAAGATTTGTCCAACTGAGATCTGTAATAAAAATGTCAAGCTATTTTGAAGCCGACATGGAACTAAACAATAAGTCTGACATATTACCAATTATCGTGGCAAACTGTGAAAAGAATCATGGTTTAATAGGAAATGATGCATTGAACACAAGTTTAACCAAATTAGTGAAATTAAGAGTGGCACAGTTTTTGATGGGTGTTGTGTTGCAGTGGATATCAACTCAGAACAAGAAATTGGGGAGCTGACTTCAAATTCTAGTTGAATTTCTTGCATTCACTTATGCACAAATACCCTTAGGAAAGGTATTAATCCATCTTTTCCTTCCAGTTATAGGTTAAATAATAGGATAGATTGGGTTCTGAAGCCTTGGCTGAACAACCAATCTACCACAGAAAGCAATGGCAACCTACTGTGGGATAATCTTCTGCCCAGTCAGTCATGTCTCTTTCGAGATATGATCGCCAAAAGTGTATATTACGTATGGCACTTAACTGACTGACAGTTTTTGAAAATGAACAATTGTTGGAGAAATACTCCTATAAAAAAAGGAAAAGACCATGATCTGCCATCTCTAGACAATCTCTTAAGGAGTGGAAAGAAGATAGTGAGGAAACAAAAGCTCCCAGAAGGAGTACCAGGGAAAATAATGTGATAGAACCTCTTCAGTAGAGGGAGATGAGGTGACTCATTTACACAGGAAGTCACGAAGAATATACAAATAGATACAGCTATTACTTATCAGTAGCTAAGTGCTTACTACTTCCCATGAGTTAGTAGCACTGCAGAACAGACTCTGTGTGTGTGTGTGTGTGTGTGTGTGTGTGTGTGTGTGTGTGCATATTTGGGCAGCAACCCCTCTTTTATACAAGCTTTGTTGCAAACAACTGACAAGGTACTGTGGTTTAGTTTTTTCTTTAGTTTTTCTTGGGTTACGTAATCATTTTCTTTATATATGTATATATATATATATATATATATATATATATATATATATATATTGTTTAATTACTTAGTTTTTGGTCACAATAACATTAGTCCAGTGCACATTTGTATTAAAAAGTGTTCAATACAATTATATTGTAGAACTTTTGAATATTTTCCATTTATAAACAAGTTATTACACAACCCAGGTTTCTACCATGAGTGGTGTCTTCAGGTTGAAGACACCACTCATGGTAGAAACCTGGGTCGCGTAATAACTTGATTACGAATGGAAAAATATATATATATATATATCACTGATGATCTGTGATACAGTGAAACAGCCTTGTATGTGAATGACTAATATATTAGGAGACTATATATATCACTAATGAGCTGTGATATAGCAAAACAGGTTTGTATGTGGATGACTTATATATAGGAGACTTTAGTAACAGTAAGTTAAAGCCAGTGGAAGAATTCAAGAGTTTCACTGTCTTTTTGCTCATAGTTTCCCCTTATTTTTAAAACCAAAGTTACAGTACATCTTTTTTGCCACCACTTCCAACTTGGCATGGACAAACTTACACCTAGAATTTGCAGACAGTCAATTGAGACAAATGGCTAGTAAATAGTGCAATGATGTGTTGATAAATATGCAAGAAGTTCATACTTTTCTACACCTCTTTTTATATACAGGCATATTTACACACACATATATACATGCACAGACATAGGCACATATTATTGTTATTAACATTGTTTAAAACCTGAGACAATCACACCTTCACTTGGCTGTTATTTGCTAAGTTAAGCTTGTTTATAATAAATCAAGAGAAAATGTTTTAAAAGTTGAATACAGTTTCTATCTTTGTCTGTAAACGCATATAACATAATGTTTATTTCATTTAGATAGTGTGCCCAGCTAAATACTTCTACCAGTAACACTGAGTTTCAGCAGAAACTGAAATTGACAGCAAACACTAAATTTAAGAAACCGTATTCAAGTGAAAAATCAATATTTCTCAATCAATGGCTAGAATCCTGTGAAATGTAACAGAATCAGATAAATGAACTTTGGTCACTGCATGCCATGTGCAATAACAAATTGAACCCCACCACCCGTTTACTAACTGCAAGGATTCATTAAATGTAAAAGTAGGTAAAAAACTGTTGATTGTCTTGATGCATTTTTAGTAAATATTCTAGCAAGCAGTATATATATATATATATATATATATAATTCCAAGTGAAGAGGACTCATATTTTGAGTGGTCTGGCATTTATTTTATTATAAACAGTGCTCAATATAATGAGTATTATAGAGCTTGATATAATATAATATAATTATATGGTTACGTCAATTTTACATTGCTACATGGAAATTTCTATGTTTCGAGATTAATTCTCATCATCAGGCAATGCTGGTGTGGTTGTGCAGATGATTTACATTTAAATGACAAATACTTTCGGTTTACTGTGAATGTATGTGGGTGTTTTTTTTTTTGTGTGTGTGTGTGTGTGTGTGTGTGTGTGTGTGTGGCTAATCAGAATGAAGATTCACTTAGGGGTTTGACCCCGAGGAATTTCTGTGCTAACCTACTTTTTTCCTCCTCTTTTTTTTCTTTTTCCTTGACCCTATTCCTCTCTTGTCTGTTTTCCTTCGCATTTATCTGATCTTATCATTTTCCCTTCAGTTTTATTACATTTGATGTGATATTCCTTCTTGGTAGTACCAATCCCCTTCCCTTTAGTCTATTTGTTAAAGAAAAGATTTTTACTAAAAGGAAACCCCGAACTGCTATTTTTTTGCTCCATTTATCAATTTGCTGTAAAGTTTATTATCCTGATACAAAGGGGGGAATTATTAAAAAAAGAACAATTAACTTATTCTATCTTTGGCTTTATTTTTATTTTCATTTTTACCTAATTCGTCAGTGAGCATGTTAGTTAATTTAGGTTTTATCCATTTTCTAATGTTAATAATTTACAATGTCTACATATGACATTAATTTCGTTACATTTATTTAATAAATTTTTATTTTTAAGGGATCTAATAATAAATAGTTTTTCATATAAGCATAATTAAGTTACAGCTGTATGAATAATCTAGAAAAAATTATAAAAAACCACAATGATAATATTTTTAAAAATTCAACAAAACCAGTAAAAATAACCTGACAACAGAAAATAACAATTTAGATGAGAAAAAATGTAATTGTAAAAACCCCATAAACTGTCCGCTAGAAAATAGGTGTTTAATGAAATTGATAATCTATCAATGCGAAATATTGACAAATGAAAACCCAAACAATATAAAAGTCTATATAGGAAGTACTAAAAACACTCTAAAGCAGAGAATTTACCAGCATACCTCTTCATTTAATAATAGCAAATACAGAAATAGAACATCCCTATCGAGATATCATTGGTACCTAAAGGAAACAAAAAAAAACCCAAAATAAAGAGGAAAATTCTAAAAGAAGCTAAAACATGTAAGTCCTTAAATGAACCATGTTCATTATGCTTATATGAAAAACTATTTATTATTAGATCCCTTAAAAATAAAAATTTATTAAATAAACGTAACGAAATTAATGTCATATGTAGACATTGTAAATTATTCACATTAGAAAATGAATAAAACCTAAATTAAATAATATGCTCACTGACGAATTAGGTAAAAATAAAAATTAAAATAAAAATAAAGCCAAAGATAGAATAAGTTAATTGTTCTTTTTTTAATAATTCCCCTCTTTGTATCAGGATAATAAACATTACAGCAAATTGATAAATGGGGCGAAAAAATAACAGTTCGGAGTTTCCTTTTGGAAAAAAAATCTTTTCTTTAACAAATAGACTAAAGGGAAGGGGATTGGTACTACCAAGAAGGAATATCACATCAAATATAATAAAACTGAAGGGAAAATGATAAGATCAGATAAATGCAAAGGAAAACAGACAAGAGAGGAATAGGGTCAAGGAAAAAGAAAAAAGAGGAGGAAAAAAGTTGGTTAGCACAGCAATTTCTCGGGGTCAAACCCCTAAGTGAATCTTCATTCTGATTAGCCACACACACAAAAAACACCCACATACATTCACAGTGAACCGAAAGTATTTGTCATTTAAATGTAAATCGTCTGCACAGCATTGCCTGATGACGAGAATTAATCTCGAAACATAGAAATTTCCATGTAGCAATGTAAAATTGACATAACCATATAATTATATTATATATATATATATATATATATATATATAAATCCAGGTGACGAGGACTCAAGGATTTACTATTTTGAGTACCCCAGCATTTATTTTATTATAAACACTGCTCAATATAATAGATACGATTTTTATATTTTAATGTAAATCATTTGCACAACCAACATCCAACATTGCCTGATGAAGAGAATCTATCTTGAAACATAGAAATTTCTTTGTCGCAATGCATAATTGATTCATAACTATATGATATTTTATACATATATATGTGTGTGTGTGTGTGTGTGTGTGTTACACATGAAAGATCAAGTCAAGTGTTTTCATTCATTTGCACAATGATAATATTTAATTTAAACAAGTTTAAATAAAGACCAATGAAAATTCTCTATTAAGGAAATTTTATTTGTTGTATATTTCAAACATTGTATCTTCATTCATCTCTATCATTTTGGTTAAGTGCGGCTGCTTCATGCACATTCTCTTGCCATCAAATACTTCAACATCAAAAAATAAAGAGAGATATACAACAATTTGTAAGCAAGTATTTTTCCCTCGGACTAATGATAATTGTGAAAGAATTTGGTCTTCAGCAAGGAAGCTAAGTTCGATGCTTTAATGGTGTCAAGTTCACAGGTCATTTCCTAAAAGTATGCAAGAATCAGTCAAATTTGAAGGATGCAGCATATTAATGCTGGAATGGTGTTGAACCATTCATTCAGTTACATGGCTAAGTTCGTGCTATAGTATATAAGAATATTATTAAAGAACATATTGTCTCTTCTTTGAGAGCATCTTCTGCCCCTTGTGTCCATCCTTATACAAATTAATACAACTTGTGATACTGCAAAATGGTCAAAGAATGTTTCAAAGCAGAAAATTCTGAGATTAGTTCATTGACTATGCAAAGCTCAGATTTCAGTTGTATTGCAATTAAATTGCAGTTATCAATAACTGATGAATTGTGGCAGAAACTGCAGAAAGAATGGGACACAATCATGTCTGAACAAAATAACATTTGACAGAAGTCTTGTGGCCATAGATGTGCAGAAGTTATTCAAAGACTGAGCCGGTACAAGTCTCATTAAAATTGTGTATGATGTCAATAACGTTGCTTAATTAGATGTGTATTTGCAATTAGGTTTTCTAATTTTGGATGAAATACTTCCTTGGCAATAAGCAAACTTTGTTCAAGAAATGTCTTTATCCTTGTCAGTCTAAAGTATATGTTTCTAAGAAAACTTACTGCAATTTTTATTGCAGTTGAATTTGTAAAATGGAACTGTTGTTATTTTAAACTTTTATTCTCTAATACTTTGTCTATGAATCCAAAATGTGTATTATATATGCAGATAGAGACTGAGAGAGCATCTAGCCATTCTATATACGTAGAGAAAGATGCTAATAATTCTAAACTAAGATAATAGGTAACAAAAATGAAATATCATTATTATTTCAACGTTTTTTACATCATCATCAGAATAGAAAGAACTGAATTAACATTAGCTGTTTTCTTACTGAAATGCACCTTTTTCTCTCTCTCTTTGACCAACACTAATCTTTGTTTTTTTCTCTATGTACTCTTATAGAGGGACATTGAAATTGATTCATAAACTTCAAATCTTGTAAATAAATACTGAAAAATGAACAAAAATTTCTTAATTATTGAAAATCTACGAACATTACAGAGAATTACTGAGAAACAATATCCTTCATATTTTAAAATTTTCTAATGATCAAGCCTTTTGTATATGTGTATATCGACAAGAGCTAATAAATAGTTAATTTCACCAGTATTTTAGCCAATAACTTAATTGAAGACTGTAAATATTACATTTAACAAATGAGAATTTGATCCATTTTTTAGCATAAAACTGTGAAGTGAACACTATCATCTTCATCTTCAACATTTTGGTTCAATATTTTGTCACATGATCCCAAGTGAAAAAGAAAAAATATAATTTATGTTTGAACAATTCAATTTATTAAAAGATGTTGAAGAACGAAGTCAAAAATAGTCAGAAAAAAAAAAAAACTTTTAATAACTTTTAGTAATTTTCTCTACATAGGTACACTTACATGACTTTTTTCTTAAATAAGAGCTCGGAGACATCATTTAAATATTAGACCTTTAGGAAGTGCATTCATTTTGGGAGAGAGTAATTGTCGAAAATAATCCCTCACATGAGAAGTAGTTGGGACGCTTAGCTTTTATAACTTGTAATTATTTTGTTATTCTTTACAAATGATAAAATCAAAAAATATGAGTCCTTAAAAAGGCAATTCCTAAATGCTTACAACAGACACATACACTGATGACAGAATAAGAAAAGAAATATGAAAAGTTGGTAATTGATTCAAACCTGGTGAAGAAAGTGTTTTTGATTATAAGTTGGTGGTGCTTTGATAGAACTTTTGTCATTTTAATGTCATTTTTTATCAATGATAATAATAATTTTGCATGTCTACTATGCTATGATCCCAAGAAGTTGGCTTGGTAGTACCTGCAGCTTGCAAACCCCCAAACAAAATGTGTTATAACTTGAAAAGGTTAATGCATGAGTAATCATCCAAATTGGAGGCTGGGAATCATAGTATATCAACAAGTACAAGACATGCACGCAGCATGAAGTAGATACACCACTAGTGAAGTGCTACTCAATATGATCAATCTACTCTACTCCAATAGTGTCCATGTACTTAAGAGGATGGGAACATCACATTCCTATATATAGGTAAATAGACAACAAAAGAAACTGAAATATTATAGAAACAGATTTCAAAAGAAAAAAAAATTGGGGATTGATATCAATGAAAATAGACAAATTTGAAATGTACACTACTGGCCATAATAATAAGGCTACCCAGTGTTTTAAAAATATTTCATACTAATTTTTAGTATTTATTGCCAAGTGAATAATTGTAAATGAAAATAGAATGGTTCTTTTATTAAAACTGCACAGTAACATGTGCATCAAAGGAATTTATAAATATTTAATAATTACTTTTATTGCAGTTTCACCAATGAAAGAATGAAGAAAATTCAGGGTGATTTGGATGAGTTCATCTTTGCTTCCTTACCTTGTACAATTTTGCAAGGTAATAATAAGAAAACCATTCTATTTTTATTTAGAATTATCCACTTATAAATACTAAAATAGTATAAAATACATAATTTCTTTTAAAAATCTGGGATGGCCTAATAATTATGGCTGGTAGTGTAAATTTTTCTATTTTCTGTTTAATAGCAGCCATTATATATATTTTTTTTTTTTATAAGCGTTTCACCCCGAGCAAGGCATGTCACTGCCACTACTGTGCAGGGGGCTACGTAGAGTGGAGAAATGATGATTAAATATAGGAAATGTCAGAGGGTGGGTGATAGGCGGGTAAGGATACCGAGAATGAGGGTTGGGTAGATGAGAGTGTTCTGAGAATAGTTGGGAGTTAGTGTGATAGGAGGTGTCTATTGACCCCAAATTTAAACACCTGGAGATTGTAACTGTCGGGAAAGCAGAGTTGTGGAAGGGAGTTCCACAGGCGGGAAGCGCGAGAAAAGAAGCTGCTGGAGTAGAATTTACGGTTACATCTTATTTGTTTAACTGTAAAAGGGTGAGACCTAGTTGCTAATCTAGTATCTCATGTAAATTCATGCTTAGGTGGCACCAGTGATCTAAGCTCATCGGAGCAGTAGCCATGAAAGTACTTGTAGAAGAGGCACAGGGAAACCACATCACGCCGGTGAGAGAGCGGCTGCAGCCGGTCTGCCAAGTCAGTATCAACCATGTTACAGATCCTCCTTTGTATTTTGTCAAGAAGCCCAAGGAGAGCAGCAGGGGCACCCGACCAGATATGGCAGCAATATTCAATACATGGGCGGATGGTAGATTTGTATATGTGCAGAATAGATTCAGGTGGGAAAAACTTCCGGGCCCTGCACAGGGAGCCGACTTTCATAGCAGCAGATTTGGCAATGGATTCAATATAGTCATTCCATTTGAGGTCCGCCGAAAGTGTAAGGCCAAGGAGGCATAGTATTTTACTCTCTGGGAGGCTAGCCTGTCCCATGCTAATGGGAGGTAGATGCGATTGTCTATGGTGGTTAGTTGATAACAGCTTCGTTTTAGAGGCATTGAAATTTACCAGCCATTTCCTACCCCAGGCCACTACGGATTGGAGGTCCCTTTCAAGTACAGCAGCGAGGTTCACTTTGTCGTCCACACCTGGCTTCTGATCGATGCGAGAGTAGATTGTTGTGTCATCGGCATACATGCCAACTTGGGATCTAATGGTGTCGGGGAGATCATTAATGTACATCAGAAAGAGTGTGGGACCTAGAATAGAACCTTGAGGGACGCCCGCGTTCATATGGTAGTTTTGGGAGGCATGCCCATTTAATACCACCTTCAATGTGCGGTTAGAGAGGAAAGACTGGATGAGGTCAAACAGATGTCCAGTTATCCCATAGCTCCGCAGTTTGCACAAGAGGCCAGCATGCCAGACCCTGTCGAATGCTTTGGAGATATCCAAGGCAACGGTTCGGGCTTCACCATTCTTGTCGAGTGCCTAGAAACATTTTCTTTTATTCTTTCAATAGTCACAACATAATGAAACTATATATTTTGAATTTTTTCTACTCGTTTGATTGATGTAGATGATTACCTGCGTTTGTGAAGGGCACTTGTTTTACATAAAACACAAAGATCTTCCCTATTAAATGGTGGTGCTTATTGGAAGTAGAAAACTTATTTAATAATTACTTATTGAGAGGAGACACTTATGCTTTTTGAGGAAGGATAAAATAACAGTCAGGAACCATAATGAACATGTGATTGACAAACATCAAAATGAAATGATTTTTGGTTAATCTTTGTTAATCAATAACTGATTACTTACAAGTCAATTGTCTGTTGCTTTTTTTTATTCTTAACACATTTTATCCCAAAAGAGGTGAATTCATTTCTTGTCTATTTTACTTGTTAAATACCAAATATTGTTAATTATCACCCCATTTCCTTTTTCACTTAGTCTTCATTTTATTTTCTGCACACTAATGGGACCACTAACTGCTTTCATTTACTGCTATTTAACCTCTGGGAAATCACCGTTGTTCTCTTCTTGATGAACAAATAAAAATGCTGTTGTTGAAGGAGTTTTAGACAAAAAATATATAAAAAACATAATATATAAAAAATAACATATATAAAAATAATATTTTTATATAAATAAAATAAATAAAAATGTTGTTGAAGGAGTTTACATTAAAAAGATATATTTTGAATTTTGTTAAGCTGGTCACTTTATAGAACTGAAAAACTCGTTAAGGTAATTAAATAAAAGTTTCCCTTAATTAACCAATAGAAAAAATGACAAATTATGTTTTTAAAATTTCACATTTTTATCACATACTACATCTCAGTAGACTGACAAGAAAAGAAAGTGAAATGTTTGGATGACTCAAAGGAGATGGGTGAGCACTTTGAATTCTTTGTTTTCTTTGATTAATGACATTCAAACATTTTTCAAACAAAGGTTTTTATTTTACTGATTTAACATCTGACCTTTACAATAAAAGATAGAAAATGAGTGAAGAATCAAAAAGGGAACATACTGTAAATGTCTGTTTCTTATTTATTACAGCAAGGTTCTTTTTTGACTTCTGAAAAAGTCAAACACATCAGAGGGAAAATGTTTTCTGTGAGAAACTTGACAAGGTTTTTCCTGATCAAATTTTCTATCTCCAATGATGTCAGCTTAAGATAAGGCTAACGTACAAAACCTTTTTCTTTAAATAATGGCATTCAGAAAAGATCCTTAAAGGTCTTTCTTGCTGCATCACTGATGGCTAAATAAGGTATTCTTTTATCTCAATTTATCCTTTTTTTTATTGGCAGAAAGAAAGTGCTGCATCAAAATGAAACAATTTATGTCCTACAAAAATGATGGCATTCAAAGAATTGCCATCAAAATTATGACAAAGAATTAAGCAAAAAATGAAGAATATAAAAAGGAGGTTGTCAAATGTTTAGAAAAACTTAACAGCACATGCAAAATCAAATAGGCAGCAATTTGCTACTCTCCATTCCATGCCATTTGAGAAAAACATTCAACAGATGGCTGAAACTAGGTAAAATGGAAAGACATGTATTTATGGTCAGCTTTGTCCAATTTTCATAAAAAACGATACATTAGGTTCTTTATGTCATCTCTGCAACAAAGTTGATTACTTGACAGAGGCCAGTTCCGATCAGATAGCATTATTATATATGATACAAGGAGTAGAAATTATTCACACTAATCCGAATTCTTAAGCCATCATGGCATACCAATGACAAGGTCTTTATGAAGATAGATTTAGCAACTCAGATAATCGAAAAAAATCTTAAATAAAAAGCTTTAAAAAAGAATTTTCCAAAAATAGAGAGAAGCATTGTTCTTAAAAAATTTTTTTTAATAAAAACATTTATTACCATCATTGTTAACTACCTGATGAGACACTTTCTTTTAATGTTTAAACAAAATGTACAATTTTATAGTAGTTTTTCACATGTTCTAACATGACGATAAATATTCATTGCTCTATTTTTATATTGAGCACTATTTTAAATTAATGTTTTGAATGTTGCAATTATTTTCTTTGTTCATATTTATTTGTATCTAAACTTATTTATAAATGGAACTTTATCTGTGTGTGTCCGTTACCTATAGACTCCGAAACAGCTGAACTGATTTTCTTGAAAATTTACACAGTTGTACTATAACTGTCTGCAAGTGTTCTTAGCTAGGTTTTGTGTCAAGATACCCCCAATAAATATGGAAAATCGATAATAAAAAAAAACGGGTTATAGAAGGAGTGGTCCAATTTTAATCAAATTTGATACATTCATAGATAAAGACATAAGAAACGATATTCAGAAATTTCAAGGTTGCAGTTCTTACAATAGTGCAGAAAATTGATAATATATATATATATATATATATATATATATATAAACGGCAAGATGTTTGTGTGTGTCTGTTTATCTGTTTGTATGTCCTTTATACAAATCCACAATTTTTATCCGATTCTCACCAAACTTCACACAAATATTCTTAGGCTGAGTCTGAGCTCCAGGACCATGGATTAGTTTTAAAGCTTTCATTACACCCAAGCAACACCAGGCTATACTGCTAGTATATATATATATATATATATATATATATGTGTGTGTGTGTGTGTGTGTATGTGTGTGTGTATGTGTGTGTATGCACACAAGTTTGGCTAAATGCGTATTTGTTAGGGATTTTTTATTTATTTTTCCTATATTTCACATCATTTTTTTGCATTCTGAGAACATATTTAGATATATATTGTCTAATATGTAAGATCATTATCCATTATCAAAACATTTGCTTTTTGTGTTAAATCAATTTTTTTATTTTTCAGTATTGCATACATTTCCAAATATTCTTACTATTTTGTGTCATCTGTGCATATATATGTGTGTGTGTGTGTGCCTGTGTATATATGAAAGAGGGAGGGGCATAAAAAAACAACATTGCATGGTTATTCTCAATTTCATGCCTTAAGCCGCCATCAGACTACATATATTAAAGTAAGCTATATAGAGAATAAAAAAAAATCAATCAGCTGTTTCAAAAATATACGTCAATTTAGAGTACCAGTTGTACCCTGTCTTAATCACAATCGATAAGTCAGTCAGTCAGTTAAGTGCCATGCGCGATACACACTTTGGGCAATCATGTCTTGAAAGAGACATGACTGACTGGGCAGAAGATTATCCCCGCAGTAGGTTGCCATTGCTTTCTGCGGTAGACTGGTTGCTGACCAAGGCTATAGAACCCAATCTGTCCTATTATTTAACCCATAACTGGAGGGAAGAGACAGATGAATACCTTTCCCAAGGGTATTTGCGCGTAAGTGAATGCAAGTATTCAACTGGAATTCAAACTCGGTTCCCCGATTTCTCATTCCGAGCCAATATCCAGTGCGCCACAACGCACATCCAAACTCCAGACACAAACTATGAGCCCCAGACTTGACGTCCTCTGCTGCCCATCTCATGTTCTTTCACTCATGCTCATTATATTGTGTGGCTGAAGCTTTGAAATTTGCATAAGTCACAAATTAATCACATAAAATCATTTGGCCACAAGAACAGGTTGTTCTTAGATGGTAACTTTTGCATCAGCCATGTTTTCTTGCAAGCATCTTGCATGCAAGGCACGTATAAGATAGAGAATTAATTTAATGCTGAATAAAAATTAAATTACTGTTTAAAAAAGAAATATGGAAATATATCTTCACAGTACCTGCCTTAAGAGTGATATTTCTTTCACCTTCTCACCTCAAAGGCTATTGATAGTCGATTACTAAACTATATCCATGTGGCATGGTTAGATTTATACAATTTTTCACAAAAACTATCATGAAATAATTTCCATCTTTTTGACAAAGTGATGTTTGCATGTAGAATGCAACTTTCAAATCACAGGAACCTTTAAGTGATTAATCAGGTGTAAAGAGAAAAATTATGGAAATGGCCAAGAGTTTTGACAACACACACACATCTACAATAGGAAATTGGAGGTTTTCATGAGACTTTTTTAATGAACACAAACATTTCAGTAAACATTTCCAACATTCAAAAAATAAAAAAAGAACTGACTTTGGATTTAACAGACAATGAATTTCCTAGGGATTCACAATCAAGTGAGATATACTAAATGGATTTCAATAAAAGGCAATGAGTTTTTTAAAGGCACAAACAATAATAAGCCATTTTAAATAGAGACAATCAATGGATTTAACAGATGGAGAAAAAGAGAGAACAAATTTATTTAAAAAGAAGACAAAGAAAAATAAAAAAACCCAAAATACTTGTTTGAAATCAAAATGAGAATTCCACAAGATAAAATGTTAAATATGTTGATATTTGTCTATATTTCTAAGATGAGGTATTGTAATTATTTAAATTATTTACATTGTTCAGACTGTTGACAGCTTTTTGTCTATTGTATGCTCTGACTTTCTTCATGGGATTGGAATTTTGAACTGAACCTTTTGTTTTGATCACTGGGGTAGATTGTTCTCATTCAGTGAGTCATGCCCCTTCCGAATGTCATAGTTATCTCCATTAAAACTAAATTCTCAAAGATTTTTGTTCACCACTGCTCTAGTTAGGTATTAAACTCACAACTCTTTGGGTCAAGTCGCTGGATCCAGGCAATGATTTTATCTATTGGGCCACACATTCAGAAGCAGCATGATTCATGGAACAAGAACAATCTATCCCAGTGATCAAAATAAAGGATTCAATTCAAAATTCTAATCATCAAAAGAAGGTCAAAGCATACAACAGTCAAAACATCATGAATATGGCAACAAAGATGAAGACAATTGTCCAAATAATGTAAATAGTATAGATGATAAATGACGAAGAAAAAAAAAGAAAAAAAACAAAGTTTATATTTAAAAAGCTGAAAAATATAACCAGCAAGAATTTGGAAATATTCCTTATGTTTTGAAATGAAAAAGATTAGAAAAGAAAGTGTAAAAACTTCAAGAAAAAAATTATTTATTAAGTATTTTGTTTTTTTGGTTTTTTATTTTGTATGGAAGTTTGCATTCTAGTTTTCAATTTAGTTTTTTTTTTCAGGTACAAATTAAACAAAATGAAGAAATGGCTTCAAAAATGTTTGTTTTTTAATTAGATAAAATCAGTCATTGTTCATTCATGAATCATTTCTGATGTGGATTTTATCATTTTATCTTTCAAATTGATTTAGCAAGGGCATCATTCATTGACAGTAGTTTTAGCATTTCATGTCTGAGGTATAACATGTCAGAAAAATCCCAACTGCTAACAATCTTTGAAGTTCAGAAGAAAAAACAATGATTAAATTTCTGAAATGCATCAAATAACAATCATTAATGAAACAAGCAACTTCTCTTTACTAAAAGAATAATATTCAGCATTTAAAAAACAAAGTATCATTAACTAAATTGATGAATACAAGTAGCATTTTCCTCAAATGAATATTGAGAATATTTTAAATAATGTATATTTCAAGATGTTGAAAATGCCTACTCACTAATTTTTTTAAAAGTTGTTTTATAAATGCTTAGCAGGATAATCTGGTTGTGCCCAATTTAGCATAAAATTATTAACATTGACTTTTAAATTAACATATAAGTGAAAAATGTTTTTAAAAAACATCAAGAATTTTTGGCCTGGTAAAACAACATGGTAAGGATGTGCGTTGTGGTGCAGTGGACACTGGCTCTGAACATAAGAATCAGAGAGCCAAGCTAGAATGTTTCTTTTTATAATTATGTCGCCCCAAGCAAGGCATTTTACTGCCACTGTTGAGCAGGAGGTTACATAGGAGGAAAGTTATGAGAAAGAGTGACAGGTTACAGAGGGTGTCAGGAAGAGGGTAAGAGAAGGATAAGAATACTGATGAGAGTGGAGTGGACGGAGAAAGAAGCATGAGAGAGAGGATGCAGGTTAGTGAGATAGGAGATGTCTATTCGCCCCAAGCAAAGCATTTAACTGCCACTGTTTTGCAGGGGGATACATAGGCAGAAAGTTCTGAGAAAAAGTGACAGGTTATAAGTGGTGTCAGGAAGTGGGTAAAAGAAAGATGAGAATACCAATGAGAGTGGAGTGAACAGAGAAAAGAGCATGAAAGAGAGGATGCAGGTTAGTGAGATAAGAGATGACTATTGACTTTACATTTAATTCTTGAAGATTGTAGCTGTCAGGAAAGCAAGCAAACGGAAGTGAATTCTACAGGCGGGAAGTGTGAGAGAAGAAGCTGCTGGAGTAGAATTTGCTTTTACAATTTATTGATTTCACAGTAAAAGGGTGGGACCTAGTTGCTAACCTTGTGGCTTGTGTAAATTCATATATAGGAGTCACCAGTGAGCTAAGTTCATCGGAGAAGAAGCCGTGAAAGTATTTGTAGAAGTGACACAAGGAAGCCACATTTCACCGATGAGAAAGTGACTGTATCCAAGCTGCCAAGTCGAGATCTATCACATTCAACCAAATTTGTTGCATTCACTTATGCACAAATACTCCTGAGAAAGATATTATTCCATCTCTTCTCCCTCCTTCCAGCTATGGGTTAAATAACAGGACAGATTGGGTTCTTGGTTGGCAACCAGTCTACCAGAGAAGGCAATGGCAACCTACTGCAAGAAAGTCTTCTGCTCAGTCAGCCAAGTAACTTTTGAGACATGATCACCCAAATTTCTATCATGTGTATCACTTAACTGACTGAAGACATCATAAGAAACATCCATTCTTCAATTAGTTTAATCTGCACAGATTAAAGTCCCATATAGTGAAACAAGGAAGAACCTAAATTTTGTGCATTATGACATTCTGACTGAAATGAGTCTTTAGTTTTGTCTTTTTGTTTTTTTGACACAAAATCTGAAATTTATTCAAGTAGATTTAGGACAGAAAAATGGTAAATCTCAAAAAGGAAATACTTGATATTTTATGATATTATTTAGATTAAAACTAATGTTCTCTTCTTTGTTGTTATCACAACATTTAAACATTGTGACCACTGGTTTTCTTTGAGTGAGGCAATTAATTCCCTTTGATTAAGTCATGTGGATCATGTGATGACCACATCACTCCATAGAGTGACGAAAGTGGCAGTCAGTTTTCAGAAAATAAAGCAAGTGGTTGCTTTTTTAGCCTCCGCTTCTCTAGGCTCTGGCTGAAGCTAAATCTGCCTCCTCCAGTACATGCTGTAGCTTACAAGTCTGTGGCACTTGTGTATAAAAGATGGCTTCACCAAAAACACAAAAACTTTGGACATGTATGACCCTATCTTTTCTTCTCCCCTTTCACTCTGCTTGCTGTGTAGATATGTTATATTTTCTCTGTGTGGGACATGTATAAATATGTATATATAGTATTGTGCATATTTTAGTGTCATCTCTCTGTGAACAAAGCATGTTTGTCATTCCTTTTCCTTGCAGTCATTTCATTCTGTCTATGAAATATCTGTGTTATTATATTGTGGATATAATAATGCCCAAAATGGAGAAAGAATAAACCTTTCTTCTAGGCTCTATCATTATACTGGTGATCACAATGTGATCTTATTTACCTGAAATGTTATATTATTTTTATTATTAACCAATAATTGTTGAACATGATAAATTATTATTTACCTCCATTAACCTTTAGGAACTTTTGAACCAAACACTTTATCTAATCTATAGATATATAGATAATTGTGAATTCAATTCCTGGGCCCGGTAGTATAGACTCAGACAGTAGAAAAAGAGTAAACAGTAACTGAACTGTACTAAAAGAACATGAAATATCCATCAACATAGGAATATTAGCCATTCCTGATGTGGAAACAGTCAGCGTTGACAGAGTAACCAATGCTACTTTCTGGTGAAATATAGAAAATCTTTCTTTTAAAACAATTCTTCAGGAAAATAGGTTTTTCAAACTCATTGACTGTTATTAATATTTCCAGTATTGATGGAGTTTTCCTTCCTAATGTTTTGTTTAAAATCATGTGGAATGCAAACTTCATGATTACATCATTATTTTCTCTTCGAGTTCCATTTTCTTTTGTCTTTTTTTCAATTAAGTCTTAATTGTTACTGATGTTGAACAACCTCAAATAATGTGATTTCTGTCATTTGGTACTTTGTTTATGATGCTCTTGTGCCAGTACTTGATGAATTCAGCAAATGGATGACAGAGCAGGGGTAACAAGAGAAGAGGTGTTAAGAGGTGTACAAGATAGGAATACATGGAAGGCCATGATCACCTACAGGAACATGGCACATAGAAAAAATGTCAGTACAAATGTCAGTACAACTGGTGGGTTGTAAGACTAATGTTAGTGTGTTAAAAAAAGTTATACTAGAATTATGCATTAGCTTTGATTAAAGGATTTTTGTTGAAATAGTTCATGACTAAGGCTTTCATTGGCAGGCTGTTGTTGCATAAAGCAGTTTGTAGTTTTGATGAGCCTATCAAATCAAGGTTGGTCATGCTCTCAATTTAATCATTAATCATCATGAAAAGGAAATCAATGCTCACCTATTCACATAAACAATATTTTTTATATTCTTTCACATGTCGACTGCCCAGCAAATTTGAGTGAGTTAATAGAAGCTGCGGTCATAAATACTGCATCAAAATTCTAAAAAGTTTGAGAACTCCTAACTTATACATTCATTCACTCAAAACTATTTTTAATCATTGATTTGAGAAAGTGGCTGGATACAGTTGACAGTTGAAATATTTCTGAACAGATTTAGCATCATGTATTACATCCATAGAAAGGTCTTCATCTAACGAGGCTATTTAAGAACATGACTCAAGTTTTCAGGTTAATGTTTTGGTTTTGTAGCAATTTGCAGTGTTGGGTGAAACAATCTCTAGTGCAGCCTATCTCTATGTTCAATTTCCTTTTTCTCTTATACTTAAGTTGGTTTGTATCCAGCTGCCAGTTTAAATCTTCCTTAACAGGTTTGGTGCCATGTATGACATCCATATGAAAGTCTTAAGCTAACGAGGTTATTTAAGAACATGACTCAAGTTTTCAGGTTAATGTTTTGGTTTTGTAGCAATTTGCAGTGTTGGGCAAAACTACCTCTAGTGCAGCCTATCTCTATGTTCAATTTCCTTTTTCTCTTATACTTAAGTTGGTTTGTATCCAGCTGCCAGTTTAAATATTCCTTATCAGGTTTGGTGCCATGTATGACATCCATATGAAAATCTCAATCTGACGAGGCTATTTAAAAACAGGACTCAAGTTTTCAGGTTAATGTTTTGGTTTTGTTGCAACTTGCAATGTTGGGCAGAATTACTCCCTTGCACAGCCTATGTTAAATATGGATACCAGAATGTGAATAATCGCCTCACATTGTGGACATCAGTTTGAATGCAAATAATATGAATATGTCTAATTCTTGATCACAGAAATTTAAACAGAAATGCATTAATTTAATGCATTAATTATCAATTATTTGATGAATATTTTTCATATTTTTCAAACTTCTGATCATAAAATCTTAAGAATATTCCCAAGCACTAACTGAAAAATACTATAAGCCTTTGTCTATAAAGCAAAAAAGAGAAAATTTCAAGCATTTTGTTAGTTTCTTAAATTTGTTATGAAATGTTAAGCTGCCTGTTTTTCTTAATTTGAACTTTTAATCTTTGACAAGGTTTCCTTTTATTTTATTTTTGTTTCGAGTTAGGATTTTGTTAACAATTTCAAAGTTCTGTTCTGGAGACAATAACCTTTAATTTACAATCTCATCCAAAATTCTGCAGTTACTTCAATGTTTCATTCTCTAAGACTCATTCATTTCCATCATTTGGCATCAACAAAAATAAACGCCAGACTTTGGAGATTTGCTACAACATCAACGTATTTTGCGATGTCTTTCCAAAGATTTCAAAAACCGACATGACAAACAAAGATTAAATCTTATATATCAAAATGCAATTTATAAAAATCCACAGTTGCAATGATCTGACCGATTTGAAGAGGCATCCCTGCTCCTTAATCATACCCCTGATCCCAAAAAACAGATCCATCATCGAAGGCAAGAATTGAAATTGATTCAAACAAGTGTCTTTCTCTATTATTTAATTTTCATTGGCTTTAATTTTTTTGCTGATGAATAGAATCAATTTAAAGAGAAAAAATGCATTATTTTGCGGAAAGTGTTCATTCTTTGACAGCTTATAGAGTAGGGTTTTCTGGAAAAATAAAATTAAATTTATTAAGTTGGAAATGAATCCTGAATCAGATTGAACACTGGAGCTCAGAAAAGAACTTGAACATAAGCAAAATTAAATTCCAATTTCATAACCACATCATACTCACACACAAACATGTATATATATATATATATATATATATATATGTATTCTCATATGTTTGTTTCTTACATACTTGAATCATCTCTGAAAAAGAAGGGAGTTCATCTATTTGGCAGAAGGCAATTTAGAAAGCCATAATTTAACTCTAAAAATAAAACCAAATCAATAAAGTTATTGCTTTGAGCAAGATACTTAAAATAAAACCCAGCAGATTGAAGTATCAAGTCTGTTGAAATGAAATAGAAGCTTGTGCCACATGCCAATGTAAAAACATGTAATCCACAAGTAAAGGAGGGAAAAATATCAAAAAAATATAGAAACATAAGGGAGGATTTCAGAGATTTTGATGTAAAATCAGACAAAAATTTTTATATGGATATTTTAGCACTTATGTCCAACCATATTTGTGTTATAACTCATTACTAACGGTTATAATATTATGTCATGGCTGACTCTAATGTTACTCTTATGTTACTCAAGGTGTCTTGCTTACTCTACAACAAAGTCCTTTTTGAAATTTTTATTTTCTGAAATATTTTATTTCTTAGTATTCACCAATTTCTCTTTTTTTTGCTAGTTGACCACATTCTGAACTTGGCATTTCTTTCATTTTGTGGTAAGCACTAGTTTTTCCATACATTTCCCTTTTCTCATACTTATAATTCAATGAATTCTTGTGGTGTTGGTATATCAAAGATATCATACAGAACTTGCATAAGTTCTTCTATTCTTTTGGGCCTTTCTTTAGTAACTTTTTCTTTAAATGATTTCAATGCTTTTATGTCCCATTTTTTTTTCACTATATAAACCATTTATCTAGGTACCTCTACTCCATTTTTGATACCTCAATTTAAATTTAATTTTTAAAAATAAAAATGTTTTCTTGAAGCTTTAATTTTTGGTTTAATTGAAAGCCAAGAGATTAAATTTACTAATTACAGTAAGCAAAATACTCTGGTGTATTTCAAACCAAAATTATATTGATCAGAATTAAAAATTTTGTAGATTTTCAAAAACATTCTTAAAATTTAAAATTTTCCGCCATTTTTCATCGATTGTAAACAGAAGACATTTTTAAAAAGTAGACCTCGCTGACAGATTATTTTATTCAGATTACCAACTTAAAACTTACCTTAAGTTGGCTTGAAACAAGAATTATTTGCTTACTATTTGAAATATTTAAAAAAAGTTTTTCTCAATTATGGTATCCTTGTTATCGCATCTGTCAACACCTGTCAAGGAGGCATTAATGATATGATTTACAGTAGCTGGCCAAAAAATGCTAAATATGGAAGACGAATTTGGTATAAATCTTATTCATACAAATCGTTATTTTTATTTTTAATTATATTGAAATTAAAAATTTAACACAGTTTTCAGCAATTATCCAATATTTTATGGAATTTTTGTTAGTTTAGCTTTGTAGGCTTACGTTTGAAGATATTTTATGAAAAATAAAAATAAAAATAATATAAAACTTTCTTTTAAAAAATTTTACAATTTAATAACAATAAAAATAACAGCAGAGGTAACTCAATAATCTATTAAATTTTATGGCATTTATGAATTTTTATTTTTAATATCTATTTTTCATATTCTTTTTAGGTACCTCCACAAATTGTGAATTTCACAATTATTTTTTTTTTAACAAAATTAGAAAATTAGGAATTAAAATGTAAGTTATTTTAATGATAAATATCATGCATGGCCATCCATATAAATAAAATATGGGCAATCAAAATGCACACAATTAAAATGTTTTAATTAATTTCAAAATTGATGGGGTCAATCATTTGTATTAAGCTTTTCAATTTTTGATTATTAAATGTAGTCTTCATACATTAATTTCATACCCTAGCCCACCCAGTTAAGGAAGAAATTTTAAAATATTTTTGAAACTTTATATATTATTATAAAATTTAAAAAAAAAAATGAAAATAATTCTTGTAAAAATTCATTATTCATTGAATTTTTTTTTCTTTTCAGTCAATGATATGCTTAATTTATATTGTTCATAAAAGCAATCAAAAGTTTATCCAAATAAAAATTGGCATAGTTATTGCATTTTTTACAATTCGGACCTACTTTTTAGAAAGTCAGAAACTATTGGAGAAAAAAAAACAGTTGATTAGCATTCCTCAATGACTCCTGAATTTAATTATATTAGGCTTATTGGTGCCCAATGTTGAATTTTTAAGCATTTCTGGAAATTAATTGGTGGGGGGTAACATATGTAAAAAAATATATTTTTACCAATATTTTATACAAAATAATTATTCCAAAATTGATTACAGTCAATTATGAATATGTCCTGAAATTTTCATTAAAATCTGACCATTATTTGATTTTTGCAAGAATTTCCAAATTAATGTGTCTTTCACAGTCAAAAAAGTGCATTGTGTAATATTACGTTTTTTTTTTTTACTTAATAAACATTGCGTCAATTTATGTCTTGCAAAGATTTTCTACAAAAATTTCGAACATGTTAGAAATAATTAAAAAATGCTTTGATCTATCCTCTTAATGATAATATAAACATTTTTCCGATGAAACTTTGTTTTTATTTAGTTTGGGGGCTTTTTCCTTCATACTATGTTGCTTTTTCAGTGACTTTTTGGAGGCACCTACATTTATCCAATTAATGGCTTTATCTTACCATGTTTCCTTTCCATTTTTATAGACTCTGAAAAACACTTTTTCTCTAATTTGGAAAATTTTCTGTCCTTTTTCTTATCCGTTCTTATTCTCTTTTGACCTAATAACAAAACTTGTTGAAGATCAATTTAATTTTTCTTGTAAACATCCTACAAGTGTATTGAAATTTGGCATTATCTGGTCTACTCTCAAGAATATTTGTAGTGCTTCTTCACTCACTTGCTTTGTAAAAGTTCTCTTAAAAGTATCCAAAAACCATTTAGACTGTTCCACCTTGGGTGATATCGCAGGGGTCAATCAAGAACACTTTAAAAATTATTTTAATTTGTAAGCTGTGAATTGTACACTGTTATCCAAAATTATAATAACCAGAATGCTAAATCTTGTAAAACCTTCCCTGTAACTATGTTTTCTTTTTGCATTTACAGATAACGTGATCTGTTTATTGAATCTGCAAAATGTATGTGCAATCTTGACCACAGAATATTCATCTGGCCAAGGTCGTAATTTTGTGGTAGATGGTTTTGCTGCCAGAGCACAACCTCTGCTGGATTTTTACTGATTTTTCAAGTTCTTGATCCATTTGGATCCAATGTACATAACTTATCATAAGAAATTTCATTTTTTAAATTCCCAGATGTCCACTATGAAACTCATTTAGTATCCACTTTTGTAATTGATGTAATGAATAGGTAATGAATATGTATACACCTTGGTTCCTCCTAACTGGAATGTGATTGGCTGGTGTCAGCCATAAATATAGACTAAAGCAAGAACATCCACAGATCTACCACTAGAGGTCTATTGGTCTTCCACTAGAGATCTACCACTACAAATCTACGATTATTGACTACGCCTACGTCTCAGGATACTGCATACGACAAGTACCGTACATTATGTCTACATACTGGATTGTTCTATCCGGTTACATTTGCCTAAACCAGTTAACTATCTTGAATGATTTATATTTCCCTTTCTGGGACATATCAGTCATTTGATAAGTATTAATAGTCTTTGTGCAAACGTTAGTACTCCAGCACATGGCAAGTAAGCATTCAAGTTTGGATTTCATTCTAAAAGTCATCTTTCTTTCTTACATTCTTTTAGTTGTCTTTTTTTTTTTTTTTTTGAATTAAACATATTTTGTTCTACTTTTACTTTTATTTCATCCTGGTTACTGGTGCTTCATGTACTACATTGCATGATATATTTTTTAGTACTATTTCACCTTTTAATGCTGCAATGACAGTGTCCCCAAATGGTTCAGTAATTTTTGGTAGAAAACTTGATAACCCATCCACACATCCTAATTTTTTGGATGGTTGGTATTGCATCCTAAAAACTAGAATTAAAATGGTACCCCAGCATTATAATCTATTCATTGTATTGGCAAACATTTCTTTTAACAAATCAAAAATCAAAATTAGAAGTTTGTGGTCTGTTTGTAAATGAAAACTCCTTCTGTGTATAAATTTGTGAAATTTTTAACTGTAAATATTATTGCTAATTGCTCTTTTTTATCCAATTGTAGTTTTTTTTTTCTTGCAGGTAGTAGCGATGATACATATTTATGTAAAATTTTGCTTGTATGCCATAATCATTAACATCCGAGGCCAACTTCTGCTTTTGAATCATAGTGCACTAATGATAAGTCTGGCATTCGTATTTTCTTGATTTCTTTAAATGCATTTTGTCAGTTATCAGTCCAGTTCCAGTGGAGCTCTCAAATTCTGCATATTAAACATGTACACTTGATTATAATTTGCTAGCCCTAGAAAGTTATAGCCAACAAAGAACTACAAATAAACTGCAAGAAAACTGAATGCATGGTCATCAGCAAAAAGGGCAGCCCAAAATGCCAAATACAGGTGGGGGATACTAGAATCGAGCAGGTACAAAAATTTAAATACCTGGGAAGTGTTATAACAGAAGACGGAAAGTGCGACACTGAGATCCAAAGGTGAATTGGCATGGCGAAAGAAGTATTCCAGAAGTTGATTAAAGTATTCAGAAACAGGACAATTTCACTAGAAATAAAGAAGAGAGTACTGGATTGCTATGTGATGTTGTTTCTTCAATATGGCAGTGAATGTTAGAGAATATCTTTGAAGATGAAGGAAAAACTTAAAGCAGCTGAAACGTGGTTCTACAGAAGGATGCTGTGGATATCATAGACTGAGCATCTGAGCAATGAAGAGGTATTAAAAAGGATGGAAACAAAATGGAAATTAATACAGAGCATCAGGAAGAGACTGCTAAAGTTCCTGGTACATGCAATGAGTAAGGAGGGCTTGGAGAACTTGATACTAACAAGCCAGATACAGGGAAAAAGAGACAAGGGAAAGCAGCAGATAACATATTTCAAGGACCTGATTAGGTGGATGACGGAACAAGGGTTGCATGGTGCATCAGGAGAAAGTGTGCTAAGAGCCACCAGGAATAGGGAAATGTAGAAAGCCAAGATCACCTACGTCCTGAAAGGACAGGGCATACAGAAGAACATTTGTTGAAGAAGACTTATATTTGTAATTGTACTTGCCCTTGACAGATCTGGTTGACAACCATTTTTATCAATAATTTGTCCTAAGTACCTGATTTGTATTTTTTTCTCACTTAGTTTGATTCCAGACACTTGAATTTTGAAAAAAATTTTTTACATGCATTTTTTTTACATTTCTTTAGATACACTTTTATTTAACGTAATTCTAAACATTTACAATTTAACATTTTATTTTTTTTGTTCTTCAGATACACACTTTTATTCAACATATCATTCAGATAAGCAACTTAAAAGTTTCAGTCTGGAAGTATAGCCTCCGTGGCTTTGTCAAAATATGGCTGGAGCCACTTTTATTCCAAGAGGAAAATGGTTCAACTTATACAATCTCTTGTGTGTATTTATTGTCATTAACGCAGAACATTTGTCTTCAACTTGTATCCGCAAATATGCCCAAGAAAGATCCACATTTGAATAAATTTTTCCACTATTTAATTTTGCAAAACTTTTCCTCTGGACTTGGTAATGAGTAGTTATGTGATTCTAAACATTTGTTTCACCAGTTGAGTAATCAGCAGAAACCCATTTTTTTTCTCTGCAGGCACTGCCCATTTTGAATGGTCATTTTTTTTATTTGCACATACTTTCTCAAGTCTGTCTAATTCTTCAAAAACTTCATCAAAAGCTGTAAATGGTACAAATAAAGGTGCTGACCCATTTTTTTCACTTGAAATTTTGCTTTGACTTTGGAACACCAACCCAACTCATCTGCCAGATCATCTGGAAAACACTTTCTTTAATTTTTCTTTTAAATTTTAACATTAAGCATGGATTAATTCTTCTTTTTTCACATTTTTCTTCAGCTTTTATATATTCTTATTCTTCAATTTCCTTCATATCACATCATAGATTTAGGAATCTCTGACAATATTTCGATATTTTTAGTAGTGTTAGTTTTTGATTCTGTTCCAGTTTCATTGGGATTCTAGCAAAATATTTCTGTATCTTTTTTTGCTATTAACACTTGAAAGAAAATGAATCCTTTAAACATATCCAAAGTCAGCTCCTTTAATTTGAATCTCTTACACAGCTTGTTAACAATTCCAGTAGATGTGACAAAAACCTTTTTCTTTTTTTGTATAAATTCATACGCATCCAACAAGTACTGAATAACAAGCTTTTCTCACTAAAAGTTTAGTCAGAATATTTACCATTTCTTCAAAGTAAATTTCTCCTGGTTTTTTTACTAGTACAAAATTACTGTATTTTTTCTGTTTTACTGCTGCTAACTTTCTTGACAAAAGTCGTTTTTTCTTGTCTTTCCTGCTGCTGCATTCTTTTCTGGAAATTTGCTCATATCTTCTAAATTAAGCAGAAAAGGTAATTCTGAATTACACATGAATTCGGCTATTGTATTTGCCACCATATCAGGATTGAAAGAAATTGAAATATTTTCTGTTTTCTTCTTAATGATTTTCATTCACTTTCGTTGTTGTTTCTGGATTTCTAAGAACTGTTGATTTTGCAGCAGCTGTTGTTTTTTTAACACTTGGGCTAATAATTCTTCCATATTTAAGAAAATCTGGTTTTTTTTTCTTTATGCACAGTAAAGAAAAAATTACACCAACATGGTTCTTATTTCATTTTCATCACTGTTATTATATGTGCCAATATTTGTATTGGCACACATGTGTATAAGTTTCAATTCCTCATCACCACTATTAAAACTGACAACTAATGGTTATAATAACTGACTCTAATGAACACTCTATCAGAACTTTCTTAATTAACTATATTTGAGTTCTTTATTCAAGGTGTCTTGCCTCGTTCATTTGTGTTACTGGAAATGTCTGATTTACTCCACAACAGTAAGATATTCTCACAATCCATAAATTTTAATCTAAAACTTTTCTTGTAAATAACAGATAATCTTTCAGATAGAAAATCATTCAAAAATATAAACAAAAATCTTTTTCCAACTTTTGCCGAGGTATTTTATTATGGAGAAATAATTATTAATTTCTAAAAGAGTGTCCACTACCTTAAAAAAAATAGAGAAACAAGAAACATTATAAATATGTTCCTTATATTTTTGAGTAGAAAAATATCCAGATATTCATTATCATGTTGTTATAGCCATAAAAAATATCATAGCTTTAATATTTGTCTAGAAAAAAGTCATGTTTGTAATATTATTAGTAATACTTTAACTTAATATTGATGATAAGAATAACATTCATCGTAATATCAAGTGGAGAAAAAAGTAAGTGCCCATTTTGAACCACAAACTAAGATCAAATAGGTTTTGGAAATGAAAAGGAAACTGATACTTAACACCAGATAAAGACAGCTCAAGTTTCTGGGATATGTAATGAAGAAGGCCAGTTTGGAGAATCTGATACTCATAAGTCATATAAAGGGAAGGAAAGATAGAGGAAAGCAACATATGATAGACTTGATCAAATGGATGACAGAGCAGGGTTTTAGAGGGATAACAAGGGAAAGGTGTTAAGTGCTACAAGGAGTAGGAAGATGTGGAAAGGGACATGGTATATAGAAGAAGAAGAAGTTGAACTAAGTGCCATGGTAGTTGATAGATTCATCAGCAAATTTATTTTATTTCAATAAAAATTGAGGTTATAACAGTTGACAAAGTGCCAAAATGTATTTCACCGTGGTGTATACTGATGCATGCTTATTGTCATATATTTGCATCTAAGGCCTGAAAAAAGTGGTAGATAGTAGTGAACAGGTTTAACAAATAGTGAAAGTGAGGCAATGGCTAAATGTCCTACTGCATTAGTGCTTGGTAAGTGTTTCTTTAAGCATGTGGTCTTGTGTTTACCTGCAACAGGATAGTCCCCTTACAGTTTATGACTGTTGGCTAAAATGTTTGCAACTTTTGATGCCTCAGTTTTAAATCATGACAATCAGACAAACTTTGTTGCAATGGTCTTAACAGGTTGAAAGAGGCTGTCATCTATTATATCACCACTAAACAGTCGAGAGGATATTTTGGGGATTATGAGTTGGTTTTCAGAAGATAGACAAGTACACAAAATTTGTCCGACCTGAAAAAAGCCATATTCCAATTATCATACTGAACCCACTTTTCATCAACAGGAAGTACATGATCAAGAAAAGGTTCTTTTTTTAAACAAACAAGAAAAATTCCAGAAAATAGAAAACAAACAAAACTGTTAATCATCTGTCAAATAATAAATAATAGGCTTCTACAGTCTCTTGACTTATTTGTGCCAGACATTTCCTGCTTGTTTTATTGGCTAACCTTAACATCCTACCCTTAAGGCTTTGATGTTTATTTCCAAATAACCCTCTACAGTTTCTCTCAATGTCTTGTGACAACTTGAAACTTTGTGCAGGTTCGGATCCAGATCACCAAAAATGTGTGTTGTGATGTGTAAATCATGTAGGATTTCTCCAAGGCCTCTGATTGAGAGGTTGTGAGGAGCATGGAACTATCTCTTAATTGCTGTTGTTCTCAGGTCCACCCTGACCCGGAGTAGTAGCACCTGTTAGGGTCCCAGCTGTTGGCAAATAGTTAACCCCCAAACTGGGGTCAAAACACTATGAAATTATAAAAATAGACTTTTATAGAAAAATATACATTTTTGAAGGAAAAATATTACCAACAATACATTTTTTAAGAAAAAATTATTACCATAACACATTTTTTAAATGAAAAAACAAATTATTCTTAGCAAAACTATTTTGAATACAAAACTAAAAGACATTTTCATTTTTCTAAAATAAAAAATAATAAAAACCAAAAATTTTCATGAAAATCTGACTAAATCAACCTTCTCACTTTAACCAAACTTAAAAAAAAATATCTTAAAGCGCCATCTTTTTGGCATTAAATAACCCACAGAGATTGATATACCTCTAAACAAAACTCAAACTCAAACTCAAACAATTCTCCTTTTCCTCCCATTTATTTTTACTCTTTCCCTGGTTTTCGTTGGTGATTTTACTGCAAATATTTCTACCTGTTCTGTAGTAATTTGTGTGTCTTCAATTTCTTCAACTTTTTTTTTATTTATATACTTGTTTTTTGCAGATAAGGCATGTTTTACCAAAAGTCGGACTGGACATTTATTTTTTTCTTACATGCTGTTAACCACAGTAATTGCATTGAACTTCATATTTTTTTGTGCTATACGTCTCTCTCTCTCTCCCTCCCTCTCTCCCTCTCCCCCCTCTCTCTCCTCTCTCTCTCTTTTGTCCTACTGTTGCTTGAACTGTTTTATCAATTCTAGCTGCTGCATGATTTCTATGCTAGTTTCTAAGTTCAAATTGATACCTTGCAGCCTTTTCAATATCTGAGGAGTCAATATGAAGAGTCATGCATGCCTTCTATCATGCATAACTGGATCAGTTCATCTTCTGCACTCATTCCACCAATACCAAGTTTTTTTTTTAATTCATAATGCTAAGATTTTTTTTTAATTGGTGTAAAAATTGTATGATAGACTCAATCAGTTGTTGTCTTGTGTCAAGAAACATTGTTCTTTAAGAGATGACTGATCTCCTCTTTGGTCCAATGTTCATTTTTTATTATTTTGAAGATTTCTTTGAAGGCTAGATCCTATAAGTATTTCAGGTCTGTTATCTTTGAAACTTTCTTTATTGCTGTTGCTAGAAACATATCCGTAATCTCATTTTGTTCTCTTTTGCTTCATTTGTGTCTCACTTTCTTTTTATTCTGGCCAGCACTGCAAAGCATCTAATCCATGTCTTCACATGCTCCAGATTGTTGAGCATGGCCAGACATCCTACTGGCAATGCCATTGTTGCAATGTGTAAATCTCATCGGAAGCTACGTGATTTCTTCTTTTCTAAGTGCTTGACATCCACGCTATTTATGTATCTTATTTGCAAACTATGCTACAGTATGTTTAGAAGATAAAATGCATGACCTATTCTGAAAGCAAATCAATGCAGATGAGTTTGATAGCATCAAGTGTGAGTTTGAATTCATGGAGTCCCAATGACGCATCAAAAGTATAAACAGCATAGCAGGGTCAAAAGAATTATCTCTCTTTTTGACACGTTGTGTTTCTGAAGACATGAAAATTAAACACAGCCAAATTTTCATGCTAAAACAAAATGTCTTTCTCCAGTTTAGTAAGTTAAAAACTTATTTATTAAGTTGAACTTAACACAAAGATATGAGTACAAGACAGCCAATGTGGATAAAGCTCATTACTTCTTCTTCTATGTGCCCTGTCCCTTCAGGACGTAGGCAATCATGGTTCTCCACGTCTCCCTATCCCTTGTGGCTCTTAGTATGTTTGCTCCTGTTACTCCTGGCAACCCCCATTCCGTCATCCACCTGATCAGGCCCTGCAAATATGTTATCCGCTGCCTTTCTCTGTCTCTCTTTCCTTCTATCTGGCCAGTCAGTATCAGGTTCTCCAGGCTCTCCTTCCTCATTGCATGTCCAAGAACTTCAGTTGTCTCTTCCTGATGCTCATTATTAATTTCTTTTTTGTTGCCATTCTTTCCAACACCTCATCCTTGCTTGCATGCTCGGTCCACAATATCCGCAGCATCCTTCTGTAGAACCACATTTTTGCTGCTACCAATTTTGTCCTCATTTTCGATGATATTGTCCAGCATTCACTGCCGTATTGAAGAACTGACATCACATAGCAATCCAGCACTCTTTTCTTTGTTTCTAGTGAAATTTTCCTGTGTGTTAGTACTTTACTCAGCTTCTTGAACGCATCCTTTGCCATGCCAATTTGCCTTCGGATCTCTGTGTCACACTTTCCATCTCCTGTTAGAACACTTCCTAGGTATTTAAATTTTTGTACTTGCTTGATTCTGGTATCCCCCACCTGTATTTGGCATTTTGGGTTGCACCTTTTGCTGATGACTATGCATTCAGTTTTCTTAGAGTTTATTTGTAGTCCTTTTCTGTCGCTCTCCACCACTACCTTTTGTAGGAGGTCTTGTAGTTTCCTTTCCGTGTCTGCAATCAGAATTACCTATGAGAATGGATTGCTAAAAATATATTTGTTCTGAACTCCATTTTGTACAGATATCTGAGAAGAGAGAAAAGATATTTTTCTGACATACTGTCAAAATTGTCTTCTTCAATAAAAAGGAAACAATAATTTTTTTCATTCAGTCAATTACACTAACGATTATTTATCGAGAAAATTCCCCAGGATATTTATCTCTTAACTAGATATGGCTTCATCTCAATTCTTCGAGAAAATAATATGTTCTTATAATAATTTTAACATTTCACACTATAAATATTGGATTTTTATTTCAGACTATGGTTCATATGATTCTCACACAATAACCCATTCAATGGATAGAGAATTCGAGATTAAATCTGATGTAGTAAAACAAGTGAATGAAATCGAGACATTCTACCCTGACTAGTCAAAATTTATTTATTTTATTGCTTTATTATCATCAATTGGTCATAATAACTTAAGTTTTTCTCTTGGGAAATTTCTCTTAGTCTAGTTTCACTCTTTTTACTTACACTGTGGTTTATTCAAACAAATAGCCACAGTATATGAATATCATCAGGATTTTAACAAATGAAGCTAACATAGTTATTTACTTGAGACTATCAAGAGGAATAAGTAAGAATTACTGCATTTAGTATATTTTCTCATCAGAGAATCCATCTTTCACATTCGCAAATCTACTATTCATCAATGCATATTGCTTCCATATCTGGTTGGTGCTTCTGGAATTCATCTTGAGGTTCTTGAATGTCATCGATCCTGACTTGGCATGTCGACATCAGTCACTTTCTCACCAATGTGACATGACTTTCCTCTATCTTTTCTACAAACATTTAAAAGCCGTTGTTTGTGATGTATAGGAAATTAAGAATTAAAAGCAACTTTCTCCTTCACTTTTACAAAAATTCACAATGATGTGTGAAATCCTGGTTTTGCCAAATAGAAAAAAAGAATTAACCATGTGCTTAAAGAAAAAGTTGAAACCGGATTTCGTAAGTAGATGTTAAATTGATTTTCTAATTGATGGAAGCGATTTGCAAGATTAAAAATAAGAGTTAGCGATCTAGTGCAAAAAAACTAAATTACTATAAAGGGCTCAATCAGTGTCAGTCAGACAGTCAGATGGGAGCAGTGAGATGAAACACTAAAATGTAACAGAAGAAACTTCAAGTTGACTCGAACATAAGGTCATGTCACACTTTGTTCTCTTTATCCTTTCTTCTCGTGTACTGATTCCTTTTACTTCTTCATTCAAAGATATTCCTACCAAACAAACGCTCATACATACATACATACATACCTATGCATAAACACTTTCCAATAAGTTACTACTATGAACATTTCTACAACTCTTGATACCCTTAACTTTCTCATTGAACATTAACTTCTACAATTCTTGTTATTCTTTTCTCTCAATGAATTTCTATTTCAACATGCAAAATGTATACGTTTTTCTTCCACTCTTGCACACATTCCAATCTCCAATCTACAACCTGCTGACTGTTATGAGATGTAAACCTTCTGATGATGAAAATGAATGCATCCTAAGTTGTAGGGAGCTTGGTTACGTATGACACAAGGCTGAATTAATAAAGATTAACCATTTTCCTATATTTTCATGTCTAATCATTTCCTGAAAATCTGATTCTTAACTTGTGATATTTTCACTTGATCATTATTCCTGAATGATAACATCGATTGCAAAACTGAAAAATATTCAGAACACCATGATAAAACAAATGAAAAATAAAACATTTAAAATTGAACAGATAGACAATGAAACCAAACTGCATCAAAAACATTTTGGAAAGGTATCCAAGAAAATTGGCTTTTGGAAAATATCTTCAAACTTCTAAACACTTATCACTTTATAAAAGATAAAATACAAAAAGAAATTATCACTAAGATAATCCTCTTAAAGTTGTCATTGATAAGCAATTCATAAAAACAAACTATATTTCCATATTTTTACTAACATTGCAAGAATAATGTGACCATATTTTATTTTTTATTGCTTACATATATTTTGCCTTGAAAGACTTTATTTAATTCAACATACATTTATCAAAATCAGTTATTTTCACTCACTTTTAAACAAAATCACCATTGCCTAAAACTGTTAACATGTCATGCATTTTGCCTAAAACTGTTAACATGTCATGCATTTTGCCTAAAACTGTTAACATGTCATGCATTTTGCCTAAAACTGTTAACATGTCATGCATTTTGCTAAGAAACAACAATCAAGCATGTTGGATGTTTAAAATTATGATTTCACTTAAAGCAAAATGGATTCTTTCAGTAATTGTCCCTAATTCTTAGATGAGGCAGTATTTACATTACTTACATTATTCAAACTGTTGTCTTCATCTTTGTTGCCATATTTATGATGTTTCAGCCATTGTATGCTCTGGCTCTCTTCAGATGCTACGGATTTTGAATTGAACCCTTTATTTCAATCACTGGAAGATATCGTTGTCAATCCAGTGGATCTTGGCTTTGGTTAGTTCCAGCATCTTGACCAAAAGAGTTGTGAGTTCAATACTTGGCTACAGCAGTGGTGAACAAATAACTTAGAGAGCTGAGTTAACAGAAGATGACTAAATGGCATGCAGAAGTGGTATTGCACATGGAATGAGGATGATATAATCCATTGATCAAAATAAAGGGTTCGGTTCAAAATTCCTAACACCTGAAGAAGGCAAGAGCATACAATGACCAAAACATCACAAATATGGCAATAAAGATGAGGACAAAAGTTCATACAATATAAATATAAATAAATATAATAGCTTCTTTATTAGAAATTTAAGTTTGCCTTTAGTTAAATTTGTCAGAATAGAGTGTCAACAAAGATTTTCATAAAATCACTATAAGTCTGATTTCATTTTTTATTTTAATAAATGTGCTATACCAATGACACACAATGGAAATGTTTTCAATATTTAGTTAGGTAATGACAGATTCACATACAAAGAGAATGATGGATTAGATATTAACAAGTACCTGTATTCAACTCAGCCTCAACCAGTGAAGTGTTGTTCAGATGGATCAAAATTTATGACTGCTTTATGAAAAGATATCCAAAATTTTGGTTGAGTTCTGCAGATTCAGATATTTTCAATTAATGCAACTTCTATTTCTGCTTCTAAAAACAATTAAATTATGACAACATGTTGGAGAAGATAGAATATTTCAGAAATATTGAAGCAAATAACACGATGATCTTTGCATCAACCAATGTGCTTTTAAGCTTCTTGCAAGCTTCTTCACTGGCTAGCTTAGCTCCCTGGTGCTCTCCTCTGCATGAATTTACTTGAGCTACTAGACTAGCAACTAGGTACCACTCGTTTGCAGTGAAAACAATCAAATGTAACTGCAACTGCTATTCTAGCAGCTTCTGACACCCTCGTATCATGTCCTTCTTTACACCTGTATTCTCATAGAGTCCTCTTTACACCTGTATTCTCATAGAGTCCTCTTTACACCTGTATTCTCATAGAGTCCTCTTTACACCTGTATTCTCATAGAGTCCTCTTTACACCTGTATTCTCATAGAGTCCTCTTTACACCTGTATTCTCAGAGTTCTTTCACCTGTATTCTCATTCTCTGAATCCTTTGTAACTTGTTCCTCTTTCTCATCACTCACCTCTTCTGTAAGCCCCTGTGCACCAGTGGCAGTTCTGGTTTGCTTGGGATGAAATGATTAAAATAAAAAGTTTTATTTATTCTCCCATTCCTCTCCCTACACGAGAAAAAGATTGAAGAATGAATCGACTGAAATTCTTAAATTGTAGTAGCCATTCTCTTCTAAGAAAATATTTAGCAGTCACTGACTGGACATTTAGCATTCGTGCAGACTACAATTGTTCTGTTTCATGCTGTTTTTCAGGTTTTTCAAGTCCACTGTTATTGGTCTTACCATAATGTTGGGAGTTTTGTTTCTCACTTTTTGTTTAAGATATTGACTTAATGTCAGACTCTTCTTCAAATTAGATCTCTTTCTGATTCACTGTACATGTCAGCCAGATGTGTATGCTAAGAAAGGAGAACCAAGAATAAAAAAGTTGTTCCCTGTGTAGGGGCTTCAAACATCACATGTGACCCACAAAACAAATCCCTTCAAAAAATATAAAAGAAGCCAATCAAGAACATTGCCACCAAAGAAAAAAACTTGAAAAATAAGATGAGGTTCAAGATTCACCACATATGCTTTAAAAATATCACTTACAATTGAAACCAAATTGCAGCCAATAAACATGTTGCAACAAATCTCCCACTGACAAGCTCTCAATGGTACCACCAGTGAACTTGTATCAAGCTCATGCCCTACCAACTCTACACTTCATCCAAGTTGCTTCCTTTGCTCACAAAGAGATATTTCACTTAAGTCCTCTGTATCAGAAATAGAAAAATATTTTCCATAAACAATTCTTGTCTTATTTACATTGTTCAAACTTCTGTTCTCATCTTTATTGTCATATTTATAATGTTTTAGTCATTGTACACTCTGACCTTCTTCAGAGGATCGGGATTTCAAACTGAACTCATTATTTTGATCACTGGGGTAGATTGTTCTTCTTCTATGAGCCATGCCACTGCCAGATATTTTAGCTATCTCCCTTTAATTCAACCCTCTAAGTTTTTTGTTCACCTCTGTTGTAGCCAGGTATTCAATGCCCAATGCTTTGGGTCAAGTCACTGAATCTGATCCACTGATAGAAATAAAAGGTTTGGCTAAAATTTTCAGTCACCTGAAGAAGCATTCAACATCCAAAATGTTGTGATTATAACGATGAGGACAACAGTTTAAATAATGTAAATACCTCATATCAGAATATAGAAAAATTGTAGTCTTTTTGTCTCAACATTGACACATGATGTTTCATTTGTTCTCTTGTGCTACCATATTCTTGCTCCATATGCTACCCATTTTAGTTGTTGCTGCTTTTGGAAGTCTTTAAGTGATGTGATTTCTAAGTTCTTTATGATTCTGCAGTCCCAGTTTATGAGATCTATCAAAGAACAGTCTGTTTCAGTCTTCCACAAGGCATGGAATAATGTCAGTTCTTCAAAAATACTTAGCAAAATTAATCACCACAAATGAGTCCAACTGATGAGAAATGGATTCTGAAAAATTCTTATTAAAACCAAACCAACAAGAATTAATAGACACATCAATGAAAGAAACATTTTTAAAATTCATTTTTCAGCTATGAGACTTTGGGAAGATATTGTGAAAAGCAGTAACAAAAATGTTATAAATGTTCTTTTATTTATATTGGATCTAAAGTACTGGTATTATTGATAGGAGGTTGATACCCAAAACTGTACTACCTTAAGTTAGGCAAAGAAAATCTGAATAGGCAATGTTTCAAACTGAATTTAGTATGAGATAATTTTTTTATTCCATTTCATTTTTGTCTTTTAAATATTAAATGCTCCGATGCCCCCTAAATACGAATTTGCACGAGATACTAGATTAGCAACTAGATCCCACCCTTTTACAGTGAAACCGATAAAATGCAACCGCAACTTCTACTCCAACATTTTCTTTCCTCACACTTTCCGACTGTGGAATTCCCTTCCACACGATTGCTTCCCCGACAGATACAATCTCCAGGAGTTTAAATGTAAGGTCAATAGACACCTCCTAACACACTAATCTGCTCCCATTCCTCCTGACATTCCCTATTCTCCTTCACTTTACCTTCCCCTATGTAGCTCCATGTGCAATAGTGGCAGTGGAATGCCTTGCTTGGGGTGAGATGATTAAAAAAAAAAAATATTTTCCCCTTGTTTATAATCTCACCAGAAAAATTAACGTACGAGGCTTTTATTCTAAGCAGAAAGTTTAAAAAACAACTTAAAAGACAAACATGAAGAGCAAAGTATTACCAAGGTTTTCAAACATTTATTTTTGAGTAACTTTGCAGCAAAATACAGAAGATATGAATTATCACATGTTAAATGTCAACTTTCAATTGAAAGGGAAGGCTAGCCTATCACTTTTTTTTAATAAAAGACATCTTTTTCAAAACTTGTAGCATATTTTATAAAGAGCAGCTTGAGTTTGAGTTTTGTTTAATGGTATAATAGCTAAATCTGCTGCTAAGAAAGTCGGTTCCCTGTGTCGGGCCAGGAGGTTTTTTCCCCTCCTGAAACAGTCCTGCAAATATATAAATCTACCAACCTCCCGTGCATTGAATACTGCTGCCATATCTGGTCGGGTGCTCCTGCTATCCACCTAGGTGTCCTTGACAAAAACCAATGGAGAATCTGTAATATGATCGATCCCGACTTGGCAGCTCAGATACAGTCACTTTCTCACCGGCGCAATGTGGCTTCACTGTGTCTCTTCTACAAATACTTTCACAACTTCTGCTCTGATGAACTTAGCTCACTGGTGCCTCCTATATATGAATTTACTCGAGCCACAAGATTAGCAACTAGGTCTAACTCTTTTACTCTGAAACCAATAAAATGTAAATGCAAATTCTCAACAGCTTCTTTTCTTGCACTTCCTGCCTGTGGAATTCCCTTCCATTTACTTCCTTCCCCAACAGCTACAATCTCCAAGAATTTAAATGTAAAGTCAATAGTCATTTCCTATCTCACTAACCTGCATCCTCTCTCTCATGCTACCTTCTTCGTCCACTCCACTCTCATCAGTATTCTGAATCTTCTCTTACCCACTTTCTGACACCCCCTATAACCTGTCATTCTTTCTTATAACTTTCCCTCTATGTAACCCTGCAAAACAGTGGTAGTAAAATGCTCCTTGCTTGGGGTGATATGATTATAAAAAAAAAAAATATATCAACCTCTGTGGATTATTTAATGCCAAATGTTAGGGTTTTAAGGTTGTTTTTTTTTATGTTTGGTTGTAGTGAGAAGGTTGATTTAGTTAGATTGTAATGAAAAGCTGTTCCTATTTTTTATTTTAGAAAACTAAAGGTGTCTTCTAGTTTTGTATTAAAAATGTATTTGCTTATAAGTTTTTTTCTTTCAAAAATGTATATTTTTTTCTATAAAAGCCTATTTTTATGTATATATTTAGAAAAGTCTTTTTATACTTTCATAATGTTTTCACCCCAGTTTAGGGGTTAACTATTAGCTGGGACCCTAACAGGTACTACCACTCCAGCTCAGGGGTGGACCTGAGAATAACAGCAATTAAGAGGTGGTTCCATGCTCCTCACAACCTCCTAATCAGAGGCCTTGTTACTGAATGTAGTTTACAGTCATACCCAGGAGCAGAGAAGCTTGAGTTCTAAATAAGATCCACATTTAATATAATACCAAAATAATATTGTTCGGAATTTTCTTTGCATTAATGCAGATGTCCTGCAAGGCTGTATCCTTGTACCATTTTTTTCATCCGTGACCGTCCTTATAATTCTTAACTCAGTATCTATGCTGATGACATAACTATTTACTTCTGTTTTAATAGTAGGTCCAATCAGTTTGATGAAGTCAAATTGATGGTTGATCTCAAAAGTGACCTAAAATCTGCTGTTAACTGGAGCAAGGAATGGCTTGTTACTTTTAATGCCTCTGAAACAAAACTGCTCTATTAATCATGAGAGATCCCCTTCAGCTTTACATTCACATGACTGATGCTAACCTCCAAGAGAGTAACTCATTGCAGCTTCAGCTAATGTATTCTACTGACATGAATTGGAAAGATTATATTAAATCAATTGCTCGGTTTGCTGTGAGGAAAGTTGGTTCAATGTGTTCTGTGAGACAAATTTTCTCTCCAGAATCTATCTTATATATCTATAAATCTACTATTTGTCTATGTTTCGAATGTCATTGCCAAATCTGGTCTGGTGCTCTTGCTATATATTTAGAGATTCTTGATAAATGACAAAAAGAATCTGCAATGTTATTGGTTCTGACCTGACATACCAACCCCAGCCATTTTCCACCACTGTAATGTAGCTTCCCACTACTTTTCTATAAATACTTTCACGATAACTGTTCTGATGAACTTTGCTCAATGGTACTTAGACTTTATAAATTTAAGTGCAGTACTAAATTGGCAACAAGATCTTATCATTTTACACTTGAAATGGCTAGACGTAACCATAAGTTATATGCTTACAGTCTTTTCTTTCACACTTATCACTTGTGGAAATCTTCCAGCCAACTTTTATCTTCAAAAGTAACAATGCAATGTCAATCATTATTTACTGTCTTCCTGATTCCTCTTCTTTTATTGTTCTAACTCCTTAATAATGTGTTTCGTTTTCTTTCCTACTCAGTAACCATTTCTGTCTTAGTGGCCATATTGCATTGCTTGGCATGAAGTGGTTTTAAAAAAAAACTAATAGGGTTAAATGTATTAGAAATAAATACTTTTTGAAACATTTCAAAATATATAAAAGCATTGAGAAAATATGTTCTTTATTTCACATAGTTGTCAGTTTGTCCAGAGAAAAAAGTATTTTATAAAAGAATAATCAGGAATTCCTCATTAACTCAAATTGCAAACTTCAATGCTTAACTTTGACCAAACATCAAAAATTTAGAGTAAAAATTACAGACTTGCATTCTTCTACACTTCAAATTTGTTTTATGATTTGATTTTTAAAATACGGTTTTGCCAAGTCTTGACAAAGACTAAAATCATGAGCAGAGATTATGGGAATGTGCCTTTACCAAATGTGTATATTTGAACATGTATATCTCAGATAAATTCTCATAAAAATGGCAAATGATGGTAGGGCACTAGAAGTGAAACCTTCTCCCAAATAAGCCCATAATCTTGTTCAGCTTTATTACAGACTAGCAGTATACCCCGCTGTTGCTCGGGTGTAATGAAAGCTTTAAAACTAATCCATGCTCTTGGAGCTCAGACTCTTTGGACATTCGCACAAAAGACTAAAAAGCAATAGTTGTTTCCAATTAAAGCAAAACTGTAGACTGAAAGAAAAATGAATAGTTGTAAGTCAAATTTTGATTTCCTGGTATTGATATCAAATAAGTTTTTTTGTCGTAAACTAAATTTTGAAGGCTAAATAAGTCCTCTGAGTAAATGGTATCATGGCTGAGACTAAGAACTACAATTATATCTACTTAGAGCCAAACCCAAAGCAAAAACTAAAATTAAAGAGCTGAAAAAAATACAGTCATACAGGCAGATAAACAGACACACACACACAAACATCTTACCTTCTACATATATATATTATTGATTTTCTGCACTATTGTAAGAACTGCAACCTTGAAACTTCTGAATATCATTCCTTATGTCTTTGTCTATGACTGTATCAAATTTGATTAAAATTGGACCACTCCTTCTATAACCAGATTTTTTTTATTATCAATTTTTGATATTTATAGGGAGTACCTTGACACAAAACCTAGCTAAGAACACTCGCAGACACTTATATTACAACTGTGTAAAATTTCAAGAAAATCGGTTCAGCCCTTTCGGAGTCTATAGGTAACGGACACACACATACACGCACACACACACACAGACAAAGTTCCATTTATAAATAAGTTAAATGTCTATTTTTCTTTATATTTCTGTTCTTATTTACTTCATAAACTGTGTATTTATGTATACATTCATATATGTTTATGTGTTTATATATGTGACTAAAGTATATGTCTATGTATAAAACTCTCATGCTGCAAATACCTTGAAGTAATATGCTAGTCTCATTTACTATAAAAGTTTTCTTTCACACTTGAAATTGCTCTCTGGAGTTTCTAACTACATTTCAATTTTGTTTAATAGATTTTTCAAGAACTTTTGAGATTACATGTTGGTCTTTTTTCCCTCTCTGCATAAGTATCAACATTAATATATCCTAATGTTGGACACACAGAGTTGTGTCCTTTGAGTGAAGCATTGTCATAAAAGAAAACAAAAATATCTCCCTAGCATTTCCTATACAAAAGTAGACAATACTTATATATATATATATGTAACAAACTGCTTATTTCTCAGACAAGTTAATATTACTGTAAAGTTGAACGAAGGTTTTGAAAGAAAAGTGAAGGAAAAATAATGCCAAGAAAGACAAAAATAAAAATGATAGAGAAATATTCGTTTTAATTTGTATCATCATCCTTATCAGTTTTAAGTTAGTCTTTCCGATAATGTTCTCTGGACTTTATCAAGATGATGTATTTGATAAACTTCTGAGATTTTAAACAGAAGCCTTCCTTTCTTTCAATGGTGGGTGTATTATTCACATTTTGGGCTTTTATATTAATCATATTTTTTTAAGGATTTCTGAACTTATAACTTTTTCTTATTTTGCTGACATCAGAAATTAAAAGTCAGAATTCCTAAGAAGAAAATGAAATTAATAGCATGGACATGACTTTCTTCTTCTTCTATGTGCCCTGTCCCTTCAGGACATAGGCGATCATGACTTTCCATGTTTCCCTATCCCTGGTGGCTCTGAGCACACCTTTTCCTGTGACATCATGCAATTCTTGTTCTGTCATCCACCTGATTAGGTCCTTCAAATATGTTATCCATTGCTTTCTCCTGTCTCTTTTTCCCTCTATCTGGCCTGTTAGTATCAGATTCTCCAAGCCCTCCTTCCTCATTGTGTGTCCCAGGAACTTCAGCTGTCTCTTACTGATGCTCAGTATTAATTTCCTTTTTGTTTCCATCATTTCCAAGACCTCATCATTGCTCACATGCTCGATCCTAGCTATCTACAAACCATTCTTTGTCAAATACACATACACACACACACACACACACACACACACATATATATATATATATATATATATATATATATAGATATGTATTTGTGTTGAATACACCGGTTCTCCTCCAATCACCGAAGTTAAGCAACATCGAGCCTGGTCAGTACTTTGATGGGTGACCGTTTGGGAATACCAGGTGCTGTAAATGTAAGGACCAAGAATGGTCCACTGGTCCTCCAGGTTTGGGGGTTGGGTGCAAGGCTAACAGTTGCTGCCCTACACACCGTTGTGTGTAACAGATGAGCTGATGATGATAGATATATATATATATATAGAGAGAGAGAGAGGGAGAGGGAACAGGTTTGTTAAATTAAATCAACAAAATCTGTCTTTAAATCTTACTAAATTATTTGCTAAAATTCTGGCTATGATCAACAAATTTATCATGTGTTCAAATTTCACTGGCATTTCCTTCCTTTATTCATTAAATGCTTATGTTACTGTAATGGATTGATAAATAGGATTGTACTCATTTGCATATGTTGTTTAGAAGAGATATAAACTGCATAGCAATCTAAACGGACAGGCAAGAAATTAACTATTGATCACGTGTCATAAAAATCGTTAGCCGCTGTTTCTTAAAATTTGATCAGTAAGGTTTTTAAACAGAAAACTTTTCAAAGTCATGAATAAAATATGGTAAACGGGAAAATCCCCGACCTCAAAAAAAGAAGTTTTCCTGTGTACAGTTTGCTGAAGAAAAGGGCACAAAATCAATACTGGATAATTACAACCTGACGCATGCTTCATATATAATTCTTTAATCTACCCCCAATTATTGTGACCAATTTTAAAATTTACATCCTCAATAAAATCTGTTGCTTTCCTTGTGTAAGGGGAGTGTATTTTCGTTTTGTTTATGAGCAAGACAAAGTTGACAGTTTTAAAATTTGTTAGTGAGATTTATCCATTCACAAATGTTTTCTTATTTTGTCTCTTGAACTTGTGATTCAAATTTTTGACTGTACTAATCCTTGTTCTTCCTGGTTAGTAATACAAACTCTTTTATTTCTCTTGTTGCATTGAACATTTGTTAATAGGCACATAAAATTACAAAATAATCACTGATTCTAATACTTAAATACTATCTACTATAAATTTTCTATGTTGCAGTAAATGATAAAATGTTAGATCTGAATAAACTTATTGCATTTGAATGAGTTTAAATAGAAAAATTAAATATCAGTTTTGGAAATCACTTTGAATTTTATAAAGTGTCTTTAAAAAACAAAACTGCAATTCTCAAGAATTTTTTTAAAAGTTTTTATTAGTTTCACATTTAGAAAAAGTTTTTTTTTGGATGAAAGCAGAAAATCACAAATATTGCATCTGGATTCTACAGAAAATATTTTATTTACTTTACCATTGATTAATCTTGATTCAGTAATACTAAATGAATTGGTAGTAACTTTTTTTTTAAAAAAATGACATTATAACAAGTTTAAAACAAACAAACAAACAACCTTTCCTATTTTACAAAAAAGTCCAGATGTACTAAGTTTTATTTAAAGAGTTAAAGATAACATTTTTATTGAATTAAAGAAAAAGTTGCATTGTTTTTTTTGTTAGTGATTATGGCATACCATGTCAAATTGATTAATGACAGGAAGATTTGATTTCATGCCTTTTCAAAAAATTGTTAGAATCATTAACAGGTTTGAATCTAATCTTTTGCTTGTTATTACATGTATGAATTTCGAAATAAATTTTAATAAAAAATTTGGTTGTCAGATGTGTATGATTTTCATTTAAACCTATCTAAATCTAATCTAAACTTATTTATAGATGGAACTTTGTGTGTGTGTATGTGTGTGCATCTGAGTATGTGCCTGTTACCAATAGACTCCGAAATGGCTGAACCAATTTTCTTGAAAATTTACAGTTGTACTATAAGCGTTTGCAAGTGTTCTTAGCTAGGTTTTGTGTCGAGGTACCCCCGATAAATATCAAAAATCGATAATTGAAAAAATTGGGTTATAGAAGGTGTGGTACGATTTTAATCAAATTTGATACACTCATAGACAAAGACATAAGAAATGATATTCAGAAGTTTCAAGGTTGCAGTTCTTACAATAGTGCAGAAAATCAATAATATATATATGTAGAAGGCAAGATGTTTGTGTGTGTCTGTTTATCTGCCTGTATGTCTGTATTTTTTTCAGCTCTTTAATTTTAGTTTTTGCTTCAGGTTTGGCTTTAAGTAGGTATAATTGTAGTTCTTAGTCTCAGCCATGATACTATTTACTCAGAGGACTTATTTAACCTTCAAAATTCAGTTTACGATGAAAAAACTTATTTGATATTGATACCAGGAAATCAAAATTTGACTTCCATCAATTCATTTTTGTTTCAGTCTACAGTTTTGCTTTAACTGGAAACAACTATTGCTTTTTAGTCTTTCGTGCAAACGTCCAAAGAGTCTGAGCTCCAGGACCATGGATTAGTTTTAAAGCTTTCATTACACCCGAGCAATGCCGGGCTATACTGCTAGTATGAATATAAATGAAAAAAATTCAAGAAAACCATCAAAAGAAAAAGAAAAAAATCCGTTCTTATTTTCTAAGTGAGAATCAATAAATTAAGGAATAGAATTGGTAAATTATTTGCAAGAATTCTGTGGCTGAAAGTTTTTATAGAAATGAGAATGAAGTGTAAGATTTAAAAAAAAAAAGGACAAAAACAGAAAAAGACAAAGAGATAAAAAGAAATTTAAAAGTTTTGATCTTTTGCAGTTTTAAATGTTAACATAGAAATATAATTAAATAAAGTTAAATAAATGTTTAAGTTGTCAATTTTTAGAGTGAAAACAGTTTTTTAATTTTCTTCCTTCAACATGGCTGTCAACCTTGTTGATCCATCTTTCAAATCGATTCTCGAACTCCATGAATACATTGCATAATTAATGCCCTGATATTGTTTGAAGCACATTTATTATTCTAATCTTGAGTTATCCAAAAAATGTGGTTTTGATGAACAGACAACAGACAAGTGTTTTGACATGGACTCAGCCAATAACTAATAGAATTAGCTCATCTGAATATAGTGGCCATGTAACAAGTCTGTTTCAACCAATCCATTTTTTCTAAAGAAATTGTTTAAAGAAGAAAATGAATGCAACAACAGAAATTTAGATCATATGAATAAAAATACAAAATAAGAATTTTAAACATTGAACTTTGCTAAACTTTCACAGAATAGTTCTTCAGTAATTAAGTTTTATTATATATATACACCAGCAGTCTGATAAGTGATTCAAACATGAAACTGACAATATTCATTTAGTGTAGATTTCTATGTCCATACTGTTTATATCTGGTTTCTTGTTTTCTGAGTACACCTGTTTGCGAAGACTACTAGCCAATCCCTGTAGCAGACGCCTGCTTAGGCACACTGCTCACAACTTATGCTGCAAGTTTCTGGGAAAGAAAATTTAATCTGGCAAGATCAATATTTTGAACAATGTCAGTGCCTTCAAACTCTTGGTCATGAGGAGCATTTGCATGTCATATACAAAGATATCACTTAAAATTTAAAAGATATTAATAAACCAACTTTTTTTACCCATATAGGCTCATTTATTTGATTTCTAAAAAAAAGATTTGCATATGAAAAATGACAGTTTTACTGGCAAATTGGAAAAGAATGAATTGTATTTGTCTATATTTGTGAGATGAGGTAGTATTTACATTATATGGACTATTGTCTTCATCTTTGTTGCCATTTGTTTGACATTTCGGCTGTTGTATGCTCTAGCTTTCTTCAGATGCTAGGAATTTTGAATCAAACCCTTTATTACAATCACTGGGGTATATGAACTCCATTTCTTGCCTAATGCCTCTTCTGGAAGTTATGAGTTACCTCCCTCTAACCCTGAAAGTTACTGCTGTAGCCTGGTATTGAACTCAGAACTCTTTGGGTCAAGTCACAGGAACTAACCAATATCTATATCCACTGGGCTATGTGTCCTTAAGATGAAATACAATGGCAGAAACGTCATACAAATGGCAACAAAGATGAGGACAATAGTCCGAGTAATGTAAATACAGTGAATTGTATGCTGGGCCAAACTGCTTCCAAGTAGTCCACAGCTGCACAAATCATCAACTATGCAAATCAAGCATTTATTTATATGAAACAAAGATGCAGGAAGAGAAGTACAGTGTTTGTATGGAGGGTGAAAATCTAGCAGATTCGGACCTTGGAGAGAAAATATGAGAGTCATTCAATAAATAAGGTGATTTTTTTCTAATACAGATAGAAGCTTCCTTTTTTTTCTTTTTTTTTTTCAATGTAGTCTTCCAGCAGTGTCACACACTTTTCCCATCTGTGCACAAGCTTCCGTATTCCCTCAGCGTAAAAATCTTTGGACTGATGTCTCAGCCAGTCGCTCACAGCACTTTTGACTTCATCGTCACTTTCAAACTTCTTTAAACAATTTAGCCCACTTGTAGACATTTCTTTGGCTGAAACATGTGGCACCATGCACAGTTGACATTCTCCTATGAATTTTAACTGGTTTTTACTCTTCAGCAATCAAAATCTTGATAACTGATCTCTGTTCAATCCTGGAGCATGCTTCTTGGACGGTCATCTTTGTTAATCTCAAAAACTTTCAAAGTTTTTTTTTCAAAAAAAATAAATCTCTTTGAAAAAGAAGTAAAGGAAAAAATTTAAAAAAGTAAACTTCTATCTGCATTAGAAGTCTTTATACCAAAAAATTTGCCGTATTTATTGAATGACCCTCATAGTAAAAAGCTGAACAGATCTTCTGAATTGATAACCTTACAAAACGAAATAAAACAGTCTTCTTGTCCAGCCAACATGAAATGACATTTCTCAAGTAAGTCTTTGAAATGAAATAACAACCAAACACAACAAGAATGAAGAATACTGCAAAATAAAGTTTTAGCAAAGTCAGAAAATTATATCCATTTTGTTGGTTGAGCCATAATGGCAGTCAAATTGAAAGATCAAAGTGAATGCTTGTTCCTCCACAAGAGTAAGATGATTAGAACCCAATCAAGAACAGAGCTGGAAAAAAGTTTACTGTTTTCATTGGTAAACTTAAACCCCATAAGGGTGCACAGCAGCAAAAGGGATATAAAGAGAAAAGGGTAGCAGTTTAAGCTTAACAACTGAAAAATCATTCAGAGTAATTAGTATAAAAAATTAGTTTTATCTAACTGAAATATTTTTGATTTCAATTCTTTAATAGCCAAAAGTGGTAGACATTTTCAGAGAGCATAGCAAAGATCCATTTCAACTTTCTGTAAAATATATAAGTTGTCCTTCTCTGATATTTAAGGCCTTGTTTGACAAAAAACAAAAAGGAAAAGAAACAATTTAAAAAGCCTGAACTCTACCCTTTATTGATCTGGAGTAATCCTGCCTGATTTTCCACATAAAACTGAGTCTCTGTTGAGTGATATGCATAAACCCCTTCCATGGTTTCTGCCATCATCTCTAACCTAGATCCCTACAAAGCATGTGAACCCGATGTTATCCTTGTAATTATCATTGAGGAATGTGCTCCTAAACTGGCTCCCGTTCTCTCTAAACCATATAATAAATGCCTCACTGCCTCCTGCTTTCCTGCTTGCTGAAAGTCATCCTCTGTTGTTTGAATTTTTAAGAAATCTAGTAAGCCATCCAATCCTTCTATCAGTCCATTAGCTTTCTACTTTTTTTTTGTAAACTCCTAGCAGTTCTAATAAATGGTGAATTGGTTCATCATCTCTCAATGCAGGGCCTTTTTTTTTTCAGACAAGCTATATGGCTTTTGTTTCTTCCGGTCAGCTGCTGATGTACTGACAATAATTGTAGAAAGAATATATTTATGCTTGAAATAAAAACAATAAAGTCCCTACTGTAGTATTAAACATCTTGAAAGCCTTTGACAAGGTCTGGCATACAGGTCTTCTCCACAAGCTGAAAAGTTATGTTGAGTCTATACACATTTTTGAACTGATGAAGTTTTTCCTATGAGATCGTTAAATTAAACTTATTCTGAACAGCCACTCGTCTTTCTTAGTAGTGTGGGTGTCTCCCAGGACTACATCCTTGGTCTTTTGCTGTTTTTAATTTTCATTAATGACTTTCCTGATGACATCAGTTCTCAACTTGGTATCTATGCTGACGACACAACAATTTACTCCTTCCTCGATAGTAAGGCTGATCATTTCAACAAGCAACCAATGTTTGAAATGACCTCAAATTCATCAGTAACTGGGGTAAAAAAATGGTTTGTTAATTTTAACACATCCAAAACTAAACTTTTCTCCATTAAATCTCTGAAAGACACCTCTCTACCTTCAATCAACATTTCTGATGCTAACCTCCAGGAAACTCACTCATTGCATTTTCTTGGGTTAATGTCCTCATTTGACAGAAAGTGGAAACACTATACAGAATCCATTGCAACGATCAGCTACTAAGAAGCTTGGTTCTCTGTGTCATGTTCTACTATTTTTCTTTTGAGAATCTATTTTAGATGTCTATTTATCCATGCTTAGAATATTGATGCTAATTATGGTTCAGTGCAACTGATATTCACCTTGAGATTCTTGATAAAATCCAAAGAAGAATCAGCAATATTATTGGTCATGATCTGGTGGCTTGGCTTCAGTCACTTTCACATCACTACAATGTTGCCTCTCTGTACCTTTTCTAGAAATACTTTTGTGGTAATTGTTTAGTCGAACTCTTTGTCATAGGACCTAGACTTTTTTCATTTAAGCAGTAGTACTAGACTGGCATCGAAATCTCATCAATGTACATTTGATCTGGTTGGATGAAGCCATAAATTCTATGCTAACTTTTTCTTTTTTCACTTCTTACTTGTGCAAGTTGCTTCCAGTCAACTTTAATCAGCAAAAAATGCAAATGCAATGTCACTCACTATTATTGAATATACTTCCCACTCATTATTAATGTTTTTGTTCTTAATTCTTCTACACCCAGTAATTCCTTGTGTCTTAGTGGCTTTACTGCTTTGCATGGGGTGATCCTATCCTACATCAAAGATAAACACTGATACTAAGCTGAGCAACATTTGCATTATTTATAGTCATACTAATATATGCACATATACAAATCTACCATCCACTCATGCATTAAAATACTGCTGCCATATCTGGTCGGGTGCTCCTGCTAACCACCTAGGGGTTCTTAACAAAATCCAACAGAGAATCTGTAATAAAATTGATTCCGACTTGGCAGCTCAGATACAGTCACTTTCTCACTGACGCAATGTGGCTTCCCTGTGTCTCTTCTACAAATGGCTTCTGCTCCGGTGAATTTAGTACACTGGTGGCCCCTATATATGAATTTACTCAAGCCACATGATTAGTAACTAGGTCCTACTCTTTTACTGTGAAATCAATCAAATGTCAATGCAAATTCTACTCCATCAGCTTCTTTTCTCACACTTCCTGCCTGTGGGATTCCCTTCCATTTACTTACTTCGTCAACAGCTAATATCCAATAAAGTCAATAGTCATCTCCTATCTCACTGACTTGAATCCTCTCTCTCATGCTCTTTTCTCCGTCCACTCCACTCTCATCAGTATTCTCATCCTTCTCTTACCCACTTCCTGACACCCCCATAACCTGTCACTAGTTCTCATAACATTCCTCCTATATAATCCCCTGCACAACAATAGCAGTAAACTACCTTATTTGAGGTGATATGATTATTAAAAAAAAATGTCTGAAGATGAAACTAAGGATTCAGTTGAAAATTTCCATGCAAATTACCAACAATCACCTGAAGAATGATTGAAGGTACAATGGTGATTATACTGTGATAACAACAAAGATAAGGAGATTATACCAAATGAAAGTCATCAAAACTCCTCATTCCAGAAGTTCAGGTAGGAATCAATTCTACCAAATAAGCTATGAAATTAAAATTTTTCTGTTTCAAATAGATTCTTGTTCTTGTCATTAAAAACTCTTAAATCAAAATTGTCATTTTTCATGAAATCTCAAACAGATGTTGGTCTATTTCATTCCCGTGAAGACAGATTGTACTTTTTCACATAAATTTAACTTGTAGGTAATTTTTTAACAATATAGTTTTCTTCATTCTTACAAAAAAAAAAAAATTGTACTTAAAATCAAATTCAAACAATTTCATACAGGACTTAAGACTTTTCACTCAATTTAACCTGATCATAAAAGAAAAGAATGGAGTTGTGAAGCAGTTTACATCGCCCATCCTAGAAAAAGAAAATCAGAACAAAAGGTCAAAATCTAAAATGATTTTTAATCATTTCACCCCAAACAAGTCAATAAAGCCACTAAGATACAAGGGGTTACTAAAAGTAAAAGAGAAAGAGAAGACTTTAGTGAGAAGAAAGAACAATAAAAGAACAAGTTCAGGAAGACAGAATATGGTATTTGATGTCGTGCTTAAATCGTTGAGGATTGTAAATATTAGGGAGGTAAAAAAATGGAGGTGAGTTCCATCGGCTAGATGTCTAAAAAAAACTATTAGAATAGAACTTACACTTACATCCGGTTAATTTAACAGTAAAATGATGAGATCTAATTGCCAATCTCGTAGTATGATTAAATTCATGTGATTGAGGTACTAAGAAGAAAAGCTCATTTGAATGATTTATAGAAAAGACAGAGGGAAGCCATATCCTGGTGGTGGAAAAGGAGCACCAGACTAAATATGGCAGCAATATTCAAATGTGTGAAAGAAATGGAAGATTTATAAATGTAAAGGATGGATTCTTATGAGAAAAATCTTCTGGTCTGATATAGTGAGTGAAATTTTCCACCGTGTATTTTGAAATCATTGCTTTTTGTTGATGCATCAGAAGGTGGCAATGTGTTTAATGCTCATGTATTCAGTTCACGCTGATTGAATCCGAAATTTGGAGAGATTTAAAAAATTTAGAGAGAAGTAAAAGTACTACCAAGATTCATTATTCGTGGCTACAATTTTAACAACTTCAGATATGTAGACAAAACGTTGTTGACAGGACAGAAAATAAACTACAGGAACATCTATGGAATGACGTAAAGGATAGAGAGAAGAAAAGACTAAACAGCAATTTCAAGAAGATGGAAGACATGTTTGTTGACAAAAGGTACAGACCAACATGCAACTTACATTTGGGGAGGATATTAGAATAATCTAGAATCTATACTGTTAGTAAACCACCTGCATACAGATAGGTAAGGAATTCATTAAATATATGAAATTAAAAAGACAAGAAGGTGTCTTCTTACCAGATTTATTCAATCTATACAGTCAGGTGATTCTGAGAAAATTAGAAGTCCTACCAGGATTCATTATTGACAGCCACAATCTTAACAACATAAGATATGATGATGACATAGTGTTCATAGCTGAGATATAAAGGAAGATCTCCTACAGAAGGTAGTGAAAAAAGCATGAAAAAAGGACTAAGTACCAATTGCAAGAAGATGGAATACGTGTTTGTTGACAAAAGGAACAGCCCAATTTGCAAATTAGAAATTTGAGATACCAAAATCAAAATGTACAAAAATTTAAATATTTCAGAAATGTTTTAACAGATGATGGAATGTGAAACGGCAAAATTCAAAGGCACATTGGGACAGTGAAAGATACCTTCCAAAACCTAAGCAAATGTTAAAAAATAAGAACATTTCATTACAAACAAAAAGAAAGTATTAATTTGTTGTGTAATATCAGTAATTCTCTGTGGCAGTGAATGCTGGACAATCTTCTCATGGATGAAAAAGAAACTTGAGTCAACGAAAATGTGGTTCTAGAAAATGATGCAGAGAATACCATGGACTAAACATGTGAGTAACAAGGAAGTTTTAGGGAAAATATTAAAAAAATAAACTTTTACTTAAAATGAGAAAGAGATAACTAAAACTTCTAGGGTATATAATGAATAAAAAGAGGGTTTGGAGAGTGTGACACTCACAGGACATTTTGAAGACAAGAGAGAGAAAATCTGCAAATAATCTATCAAACAAGCTTGCATAAATGGTTGGCAGAACAAAGATTGGGAGAGATAACAGAAAAAAATGCTTACTTAGAGCTACAGAGGACAGGTCGTTGTGGTGAGACATGACCATTCATGCCCTGATGGAGATGCAGCACATGGAAGTAAAGACTTGACATGCTATTTCTTCATAATAATATTATTTCATTACAAAACCAGAGTATAATCTAATATGTTCCAATTATATATTAACTGGTATTTTTATTTATTTATTAAGACTTTCTTTGTTCATAAATTTTATCATAATTTTGGCAAAAGAAAACTATCACTTAGAGTTTAATACATTTTATTACATTCAGGATTTAAAAGATCTTTGAGTTTTATGAAATGATTTGAAATAACATCAGTTTTACATCTGGCAAGAACAAAAATCATTTTAGAGCCTTAACAAATTCTTTTCAGATAAGAATCTTATATTGAAATGTGTAATAAATATTTAAAATTTTGAAAAAAATGTTACATCCATCGAGAATTATAATTTCTAAGTAAAAAACTAATTTGCATATTCATACAAAGCCTAAGAAAAACACTGAAATAACCTAATGTGCATTTAAACACATTTTTTGCACGTGTAAGGAACAGATAATACACTCTGATCTTACTCATGAAAGTCAATCTGTATGCAACTAATCCTGTCATATTTTTAGGGGCCTGATGCATTTCAGTTAAGTACCAAACATGATACACGCTTTAGGCGATCATGTTTCGAAAGAGACATGACTGACTGGGAAGAAGATTATTCGGCAGTAAGTTGCCATTGCTTTCTGCAGTAGATTGGTTGCCAGTCAAGGCTAAAGAACCCAATCTGTCCTATTATTTAACCCATAACTGGAGGGAAGAGATGGATTAATACATTTCCCAAGGGTATTTGTGCATAAGTGAATGTGAGGAATTCAACTGGAATTCAATCTCGGCTTCCCGATTTGTCGTTTCAAGTCAATATCCACTGCACGACAACGCACATCTGATAGTGCATGCATTTAAACAAATTAAAAACATGATTTATAATTTTAACAGTCTATCCATTTACAAATCCATAATTGATAAAAGTTCCCCAAAAATGATTCTTGAAAAGAAAGAAAAAGAAACTTATATTTTTCTACATTTTTGTCCCTAATTGAACTTTACATTTTTTTTTTTTGTTCACTGAATATCAAGTATCAGTTTTTTATCATCGTAAAATTATTGCAAGGTCAGGAGGAAGTCAGATAACTTGTAACCATAAAGGCAACGTTCTCCTAAGTAATGTAAGAACATTAAGTTTTATCCAAAACATATGGAAGTAAATAGGCACAAATGTTGGATTAAGATGTATAATTTTATAAAGAGTTTGAAAGAAAATGTTTCTATATGAATCAAATTAGTTTGAGTTCAAAACTAACTGATCCATTGACAATCATCATTCAATGGAAAATTGACAATTTTTAGAAAGAAATCTTTACACTGATTTCATTCTCTTTATTAATTGTAACTTCTGATATAAAGAAAGTCATAACTTTTTAGCTTTTTCTTTCAATTGATTTGTACCCGAGAGAAAATATTTAGACACATTGCTTTTTCCAGAATTCAAGAACAGAAATAAAAATCATCCATGTCTTTGAAATTCCATGAGTTCAGACTTTCTATGACGTATCTCTTGTTTTAAAAAGGTATCTTAAATTAGAGCAAATATTTTTTACAGAAACCTACAAAAAGAAATTTGATTTGACTACATGTCAAGTTAAAAACATGTAAACGACTTGTTGAAAGCAGAAAGCATCGTATTTATTTTTGGTATTACTGAGAAATATGTTTTAGCGAATTGAAACCTGACAGGTTGGATAAAAAAAAAAACAAGCAATAAAGGAAATAGGGTCTTCCGGTTTTATTTTCTGTCAGTCTCTGCTAACTCCCAAGCCAAGCTTCAAAACATAAATTTTGTTTATTAAGAACAAGCCAATGTGATTTTTTTCTCAAACTCATTTCTATTTAAGGACCATGTTTTAAAATCTTGTTTCTTCTTTTTGTTGCCTGTGCAAAATAACACTACAGAATTTAAATCGATACTGGGATAGGAAGGGGAGTAGGGTTGTTCTTGTGGGGAAAAAATTACAAGGTCAAAAACTTTTTTATGCTTTGTTTTTCACAAACCAAATTGAATTATTTCCATTAACATTCTTTAAGTTTTCAGTTCATTAAAAATTCAACCAACTCAACTGCAGAGAACTTTGCCAAAGTCACCATATGAATTTTAACTCTTCCGCTTTTTACCTCTCGGTCAAACTAGAAATAAGATGTAGACGTACACAAAATTTAAAAGAATCTCAACTTGAACTTTTCTTTCCTTGTCAATTTTGTGCATTATTTATGCAAATCAGAGGCTGGCAAAATGATCACTGTCACTGGGCAAGGGTCAACAATAATGGAGCACCGTTTGACCAAATGCAATGAGCTGTTACATTTTCATTTGATTCACTAACCATACAGAATAGGCTCTTATCCTAAAACACTAAACTTTATATCATTTTACCATTAATACAATTATGTCTAAAATTAATTTTTAAAAAGTATTATGTTTATGCAACTAGTATATATATTTATGTGCGTTGTGGTGCATTGGGTATTGGCTTGGAATGAGAAATCGGGGAGCCGAGTTCGAATTCCAGCAGAATTCATTGCATTCACTTACGTGCAAATACCCTTGGGAAAGGTATTAATCCATCTTTTCCTTCCAGTTATGGGTTAAATAACAAGACAGATTGGGTTCTATAGCCTTGGTCAGCAACCAGTCTACTGCAGCAAACAATGGCAACCTACTGCGGGATAATCTTCTGCCCAGTCAGTTATGTCTCTTTTGAGACATGATCGCCCAAAGCGTATATCATGTATGGCACTTAACTGACTGACTGATTATAATAGTTGGAATCATGATTAAGGCTTTTACTGGTCATAAATTGGGGGATGAGTTTTCTATTGTTAAGAAGTAATAAACTGATCCCCCCACTAATTACTTCTTAATACTATAATACATCTCTTCCCTCTCTAGCTATGAGTCAAATAGCAGGACAGATTGGGTTCTATAGCCTTGGCCGGCAACCAGTCTACTGCAGAAAGCAATGGCAACCTACTGTGGGATAATCTTCTGCCTAGTCAGTCATGTCTCTTTTGAGACATGATCGCCCAAGCGTGTATCACGTATGGCGCTTAACTGATATATAATTATAGTCAACACAATAATAGACAGGAAAACATTAAAAACGAGTTTAAAAAATTATTGAAAATATTGAAATAGTTACTGGCCAAAATCAAAGACTCGTGTGCTTGTTCCATTCAGTACATTGATGATCATGACTTTCCACAACTTCCTATTTATAGTCTGTTTCGTTTGGATTGTAATAAAGGTTCAGAATTCATTTCCTTCTACCAAAAGACTATCAGTTTGAACTTGGGTCAAATAATCCAACAAAATGTGTTTCCTGTTCACTGTGGTCATCATCACTTTCATCTGCTACCTCTTCAAGCACTTTTTAAACATTGAAAAACAAGTAAAATATGCATGCATGGCAAGAGAGTCTCATGAATGTATCTAACACCTATATCTAACTTTGTTTTAAATATCCGACTCATGAAGCCACCACAGTGGACAAGGCTGAGTGCTTTGCTCGCAGTTTCTCCTCCAACTCCTCACTTAATTCGTCTGAAATATCTGCACTCTACTTCCCACCTAAAACTGAGGCTCAACTGTGCAATGTTTACATTACCCACTTGCTGGTCTCTAAAATAATATCAAAATTTGACCCCCATAAGGCAAGCAGAGGTGATGGAATTAAAGAAATGTGCCCCTGAACTCTCATCTGTCCTCTACAAAATCTACAGCTACTATCTTTCTGCTTTTTGCTTTCCTCCCTGCTGGAAGTCCTCATCTGTGGTTCCTGTTTTGAAGAACTCAGTAGAACCCTCATACCCCTCCAATTAGCCTCCTACCAATTTTTGGAAAAGTGTTCGAGACCATCATCAATGCTGAAGTGTTTTAACATCTCATAGGCCAGTGCCCGTTCTCTGACAGACATTATGGCTTCTGCTTTGCCAGGTCTACCACTGACATGCTAACAACCATCACTGAGTACATATCTTGATAAGAACGGCAAAGTTAGAGCTGTTTTCTTGGATAGCATCTGACAGGGTCTGGCAGACTGGCTTTCTGCGCAAGCTACAGGGCTATGGTATATCTGGACGCTTGTTTACCTTAATCAAATTGTTCCTATCAAATCACGTAATGAAGGTTGTATTGAATGGGCATGCTTACAGATCCTATTATACGAACGCGGGTTTACCTCAAGACTCTATCCTAGATCCTATGCTCTTTCTGATTTTCATCAACAATCTCCCTGATGTAATCAGATCCCAAGTAGGCACCTATGCTGACAACACCACCATTTATACCTGCCCCACAAAGAAACATTTTTTGAGATCTTAGCAATGTTTGTCTTTTTTCTATACCTCTCACTTTCTGTTCTGCCATCCATTTACACAAGCTCATTAGGTAGGTGATCATGTCTCTCCCCGACTTCCTATCCTTTAGATCTCTTAGCAACATTTGTCTTTTTACTATGCCTCCCACTCCCTGTTCTGCCATCAATTTAAACAAACTGATTAGGCATGTGACCATGGCTCTTCCCAACTTCCTATCTTTGGGAGCTCTTATCAACGTTTGTCTTTTTACAATGCACCCACTCCCTGTTCTTCCACCCATTTGCACACTTTTTTAAAGTCAGTTACTTGATATTTCTCTTTACCCGTCTTGTCTTGAACATGTCTTATATTTGTCAAATTTTTTAAGCCTTCTTTCATCATTATGCATCTGATAAATTTAAACTTATTCTGATTATAAATACAAGTGTCCATTTTGCTTCTGTTTTTTTAAACTTTCTCATTGCTCACATATTCTGTCATGTTACTATAGCCTTAAGCCTCTTCAACTGTGAGGGACTTGTCCAGCATTCACATTACATAGCAGTTCATCACTTGTAGATGAGTAGCCATGATTAAATGTAAATAAATGGCAGAACTGCCCAACAAACAGATTTTATATAATCTGCAATAAATGAATTCAGAAAATGATATTGCAGCTCAATTACAAAACAAAATAAACAAATCACAAGTCCAGACATTAAGATCTGGAGGCAGAGAAAAAGAAATGTTAAAATCACGAATCACAGGTCTAATGTCAAAAATCCCAATACACGTAAACTGTCAGAAATCCAGTGTGCATGACACTAGTCACTCGAAAACCACCAGAGAATTTAGAAAAAAATAAAGTACCGTGAAGTTTGAGAAAACAGTCACTTTTATTGACAGAACAATTCTTTTTTTATTGGTCAACAGTTGGAGAGAACAAACAATATGATCATCTCCAAGATGCATTTATGGCATTAGCTGTCACTGACTTGTTTCTATTTTGGTTATTTTGTCTTCAGCATATCATAAAGAACCCACGGGCCCTTTTTCTTGGTAAGCAACTTTCTCTTTCACCACAAAATATTAACAAAGAAAAGAACATGGCCAAAAATAATATAAAACAAGCAAACAATATATGCATGGCAAAAAGTTTGCAAACTAAGAATAGAGGAGGTTGACACACAAAAGCAAATTGAAAAAGCGAACATAGTGTCCTGACTTTAAGACAAAACAGACTGAAACTAAGTCAGATGAAACCGAGAATTGACTGATTTTATTGGCCAGGAGAATATCCCAGCATGCATTTGTGTGCTTCTGCCTATAAAATGTGTTGTAGTTTTTTCCACTTAGATTGAAAGCAACACCCACCTTCCTTATTCTAATAGACTCATTTTACCTCTCTTAATTCATCCCGTTTTATAGAGCCAAGAAATAGAAACAAGATACATATAAACATTTACATATATATATATATATATATATAATATTAACTATAGTAATAACAATACCAGTAGTAACAGAACTAACTCTGCCAAAACTAGTACTAATTAAGCTATAATTTAAATCGTCTTGTATAACCCACCGAAAACAAACTCGGAGGGAAAAGAAGGGGAAGTAAAAAAAGAAACAAACGAAGTACATGAACAAAAAGTCAAGCACTCGTAAGAAAGAAAAAAAACCCAAGACGAAAACCCTAACACTAAAGCGCTCAAGTAGAACAAACAAAGACTTAATTGTTCTCTTTTTTTTTTTTTTGTAATAAAGTTTTAGTCTCCCCACTTTCTCATGTTTTGGTATCCTCTTTGTTTCATTTTGAGTTTCTATATATTTGCTACTTTAAATCTTTGTTGTCAGCCAATTTCCCTGATGAGCCATAGGGTAAAACTGTGGTAGATTGTTGGCTCTTGCTTAGATGTCTTTGTCTATATCTATATATATATATATATATATATATATATATAATTGAAAAAGTTTGCAATAAACAATTACAAAAGAAAGATAAAATATGAACAGCAAAAAAACTAAAATGAAGTAAGCAAACAATAAATGCAAAGAAAATCAACAGTAAGAAGGCAAAAAGTTCATAAACTAAGAACTGGATTGACACACAAGAGCAAATTTGGATAAGCTAACATAGTGTTCTAACTTGAAAAGAAGACAGAATAAGACTGATTCAAATAAAACCTACAAGTGCCTTATCTTATTGGTGAGGATGAAATCCCAGCATGCATTTGTGTGCCTCTGTCTACCAATTGGGCGAGGAAAGTGTTTTGCTGTCATTCCTCATCAAGATTGAAAACAACTTTTTTCTGCTTGTAATGAAATGTTAAAGTAATTAATGTGAGAAAAATTTTTCACAGAGAAAATGAAAGATATTCTCCTCTAAAACCATTTTTCCGAAAATTAATTTTAGTCCTTCAAAGAATATAGGAAGCCATTTTCAAAGATGAAGTATGATAATCCTGTATATAGATGTGTTTTTACTACTCACCTTTTACAGTCTCTCTTGATAAGTGATTTTAAACCTCACTTTGAGTTTTATATCATTTTCACTGATAATTCTTTTTTGACGCTGAGTGTGAGATGAAATGTCTTCGTGTTTATTCATAAAAGAAAATATTATTTGATATGGTTTTAAATACATGATAAGGTGTTGATTATTTTATTCTTGTAAATGCAAAACTGAGCAGAAAATTAAACTAAACAGTGTGTGATGAGTAAATACAAAAATCAATCAGCACTTTTGTTTTTATTAATCGAGTTCACCCCAAGCATGGCAGTAAAGCCACTAAGACACAAGAGGTTACTTAGTTGAAATTAGAAAACAGAAACATTATCAAAGATAGAGAACAGCAGAAGAGTAATCAGAAAGACTGCAAATGATGACTGACACTGCATTTAAATTTTTGAAGATCAAACGTGTCTGGAAAGCAAGAAGCTAAAAATATTTCTCAAAAACCATCAACCATAGAAAACAATGATGATTAGATAATAAAAAATAAACAGTCTCAAGTCAATATTAACAATTTTCTGAAAAAATTATCTAACTTTTTCTGTGGTAACTAATTTTTTTTTTTAATCTGAGCAAATGAGATGCAGAAACTCGAGCAGCTTCTTTTCTTGTGCTTCCCGCCTGTGGAACTCGCTTCCATATTCTCGCTTTCCTGACAGCTACAACTTCCAGGAATTTAAATGCAATGTCAATACCCATCTCTTAACCACTTGACTCTAGTTCTTTCTACATCACCCTGTATATCTTTTGCTTTCTCTCTACCTTTGCATCTGTCATCACACCTGTATTCCCATCCTTAACTGGTTCGTCTTTCTCTTTACTCTCCTCCTATCTAATTTTTTTATTCTTATGTAGCCCCCTGCACATCAGTGCAGTACAATTAAAAAAAAAAAAGAAAAAAAATTAAAACTGGAGACTGAAAGATTTTGTACATGTCATCCAATCATTTAATTAAAGAACTTTTCAACGTTAACCAACATGTCATCTGTTTTTTTTTTTAATCACTTGACCACTTTGTATGCCTGAAAATCACTAAAGTGAACAGCAGAACAAGAAAACAAAAACAAAATGAAAATTTGGGCTAAGAACAAAAGGTGGAAAGAACAAATAAAGCTGTACTTTCATGATACAAATTTAAAATGACTTAAAAATGTACTGTTCTTTTGTATTGAAAAACAAATGGCATTAAATAAACTGTTATCTAACCTTCTTATCCTCATAATCTTCACTTTCTAACATCTTCTCTTCTACTCATTCAATAAATTTATTATTATCATTTGAACAGTGACCCTTTAGCTTAAGTGGCTCTCAAGCATTGTACTCAGTGAATTTTAGTGAATATATATATATATATATATATATATATATAGACTGATACTATATTATCAAGTACAAATTGATTTCATACCTTCTTTGCAGACATACATTTAAGTCATGATAAGTGATACTGTCACTAAAGTTCAAGCGGTTACTGAGAGGGAAAAAAATCTATAAAAGGAAAGAATTAAAAAAGACAGAGGGTGATTGACATTGCATTTAAATTATTAATGATAAACTATAATTAAGTCATATGTGCATGTAATTAGCTTGTTTAGTTCTGAACTGCTGGACACTCATACATCAAATATGATGGGATGGTCTATTGTCATCGATAAAACAACTAATATACCACTATATTGATATGTAGTGGATAGAAAATTAAGAATTAAAATCAACCTTCTTGTTCATTTTTACAAAAATTCACAATGACGTGTGAAAACCTGGTTTTTCCCAAATAGAAAGGGATTGACTAAAAAAAAGGTTGAAAGCAAATTTCACAAATTGATGTGACATTGATATTCTGACCAATGGAAGCAATTTTCAAGACTAAAAGGGACTTAGCAATTTAGTGCAAAAATATCTAGATGACAATAAACACTTCAATCAGATTAGCGTCAATCAGATGGAAGCAGCAAGACAAACAACTAAAAAGTAATGGGAGAAACTGCAACCACCACCTGGATATAGGTCGCATCTTTCTCTTTCTTTTCTCTTGTGCTGATTCCATTTACTTCTTTTTCTCCATTCAAAGACGCTTCCCCCAAAAAACACTAATACATACATAAACTCTTTCCAACAAATTGCTACTATGAACAATTTCCACAAATCTTGATACCCTTAACTCTCTAACTGAACATTAATTTCTACCACAATTCATGTTATACTTTTCATTAATAAATTCCTATTTTAAAATGCAAAATGTATATTTTTATTCTCACACTAATCCACACATTCCAACCTTCTGCTGCCAACATGATAAAAATCTTCTGATCGTAACAATAACCTTCTGATTATTCTGGATAAAACTTGTGAGCTGTAGGGAATTTGGTTATGTCTGACCCAACATTAATCATCTCTCTATGGCCTCAGATAAACACCTGCCATAAAATAGAGTCACTCAAGAAATTGCTTTTGATTTTGATCCTGAGTGCTCCAACTACTGGAACCTTGTTCCAGACAAATCTTAAAAATCTAATATCTTGATATTAGTGTGTATATGTGAAAAGAGAGGCTTGTTTCGTCTGTGAAAGTTTATAGACAGTAAACATAAAAAATGAACTAATTTTTTATCAAAATTGTCTTCAAATAACCATCTTATATGATGGAAAAAATTTAACTTTCTTTCAAGTCATAACAAGTCATAATATAATAATCTATAATCTATAACACAAAATATATTATATAACATAAAAAGCGATAATTTGTGCATACAACAATACTGGAAATGTCTGTCTTTTTTTTTTTTTTCCATTTCTTGATCTTTCCATAAACCAATTGACTTATCCAAGTTTGTTTTTATATTTGCACTCCGAAGACATATTTTTCAGTCAATTTGCTGCCAGGTGTGAGCAGAAGAAAGCAAAATAAAAATTTAAATAATGAATTTCTTTTTCTTGTTTTTAAAACATTTTCAAAATACTCCAGTCGAAAGTGATTATAAATTTTACTCAACAGCCTGTCAATAAAGTGTGTGCCTGTTCCCATCTGCATGTCTCTGAAACAGCAGAAAAAATGCAAACAACTTTTAAATATTTTCCATAAACTCGATAAGTTAGTGAAATTTGAAAAAAGGAAATTCCCAAATGTCAGATGAAAGGTTTTCTTTTACTTACTCTCATCCTAAAAAGTAAGACGAGAACTGTGTCAGTTTCTAGTTTAATTGTTAGATTATGTGCCTCGGCAGGGAAATAAACATTTTGTTTCTTTTTTAATTGAGTTCACCCCAAGCAAGGCAGTAAAGCCACTGAGATAAAAGGGGGTCACTTGGTATGGAAGTGTTAGAAACAGGGACATTACTAATAAGCGAGAACAGAAGAAGAGTAATCAGGTGGCAGTAGCAGTAGACATCGACTGACATTTCATTTAAATTCTTCGAGATTAGAGTTGGCTGGAAAGCATGGAGCTGATATTTTATTATGCAAGTTGATTTCACAGTTGATATTAACCAACTGCTGTTAGTAAAACTATCAGTTTTTAATTATATTTATATGATAAATACAGCATATATATGATAAATATATGATATATATATATATGATAAATATATGATAAATACAGCATATATCAGGTTTTATTGGAATTTGATGAGCTTTTTTTCTCTGCTGCTTTATCTATGTAAATTTATTTGTGCTACTAGAGATGGAATCTAGATCCCACTTAGCATTGCAATAATTAAATACAACTGCCACTTCTACTCCAACAGTTACTTTTCTCACACTTCCCACTGTGAAACTCTCTTCCATTTACTTGCTTCCCTGATAGCCACAATCTCCAAAAATTCAAATGCAATGTCAATTGCCATCTTCTATCTTCTTGAATCCCATTCATCATTTATCCTTTTTTCAATGCCCCCCCCTGTACTCAGGCTTTTCCTTCACTGTAACCCCTTGTGCAGTCATGGCAGCCCTGCTTTGCTTGGGGTGAAATGTTTATATTGATGGAATATATGTGTAATGCCATCAATGATTCTTTATTGATAGAAATGCTTAAGGTACAGACATACTTAAATTTAATTATTATATTTCTGGCGTCCAATGCATCCTGGCCAACTTCAGAGTTGAGGTTTTGTAAGTGGGGTGCAAATACATTATGCAATTCATGAGTTTGCGATATTAAGAACAAAAGAAATATGGGTATAATATATGGATATAGTACAAACTCAGTCAAAAAAACAGGAATAGAAATAACAAAGTAAAAAGAACAAGGTATCCGCGGAAGAAGAATAACCTCTGTAGATTAAATAAAGTGTTAAGTTTACGTAGATTGACAGACACAGGAAAATAGCTGGTGAAGACAATATCTTAAATGCTGCAATGACAATAAAGTTGAAGTCCAATCCAGTCAAAATGTAAGTGACAATGAGGCCTCATCCCAGAAATCTAGACAGACACCTAGCAATCTTGAGATCAACAAAATTCCTTTCTTTTTTTGAATCAATTTTAATTTCTAATTTTTGAAAATGTCATTATCTTTACTAATTCTTTTTCAGTCCTTGAAATGTAATTTATTTCTTCCTTTTGAATTCTTTGGTTTTCTTCCCTGTTACCCTCTTTTATTAGAAATTTCTTGAAAGTTCTTTCATTATTCAAACCTACTCACATTTGGTTTGATGTTGTGTTTCTTTGTAAAACTCCAAGTAATAGAATTATCAGCAGTTGAGAGCAATTAATCATAAATAGAAAAAAGGGTCAGTGTCAAAATTGTGACCTTTTGATACTGTCAAATTCTCAAGATGAAAGATAATTTTAATGACTTATAAAACACATTCAAATGAGATTTACAATATCTTTAATCCTAATTTCAATATTTTCTTAAATATGAAAATTCATTTTTGATAGAATTTCACTGTAAGTGGAAAGGAATGCATTGGCATCAGTTCAGTGAATAACACTTTATTTCCACATTAAAGTGTTTGTTTAATTTCCATATTAATGCTCATAGCAAAGGCATGAACTTCGCATTCCCTCTTCTCTGTTCTATTGATCATTGTCCTATCACTGGCAAGTGTACAATCGAGGATTACTTTTGTCCTATCACTGGCATTAAAATCAGATGAAAGACAAGATGTCACATTCTGGAAGTCCATATCACCATGGCATTTCAAACATGGAGAAGCTAAGTATCTACATATAAAGTTTTGTGACTTCTGTTAGTCTGTCCGTCTGTCACACCCTCTAAAATAGTCAGACATTGATCAATCAAAACCAAATTTTGGGGAGATATGCAAACAGGTAAGTGGGGTATAAAGTACAGTTAGTTAGCATAGCGCTTATCACTTTTTGGGAGGGAAAACTAAAAATTTTATTTTTTAATTGATATATCCCAGAAAGGAATATCAGTGTAAAGATTAGTGGAAGAATGGTACTCGACACAGGAATACGATATAAAGGATTTATTGTACTACTGTACAATTAACAATAAGATACAGATAAGCAATCAACAAGTAAGAGCAGAATACACTATCAAATAGAGAATGACTTCGCCTAAGACGTTTTCTCTCTCTCTGCTTGTCACCGTTCTTTATAGTCTAGAGCATTCCATTCTCGGGGATGGCAGGATGTTCCACTATAACATTAATATACAAAATACTTTCACTATTTTGAAAACAATTTTGTGATTATAATAACAAATACTTATTTAATAAAAATGTACTATTATTTTTGCATATCTTTTCTTTAAGTTTTTATATTTACAAGAATCCAGTTTCCAGTTTACTCTGCATTTGCAAAAACTATAAACAAATCTCAAGGCCAAATACTTCACAAAATTGGAATTTGGCTCCAGTAAAAAAAAGTTTATGCATGGCCGGTTGCATTTTGCTTGCTCAAGACTAAGAAATCCTATACTATAATAAACAATCATTTTAAAGAAAATTCCTGTAAAGTCCTATAAAATTAAATTAAAAAGATTATTAAAGTAGGGTTTTTCTCAAAGTATTTTTTCAAACAAAATTTGTGAAGTTGAACAAAATGTAGAGTTTGTAAATCTCACCAAAAAAATGTTAGCGATCACTTTAACAGTACTAAATACTTTGAACATTTCAACATGCATTAGCTTGTTCCAAATAAATTCTACTTTATTTAAACTGACACTGGAAAAGAAGCAAATTAAACTCATTCAGACACAGGATGAACTAAACAATAATTATTTAGACAAGAGCTAAAGAAGTTATCAATTACTGGAGAAACCAAGGTTTTCAGATTGCATTTACTACTTTGGTAGGTATTGAAAAAAATAACACAAACGGCAATGAGAAACTCTTGGAATTATATTTCGAAGATAATCAACAGTTTAAAAAAAAATTTAATTTAATACTTGAATAGAAATATCTTTTTTACTGAATTTTACCGTATTTTCAGAATAAAATGCTATAATAAAACCATGACTGAGATTTTGTTTTTGATGATGTTTCTTTCAAGTTCAATAACCCTTATTTATAGAATATCAAAGGAATTTTAGTGAGAGTGAATGAGTGATGAATGAACATAAAAGCAAAAGAGGCCCCAGATCATGTATGGACATGCTTGTTAATACCAGTTACATCAAGGTTTTCCTTGTTTGCAGCGGGACAGCTTGGCATGTCTAGATACAGGCTTCTCTGCAACTGGTCAATATATGGGTTTTTGTAAGATTCTCCATACTAATAAAAACAACAAGAAAACCAGAAATCACCAGTTAGCAAGATACAATGTCATGTGATATTGATCCCATGGACATTTTGTTTGTAAAGTTGCTGTGATTTCCGAGGTGGTGTTATTTTTTTAACGTTCTCTTATTTTTCCTATCTGCCCATTACATATCATAGTTACTAGGAGAGAAATCAGTTAGGTGCTTTTCCTAATCTCAATACTCTTTGCTTACATTAGAGCAGAGAGTTCCTTGATATTCAATAAAAATATTGCCAAGATTCATTGATCATTTGTTTCAATAACTGGAGTTGATCTCTAAACGAGATGGGACAGAAATCTAAGGTTAATGAATACAGTTATTCATCCTTATCATCAGCCTCAGGACAAGATGTAGTCATAGGGTTTCTGTGCAGCTAAGCACCTGTCCAGTTACCCCAAAATATAAGCATGCCTTTTGCAAATACACCTCTCAGTCTCTCTCTCAAACTATAGCCAATGTTCTCTAATTTGAAGACTCATTTAAGTTACAGACACATGGGCATTTATTCCATTTGTTGGAAACTTCACCCTGGCCATTGACTTCAGTCTAGAAATCCTTCTCTGTCCAGTAATGTCAAACCACTACCCCAGTGGCCAGGGTCGTAGCTGATGCTAAAAAAAACCACTGGGCACAGAGAAAATTGCCCGGATTTATTAGTTGACAATGTGATGACATCATCAGTGTCATCTGTATACAGAGACTATGAGTTTGCGGATTTTTTTGGCTATTTCAATGGAAATTAGGCACAGAACATGAATGAAAGCAGGAAATCGGGTCCGTATTTTCTGAGTATAACCAGTCTTTTCTCCCAAAATTAATAAATAAACAAACAGATTTTTACTGCATTCATTCGGATGTTTTCTTCATTTTTTCTTTCTTTCTTTCTTTCTTTCTTTGTGAATTGTTTAGTTTGATTTCTGACGAAAACATTTTTCCTTACCCGGATTTTCACTATGATTGCACGGATCGGCCCGGACCCGTGCCCGGTGTGCCCAGTAGTCAGATACAGCCATGTAGATACAGAACCCCAATCTATTCCATTGTAGTGCTAGCTGGACTTTTACCCAGCAAGAAGGTTCAGTCACATTTGGCAGAGCTTGGTTTTAATACTTCCGGGTGTCAAGCTACCTACATTGCTAGAAAAGCCTGGTGGGGGAACCAGCTTAGTTGCCAATGATTTATATTGCAGGTATTATTTAGTTACATGCTGCCAGCAGCAGTAATAGAGTGAGATGCCAGAAATGTTATTTTATGGTTATCATCAAGCCATGCATTCTTTCAAGTTTAAAAATGTTAAAGTGATAATTCTAAAATAAAATAAAATTTTCAAGACATTTTTCAACAGAATCTTTTGCCTCGGAAACAGCAAGACATAAAAGTCTTGATACTTAAAATGCTCGTCTTACAGCTGAGGGGATGAATTCACGTTTCAGGGGGGCCCTAGTCATTTTAGTTTTGTTTCAGCTAAGTAGTTTAAGTAAGGAAAAGACCTTCCATATATTGATGGCTCATAAGATTAATCCTCTACAGCAGTGACTCTGTAACGAAATATGAATCCATCACTTTATCTCCCCCTCCCCTAGCTATGGGCCAAATAATAAGACAACTCTGAATTCAAAACCATATGTAGCCCTGGTGAAACACATACTACATAACTAATAAAATCATCATGGAGATCAGAATGACATTGGGATCCTGATTGTGGTCAGCCTTGATTGATCAAATTAAATGTTGTCTCTAAACGTTTTAAATTGCAAAGGATAAAATGACAGTTATATATATATATTTTTTTAATCATATCACACCCAACCAAGGCAGTAAGGCCACTGGTGTGCAGGGGGCTACGTAAGAGTGAAAAGATTGGAAAAGAGAAAGCCGGAAACCACATCCTAAACAGGGAACAAGGGATGAGCCTCTACGCCTGTTCAATAGACGTGGGTGGAGTGTGAACCGGGCGATAGTTCAGTCTATCTACTCCAATTGAAAAAAAATAAGGAAAAGTGAAAAAATTGGAAAAGAGAAAGCCGGAAACCACATCCTAAGTTACAAGGTATGCTATATTCATAAGGTCTACGACTATATTGTGTTGAATACACCGGTTCTTGTCCATTCACCGAAGTTAAGCAACATCGAGACTTGTCAGTACTTAGATGGGTGACAGTTTGGGAATACCAATGCTGGTCCACCGGTCCTCTAAGTTTGGGGGTTGGGTGCATGGCTAACAACCCTACCCCATAAAAAAACAGTTTGTTTCAGAAACAGTAACAAAAAGTTGCTGCCCTACACACCATTGGGTGTAATGGGCAAGATGATGATGATGATGATGATGATGATGATGATGAGGATATCTATAAGGTAAAAAATTCAGTACAGAGTGTTTGTCAATATTTAGCAGTGCAGAAACAGGGTTCAACACTGAACACACATTTTCCTGAGTTTTCAGTGAATTCATATCGAATCTGTTTTCATATCTTAATGTAAACAAAGACAAACTGTTAAATTATTATTATTGAAGGCATTATTTCAGTCTTTGTTTGATTGTAAGTCCTTCGTGGTTGAGCAATCTAAGACAAGACAGATCAATTAATGGTTTTCCCCAGGGATGCAGGTTCGAATTCTGCAGAAGGATAGATATTTTAACAAGATTTCTCAATTATTCAGGCCAGTAGATATAAATAAATATACTGTTTAATGATAAAAAACAGAGTATCTATTAAAATACAAGTATCCATTAAAAATAATGTTTAAGCAAATAAAATAAAAATATATATCTTCAGATGAAGAGAACCAACAGTTTTACAATCTCAAGTTCTCTGGCATTTACTTTTTAAAAAGTGTTCAATACAAGTAGAGCATAATATAATTAAATTTGTTTTTTATGTAAAAACTAATTTTAAATAAAAACAAATTTGCATCGTCGTTGTCTTGCGGTCATTGGCCGAGATAGAACTCACTACATCACTCCAGTATTCCCTGTGCATTTGGAACCCTGGCGCAGTTTTGTAGCGAAATTCATAATCTTGTCAAATAGCTGAATACTTGATGCTTTGCCAGGGCTACCAAGGGTGTTTTTATTGTGACACCAACACTAGATGGGTTGCCTCCAGGCCCCATCCTGTTATTTAACCCATAACTGGAGGGAAGTGATGGATTAATACCTTTCCCAAGGGTACCAGAGTTTAAGTGAATATAGGGTCAGTCAGTTAAGTGCCATACATGATACACGCTTGGGTGATCATATCTCGAAAGAGACATAACTGACTGGGCAGAAGATTATCCCACAGTAGGTTGCCATTGCTTTCTGAGGTAGACTGGTTGCCGACCAAGGCTGTAGAACCCAATCTGTCCTGTTATTTAACCCATAACTGGAAGGAAGAGATGGATTAATACCTTTCTCAAGGGTATTTGCGCGTAAGTGAATGCAATGAATTCAGCTGGAATTCGAACTTGGCTCCCCAGTTTCTTGTTCCGAATTGATATCCAATGCACCATAATGCACATCCGTCACTGAACGCTTACAGCGCATGGTATTTCTAAGCAGTCATCCATCTAAGTACTGACCAGGCTCAATGTTGCTTAACTTCAGTGATTGAACTGGTGTATTCAATGTGATTTGTAAATAGATATATATATATTTGTATGTATTATAATATATATAAATATATTCATGAGTCCCATAATTGATTAGGTTTGTTGGAGCAATACATGTACTGCAGCTGTCGCAACAGTGGATGAATCAAAGCTGAAATAGTCTAATGGATTCTATCTCTCTTCAGACAGGTTTTGAATTCAGAGTGGTCTTCTCCAAGATTAGTTGCCCTACCAATACAAAAGAGATCACGTATGTTGCTTTGTCAATGCAAAAACCATAAATGAACTTTGAAAAGTTCTTGGTTTAACCCACTTCCCAAATTTGTCCAAAAATCAAATTTTTTTTTTCTGGTTAAGTTGAGAGTTAAGTGCCATACATGATACACACTTTAAGCGATCACGTCTCGAAAGAGACCTGACTGACTGGGCAGAAGATTATCGCACAGTAGATTGACATTGCTTTCTGTGATACGCTGGTTGCCAGCCAAGGCTATAGAACCCAATCTGTCTTGTTATCTAACCCATAATTGAAGGGAAGTGATGGATTAATACCTTTCCCAAGGGTATTTGTGCATAAGTGAATGCAACGAATTCAACTGGAATTTGAATTCATTGCATTTCGGTTGAGAACTTTTCAATATTCTCTTGTTGGTTGGTTGATTTTTTGACATAAATTTTTATTGGATTATTTAATGTTGAATTTTTTATAAGACACCCGGTGAGGATTAAACACACTTCTTATACATGTTATAATCCTGCAGACACTGATGCTCCAGCCAAGCAAACAACTAGGATGATACTCATGGTCTGACAGAGACCTACTATCCCTCCAGAAAATTAGCAATAATGGCTCTCTACAAACTCTTGACCTTCATAGCTCTTCGTAAATATTGACTTTTTGCTATCTCTCCTTAAACTCTCTTCTACCATTTGTTTACACCATTTCATTAAGTTATATACTGATTTCTTCTGTCCATACTCAGTCATAAGAGTCCCACCCAAAATAACTTTACTAACCATTACAGTGTGTCAAAGTGCTACACTCTATTCTACATATAAACATACGTATTTATGTGTAATATACAATGATATAAGATAAAACATCAAAGTATGCTAAATTAGCTGGTTTGTGCCTCTATCAACACACATATTATATATATATATATATATATATATATATATATATATATATAATGTACATATGTATATTTACATAAGCACAAAGTAAAAGTTGATTTTGAAAACATATTTTGACATTTTGTCCTGGTATTAAATGTGTTTCTTAAGAAGTGACTAACATCAAAGTGATTATCTTCAAACAGTGTGCTTTATAAAATAAAGAACTACGGCCCTCAGGATAAGTAAAGGATATAATCTTTGTATATTTAAGTCTTTTCAATTATTTTATCTTTCATATAATTTCAGAACTTCAAACAAAAATTCTCTCATTATAATCAGTGTCTATAAAAATGCCAGGACTAAGTTATCCGAGAGAATCCAAACCTCCCATTTGTCTGTAAACCACTGACCCAAAATTTCAACCAATTTATAAGATTCCTCTAATGCACAATGTGCTTGACAAATTAGCATCTTTAGCCGACAACTATATATATTAACATATCAGTGATTGGTCGATTGAGATCAATAATTTTTAATGAGTGACACATCACACTGACTTAAATACTTTTCTTTTGATGAAGGGAAGGAGGATGTTGATGATCCTGGTGGTCACACAACCAACAGTTCAATGTTCACACAGTTTTAGTCTCAGTCATTTCAAATAGGATGTGCGTTGTGGTGCAGTGGATATCTACTCAGAATGACAAATTGGGGTGCCAAGTTCAAATTCCAGTTGAATTCCTTGTATTCACTTATGCACAATTACCCTTGGGAAATGTATTAATCATCTCTTTCCCCCAGATATGGGTTAAACAATAAAACAGATTGGGTTCTATAGCCTTGGTTGGCAACCACTCTATTGCAGAAAGCAATGGCAACCTGCTGCGGGATAATCTTCTGTCCAGTCAGTCATGTGTCTTTCGAGACATGATTGCCCAAAGAGTGTATCACATATGGCACTTAACTAACTGAATTTCAGATAATTGATAATGGTCAGCTAATCAAAACATAAACAATTCTTTGATTTTAGGGGGACCTAAAAAGAAATAAATGAAGCGGCAACATTTAATTACAGTTAACTGCATTAAAAATACATTTTTCTCATAGAGAATGAAATATTGTTAAAATATTTAGACGAGCATATTCATCTATGTTGTTTAAGTTCTATAAATCAGGTAATTTCTGAGTCTTTCTTTCGAAAACATAATTGACAAAAAAGGAAAACAGTTATTCATTTTCTAAGCAAAGTCTGGCACAAGGTTATACAAAATAAAAGTTAAGTTAAGACTGAGAACACTTGTAATGCTTCATGGGAAAAGATTATTAATCGTCACTCAGCAAACACTAATTATAAATAATTTATCTTCGTCTGGCACAAGGCTACATTTATTGAATATTAAGTGAAGCTTTGATTCACAACACTTGTAATTCTTAATAAAGAAGCTGGTTAACTATTACATCCAGAGGGAAAGGGAAATTGATCATCCTTCACTTTCAACAGTCAATCATGTTTATAATGACCTCTCTCTCTCTCTCTCTCTCTCTCTCTCACACACAAACACTCACATATATCAACAAACCATCTAGAATAAAATAAAAGACAAATGTTTTGACTTCTACTTTGAAAATATTGAAAGTAGAGACATGGTCAGCTATCATTAAAATAAAAATTTCTCTTTCCTTATTACAGACAAATATATTGGGTATAAATTTTCAATGTATTTAGAAACAAACTCTCAGTGAAAGGCCGTTTTCTTTCTTTCCCAGGGGACAACAGACTAAAATAATAATTTCTCTTTTTGTATAAATCATCAATTTCTCCAGTCCAACAAATTCAGAGAAAAAAAAACCAAAAAAAAACCAACAAGAATATCAATAAAAATTAAGTAAAAAAAACAAAACAATTGACAATGAAACTTAATAACGACATGGAAAAAAAACAAAAACAAGACTAACTGATTCCTTGAAAGAAAATGAAAAACAATTTGGATTGCAACAAGATTGTGATCACATGCAACTAACTGACAATTCTGTTTGTTCTTTGCTTAGAGTAGAAGAATTTCCAAATAATTCTTTTTTAATAATTTCACTCTTGGTAAGATGATAATGCCACTAAGATTCAAAAGTTTAAGAAGTGTGAACGTATCTGAGAAAAAAACATTAAAGGGGACAAGATAATGAAAAAAGAGAAAAGGTAATAAATAACATTGCATTTAAATTGTGAAGTATCATAATTAACAGGAAAGCAAAGAGGCAGATGAGAGTTCCACAGGTGAGAAGGGCGAGAGGATAGAACTTCCAGTGACAACTAAAACTTTCAACAGCAAAATGATAAAATGTGTCTGCGGATCTGATAATTTACTTAAATAAAGTAGAGGTAGCCAAGAAAGCTAGTCAGAACAATTACCATGAGAATATGTAGAGAAAAGTTAAAGGGATAGTAATATCACGACAGCAGGAAGAAAAGTGAAGACAAAATGCCAGGTCAGGACTAATAACATAACAAATTCATTTTTGAATTTTGTCAAGAATCTCTAAATATATTGCATAAGCACCAAACTAGATCAAACAGCAATATTTAATGCACTTACAAATGGCAGACTCATAAATATTTAGGACAGATTTTGGTGAAAAAAAAAAACTAGCATGACACAAGGATCTGATTTTTCTAGCAAATGATTCAATCTAATCATTACACTTCAAGTCAGTGGGATAGATCAGACTGAGAAAATGCAATCAGTTCAGTTAAGTGCCATACGTGATACACGCTTGGGCAATCATGTCTTGAAAGAGACATGACTGACTGGGCAAAAGATTATCCTGCAGTAGGTTGTGATTATTTTCATTTGGCACTCCAGGTGCTGATAGAAAGCAAAAATTGTTCTCTAAGATGAATAAAAGATAGCCATTTTATTTTGGAGGAATTAAAATATACAAGCCATTTCTTGCCCCAGGTAACAACAGCTTGAATATCATTTTTGAGATCAGATGCCTAATTAGCTCCTAAGATAGCCATTTTATTTTAGGGGAATTAAAATATACAAGCCATTTCTTACCTGAGGTAACAACAGCTTGAATGTCATTTTTGAGATCAGATGCCAAATTAGCTCCTAAGATAGCCATTTTATTTTGGAGGAATTAAAATATACAAGTCATTTCTTGCCCCAGGTAACAACAGCTTGAATATCATTTTTGAGATCAGATGCCTAATTGGCTCCTAAGATAAGAGTAAATAGCATAGATACCATGGTGAGAACTGGTGACATCAATGTAAATTAGGAACAAAGCATGTCTGATGGAACCCTGGGGAACACATGCATTACTATAAAAAGATCTAGAAGAGTGGCCATTCAAAAACAATTTCATTTCACAGTTAGATAAAAAAAAAAAGATTGAAACAAATCAAATATTTGTTGATAAATACTATAACCTTTTAACTTGTGAAAAAGACCAGTATGTCAAACGTTGAATGACTTCGAGATATATAAAGCAACAGTCACCATTTCACCCTCCTTATCTAAACATTGATAGATTCTTTTAGCAGCTATCATTAATACATCAACAGTTGACCTAAAGAAGTGAAAGCCATATTGTTTGTCTGAAAGGACACACTTAACTAATTATAAGCATATTTGCAATGATGCAATAATTACTTGTCATATTTTTGTGTTGAGTGGGTACTGAATCATCTCTCAGTTGCATCTCTGTCCTTGAAGACAAAATGCGGCTCAGTGGTAGTGCTGTTCACAAGAACAGGGTTGCTTCTGAGAAAGATTACACTGATAGATGCTCGATCTCGGGGAACAGTGTCCTGCAGCTGCGCCACCCATTGCAGAGGGGTGAACCAGGTGCTTGTCACCAGGGCCAACTCAACTGGTGGTTGAGGGGACTGGCAAATCTTTGTCTCCGTGCCTGTCTGTATGCAGTCAGATGCCCACCTAAAAAAGACCTTGTGTCACATCCCACTCCAGTAGGGGAGTAGGGTAAATACCATATTTGCAATGAAGCTAAGTCATTGGTCACTGATTGACACCATGGATAGTGACCAAAGACTTAGTTTATAATTATTACAAGCAGTCCTGAAAAGGTGTCTGTTATGATCTAAACAAACACATTTGTATAGCCAGAAGAAGTGATTCTTGTGGGTTATAGCAGCTGAACCACTGAAAAGAATTTGGTTGCAACTGGTACTTATGAAATGGCATGAAAGGGCATTGGTGCTGGCATAGGTTTCAATGGGAAAATTAAAGATTTCACTCCAAGGCATATCATGAAGAAAATTGCAAAATGAATCCCAATGAGTCTGTTGATCACAAAATGAGTTCTTGTGAACAATTACTTCTTGCAAAATGGATGAATGGATGAGTGAAAAGAAGAAAAAACTGTTGCTAATACCCACTGATGAGTGAATGGAGTGATTCCCAGAATGTTCATTTATGAAACTCTGGAGTCAGGAGGTTGAAGGAAAATGAGAAAACTTTACTTGGATATATATATATATATATATATATATATATATATATATACAGACTAGTAGTATAGCTCAGCGTTGCTCATGTGTAATGAAAGCTTTAAAGATAATCCATGGTCCTGGAACTCAGACTCTTTGGATGTTGGCACGAAAGATGAAAAAGCAATAGTTGTTTCCAGTTAAAGCGAAACCATAGACTGAAAGAAAAATGAATGGATGTAAGTCAAATTTTGATTTCCTGGTATCGATATCAAATAAATGTTTTTGTCATACACTGAATTTTGAAGGCCAAATAAGTTCTCTGAGTAAATGGTATCATGGCTGAGACTAAGAACTACGATTATACCTACTTAGAGACAAACCCAAAGCAAAAACTAAAATAAAAGGGCTGAAAAAATACAGACATATAAACAGACACACACACAAACATCTTGCCTTTTTTATATATATATTATCAATTTTCTGCACTATTGTAAGAACTGCAACCTTGAAACTTCTGAATATCATTTCTTATGTCTTCTGAGTAAATGGTATCATGGCTGAGACTAAGAACTACAATTATACCTACTTAGAGCCAAACCCAAAGCAAAAACTAAAATAAAAAGGCTGAAAAAAATACAGACATACAGGCAGATAAACAGATACACACACAAACATCTTGCCTTTTATATATATATATATATATTATTGATTTTCTGCACTATTGTAAGAATTGCAACCTTGAAACTTCTGAATATCATTTCTTATGTCTTTGTCTATAATTGTATCAAATTTGATTAAAATCTGACCACTCCTTCTATAACCATATTTTTTTGATTATTGATTTTTGATATTTATCAAGGGTACCTCAACATAAAACCTAGCTAAGAACACTCGCAGATGCTTATAGTGCAACTGTGTAAATTTTCAAGAAAATCGGTTCAGCCATTTTGGAGTCTATAGGTAACAGACACACACACAGACACACACACAAAGTTCCATTTATAAATAAGTTTAGATTTAGATATATATATATATATATATATTAATCATCCACACAGAAGCCTGTTTTGCTGTATCCCAGCTCATCAGTGTGGCTAGACACATCCACATGCTTCTGGCTGGGATCAAAACTTGACCAATTTGGTGTCAGTCAGAGTCGCTATCCCCTAAGCCATGGGTGCATGGAATCAGAGAAGGGAAATTTTAAGCAGTGTATACACATGCCAGTCACTGAAAGAACTCAATTCACTTCTGAAGAGTAATGCATATATCGCAGAAGTGGAATGTGAATGAAAGTGTTTTCTTTCCTTCCCATGTTTCATTTGGAAGTTGCATTTCAAACCTGATTATATTAAACATATATAAATGCATTAAATATGTAAGTATTGTGGAGTTATTTTCACAGTGGAGGCTAGTATTTGTGCTAAAGTTGGTCTTATTATGTTTGACGTACAAAATGTTAGGCACTTGATATAATTGTGTAATCTTGCCAGGTTACTGACTACTTTCATATTCAACTGTCAATTATTATTGTCCAATATCGACTGACCCTCGTTCCTCTTACTACTCCCGCTTAAATTAGGTGGGAGAGTCTATTCACTATAGAATAGATGTGTTTCACCATTACACTTTCTCTTTCTTTGTCTCTCTCTTTCTCTCTCTCTTTCTTTCTGTTGTGGAGTTATTTTCACAGTGGAGGCTAGTATTTGTGTTAAAGTCAGTCCTAATAGGTTTGACGTACAAAACGTTAAGAACTTGATATAATATGTATTACGCAGTGCAATCATGCCAGGTCACTGACTACTTTCATATTCAACTAACTGTCAACTACTATTGTCTAATATCGACTGACCCCCGTTCCTCTTACTACTCCCACTTAAATTAGGTGGGAGAGTCTCTACACTATAGAATAGGTGTGTTTTACCATAACATAAGTGAATGCTTGATAACCATTTCAAAAGAACTACAACGAAAAGAATTCAAACAATCTGAAACATTGCAATAAAAAGAAAAAATATCAAACAAGAAAAAAAAGACGAACAAAAATAAAAGAGAAAGAAAAGCAGAAAATGTTTTATGTTTTTTAGGTTTTTGTTCTTTTCTTTCCCATCAAATGAAAATCATATTTTATGGGCGAGGCTGGAATATAAAAGTGATAGGACAGAATTTCTGTGACAAATGGCTGATGCTATTCTAACAAGAACTAACCATTATCAGTCAAAGACATGCGGTGAATTTCCTCAAATCATGATCATATTTTCCCCAACATAAAGAAATATTTTACAAAATGTCAATGATTTTATGCTTACAAAGCACAGTCATTGTTTGTAAAACACAGTAGCATGTAAAGGTGGGTTTGTTTTTATGGCAATTCTAAATAGATCCTCTCAATATTAATAGGCCAGATCATAACCCTGTGTGATAGTTTCAGTATTCTGACACTCCCAATATACAAGAAATTTACTGTTTCAAGTTATTGCCCACAGATCAATTCAGAATTCTAGTCAGATGAAAAAAAATTTTCTACCTTAGTAAGGAAGAATTTTTGATAACCAAGCTGCGGATTGAGTGGCCAACGCAAAGTAAATGAATGGCAGAAATGCCTAACAAACAGATTTAACAAAATTTGCCATAAACATTTACAAGATAAAGAAAAGAACTGGGCAAAAAATAACATAAACCAAGCAAATAATATATTCAAGGCAAATTAACAGTAATAAGGCAGTAAGATGGCAAAAAGTTCACAAACTAAGAAATGGGATTGACACACAAAAGCAGGTTCAGGTAAGCAAACGTAGTGTTCTAACTATAAGACAAGACAGACCGGGACTGAGTTAGAAGATGAAACCAAGAATTGAATAGAAAGAAATCCCAGCATGCATTTGTGTTCTTCTGTCTATAAATGGAGAAGGAAAAGTGCATTACAGTCATTCTCTATCAGATTGAAACCAGCAAACTAATTTTTGTCTCTCAAAATCTTTGTAGGTTTTTTCTAAAGTCAAAGAACAGCAAAAAAAAATGTGATATGTCCTGAAAAGGGATATATATATATATATATATATATATATATATATATATATATATATATATCATTGGGGCTAGTTAAGTGGTTTAAGCAAATGTAACTGGGTAGAACAATCTACTACATAGACATAATAGACGGTATTCATCATATGCAGTATCCTGAAACATAGGCGTAGGCATAGTCAATAGTTGTAGACCTCTAGTGGTAGATCTCTGGACATCCTCGTGTGACACCGTTGCCCAGCTGTCTGGCTGGCTGACCCCAGTTTGGAAGCCAATTATGATGATGACCAGAACCTAAGTCAGGGTTGATACTGTCAAAAATGGCACCAGTTATGACAATGCCCTCAGGTTGCTAATCCTGATGGTCTCATCACAGTAGTGGATCCTCAAGACATTTATTACAACGGTGAATCTTTCTGCCCACGCAGTGTATTTTGATCTCAGGAAAGACATGCTGAAAACTCAGTAGCCGTTTCTCTACCACCTCAAATCAGACCAGACACACACTTACACTCGTGCTGATAAAATAAGACATGGCACCAAAAAAAAAAAAATTAAATAAATGAATAATTTCAAAGATGCCTGGGTAGTTGCAAAAAAATTTATATATATATACAAAAAAAATTCAGTTTTCATGACAGAGCGAAGGTTTTCGTTTAGAATAATCAGAGCTTTCAATTTTCCAAATAATTTTAAAAAAAATCTTTTCAGGACTCTTTACTGAAACTTTACTGAAACAGCTGAAGTGGGGTGCAAAGTTGGTGATGGTTATAAATTCGTCTTGTCTCTTTCACTCGGCAACAAAATATCTCCTTTCAGCTAGTTTAACTCTTTCTCGGCTCAACATCTTTAGCCAGGACTCTATCGGAGGTGCATTATTCGACTTTAACTCTTTTAAGTTGATCGGCAGCAGGCTTTTCTACATTTCTTTACATCTTCAGCCCAGAGCTTTATGGAAAGTAACCAGTCTTCTTAGTCATGGCTCCTGGTTGGGAATACCCCTCCCTCAGTCGTTACATCTCTGGGTCGAGAACCGAGTGGACATCGACTACAACTGAACTTAACTAATTTGGGTCTCGATTTTTATGCTTGTCCCAAATTATCTTAGGAGGTACCAGGCTGGACCCGGGGTATCTATGCAAATCAAATCTTTGACCAAGGAGATTACTTCCACCTCCACATTTTGAGGTGGGGATTTGGTTCACCAATGAGGTAATGATATTTTCCTCTGACGTAATTTCTCTTCACCCTCTTCTTCTTGATTCAACTGATTAGGTCAGCAAATCTAGCTTCCAGCTTGGGAATCCCAATTCCAGTGATATTTTTAATTCATTTTTATTCCCATAGTTAAAACTTTAACCTTCTTAACCTCATCAAAAATTTTGACAACCTTGTTTTGGCTATCGCTATTTTTCACTTCCACCAGCCGAAAAAGCAAAGCTTCTGATCGACTTTTGAAAAAACAATGCAAAAATATATTTTTCCTTCTATTCTCTTCAATTTCCAACAAGTTTTTCTGTTTTTTCAGATTTTACAAGTTTGTGCAACAAATCTTCTGCCAACCTCAACTCATATCGCTACTGACAATAAATTGCAAAATCAAAAATACCACTAATAATAATTTCATTTGCTCCGTCGTATTAAAATTAGGATTACATTTTTTTTTTCTTATAAAATTTAACAAGGCAATTATGTTTTACAAGTATCTTAAGCAGGGCAATTACAGGTTTACTTAGTCAATATTTATGGCTGACACACATTTCAGTGAGGGGGAAACCAAGGTATATACATATTCATTACATCAAAATGTAAAATTAAAAACTAAATTTAGAAGAAAATGAAAATTTTTCAGAATTTGTAAAAGTTTAGGATTAGTATGTTTTTTTTTATGTATAGAGCAGATCAATTTTTAAATGTTGCTTTCCTGCATTAAAAAATTTGCCCGTGTTAAGAAATTATTTTGGCATTTTTTTATCAACAGAACATGGCTTGTTCCTTGTTGTTCAGTTTTGTGTTTACAGCCTTTGTGCAGCTCTTGAAAGTTATCAGCCAATTTAACTCAATGAAATGATGATGATGATGATGATGATGATGATGATGATTAAAGAAAGAATTCCAAAAGTTTTCTTGTCTTTGGAAACTGATCAACAGTTTTATTCATTCTTAAGCTAAAAAAAAAACAATATAAATATGACTTATTTATAGAGAATTATAAATTAGTGCAGATGAAAAAATACTGAAATATTTTTATCCAAGCTTTTAAGATTTATTATTCAAAGGAGTTTTTTTTTTCTATCTACATTTTTTTTGACAAAGATTTTTGCTAAAGATTTAACAGAACTTTCTGTTCGATAAACATTTTTGGTTAAAACTTGTGATGTTCACGATAGAGAATAAAAGATGATGTTTTTTTCGTGAACAGGTCAGCAGGTTTACGATCTGCTCTTCTTCTCTGCCTTAGTATCTGTCCATTTTTGGTCAGTTCTGCAGATGATTACTGGATATCAAAATGTTTTGGACATGTCCAACTGCTAAATGCTAACATAGTACAAAACAGAAAAAAAGAAAATGAAGAAAAACGAAAATTTAACAAAATGTCTCATTTAATCTAAAACACTTTTTGTAAAGGTCTAACCTCTGACCTCTGACCCTAACCCAAAAGTCTCAGAGTTCATAACCAATTCTAATTTGGAAACCTTCAAAATCTGATTAGTATATTTAGATCATTTTAGCTGTTCTTATTGAGTTTAGTGTGAGCATAAAGAGAAAGCATATTACCTGAAAATGTTATCTAGAGAGACACACACACACAAGACCAGCTATTTTTTGGTTTTCATTTTTGCCTCTTGGTGTTTGGTTCTTGTTTAAAAATGCCAATAAGTTTTTATTTCATTCTCTTTTTCTTTAGTGAAATTTCTCAGTCTTCTTTTTCAATTGGAAACCTTTCAAAACAGCGTCCTTACTTTTTGTCACTGTCACATTTTTATGTTCCTTATTTTTTGAAACCACCAACTCATTACCATGCAAAAAGAAACAAAAAAAATGGTGGGTGTAAATATTTTTTCTTTCATGGATTTTATTTGTACATTTCTTCATTTTCATTACATTTCAGTCTTCAATTTATTTCTGGGTCTGAAGACATCCCAGGGGCAGACTTTTCCCTCTAATGCAGCCTTATTTAAAAAAAAGTTTCAGTCTGAAAGAATTAAAATATAGAATGAGTTGTGAATGTATTTTGGACAACAGAAGAAATTGTAGAAATACAAAAGATTATTTACAAGGAACACACGTTCTTATTTTGGAAAATGGGTTAATCTTTTTGTTTTATATCGCAATCTCACGATGAAGTTTGGCTTAAACTATTTTGACTGCTAACATATATTTTCTAAATATATTTTTGTTTTTCTTATTGTCATTTCACCCTAAGCAAGAGAGACCACCAGTGGTGTGCAGAAAGTTACAGTGACAGACAAACAAAGTACAGGGGTATGTCAGTAAAAGGTTAAGAGAAGGATGAGAAATAAATAAATAGAAGGTGGCAATTGACACAACATTTAAATTTTTGGAGATTGTAGCTATCAGGAAAGCAAGTAAATAGAAGAGAGTTCCAAAGGCAAGAAGTGTGAGAAAAGAAACCGTTAGAGTAGAAGAGATGATTATTTAACTATTTTGATGGTAAAATGGTGGGACCTTGATGCCAATCTAGTAGCACATGTAAATACATATATTTGGGAACCAAGAAAAAAGTCTATCAGAGCAGATGCCATGAAAATACCTGTAGAAAAAACTGAGGGAAACCACATCATGCCAGTGTGAAAGTGAATGAAAGTGGGCTGCTAAGTCCGGATCAATTACCAACCAAATATTGCAACAGTATTTAATGCATGAATGAATGGTAGATTTAGAAATTTCCAAAATGGATTCTGACAAGAAAAACAATCCTGGCTCAACACAGCGACAAAATGTTTTTAGCAGTAGATGCAGCTATACATTCAATGTAGTCATTCCATTTGAGGTTGGCTGAGAGAGTGAGGCCAAAGAGGCACAGTGTTTTCTAGGTGACTACCATTATACATTCTGATGGTAGGTAGGAAAGATTCTCTATGTAGGTTAAAGGAGAGCAGCTCAATTTTGGAGAAATTAAAATTTACTAGCCATTTCCTACCAATTTAATCACAGATTGGAGATCCTTCTGAAGGGAAGCAGCCAGGTTTACTTTATCAGCCTTGACAGATTTCCTATTGAGACAGGAGTAAATGGTGATATCATCTGTATAGATGTCTATTTGGGAACTGATTACTTCAGAAAGATCATAGATGACAATCAGAATAAGCATAAGACCAAGGTTAAAGTCTTGAAGGACACCCATATTCATATGAAAGAATCTGCAAGCTTGCCCATTCAAAACATCCTTCATTTTGCAACTTGACAGAAATGATTGGATGAAATCAGATAATCTGCCAGAAATACTGTAGCTTGCACAGAATGTCAAACACTTTTGATATATCAAGGGCAACAGCTTGAGCTTCACCATTCTTATCTGGAGATAAATATATATATTCAGTAAGGGTCATTAGTCCATTAGCAGTAGACCTAGTGAAGTGGAAGCCATATTGTTTGTCAGGAAGAATTTTGTGAGTTGTTAGATGACTAGTTATTTCAGCATTGATAATATTTTAAATGTCTTGCCAAAAAGAGGTAAGGGTGATAATTAGATTTTTTGTTTGTTTTTGTTTGTCTTGTTTTGTTTTATGGTGTATCAACCCATCTTGAGTCATTTAACGCCAAATCGAATTATTAAAAATCAAACAGAAAGTTAAGAACAATTTCAAGAGGTTTGTATATTTAACAAATTAATATATATAACAGACTTATATAGTTAGACAAATTCATACATTTAACAAATTCATGTATTTAACATATTTTAAATTAATAAAATAATTTATAAAAATGTATATATTTAATTTGGCTAATTAATTAATTTTAATTAGAGGGTTCACAGGGCTCGGCAGAGTTCTAAAAACCAGGAACTTCCAACAAGCAGGAATAAGCAAGGCAATAGTTACAGAGTTTAAAGAGGACTGGAGCCAGCTCATGGGCACATTTCTTTAGGACAATGACTAAAATTCCATCACCTCTGCTTGCCTTATGGGAGTATGGGATTGTATATCTATTAATCAGTTGAGCCTCAGTTTGAGGTGGAAAATTCAGTGTGGGTACTCAAGATGAGTCAAGTGTGGAGTTGGGTGAGAATTTGTGAGCAAAGCACTTGACCTTGTTTGCTATGGATGCAATGACTTTGAGTTAATTGAATAAAGAATTGATTGAGGGTTTGTTGATGTTCAGCACCCCCTTGCTGAGTTACTCGTAATCTTTGGAACCAAATTTATGAAATGCTATAAATTGCTTTTTTCTCTCAACAAACATTAGCTAAACACCATTTAGGACATGCTTACATACATAATGAGATGAACAGAATTATTATGCTTATGTCTAAAACAAAATTAAAGTAAAACATTGAAGTTAAGAAAACATTATTTCAAACTTAATTTACAGTACCATATTTACAATTCAGTCAGCTTGGGCAATCATGTCTTGAAAGAGACAAGACTGACTAGGCAGAAGATTATCCCGAAGTAGGTTGCCATTGCTTTCTGTGGTAGAGTGGTTGCCAGCCAAAGCTATAGAACCCAAACTGTCCTGTTATTTAACCCATAACTAGAGGGAAGAGATGAATTAATTCCTTTCCCAAGGGTGTTTGCATGTAAGTGAATGCAATAAATTCAACTGGAATTTGAACTTGGCTCCCCGATTTCTCATTCTGAGCCAATATCCACTGCACCACAATGCACATTCGGAGAGCCAAGTTTGAATTCCAGTTGAATTCCTTGCATTATGTGCAAATACCCTTGGGTAAGGTATTAATCTGTCTCTTCCCTCCGGTTATGGGTTAAATAATGGGACAGATAGGGTTCTATAGCCTTGGCTGGCAATCAGTCTAATGCAGAAAGTAATGGCAACCTAATGTGGATGACCTTCTGCCCAGTCAGTCATATCTCTTTCGAGACATGATAACCCAAAGCGTGTATCACATATGGCATTTATCTGACTAATTTACAATTCATTTTCAATCTGAGTTTGAATTAATAACTTTTATGGGAATATGGATCTTGATTTTGTGGTTTTGTACTCTCAAAAAGCAAGTTTTGAATTAGTAAGTTTTTAAATAACTCTTTAAATATAAATGCAACAGTTAAAAGATTTTAATGACATAGAAGTTAAATAACATTTTCAAGAAAAATTTCATTTCCCTGAAAGGATGCTGAAAAGTTCTTGGCCTGACCAAAATTTGATTAAAAAGATTTTCACTGGAAGATTTTAATAACAGTTTGAGCTTGATAAAAATCTTGTAATGTTGATGAAGGTCTTACATATAGAGGTGAAAGGTGAAAACCATGATGAAGGTCTTACATATAGAGGTGAAAGGTGAAAACCATGATGAAGGTCTTACATATAGAGGTGAAAGGTGAAAACCATGATGAAGGTCTTACATATAGATGTGAAAGGTGAAAACCATAAAAGGATTAAATAAAAAATAAAAAAGATGGCAGAACTTGACTCTCATATTGATGCCGTGATCAAATTTATTAAAAACATTACAAAGATTTTTTCTGATGAAGTTGTCCAAAGATAGAATAACTATTTTACTATTTGTTGCTCTGGATAGAGAATCTAAATGTGGAAGAGGAATTTTTGCTCATAGAAGAATTTTTTCTTTGTTTCCATGCTCTCTGTTATCATGATGTGTCAGCGAAAAAAGATCATGTTCAAAATGACTGGTGATAGAACACTATAGGTAAAGTTAAATTCTTACTTTCAGAAAAAAGAATTAATGTCAAAGAAGTCGTTTCAACAAAAATATGTACCAAGTTTCTTGATTCTGGTTTCAAGGAAGAACAACAAATTCAGAAATATTGACACTATAGTCTTATCCAATAAGAATGTAACACTATTCAGTGTTGGAAGTAATTGTTGATTTGTTTTTTTATGGTTTATCAACCCTTTGTATGTTATCAAAACACATTTGGGGTTGTAAGAATTTTTTCTTCTATATAATTGAATATTCCATGAGAGATTTTTTGTGATTAACAATGATTTTTCCAGATAAAAGTCCTACTATTTAGCCCCCATGTGGTGGTTAAGAGAGGGAGTCATAACTTTCCCAAGGGAATTTGTGCATGTAAATAAATGAAGGCAAACCCAACAGAAATTCAAACAGCTCTCTGATTTCTAATTACAAAAGCTCTTATACATTCCAAGCTGTTGAATGTTGACTAAATGTGATTGTCGATAGTAAAGCAAGAAACTGATGGTTAAAAGATTTAATGTGTTTTTATGATGTATGATGAAACCATGAAAATAACATTAAAAACAATTCAACCATTTTATGACTTTCCTTCTGATTAAAATATAAATTACAGTAACTGATCAAACTAAAATGTAGATTTTTAAAGAATTTATAGATTTATTTCCAATCTGACATTTTTATTGCTTCAAACATTGTTTTAGTGGATCCTCTTATTTGAAATAGATGTCCCATTTTTATTTTTGTTTCAAACAGTGTGATGAATGAGAAAACAGACATAATACTCGCTGTTTATTAAAAAACAAACTAGGTCCAACTGTTCGACTGTTGAAATAGCTAATTGCAGCCGGTAACAATTTTTTTTCTTGCACTTCCCACCTGTGGTACTCCCTTCCATTTACTTGCTTCCCTGATAATTTCTTCTTCTTCTATGTGCCTTGTCCTTTCAGGACGTAGATGATCATGGCCTTCTACATCAAAATATCCCTGGTGGCTCTTAGCACGCTTTCTCCTGTAACATCTTGAAGCCCCCGTTCTGTTATCCACCTGCTCAGGCTCTTCAAATATATTATCCGCTGCTTTCCTCTGTCTCTTTTTCCCTCTATCTGGCATGTTAGAATTAGGTTCTCCAAGCCCTCCTTCCTCATTGCATGTCCCAGGAACTTCAGTTGTCTCTTCCTGATGCTCACTATTAATTTTCTTTTTGTTTCCATTTTTTCCAACACCTCATCATTGCTCACATACTTGGTCCATGAAATCCACAGCATCCTTCTGTAGAACCACGTTTCAGCTGCTTCAAGTCTTTCCTTCATCTTTATGATATTGTCCAACATTCACTGCCATATTGAAAAAATGACATCACATAGCAATCTAGTACTTTCTTTGTTTCTAGCAAAAGTTTCCTGTGTCTTAATACTTTACTCAGCTTCTGGAATGCATCCTTTGCCATGTCAATTCACCTTCAGATCTCTGTGTCGCACTTTCCATCTTCTGTTAGAACATTTCACAGGTATTTAAATTTTTGTACCTTCTTGATTTTAGTACACCCTACCTGTATTTGGCATTTTGGGCTGCTCTTTTTGCTGATGCCCATGTATTCGGTTTTCTTGCAGTTTACTTGTAGTGCTTTTTGTCACTCTCTTCAGCTACCTTGATAACTACAATCTTCAAAAATTTAAATGCAACATCAATCACCATCTCCTGTCTTCCTGAACCCTGTTCCTTTTTAGTTTCTTGAGTGAAATGTTTAAAACAAAAATAAAAATGGAACATCTATTTTGAATATGCATATTCACTGAAATAAATTTTAATAAATCCCATGTATTCATACATTTCTCAAAATAAAAATTACCATGATTTTAATTTTATATTCCGAATTGAAATAAAAGATAAAGTTATACAAGTGACTTTAATACTGAGATTTTTATACAATATGCTTTGTCCCTTTAGGTAGATCATGGTTCTTCACCATTTCCTGTCCTTTGTAGCACCGAGTAACATATATCTTTTTGTTATCTCCCCTAATCCCTGTTTTGCCATTGATTCATGCAAGTTCGTTTGGTATGTTATGTTTTGCTTTTCTGACTGTCTTGCTTTTAATCTATTTTGTGAGTTTCAAATTCTCCAGGATCTCATTCCTCATCAGATGCCTTAGAAATGTAAATCATCTTTTTCTGATGCTAAGTATAAGTGCCTTTCTTGTTTCAGTCACTTAAGTGCCATATGTGATGCACACTTGGGTGATCATGTCTTAAAAGAGACATGACTGACTGGGCAGAAGATTTAGAACTGTCTTGCTATTTAACCCATAGTTGGAGGGAGAAGAGTTGAATTAATACCTTTCCCAGGGGTATTTGTGCTTCAGTGAATGCAACAAATTTAACTGATATTCTGAGTTGGTTCTCTAATTTCTCATTCTAAAATGATATCCATTGCCCCACAATACACATCTTGTTTCAACTTTCACAAAAACTTCTTTGTTGCTGTGTTCTGACAACAAAATTCTCAGCACCTGTTAGTAGAACTATATTTCTGTTGCTTCATTTTTTTAATTCATCTCTGTGGAGATTTTCCAGCAATAACTTTTTTTTTTTTATCATTTCGCCCCAAGCAAGGCATTTCACTGCCATTGTTGCGCAGGGTGTACATAGGTAAAAGTGATGAGAAAGAGTGGTTAGATATAGGAAATGTCAGTTGGTTGGTTGGTTGTTTTGTTTTTATGGCATATCAACCTTGGCAGGTCATTTATTGCCAACTAAACTTTATCTATTTATTGCTGGTAATACCTTTTTCTTTCAACAATTTATTGTTGTTGAGATAAGTTTTTGTGTCTAGTAATACATTTTTCTTTTCGAGTATCAAGATTCATTGGGATTTGTTTTTAAGGGCAGGGTCCCCAAGTCCTACCCTTGTTATTTAACCTATAACTGGAGGGAAGGGATGGATTAATACCTTTCCCAAGAGTACAAGTGCTTAAGTGAATGCAGGGTATTCAACTGGAATTCGAACTCGGCTCACTGATTTCTCTTTCCGAACCGATATCCACTGCACCACAACGCACACCCATCACTAAATGCTTACAGCACCTGGTATTCCCAACTGGTCACCCATCTAAGTACTGATCAGGCTCAATGTTGCTTAACTTCGGTGATCGAGCGAGAACGGGTGTATTCAACATGATAGGCCATAAGCCCAAGGAAATGTCAGAAGAAGGGTGATAGACGAGCAAGGATACCGAGAATGAGGGTTGGGTAGATGGGAAGAGTGTTTGAGAGAATGGATACAAGTTGGTGTGTTAGGAGGTGTCTATTAACCTTACATTTAAACTCCTGGAGGTTGTAGCTGTTGGGAAGCAAGTGTATGGAAGGAAATTCCACAGGCGAGAAGTGCAAGAAAAGAAGCTGTTTGAGTAGAAATTGCAGTTACATCTTATCTGTTTCACTGTAAAAGGGTGGGACCTAGTTGCTAATCTAGTATCTTAAAGGGCACCAGTGAACTAAGTTCATTGGAGCAGAAGCCGTGAATGTATTTATAGTAGAGGAACAGGGAAGACACATCTCGCCAGTGAGAGAGTGACTGCAGCCGGTCTGCCAAGTCGGCACTGATCACATTACAGACTCTCCGTTGTACTTTGTCAAGAACCCCAAGGTGAATAGCAGGGGCACCTGACCAGATGTGGCAGCAGTATTCAATACATGGGCGGATGGTAGATTTATATATGTGCAGGATAGATTCAGATGGGAAAAACTTCCAAACCCTGCACAGAGAACCAACTTTCATAGCAGCGGATTTAGCAATGGATTCAATATAGTCATTCCACTTGAGGTCCACTGAGAGTGTGAGACCAAGAAGACATAGTGTTTTGCTCTCTGGGAGACAAGCCTGTTCTATGCTAATAGGAGGTAGGAGCGATTGTCTATGATGGTTAATAGCCACTTCATTTTGGAAGCATTAAAATTTACGAGCCATTTCTTACCCCAGTCTACTACAGATTGGAGGTCCTTTTCAAGCTCGGCAGCAAGGTTTGCTTTGTCACCCACACCAGATTTTTGATCAAGGTGAGAGTAAACTGTGGTGTCATCGGCATACATGCCTACTTGGGATCTTATGGCATCAGGGAAATCATTAATGTAGATCAGAAAGAGCATAGGACCTAGGATAGAGCCTTGAGGGACACCTGGGTTTGTATGGTAGTTTTGGGAGGCATGTCTGTTTAATACTACCTTTAATGTGCAGTTAGAGAGGAATGACTGGATTAGGTCAAACAAATGTCCAGTTCTACCATAGCTCTGCAGTTTTCATAGGAGGCCAGCATGCCATACTCTGTTGAATGCTTTGAAGATATCCAAGGCAACGATTTGAGATTTGCCATTCTTGTCAAGAGCCTGGTATATATACTTGGTGATGGTCATTAACATATCAGCAGTAGACCTAGTGAAGCAGAAACCATACTGTTTGTCTGAGAGGAGCCTGTGGGCTGTGAGATGCTGAACCACCTCAGCATTGATAATGGCTTTGAACACTTTACCAAAGATCGGAAGAAGGCTGATAGTTTGGTAATTTGCAGGGTCCGAGGGTTCTCCAGTATTCTTAAATATAGGAACTACAGAGGAAGACTTCCAACAGGCAGGAAAGCAGGAAGCAGATAGACAGAAGTTGTAGAGCTTGTAGAGGACTGAGGAGAGTTCAGGGGCACATTTCTTCAAAATTATGATTGGGATTCCATCCCATCCACTCGTTTTATGAGGGTCAAGTTTTGAGCTTATGTTAGAGACCAGCGAGGGTATAATGTGGACGTCATTCAGTTGAGCCTCAGTTCTAGGTGGGAAGTCAAATGTAGATACTCCAGACGAATCCAGTCTCGAATTGGTGGAGAATCTGTGAGCAAAGCATTCAGCCTTGTTCGCTGAGGAGGTGAAGACCTCAAATTCATTGATTGGTGTGGGGGAGTATTGAGGTCTTACTTTTCTTAAGTACGCTTTTACAGAGTCGCCAGTAGTCTTTGGCGCCAAACTTACAGGATGCTATGCATTGCTTCATTCTGGCAGCAAACAACATCTTAGCTTCATTAAGTATCTTTTTACACTTGTTATGAACTGAGGCAAAAAGGTGCCTGTTTTGGTTCAATGCATGGCTTCAATAGAGCCAGAAGAAATGATTCTGGTGGGCATTGGTGGCTGAGCAAGCAGCAAGCGAGCAAGAACCAGGGGCATAAGTGGGATTTAAGCTGAAAATTTCTGGCTGGGATGAAAGCATCGATGTCAGCCTTAACCCAAGAGGAGACCTCAGATGCACAGTCTTCAACAGGAACATTAAAAACGCTGTTCCAAGGGACATCACACAGGAAGTCACGGAATGAGTCCCAATCTGCTCTTTGGTAGCAGTAAGATATTATGCTGGTCTGGGTTTCTTGGATTGAGTGGGAGTGGAATGAGATGTTAATGGAAACTTTGGCATGGTCAGAGTTTTCAAGAGGGCAGAGCTGCTTGGCACTGCAAGAGTCAGGGATGAAAGTGAAGCAGAGATCTAGTAGTGAGTCCTTTCCTTTTGGGTTATTCGAGAAATCCACCACTTGCGTAAGAGATTGGGTTATGGAAAAATTCATGGTGTGGACATAAGCAAGATCGGTGACAGAGTTTTGAAGCCACTTGGTGTGGTGGGCATTAAAGTCACCAAACACAAATATATGGGCAGATGGATGAGAAGAAATGGCCTTATCGATATTGTTAGAGATGCTATCAAGTACCAAGCAGTCAGAGGAGAAGGGTGAGTGGTAGAGAAAGAAGAGCTAGCTAACCAAGCTTAGAAGTGAGAGATGGAAGCACATGAAAGAATGATTCATGGATTCAAGAGAGGTCGCCCTAGCTAGAGGGAGGTGTTTGCTGGCATAGACACCGAGCCCATGAATATGGACATTGGAGTCCTTCCTGAAGAGGAGAAGATAACCAGGGACATAAAACTCAGAAGAGGGAATAGAAGGGTCAAGGTTAGTTTCACAGAGAGCTCAGATATCAGGTCAAGGTTAGTTTCCACCAATTTGAAGGAATGATTCTACGCTGTCAAAGTTAGTGCAGATACCACGTATGTTTGCAAAGATGCCAACAGGTTTGGGCATTTTCTGATGAGCTGGTTTAGTTTTCCTATTTTGTTTGCTTGTATTCATATTGGTTTATTTATAGTGAGAGGTCTAGATTAGCATCAGACGGTCACTGTATGCAGCATGTTTAGGATAGAGACTGGCGCAGCCTGCAGCATAATGTGGCCTTGGGGTTGCTCACAGAAGGTTCATGCAGGGACACCCATCCATGCACAATATGGCACTACATGAACGCTGATATTATTCAACTGTTGATCAGAGCAGCCTCTCAAGATGCTATGCAAGAGTTCAGGCTCCTAATTACCAGTCAGAAGCAGCAACCAGGAAACTGCCAACCTGGTACCCTCAGAATGAAGAGACATTGCCACCATATTCAAATACTGCAAAGAGATTGTGACTGAACACTAAGATCGAAGGAGAAGAGAAGAGAATCAGGAAACCCTTCCTAAACAAGAAACAAGGTGATTACCTTTATTCCTGTTCAAAAGAAGAGAGTGAAGTGTAAAACCAGGTGATAGTCGGTACTATCTACTCCAATTAAAAAAAAATAAATTTACTAAGCTTTAACTTAAAAATGCTGACAGTGTGTAACAATTCAGTACTCTTCTTTGTTTCTAATGAAACTTTTGTTTCTTACTTTGCTTAGCTTTTGGAAGGCATTTTTGTCTTATTTGAATGCACCTTCAGATTTCTGTGGCTCATTTTTCTGTTCTCTATTAAAACGCTTCCTAGATATTTGCATTTTCATATTTGCTTGATTTTGGTACAGCCAATTTATAGTTTGCATCATGGGTTGTTCTTGCTGACAACCATACATTCTCTCTTCTGTAGTTAGTCCATTCTTCTTTCTTTCCCTCACTTCTGTCTGTAAGATTTCTTGTAGTTTCCTTTTATTGTCTGGTACCAACACTGTGGCATCTGCAAATCTAGTTTGTTAAGATTGTAGGCACTAATAATAAATGCTCAGATTACTGACAATTAAAAACTTATAATTAAAAATCAGCTAAGAGAGAAAATTTGAAAAGAAATTTCCTTATCCCAATTTTTGAAGAGAAACAAATGTTATCAATGTAATAAACTTGATGAACAAGAAGCATAAATAATTCAAATTTATTTACTCGCTGAGGAAGAAAGAAATCTTCAAGGAAATCAAAAAAGAAAAGAAAAATCGTCATAACAGGTTTTGCAATCGGAAAAGAAAATCATGTGGACAGAGTCATTTAAACTGTAATTATTGTAGCAATTATGATATAAATTAATGATTTATCCTGATGAATTTAAATTTCTTATGAATATAAAAATCAATAAAGAGAAGAATGATGAAAAAAATAATCAATAGAAATGCCCAACTGCAAGCAATCTACAAAAGATGCAATCAAATCAAATTGAATAGATTCGTTTTAAGAGTAGAGGCACTTCAAGTTCAAAACCTTTTAAAAAATCCAAGAATTTAAAGTTAGTTGGGTCTCTGAGGATATCACAGAACAAACAGATTGGAATGGAAGAGTAGAAAAATATTACTGGCATTACTCTTTAAAAGGTATACGAGTGATTACAAGTACAGACATAGACACAGAGGACTTGGTGCACTGACTGAGGTAGTTGCATCTTCCCCAATCATATAGGCAGTTATTTAAAACAAAGTAAAAATCAAGCATTTAGAGAGTCAATTTTTAAGGCGGACAGGATTTCATCTACTAGAAACTTAGTGCTACACAATCTTCCAACATAACACCCACTTCGTGTCAAAAAATGAGATATTATCTATCTGTGTGGTCTCTCTATCTAATAGATTCTTGCTGTCATATCAATCATACAGCAGCCCACTTCTCATTTTCCAGTCTTGATAGAATTCAACAGTATCTATGCAACCTTGTGGGCAATGAATTATTTTCCACTGTACAAACCCTTTCCCCACAGATGAAACATCCCAAGTCAATATCTATGGCAAATTTTCTAACAGGCAATAATGGCTCCGAACACTTTGCCAAAGATCGGAAGAAAGCTGATAGGGTGGTAATTTGCGGGGTCCAAGGGTTCTCCAGTATTCTTAAATATAGGAACTACAGAGGAAGACATCCAACAGGCAGGAAAGCAGGAAGCAGATAGGCAGAAGTTGTAGAGCTTAGAAAAAACAGAGGAGAGTTCAGGGGCACATTAGCAATTCTTTAATTTCACCAGTTCAGACCTTTACAGCAAGAACTTGTCATGCCATATACGCTGGAATAAATCATCTTCGTTCCCTTTATATTCCATTGGTAAGGAAGAAGTTCCGTTTGAAAAACTTCTTCCCAAGAACTGCAACTTTGTAAGACATACTTCCTCAGTCACTGTAATCCTAACTTCAAGCCTAGAGTCAACCGTTATCTATCCTACCTATCCTCATCATCTGCACTTTTTACCTCTTCCGCTTGCATCTAAATCACAACCTTATTCAGCAGCACTCTATATAAAGTGTAACTTCAGTTTAATTTTGAGTGAACAATAAGAAAAAATCATTTTCATTTTCTGAAAACGGTATTGAGCACTTTTTATTAATTAAACCGTTTCTTTGCAATTATTAATTTTTATCAAAAGTTGGATTTTGTAAAGTATATACGCTAATGCTTCTTATGATGAGATAAATGCTGCAGTTAGAAAAGTAAAGTTTGAACTTCCTTTCATAATGAACCATCTTTTTCTTTCTTACAGGTAGAAGTTAAGTGGCAGTCTGGTAAAACTGGTCAATTGATTCATTTTCTACAGCCTATCAACTCTTGCATGTTATCTAAAGCCAGAAAATACTTCTCAATTGTAAAAATTTTTTCAGGATAATAATGATTTAAAGAGACAAATCTTACAATTAACCCGTAGCTGGGGTAAGAAGAGGCAGATTCATACATTTCTCAAGGATATGCGCATGTTAGTAAATATAACTAAAATGGCAATTTAAACTTGGCCCTCTGATGAATAATTCCAAGCCATGAGCCAACAGACCAACCATACATCAAGCTTACAGCACCAGGTATGCCCAAGTAATCCCCCATTTACGTACTAACCAGGGTCGATATTACTTAGCTTTAGTGTTCGTATAGAAACTGCTGTTTCAATATGATGGGGCCCTAAGCCAGTCAGGTAAAATGGTGTCTGTAAAAAAGATCTGTATTACTAAATTTTTTCATGCAAGAAAAACTGCACCCACTAATAATCATCAATGCTTGATAAGTGTTTACCCTGACCGAAGAGTGGATATGAGCACAGTTAGGCAGTGGGTAATATATTTCAGTAAAAGCAATCAATATGAAAAGTAGCTTAAGTCTGTTGCTGCATATATTTATGAATGTGCTATACAGATTTCTCGTTCATCATTGGTTCAAATGGTTGGGACTAGATGAAAAGGTATTTTGTTCATTCAAACGTACTCTAATGAATTGTGTTAATGTACTTCATGTGTCTTTTGTAATATCTGGGGAAATGAATATTTTTGGAGCATTCCATATTTGTGTGCATGTGTGTACACTAGAGAGAGATGAAAACAGATATCTTCACAAACATTCATACACAAAAATAATGTTTATATAAGAGTACACAGAATACAATAAATATATATATATATATATATATATATATACACACACACACACACACGCACAGATATATACAGTTCTGACATGTATTGGTGCATACATATATACACAGAACATGATTGGTTTTGTATTGATTAGCTGTTAATTTTGATTACCTTTCCAAACTAAAATCTCCATTTCAGAAGATAGAGAATTGATTAAGAGACAAAAACATGAAAAACACTGATGACTTCAATCTCCGCAATTAAAATAGATGATAAAACTAATGCCAAGTAAATTCCGAACTAATTTTATGTATGAAAACTAATTGCAAGTAATTAATGGAAGTTGTGTAAATAGAGTTTGTTTCAGTCTTTTGACTTTTGATTAACTTACACAAACTCTTTGCTCTGCTTTTTGATTGCACACAAATTCCAACTACCTTTTCATAAACACATTTATTAGTTTCTCAAAGTCTATCATCTAGTCACTTATACCAACTAAATCTTATTTGTATTGAGAAGACCGTTCTTGACTCTTAAACATATTTTATTACTTTCAAGAAAACCGATCCAACACAGAACCCACATAACTGCTTCTGACCACTGAGCCATAATAAACCCTGCCAGTCTAGTATTGCACCTAGATGATCATTTCTGACCACTAGATAAAAATAACCCAGGCCAGTCTAGCTTGCCACCCAGCTTACATCATCTGATGATTGGACAAAAATACCCTAGGTCAATCCAGCATTGCACCCAGACGAACCTGTCTGATCAATGAATGTTAATAACCAAGATAAGTCTCGCACTGCACAAAAATGACCTCCTCTGATTACTGTACATAAATAATCTGAGAGAGTCGTTCACTGCACCCAAGCAAAACCTCCTCTAATGAGTTAAGTGTCACACGCTCGAGTGATCATGTCTCGAAAGAGACATGACTGACTGAGCAGAAGATTATCCCGCAGTAGGTTGCTGTTACTTTCTGCAGTAGACTTGTTGCCAGTTAAGGCAACAGAACTCAATCTGTCCTGCTATTTAACCCATACATGGAAAGAGGAGAGATAGATTAATACCTTTCCCAAGGGTATATGTTAGTAAGTGAATGCAATGAATTCAGCTGGAATTTGAACTCAGCTCTCCAATGTCTTGTTCTGAGTTAATATTCACTGCACCACAATGCACATCCTCTGATCAATGTGAAACACGCTTGGGTGATCATGTCTCGAAAGCAACATGACTGACTGGGCAGAAGATTATCCCGCAGTAGTTTGCCATTGCTTTCTGCGGTAGACTGGTTGCCAGCCAAGGCTATAGAATCCAATCTGTCCTATTATTTAACCCATAACTGGAAGGAAGAGATGGATTAATACCTTTCTCAAGGGTATTTGCGCGTAAGTGAATGCAATGAATTCAACTGGAATTCGATACTTGATCTTATTAACTCAGGCCAGTTCAGTATTTAATACAGGTGACTTCTGAAGAGTGAACCATAAAGCCAGGCCTGCTTAGAAAGACATCAAAATACTATCTTCTGGTCATTGATTAAATATATTTTGAGCAATCACTTTGAAATTATAATCTTAGTAATATATGTTTGTCATTTCATCATTTATAGTAAACAGATGCAGAAAAGAAACATTACTCTTTACATGAATATATATATATATATATATATATATATATTGTTTTATTACTTAGTTTTTGGTCATAATAAAATTAGACTCGTACACATTTGTATTAAAAAGTGTTAAATACAATTAAAAGTACATGACTTAAATGGTCAAAACAAAATATATTTGAAATCAACTAAAGTAAAGACACCTTTAAGACCAGGTGTTTCAATCACAAGTCTACATTTAAAATAGAAAACTTAAAAAACAGTACAAAATTGGCTAGCCACGTGTGGAAATTGAAATTAAAATATGGAAAAAACCCAGACATAACATGGAGTATAGTGAAAACAGACAAGCCTTACAACAGTGGCAAAATATGTAGACTGTTTCAGGAAGAAAAGTTAGCGATTATGCTATTCCGAAACAAAAAGGAATTATTGAATGAAAGGACAGAAATTATGACTAAGCGTAACCATACCAAAAAATACTTATTAGGTTCATACAACCATGGATGAAAACATTACAATTTCTTGTAATTGTAAAAATCGTGCTTTCAAAAATTCCCTGTTACACGAGCATTCTTTAAAAAAATGGTAAACAGTAAAATCAGTTATTGCAAATCGCCTGAAGACACCACACGGTTGCATAATAACTGGTTTACAAATTAAGAAAATATATATATATATATATATGTTAACACCAACTGTGGTATTCTGATACGTGCTTAACAACTATCTTCAAACCCTATGTATTGTGATTTCCTTCAACTATTGAAATAAGCCTGTAAATGGTGCATTATAGGCAACAAGGTCTATTGTGTTATGCTGATGCACATCCGTGGGCAGTAGCAGTTATGTTTCAAATTATTCTGGAGGCTACTGAGTAGAAATAATTGTGGATCTGAAAGCAGTTATTTGTAGCTTTTTTTTTTATTCATAATTATTTTTAGTTTCTGATCTTTAAGTAATGTAGCAAATATTTGTTTTGTGTTTGCATTTAGAGGTAATTTCTGATTGTATATTTAGTAATTTGTGCTGGTATGGGAAAATAATTACAGCTATTTTCTCCCCAAGAAAGAGTTCACAATTTTTAGATTTATTGTTGTAGGCTGATATTTTTATCCTAATTTTCCAAAATATTTTCAGTGGAATTTGAGTTTTGTTTTTAATTTCCCATATATGTTTAGAAAGAATTGTGCAATTTACATATTTACTATTTGTAAAGAATGTATTATATTTAAATATAGCATACCTTAAAATTATGTTTGTGTGTGACTATTCTTATAAAGAGAATGAAAAACTCATCATATTAAAAACAAATAATGATTTACCTTTCTTTTATTTCATTGTTTGTTTATTTATTTTTTTACTTAAAACCAACATTCATTTATAACAAAAGAACATTTATATTTCAAGTTGCGCACCTGATTAGGATTATTAAGCTAGGCTCATTGATAATTATTACTGAGTAGTTGGTTCAATCCCCACTGGATTCTCTATCAGTATTGCTTTGTGTTCTTTTTTTTATTATTATTAGAGTTCCAAATATTCATGTTATTTCAATCTAAAAATTCTTGGGAGGTATGAATGACAAAATACAGTCAAGTGGCAATTCAAAAATATTCTGACTGTTTTCAACAAAGGGTTGATGAGTTTCTGATGTGAAGAGGAGCAGTGATACATCAGGAAGCAAACTGACCTGATCTAAACTAATCAGAGTAATTTTTTCTAAATCGTAGTTAACAATTGTTCTTAGCTTTCTTTCATGTTATTTCTATTAGAGTTAATTTAACTCTCAATTTATTTAGATTTTTGTCCAAGTTTTAAATTCAGAATTTGTTATTCTCTTAGCTGACCTCCAAGGCTAGACAGCCCAGTCAACCATGCAATTTAATTTCAGAGTTAATGTGTTATCATATAACAGTTAAAAAAAGCAGCATAGATCAAATGAGATGACCTGAAACTTAAAATGAAACCAAAATGAAAAAAAAATATATATATAAAAATATAAAAACTGACACTGCTTCATTTCAGACATCAAAAACACATTACATGCTTTCTTACAGGTTTGACCGATTAGAGTCGGCAAGACTTATTGAAATTCACAGTTGAACCAAACTGAAAAACAAACAAGGGTGGGACATTAAGAATTATTAAAGATATAACAAATATTTTGTGCTTGTCAGTTGAAGACATGTTTAAGAGAATGTCGCAAGTACGATAGTAACGAATTGAAAGGCTACAAGTTAGAAGCAAGCAGTTAGTTTCAAACACAACAATATTAAGAGTCTGTGAGAGAGTTAGCTTTAGGAAAAGTTAATTTATTCAGATTGTTAGTACTTGTTAATATTTTTGTTAACAAATTTATCACTTTGAATATTTTGCTTTTTGAAAGGTCATTTACTTGAGTTTGAGCTTTACGTTTTTATTCAATTTCTGACACTGATCAGCATTAAATGTGACCGAAGGAAGAGGAGATAGATTTGAAAATCTTTTTAATTCTCTCTTTTCTTTCTAATTTCTTCTTAGAAAGTGAAAAGCATCAATTTTCAAAGGAATAATGATTTAATTAAGGTTGCTTGGTATTGTTAAACTTTACTAATTTAATCTAACATTTCAGATTCTGGCACCTGTGGACTTTGGGAGAAAAATGCTGAAATATAATTCTGACTTTTGACAAGTATTTGACAGCACAACACAATTATAAATAGACTTCACATAATTAGAGTAAATTTATAAGATGGAAAATATTTTGTGAACATGTGAAAGTGAAACAATAAATGTTCAATAAAACAAGCGAATTCTGTAATTTTACACAAATACAAGAAATATTTTTACATGCAGCACAATGCAATGTGATCGATCCGGACTTGGCAGCTCAGATACAGTTACTTTCTCATCCGCGTAGTGTGGCTTCCCTGTGTCTCTTCTACAAGTACTTTCACAGCTTCTGCTCTGATGAACTTAGCTCACTGGTGCCCCCTATGTACAAATTTACTTGAGCCATAAGATTAGCAACTAGGTCCCACCCTTTTACTGTGAAACCAATAAGACTTAAATGCAAATTCTACTCCAACAGCTTCTTTTCTCGCACTTCCTGCTTGAGGAATTCCTCTCAATTTACTTGCTTCCCCAACAGCTACAGTCTCCAAGAATTTAAATGGAAAACTAATAGTCATCTCCTATCTCACTAACTTGCATCTTCTTTCTCATACTCATCTCATATCTGCAGTATTCTCATCCCTCTCCTAACCACTTCCTGACACCCCCTTTATTCTGTCACTCCTCCTCATAACTTTCCTCCTATGTAAGCCCTTGCACGACAGTGGCAGTATAATGCCTTGTTTGGGGCAATATGATTATAAAAAAAAATGTATTACCAAAACGCATTTCAGAATTATTTAAATCTCGTGGTATTCGACAAAAAACAACTTCAAATGCTGGCTAAAGAAGGCCTTGAATTGAACAGAACTCAAACCGAATTCCCAGGTGAATGACTTCTACAAATCCTGACACTTCTCACAGAAGCTTTAATTTGTAGATAAACATCACCCATCCAGCGATATGGCAATCAAGACAAAAGATTGATATGTTGGTGGTATATCAAACTACGCCATTACAGATTTCTTCTGCATGAAATTCTGCAACCATATTTATACCATAAATCATTATTCTCATTTTTATCTAACCTTGAACTTTTATGTTAAATAAGGCGGCTGATTTTACCTTAAATAGAGCTGACTGGTCTATATACTTCCTTATTTGACAACACTATACAGAAGATAGAAAATTACAGAGAGCCATTATCACCTACATCCTTAATTGGCACAGCATACAGGATTTTTCTCAGTGTTTGTGTTGTGGAGTTATTTTCGCAGTGGAGGCTAGTATTTGTACTAAAGTCAGTCCTAATAGGTTCAATGTACAAATGGTTAGAAACTTGATATAATATGTATTACGCAGTGTAAGCTTGCCAGGTCGCTGACTACTTTCATATTCAACTAACTGTTGACTACTATCATCCAACATTGACTGACCCTCATTCCTCTTACTACTCCTACTTAAATTAGGTGGGAGAGTCTATTCACTATAGAATAGGTCTGTTTTACCATAACACTCTCTCTTTCTCTTTCTCTCTCTTTCTTTCTGTTATGGAGTTATTTTTGCAGTGGAGGCTAGTATTTGTGCTAAAGTCGGTCCTAATAGGTTTGACGTACAAAATGTTAACAACTTGATATAATATGTATTACACAGTGTTATCTTACCAGGTCGCTGACTACTTTTGTATTCAACTACTATCATCCAACATTGACTGACCCTCATTCCTCTTACTACTCCTACTTAAATTAGGTGGGAAAGTCTATTCACTATAGAATAGGTGTGTTTCACCACAACAGTTTGCCAGATATTTCCCCATCACATGACTTGTCTACAGTGGCACTCAGTACTCTCATCAGGATCGTAATATCCTGGCATTTACATCTTGTAAAATTTTTCAGTTTCTTCAGCCATACTTTGCTAATACATATACAATTATAATGGATATGTTAAAGGGCTTCCCTTTAAATTTAACTACAAAAGTTTTATCAGATATTTTTTTATATTCCAATTCTAATTTTTTCTCTATCTGCATATTTAAACATGTGTTTGTAACTGACCAAATCCCATTGTTTGCCGACCAGTTTTGCATATTGCTAAAATATTAACATTTAATCTATTCATTTGCTGCTTCATATTATGCGGCACCCCATCCTTGTAATGATTTATCTGGACGAAAGAGGTTAGAAAGCGAAAGTGTGCCTATATGTCTGTCAGAGTTTTCTAGCCAGAGGTGGGGGTTGAGGCTGATATGGCCTCATTTGTAATGGCTAAGATAGACAGAAAATGATCCCATATCTTGACCATTCATTTCTTAAGGGTCTTCTTGCCTGAACAAACTGGTGAGAGGTGACCAAACTACTGACAATATTGGAGGAAATACATAGGCAAATGAGATTCTAATATCAAGGCAGGGACTTCATTTACTGGAGCTTTTGTCTTTCTTTGAGCCTAATATCTTATGTGAAATATATGAGATGTGTTGAAAAGTTCTTGGCCCAGCCTACTTTTTAAAAACTAAATAAGTATTCTATTCTTTGCAGTGATTCTTGGTCAAATTGAAACCTTTTCAGCACGCTCAGTATTTTTTGGTTCAAATTGTTACTTAGGCTCAGACAATCTTGAGAAATGGGTAAATGTTACGACCCATGAGAAAGATTGTGACAGTCAAACATACCCTAACTTCCCAACCTCAGCTTTGCAAAGTTGAAAATTTAGCTTAATTTTCTGTCAATCACAAAAAGCAAAACCTTTTTCTGAGTGGTCAGTGATTCAACCAGGTCAACGAGTAACCTACTTTTTTTTTAGACTTGTACACAACTTGGCATGATGCATGAATTCATCAATTAATAATGTTGATGAGAGTCACTAGATGCTCTTCTTTTTTTTTTTCTCTGTAGTATTCACTTCTCTAGAATCTAAGGCTTTTAATAAATTCTTTAACATCAGTTAGTCTGGGTAAATTTTGGTCACTCAATCAGAAAAATAGTCCTATGGAAAAGCATTTGATAAGCACAGAACTGTTGGAACTAATAGTAACCTTGACATATTTGGGAAGGAGATTGGAATAATCTACAACCTATATTGGGATCAAACTGACTGCATACAGGTAGAAAAGGAGTTCAGTAAATATACAAAAAGAGAAAAGAGTGTAAGACAAGGTCATGTCTTCTCTCTTCTCGCCTAACTTATTTGACCTTTAGTGTGAAGCAATTCTCAGAGAATTATCCTATCAGAGTTCATTACGAGCAGTCACAATCTTAACAGCATAAGATATGCAGATAACACAGTGTTAATAGCAGAGGGAGAAAGGAATTACAAGAACTCATACAGAAAATAACAAAAGGAAAGCAAGAAGAAAGGACTAAACATCAATTTCAAGAAGATAGAATAACTGATTGCCACTAAAGAAAAAACAGCCTAACATGCAAATTAGAAATATCAAAAGATCTGGAAAGTGTTTTAACAGAGGACAGAAACTGTGACACTTATTCTAAAAGTACATGAGGATAGTAAAAGATGCCCTCCAAAGTAAAAGATTAAGAAACAGAAATATTTTGTTAGAAACAAAAAAAAGATTACTGAACTGTTAAGCAATAGAAGTCCTCCTATAAAGCAACTGACACTGGACAATCTCCTCAAATATGAAGAACAAACTTAAAGCAACAAAAATATGATTCTACAGAAGGATGCTGAGAATACTATGAACTGAACATATTAGTAACAACAAAGCTTTAGAAAAAATAGAAACCAAAAGAAAATTTATACTTAACATCATAAAGAGTTGAAATATCTAGGGTATATAATGAAGAAAGAATGCTTGGAAAATTTGATACTCACAGGAAAACTTCACATCACTTACCTAGCAAGTTTGAGTAAATGAATGACAGTTTATAAGATTTATTTATTAAGAAGGGTAGAGGTGGTGTAGCATCAGTCATTCTTTCTTTCTTTCTCTCTCTCTCGATTTCAACTAACCCAAGATGGCGGGCCACTACGAAAATTTTCTGGGAAAATTACAGAACAGAATCCTACTTCGGTATTTCTGCTCAACTTTTTCAGTCTGTCTTACCTTCTTGGTATGTTGATTTGCGATTTTTATTTTTTGTCTGATTAATTTTTGTCTTTAATTTGTCTGAATATTTTAACAGGGGTAGTATTTTGCTATTGTAATTAATTTTTGCGTTTAAATCTCATTTCAACTTACATTAAGTTAAAACTTAATTTTTTTTTTTATTCTTATTATTATAATTATTATTAGAGTAGATAGTACCCACCATCACCCGGTTTTACACTCCACCCCTTTCTACTGAGCAGGAGTGGAGGTGATCGCCTTGTTTCTTGTTTAGGAAGGGGTTTCCGGTACACTTTCCTTCGACTTCGGTCGTGGTTTCCGGCTTTCTCTTTTCCAATCTTTTCACTTTTCACTTTTCTTTTTTTTCAATTGGAGTAGATAGATTGATCTATTGCCCGGTTCACACTCTACCTACGTCTATTGAACTGGTGTAGAGGCTCATCCCTTGTTCCCTGTTTAGGATGTGGTTTCCGGCTTTCTCTTTTCCAATCTTTTCACTCTTACGTAGCCACCTGCACACCAGTGGCCTTAGCGCCTTGCCTGGGGTGATATGATTAAAAAAAAAAAATCACTGGTGCCCCCTAGGTGTGAGTTTGCACAAGATACTGGATTGGCAACTAGATCCCACCCTTTTCCAGTGAAACTGATGAAATGTTACCGCAATTTCTACACCAACAGCTTCTTTTCTCGCACTTCCCGCCCGTGGAATTCCCTTCCACATGCTTGCTTCCCCGATGGCTATAACCTCCAGGAGTTTAAATGTAAGGTCAATAGACACCTCCTAACACACTAACCCACACCCATTCTCTCCAACTCTCCCCCTATGTACATCCTAACTTGTCTATCGCCCTGTGTAACTCGATGCGCTATAGTGGCAGTGGAATTCCTTGCTTGGGGTGACATGATTAAAAAAAAGAGTTAAAAAAGACAGGAAATTAAAGAGAGCCATGATTGCCAATGAGAATGAAAAGATACAGTTTATAAAAAGAAGGAAAAATAGTAAAATAAAAGGTGCTTGGTAGAATATTAGGAATCTGATATATCCCAGAAAGGAATATCAGTGTAAAGATTAGTGGAAGAATGGTACTCGACACAGGAATACGATATAACAGATTTATTGTACTAATGTACAATTAACAATAAGATACAGATAAACAATCAACGAGTAGGAGCAGAATAAAATATCAAATAGAGAATGCCTTTGCCTGAGACATTTTCTCTCTCCGTACCACTTGTCACTGGCCTTTATAGTCTAGAGCATTCCATTCTCGGGGATGGCAGGATGTTCCACTATAACAGAATCATAACAATCGTTCTTGTTTTTATCTCAACTCACTTTATATCTATTTATCTAATACACACACATGCACACACACGCACACACATGGAAAAATGTATGACAAAGTGACACACACATATACATATATGTAAAAAGTGAACAATGAAAATATCTAGAGAGTGGCTTGGTCACAATGTCATCTAGAGTAAATTTGCACCTGGGCTCTTACAACATTTCACCTTTCCTGAAAGAACTTTTATTATCACAGTGTGGGATATCTTCTAACAAAATTCATGAAAAGAAAATATAAAAAATTGAAATTAATTCTGCCAGATAAAAAACAAAAATTAAAATTACACTGGTCATCTGAAGAAGTCCTAAAAGACAAAACCTGTCACAAGAAAATCTTTTTTACTTTGTACTACTTTTTTCCATAATATTCTTCTTGATATATAAAGATATTTATCATTATCTTATATATATATATATATATATATATATATATATATAAAAATGTAGAATATTTGATATTTAAGTCAGATAAACTCTGATAGAGACAAACTGAAAAGAACTCAATGCTAAATTTCTTTATTTAATTTAACAGAGTAATATAATCCAGAAAATTTTTTAAATATTCTACAATTTCATGGGTAATACATATTTTGCAGTCAAACCTGCTGCTCATCAGAGAAATTGAAATATGGGCATGGGAGTGTCTGTATGTGATTCTTTTCTGGATGATTTTGAATATTAACTGTTGAATCATTTGGGTCTGATGAGCTGCAGGTATTACTCATGAAATTGTAGAATATCTAAAAAATTTTCTAGACTATATATATATATATATATATAGTGTCGATTCCACATCCTCTTCCTGCATACACACCATATTTACCAATCATTTTCCAAAATGTTTACTAATCATTTCAGATGAACATATGCATATACACCTTACAGATTTGGAAACTTTCTTAGACACACACACGTGTGTGTATGCATGTATGTCATTACTCAGAAAGTGAATTTAATACAAACTTGTTTGGTGTGATAATTATTCTAGTCGTATAAAAACAATGAGTTTTTGTGTTTGTCTTTGCAACTTCAAGCAAAATTGTTTCACCCCAAGTCAAAGCAAATTAAGTAATGTGCATTTGATGTGGCTGTTGGTTGTGCATCGAAACAACAGAGAGGAAATTAATGTGATCTCTCCAGTCCTAAGTAAATAGAGTGGCTAATGATGGGGGTTGGTTGACAAAGCAGGCACTTTGGCTTTGGGCTCACTGCCACAGACATTGGCCACAAATTACCTTTTCAGTAGAATCAATAACAACAAAAATAATGACATCAACAAAAAAAATTTACAAGTCAAAAACAATTCAGTTATAATTCAATTGAATGCTTTCACACAAGTCTATTAGAGAAAAACAATGACAGTTAAAATAAGAAAAAGAAAAGAGGAAACGGCTTCGAAAGGTGGCAGAAAATTGGCTCAGGCTTTTATCCACTTATTTTTTACAAGCCAACATTACTTGAATTTTGGACGTTTGCATGAAGTATTATGTGAGTATATCTCATGATATCACTGAAGGAATTGTTTGCATTTCAACAATATAAGTACTCCTAAATTAGCGTAATATCTCATAGCAATATCAGGGCTATATACGGTAACAGGAATATTAACTATTTCTTTATAAGGAAACACTCAGTATTCATTGACTGAACAGCAACTGCTACCTTTGGTTGAAAATTATAAAATATTTCACTTAAAACAATTTTTCTAGAAAATAGATTTCTCAAGTCCATTAACTCTCACTGCTCTAGTATTGATGTGAGTTTCCTTCCCAACCCTTTGTTGATGGATGTGTGGAAATGAATTATGCAATTATTTGCTCTTCAATTTACATATGCTATCCATTTTAGTTATTGCTGTGAATAAAAGTCTTCAAGTAATATGGTTCAGTCATTTCTTTGATTCTGTAACATTAATACATAAGGGTCAAAGGATGGTTTTCACGAAGATACTCAACCATTTTTAACCAAAAAGCAGGAGCTGCTGTAGCCTATCATTTTTGTTTCATTTCTTGGTATGCCTACTGACAGTATTTAGGCACCTGTTCATTATCCAAATTTTTCCATCAAATCAAAAAGACAAAAGACAAGCAATTGCAAATGGCTGAGAGTTTGGATATTACTGAACAAGTTTTGGTAACATGCATGATATATATCCATAGGAAGTCGTGCTCTTATCAGGCTGTTTAAAAAAAATGACTCAATGGTAATACATATTTTTATAAGATTATTTAAGTATTTAATTAAAATACAGATAATAAATAATGATTCTCTGAATTCTGACAAATATTATCTTCTCATTATTATCTTCTCATTAATATCTCTTATTGTCTTGTCTTTCATTTAAATATTTTAAATTCATTTTCCTGATACAATCAAGAAAAAACAAAACTTCAAAGCAAAAGAAGACAAAAGAAGACAACACAAATTCTAAAAAAGTAGAAAGCATATTTTATCAACAGAAAAAGGGAGAAGCTGATATTTTTTAAAAGACGTAACAGATTATGCAGTCCTTATTTTGATTAAAAATGTTACTTAGAATTTACTGTTTGTGGAAATGCTTTAATATTTGCTCAAGTGCTTACCAGAAAACTTTGCCTGTCTTAATGTAAGTTGGCAATTTTTATCACTTTTTTTAATTTCTGTTTTTTGTTTCCCCCGATTATATGTATTTATTTCCTACTGTTGTTTTTTCTTTCTCTTTTAAATAATTGCCACAGTTTACGAGTAGATGTAGTCATCCACATACAAGGCTGTTTCCCTGTATCACAGCTCATCAGTGTGGCTAGACACATCCACTTGCTTCTGGCTGGGATTGAAACTCAACCAATTTGGTGTCAGTCGGAGTCGCTACTCCCTAAGCCATAGGTGCATGGAATCATGTGTGTGTATGTGGGCATGCTAAGAAGCATGCATAATTTACTTGCACATTAATTTATTGTCAATTCTCAGGGCTTTTAACTTTACTAGAACATTTTACAACTTGGTAAATTGAGCAATGATGTCTGTCCACTCTTCCCAAAAAGTGAATACTGGGACTTATACCAAGTTTAAACTTTTTAATTGCTCCCACTCCTTGTTCCATGTCTCTGCCCTTCTAACAATCTACTATAATTCAAAATAAGGGTAGTGGGGGATACACATGCACCCCCAAGCAACACACATTATGCACCCTTCTTGCAATGGTTCTTTTAGTTCTCACATAGATGAGTGAGCTTGTTTAGGTACCTTAAGTACCTTTACTTCTCAGACTGGTACAATATTTCTGACCTGAAGAGGAGATCTTTGCTATGATGTCTAGGCTGCCATTATATGTCTGCTCAAAACATCACACATGTATCTTCTTTCCTAGGTTGATTGTCCCTTCATTAGGGGTGCTGGAGGTCAGTGTTTTCTAGGTTTTAGCATTATTCACCTGATAGATAAGGATCTGAGTAGCTCCAAATGAGACTATCCTAAATGGTACATGTATAATATCAGGGCTATTGTAATGACATTTTTGTGAATGGCTTTTGTACAAGACATTAATCTTTGGTGGGGCATCTCAATGCCTTGATGAAGGGTATTGCTATGGCAGTATCTCTAAATGATTCTCTCCAGGTTATTTATATATGCAACTCCTGTGGGTGTGTGCCAGTCTGCCTGCCTACTGGTCTTCCACTAATGAAAACAGACATGATGCCAATCATAATGAAAATAAACAAAACTAGCAAACTCAACCTCAAAAACAAAACCCTACGTTCCAACTTGCCATGAGTGGAACACCATCTTCTTCAGCCCAAACCAGACCTCCTGTTACTTTCTGAAACTAGTATCAATACCTCAAACATATTAAGGGAGCTCACAGTCCTGGACTACTCACCTCTTATAGCAAAACACAACCACCTAAATCATCACTGCCATGGAATTGGAGCTTACATTAAGGATGAGTGTTCCTGTGGCAGAGACGCAAAAAATGAAAAACAGATCTTCCAAATATCTGCTTCCAAACACATCATCTTTTTGGTATACATAAATGATCTGCCTAATAATATACTGGGATCATTTATAAACATTTATACTGATGAATCGACAAAAAATAGGCACAACTCTACAATTATTGATGGTCAGAGGTTGGCAAAGAGTCTCTCTCTTCCAATCTTGCACAAACTAGACAATTGCATAAAAATGATCTGGTTACATTCAATGCCTTGAAGACCAAGCTAGTTACACTCCATCACTGCTGATCTGACCTTAAACTACCACCAATCAAGATAAACAGATGTCGTCTTGGGAAGGCACAGTGTCTTAAAAGACTACTGGGCCTCAAACTCACACCTGACCTCAAGTGGAATCCATACATAGTCTAAGGATGCAGATAAAAATGGTTGGTTCTCTGTGCTGCTCTACTAAGTGCCTGACTCCTCTAACTATCCTCTACTTTTACAAGAGCCAGGTCAAGCCAAGAAATTGAGTGCTGCTGCCATATTTGAAGGGGGAACTGTTCAGATCTCATTCTACAGATTTGATAGAGATCAATAGCATCTCAGAGCATATGTTGGGGATGAATTATTCCCCGGCTAGTGGGACATGGCAAGTCTCTTGCTGCTCTATATCTACTTCCATGTAAAATGATCAAAGTATGTTTCTTGATCCCACCAAGTCAAACCTTCAAGCCTTGGCTAGAAATTATTGTGTTATTTATGGTTAATTCATTTAAATAATGCACTAACCATTGTTTGTATCATGCAGCAATAATTGTAAATAAACTGATGCATTGAAATAAGTAACCACGTAATCATTTTAAGTTCTGGATATCAGTGTCTTTTTAAAATCATTACAACAGCCTGATGAACATTTTTCGGGATATTTCAACATTTCTAAGAGTTTACATTTCGGAAAACTGTTTCCAAATACCTTAGATAAATACCGACTTCTACAAATTTGTCACGTTAACTGAAATGAATTTGTTTTCAGACATGCTTAGAATGCTGCTTCAAACAACATCTCTGCTGGATGCAGAGATATACATTTCAACAGAGTAATATGATGCTGGCTAACCCCAATTATTCATGATGTATGGACATATTATAAAAACTTACAGGCTTTTAGGACTAATTAAAAAAAAAAGACTTATATCAATCATCTGTTTGGGCAGTTTGCCAAGAATCTAAGTAAAGTGCATTCATCAATGGGAAAAGTTTTACTTATTGTCTTTGTATTACACCATCTGTAAACAAATTTTTCTGTTTGTTTTCTCACAGAAAATGGTTAAGAAACTAAACAAGCCAGCTTTGAAGCAAGGGACAATCACAGAACAATGGTGTGAAAAGAAATGCATTTCAATGCCTCAAAAAACTGCTCAGTTTTCACAAGCAAACCTTGAGAAAGAAAAATAATATTTTAGAAAATAAGGTGCTTCATCGACAAATAAGCAATTTTTCAGAAGGAAACAATATTATCTTTGAAATTCTTTCAGCAGAAACAGCATACAAGTCTTATAACATATCTTACTTTCAATTCAATGTATTAATTTGATGCACACACACACACACACACACATATATATATATATATATATAAATATGGCTATTGAGTTCTTTCATTGACTGGCGTGTGTATAGACTACTTAAATACAACATGTTAAAATTTCCTTTTATCTGATTCTATGTGCCTATGGCTTGGGGATAGAAACTTCGACTGACACCAAATTGCTTGAGTTTCGGTCCCAGCCAGAAGCAGGTGGATGAGCTGTGATGCAGCAAAACAGGCTTGTATGTGGATGACTAATATATATATATATATATATATGCCTTCATGTGGCTGTGGTAGTTAAATGTTTACCCATTCAAAACAAATGCCTCTCCCTACTTGCCTGTTTGGCCCAACACAATCATAGAGCAACAGAGACTCATATTGGACTAAGTTAAGCACAGTAAATGACAAGCAAATTTCAGAAATGGAAAGTGCCATCTATCTGGAAACTATTATCATCCTCCATTTGAATGCTATAACAAGCCATATTACCAGAAGTAGCCTAGCCACTATTAGGATCAACACAGAACTAAGCTGATATACATCTGGCATTTCTATTCTGTTAGGGTATCAAGGTACCATCATTTGATATGCTTGCATACTACTGTCCTATGATTTTTGATGAATTATTGATTCACGCATGAGAGACATGCTAAAAGGAGAAAAAAAGCAGAGACTGTAGCTTCATGATGAAAAGAGTATTTAAAAGAACATGTTTCTTCGGCTATTTCTTGTCAGTGTAATATCCTTCCTTATCAACGCATTTATCTTTATATTTCACTGAAGTTCTCAAAGTAGAAATCCTATAACAGTTGCGACTTGGGCTATGGACTTATTGATTCATATATATCTGGAAGTATGGGAGACTTTGAAAAACAGTAGCTACTCTGGCATGTACGCATTGCTCATTCACTAATGAATTAGAGCACTCTGGCTATTGGGTGTGTATAATGACAATATACATGCTGAAAAGTCTGCCTTCTTCTACCGTGCGCCCATGGACCAGAGGTAAAACCGCCGACTGACGCCGCTTTGGTCGGGTTTCAATCCTGGGTTAAAAGCACTCGGAGTCTAACTGTACTGATGAGCTGTGATACAGTGAAACAGATCTGTCTGTGAATGACTATATATATATATGTGTGTGTGTGTGTGTGTGTGTGTGTGTGCTTAGGGCCTTCAACTCACACCTGATTTCAAGTGGAACTCATACATATGATCCATTATTTAAGATGAAGGAAAAATGTTTGGCTCTTTGTACTCCTCCAGGAAGTACCAACTCCTTATACTTCTTCTTCTATGTGCCCTGTCCCTTCAGGACATAGGCGATCATGGCTTTCCACACCTCCCTATCCCTGGTGGCTCTGAGCACACTTTCTCCTGTTACATATTGCAACCCTTGTTCCGTCATCCACCTGATTAGGTCCTTCAAATATGTTATTCGTTGCTTTCCCCTGTCTCTTTTTCCCTCTATCTGGCCTGTTAGTATCAGCTTCTCCAAGTCCTCCTTCCTCGTTGCATGTCCCAGGAACTTCAGCCGTCTCTTGCTGATGCTCAGTATTAATTTTCCTTTTGTTTCCATCTTTTCCAAGACCTCATCATTGCTCACATGCTCGATCCATGACATTTGCAGCATCCTTCTGTAGAACCACATTTCAGTTACTTCAAGTTTTTCCTTCATCTTTGATGATATTGTCCAGCATTCACTGCCATATTGAAGAACAGACAGCATGTAGCAATCCAGTACTCTCTTCCTTGTTTCTAGCAAAATTGTCCTGTTTCGTAATACCTTACTCAACTTCTGGAATGCTTCCTTCGCCATGTCAATTCGCCTTTGAATCTCTGTCACACTTTCCATCTTCTGTTATAACACTTCCCAGGTATTTAAATTTTTGTACCTGTTTGATTCTAGTATCCCCGACCAGTATACCATTCTCCCTAAATACATTTTTGGTGCTTAAAGGAGCTCTTCATATGTCCTGTCTTCATTGCCGATTTCGGGTTTTTAAACATCATATTGGCTCCGGCAGTAACCCCAACTTTCAGTCCAGAAGTACCAAGCCGGCTCCTTACTTTTGTGCTACTAGTCTGGATTTAAATTTTTTTTCAGCATGATTTGTACTATTAATTGTTAAATCTAGCCAATGAGAAGGGTTCATTTTCCCACCCTCCCCTATTTAATAACAAATCCAAGTTACACCTGTTTTTTTGGATCATTAATCATGGCTAAATTTTCTGGTATGTTCATCCATTTTTTTCTTTCTTCACTAAATTAACCCCTATACTTTGAATTGCTAATACTAATTATACTTTCTTACCTCTATTTATTAACATAGAATTTTAAATGAAATTTTACTATTCAACTGGTCTATAATTAGCTATACCCTTCCCGAAAAAATTTATCAAAACTCCCTATATTCGGATGTGCATTGTGGTGCTGTGGATATCGGCTTGGAACGAGAAATTGGGGAGCCGAGCTCGAATTCCAGTTGAATTCATTGCATTCACTTATGTGCAAATACCCTTGGGAAAGGTATTAATCTATCTCTTTCTTCCAGTTATAGGTTAAATAACAGGAAAGATTGGGTTCTATAGCCTTGGCTGGCAACAAGTCTACCACAGAAAGCAATGGCAACCTACTGCAGGATAATCTTCTGCCCAGTCATGTCTCTTTCAAGACATGATCGCCCAAGCATGTTTCACATATGGCACTTAACTCACTGACTGACCTATATTTGTCATTGATTTGCTAATTCCATTTCTGAAAATTAAAACTAAACTCCTTATACTCTACATTTATAAAAGAAATAGAGTACTCTTGCCATATTTGGGAAGGAGCTGCCCATTCCTCACTTTCCAGTCTTGATAGAGTTCAAAAGCATCTCTGAGTTGTTCTGGGTGATAAATTATTTACCACCCTCCAATCAATCTTGTAATAATGGGGTGTGGCAGGCCCTCACTACTCTATGGCTATTTCCAAGGTAAGTACTTAGATGAACTACATTCTTTGGTTCTGCTAGTTTTAACCTTCAGGACTACAACCTACCACACCACTTACATTGTAACAAACCATCCACATTTCTTTTCTGTTCCATTGGTGAGAAGTAAGTTTTACTTAAACAACTTACTCCCATCAACCACTACCCTGCGAAACAGAGTCCCAAGAGGATGTTTCCTTGATTGCTACAATCTTAACCTGTTCAAATCTAGGGTCAAGTCTTCCCCTCCTATTTATATAAATTGCCTTTAACAGTAACCCTCTACCTTGAGTGGCACCCAGGTCTTGTACAGGGTGAAATTTACTGTAAAAATAAAATACATCTGATTCTTATTTGCATATAATTTCTAGCCAAAAAATAAACAAGATTTTTCTTTTGAAATTATTACAATATTTAAGCAGAAATAAAACAATCTGTCTCAATTTCAGATATAATAATTTGGCACTTCATGCACATGATCAGTTAGAAAGAGCTTTTTCACTCGTTTTTACTCTAAAAAACATGATGCAAAGTTCAATGGTGTCATGTGCCAACTCAACACAAATCTATGTATTTTGTGTTTGTGTACCTGATGTGTTTGACTATTGGTTAACACAAGCGAATCTTTTTTCACAATGTTCGCAACTCTTGTAGCCAGACAAAATTAACTAGTTTTCTGTTCAAATATATTTTTAGCCACTGACTTGTGTGATGTTAAGTGATATCATTTCACTTTTTCATTTGTGCCATGAATCTTGAATTGCTGTTCCATGATAGTGGATTTGTGCCAGTTTTGCTGATAGGCAAGAAACTTACATTTATTAAAAATCTGATGGAACAAGAAAATTAAATAAAAGCCTGAAGTCACAACTTTGTTTGTCAACTCTCAAGATGATGAATGAACCTGAGAGATTGATGCCAGTTTTTCTGTTTAGTTAAAAATTTCTTTCCAGGAATATTTGAAAAAATTAAAAAGGTGATTTTCTGCTTGGTTGGACAAGTGAGAGACTTGAAGAAAACAAACACCAAGTTGAAGCACCATTCAAAGATGGAGAACTTTACACTTCCAATAAGATGTTGTCAGCGTGACACATTTTGTATGACAAAATTTAATTTGTTCAAATTCATCTAAAAATCTTTCCTCTATGGTAACTAGTTCGAATTCCAATGGAATTCCTTGCATTCACTTAGGTGTAAATACCCTTTGAAAAGGTATTAATCCATTTCTTCCCTCCAGTTATGGGTTAAATAATAGGACAGATTGGGTTCTATAGACTTGGCTGGCAACCAGTCTACTGCAGAAAGCAATGGCAACCTATTGTGAGATAATCTTCTGCTCAGTCACTCATGTCTCCTTTGAGACATGATCACCCAAATTAGATTGAATTGATAAAAAGACCACAATTTTGAAAACTTTTTACTAAAATTCATTAAAAAGTTTAGATTTTTATAAAAACTTTTTAATTTATTAAGTATATTCTTTTTTTCTTTTTTTTTAATCATCTCACCCCAAGCAAGGCATTCCACTGCCACTATTGTGCATGGGGCTACATAGGGGAAGGTAAAGAGAAGGAGTGGTTAGACATAGGGAATGTCAGGAGGAAGGTGACAGATGAGTAAGGATAGCGAAGATGAGGGTTGGGCAGATGGGAAGAGTGTTTGATAGAATGGGAGCAGGTTAGTGTGTTAGGAGGTGTCTATTGACCTTACATTTAAACTCCTGGAGATTGTATCTGTCGGGGAAGCAATTGTTTGGAAGAGAATTCCACAGTCGGGAAGTGCGAGGAAAGAAACTGTTGGAGTACAAGTTACGGTTGCATTTTATCGGTTTCACTGTAAAAGAGTGGGATCTAGTTGCTAATCTAGTATCTCGTTCAAATTCGTATTTAGGGGCCACCAGTGATCTAAGTTCATCCGAGCAGAAGCTGTGAAAGTATTTATAGAAGAGACACAGGGAAGCCACGTCGCGCCGGTGGGAGAGAGACTGCAGGCGGTCTGCCAAGTTGGTATCTATCACATTACAGACCCTCCTCTGAACCTTATCGAGAAGCCCGAGGAGAATAGCAGGGGCACCTGACCAGATATGGCAGCAGTATTCAATGCATGGGTGGATGGTAGATTTATATATGTGCAGGATAGATTTAGACGGAAAAAACTTCCGGGCCCTACACAGAGAACCGACTTTCATAGCAGCGGATTTAGCAATGGATTCAATATAGTCATTCCATTTGAGGTCCGCTGAAAGTGTGAGACCAAGGAGGCGTAGTGTTTTACTCTCTGGGAGGCAAGCCTGGTCCATGCTAATGGGAGGTAGGTGAGATTGTCGATGATGGTTAATTGAGAGTAGATTCGTTTTAGAAGCATTAAAATTTACTAGCCATTTCTTACCCCAGTCCAATATGGATATAGGTCTTTTTCAATCTCGGCTGCGAGGTTAGCTTTGAAGCCTACATCAGATTTTTGTAGGAGGCGAGAATAAACTGTGGTGTCATCGGCGTACAAACCTATTTGGGCTCTTATGGAATCAGGGAGATCATTAATGTATATCATGAAGAGTGTAGGACCTAAGATGGAGCCTTGGGGGACACCTGCATTTGTATGGTAGTTCCGGGAGGCATGTCTGTTTAATACCACTTTCATTGTGTGGTTAGAGAGGAATGACTGGATTAGTTGAAACAAATGTCCAGTCATGCCATAGCTCCGCAGTTTACATAGAAGGCCAGTATGCCAAACTCTGTCGAACGCCTTAGATATATCCAATGCAATGGTTCGGGCTTCACCATTCCTGTCGAGTGCCTGGTATATGTACTCGGTGATGGTCATTAGCATATCAGCAGTAGACCTGGCGAAGCAGAAACTATATTGCTTGTCTAAGAGGAGCCTGTGTGCTGTGAGATGCTGAACCACCTCGGCATTGATAATGGCTTCGTACACTTTGCCAAAGATTGGAAGAAGACTGATAGGGCGGTAATTTGAAGGGTCAGAGGGTTCTCCAGTGTTTTTAAATATAGGAACTACAGAAGAAGATTTCCAACAGGCAGGAAAGCAGGAAGCAGATAGGCAGAGGTTGTAGAGCTTAGAAAGGACAGAGGAGAGTTCAGGGGCACATTTCTTTAAGACTATGGTTGGGATTCCGTCACCACCGCTCACTTTGTGAGGGTCAAGTTTTAAGTTTATCTTAGAGACAAGCGAAGGTGTAATGTGGACATCATTCAGTTGTGCCTCGGTTCTAGGTGAGAAGTCGGATGTAAAAGCTCCAGATGAGTCCAGATTCAAATTGTTCGAGAATCTGCGGGCAAAGCATTCAGCCTTATCTGCCGGGGAGGTGAGGACCTCAAATTTGTTGATTAGCGGGGGTATTGTGGACTTGCTCTTGTTAAGTACTCTTTTACAGAGTCGCCAGTAGTCTTGAGCGCCGAATTTAGAGCATGCTATGCATTGCTTCATTCTGACAACAAACAACATCTTAGCTTCGTTAAGTATCCTTTTACACTTATTACGAGCTGAAGTGAAAAGGCGCCTGTTTTGGTCCAACGCATAGTTACGATAGAGTCGGAAGAAATGATTCCGGTGGGCAATGGCAGCCGAGCAAGCGGGTGAGAACCATGGAGACGAATGAGATTTAAGCTGGAATTTCCTAGCAGGAATGAATGCATCGATGCCAGCCTTAACCCAGGAGGAGACCTCGGATGCACATTCTTTGATGGGAAGACTAAAGACGTTGTTCCAAGGGATGTCACAGAGGAAGTCTCGGAACAAATCCCAGTCTGCTCTTTGATAGCAGTAGGATATTCTACTTGTCTGGGTTTCATGGGTCGGACGGGAGTGGAGTGAAATATTGACGGACACTACAGTGTGGTCAGAGTTTCCGAGTGGGCAGAGTTGTCTGGTAGTGCAAGAGTATGGGATGGAAGTGAAACAGAGGTCTAGAAGTGAGTCCCTTCCATTAGGGTTATCGGAGAAACGCGTGGGGAAGTCCACTACTTGCGTAAGGGATTGGATCCTCATCTTTTGGGAAAAGAGAGGATCAACAGAGATTAAAGATAAAGAAATGAAAGCAGCACTGATTAGAAGTTAAAATAAAAAAATGAGTTGGAAAGTTCATGGTGTGGACACCAGCAGGGTCGGTGTCAGCATTTTTCAGCCACTTGGAGTGGTGGGTGTTAAAGTCACCAAACACAAATACATGGGCAGAGGGATGGGAAGAAATGGCTTTGTTGATATTGTCAGAAATGATGTCAAATAACGAACAGTCAGGGGAGGAAGGAGAGCGGTAGAGAAAGAAGAGATAGCTAATCGAGCTAAGAAGTGAGAGGCAGAAGCACATGAAAGAATGATCTGGGGATTCAAAAGATGACACCCTAGCTAAGGGAAGGTGTTCGCTGACATAGACACCAAGCCCATGCATATGAACATTGGAGTCCTTCCTGAAGAGTGGAAGGTAGCCAGAAACGTAGAACTCAGATGAGGGGATAGAAGGGTTAAGATTAGTTTCACATAGGGCTAATATATCAGGTGAGTTATTATGGAGGAATGAATCTACGCTGAGGAAGTTGGTGCGGATGCCGCATATGTTAGTGAAAGAGATGCAGACAGGTTTGGGCGTTTTCAAATGAGCTGGTTTAGTTTTGCTATTATGTTTAATTTTTTCCATAGTGATTCAGTTAAGGAGAGGTCTTAGAATAGAATAAGTCGGTCAATCATTTGCAACTTGTGAAGGATGGAGACTGGCGCGGCCTACAACATAATGTGACCTCGGGGTTGCCAACCGAACGTTCATGCAGGGATGCCCGTCCATGCGCAATATGGCACTACAAGAACCTCTCAAGATGCTACGCAAGAGTTCGGGCTCCTAACTACCAGTCGGAAGCAGCAACCAGGAAACTGCCAACCCGGTACCCTCAGAATGTAAAGATGTTGCCACCATACTCCGTAATTGCAAAGAGCTTCCAGCTGAACTAACACTAAGACCGGAGAAGGGGGATGAACCTGGAACCCCTTCCTAAACAAGAAACAAGGCGATCACCTCTAAACTCATTCTGTGTGTACATTTTTATTTTTCATTTATGAAGACTTTCTAAAAAATAAAAACATGAAAAAAATCGATGTTCACTAATTTTTATTCTTTATTTTAATGATATTTTATAAACATAAAAATTTATTATATTTATAATTAATATAGATTAAATATAAAAACAGTACAAATGTCAATAGATTTTATGATTAAAACATTATATAGTAGAAGTTAATAGTTTACGGCTACACCTTTTGCTTGCAAATCCTGAATTGTTATCATGTCACAAAGTTTGCTAATTTAGAGAACATTAAGAACCTATGCAGGCAGTAAAGCACCTGCATACAGATAAGAAATAAGTTCAGCAGATATACAAAACTAGAAAAGGTGTGGAAGACAAAGATATGTCTTCTCGCCAGATCTGTTCAACCTCTACAGCAAGGCAATTCGAGAACTAGAAGTTCTGCCAGGAGTGCCGTCATTGGCAATCACAATCTCAACACCATATAATACACAGATGACACAGTGCTGATAACAGACATGTAAAGAAAAATGCAAGACGTCCTACAGAAATGGGAAAGCAAGAAGAAAGGACTACAAATAAACTACAAAAAAACTGAATAATCATCAGCTAAAGGAAGAGCCCAAAATGCCAACTACAGGTGGTGGGTACTAAAATTTAAACACCTGGGAAGTGTTTTAAAAAGAGGACAGAAAGTGCAACACTGAGATTCCAAGGCATACTGGCATGGCCAAGAAAGCATTTCCAAAGCTAAGCAGAGTATTAAAAGATAGAAAAATTTAATTGGAAAGAAAGAAAAGAAGACTGGACTGTTATGTGATATCTGTCCTTCTACGGGGTAGCAAATGCTGGACAATATCCTCAAAGATGGAGGAGAGACTCAAAGTAACTGAAACGTGATTCTACAGAAGGATGGTGAGGATACCATGTGAGCAATGACATGGTTTCGGAGAGGATAGAAATGAAAAGGAATCTTATACTTAGCATCAGGAGTAGTCAGCTGATATTTCTAAGACACATAATGAGGAAAGAGGACTTGGAGAATCTAATACTCACAGACAGATAGAGGGAAGGAAAGACAGGAGAAAGCTTGATGGACTTGAGCAAGTCAATGGCAGTGCAGATTTTAGGAAAGATACCAAGAGAAAAAGTATCAAAAGTTACAAGGGATAGGAGGATGTGGAGGTCCATGATCGTCTATGTTCCGAAGAGACACACCATATAAAAGAAGAAGACAATGGAGGAATTGTCTCCTACAGATCCATGATAGGCTGTTTCAGCTTCTAAAGAATGAAGTACTGAGTGTTGTCAGGGAACACATACCACCATTCTTCATATATTTTCTATGAGAGAAAGGTCTGGACACAAGACAGGCCACTTCATTAGATATGAAAATAATCACTGAAGAATGGAACCAACTTTTTCCTTTATTTATTAGTATCTTTGGTACTTAAGTGCTGCCAAAATTCTATTTGCAACAATAAAAGAGCATAGCTCAAAATCCAGACTATAAGAGATTTACAAGCAACCTTGTTTAGTGTTTCTCATCATAGAAACATTGGCACATCCAGATCCAATTCTGCATAGCAGGACGCTCTTTGGCAATCATCTCTGCCTATACACATCTGCCTTTGTGTCGTTAATGCAAACATGGTTTCAGCTGAGCTCACGCAACTATTAGATTAGAATTATGAACCAAAAAGGTGAGTACAGAAAAGTTTGATACTTGCTTTATTTTCTTAGTTGTATGATTTCCAAACAGATTTTATCTAGCATCTCTTATGATTTGTCTTCTAGTCTTCTCAGAAATATTTACATTCTTGCCATTTCATTTCTGTGCATTGACAGAATCATCAGAATTCATCATCTATGTCTCACAGTAACAGACTAACATTTTCTAAAATTTTGTCAAAGGTTTTGCAACATCTGGAGAGATCCTGGATAATAAATATCACCCAGTTTTGTTCTCAGCAAGAATCATTTTTTTCTGACAAAGAGAAATAATATTTCAGCATTTTTAAGGAATATTTTTGCAAGTTATTCAGGAGCAGAAATACAGGAAGTATCAAATTCACAAATGTTTTTTTTCTGTTCTGGACTCCAAATGAGTTTCATTTATAAAATTAAACTCACCTGACTATAAAACATGCAATCAACGACATTTCTTATAAACACTATAATCTTCTAAGTCTGAAACACATGATTCCACAAGAATTCAGAAATATACACAAAGTTGTTACAATTTTAAAGATGGAATATACTTATGCAGTACTTTGGTAAAAATAATTGATTAAGCTATAAAGAATGTCATTAATGTGATTCCAATAAGCTCAATAATGCAATATTAAAAATAAAAAAAACCACAAAGTTACATTTATAGTTATTTAGAGAAATAATAAAGAAAACAAATCATAATAAAAATATTACATGAATGCGATGCGTGTCATTGCATCTCTTCTGCTGTTTTTGCATTGAAAGTGAATCCTGATCATATGCCGATCAACTCATCAATATTCAGGTGATTAAACAAGACAGACAACCACAGTACTGTGAAATCAGAAGAGCGATGTAGATGCTCTTCCATTGTGGTCTGAGACCGAAATTCTAAGTCAAACTACTTTGACCAAGGATCCATTTTACTAATATTAAAAAAAATCTCTTTATAATTAGTTTGTGAGCTCTGATTGTGATTTGATATCTGCTGATGGGAGAGAAGATGAAAAGCTTGTGTCAAGAAATAATTATTTCTTCATTTCTCTTTTACTATTATTCATCAGTTCACAGCTGGTCAGCAAGCAAATGAACATCAGAGATTTCAGGAGAACACTCTCCAGCGACTACAACAACAGGCCCTTTCAGGAAAATGTTCTCCAGCGACTACAACAACAGGCCCTTTCAGGAAAATGCTCTCCAGCGAATACAACAACTGGCCCTTTCAAAAGGAAAATGCTCTCCAGCGACTACAACAACAGGCCCTTTCAGGAAAATGCTCTCCAGCGACTACAACAACAGGCCCTTTCAAGAAAATGCTCTCCAGCAACTACAACAACAGGCTCTTTCAGGAAAATGCACTCCAGTGACTACAACAACAGGCCCTTTCAGGAAAATGCTCTCCAGCGACTACAACAACAGGCCCTTTCAGGAAAATGCTCTCCAGCAAATACAACAACTGGCCCTTTCAGGAAAATGCTCTCCAGCGAATACAACAACTGGCCCTTTCAGGAAAATGCTCTCCAGCGACTACAACAACTGGCCCTTTCAGGAAAATGCTCTCCAGCGACTACAACAACAGGCCCTTTCAAGAAAATGCTCTCCAGCAACTACAACAACAGGCTCTTTCAGGAAAATGCACTCCAGTGACTACAACAACAGGCCCTTTCAGGAAAATGCACTCTAGCGACTACAACAACAGGCCCTTTCAGGAAAATGCTCTCCAGCAACTACAACAACTGACCCTTTCAAGAAAATGCTCTCCAGTGACTACAACAACTAGCCTTTTCAGGAAAATGCTCCCCAGCAACTACAAAAACTAATCTTTTCAGGACAACACTTTCAGTGACTATACACCACTTTTCAGGACAACACCCCTCCACCAGAAACTTTAAAAACTGTCCTTTTCAAAATTATGCTATCAACTCCAAAACTGTGCATGATAATATCACAAGTAATTCTGAAGAAGGTGGAAATCGCTTAATGGCTTATAATATTCACAGAAATGAATTCAGAAACTGGTAGAAATACTTTGCATTTCAAAAAAAAAAAAGATGACACCATTTCTCTTTCACAACACTAGGTAAAGTTGCAACCCTTTAACCTTTTAAAGCCAACCAATTTAAAAGACATTCAATAAAAGTCAGGGGTCAGGGATTGTTCCCAGCTGTTGTACCATGCAAATCACGACAACCTGCCACATGTTATTTGGTGAAGAGCCAGGGAATACCAAGTAATCCCCGCCTGCCTGAAGAGAAGTCATGAGGAGGAAGTGCTCAGAATGTCAAACTAACAACCTAATGGGTCATACATCTACATGACCAAGTCTTAAAATGCATACATGCAGGACATATTCGTACCTTGTTGTAAAATATTTTGTAGTTTTTATTAAATTCTCAAAAAAAAAAAATCGGCAAATGAAACATGGAATATGAATTTTATTTCATATCTTACATAATATCAAAACTCAATTATTATATTCTATATTTTCATTTCAAATTCAACATTAATATTTCTGTTTCAATCCCGTGTTCATTCTCATATGCCTCTGAATAATTTTGGTCGGTTGTTTTGTTTTTATGGCAAATCAATCTCAGTGGGTCATTTATTGCCAACTAAACTTTATTTACTTTGTAATACCTTTTTCTTTCAGCAATTTATTGTTGTTTATATAAGTTTTTGTGTCTAATAATACATTTTTCTTTTCGAGTATCTAGATTCATTGGGATTTGTTTTTAAGGGCAGGGTCCCCAAGTCCTACCATTGTTATTTAACCCATAACTGGAGGGAAGGGATAGATTAATACCTTTCCCAAGGGTACCCGTGCTTAAGTGAATGCAGGGTATTCAACTGGAATTCGAATTCGGCTCACCGATTTCTCTTTCCGAGCCGATATATACTGCACCACAACACACATCCGTCACTATATGCTTACAACATCTGGTATTCCCAAGTGGTCACCCATCTAAGTACTGACCAGGCTCAACATTGCTTAACTTCAGTGATTGAGCGAGAACTGGTATATTCAACGTGATAGACCATAAGTCCTGCCTCTGAATAAACATTATTCAGAAAGAAAATGTGAGAGATTCCAAGACACCAAAATTTCTATTGAACTGATTCTAGAATTACTAAAATCTGCAGAGTGCTTCCTTTTTCAAGAACAGAAAGATGCAGGAAGATTTGAGTGAAGCTTTAATAAAACCACATTTAATAAAGCTTGAATTAAACAACATAAATTTTCCCTTGTGGGACTCAGTAACAATGACATCTTGATTTCATTCTCTGCCAATTAGAAAGATTATATCAAGATACAAACAAGTTGATAGGCTGTTTGAACACAAGTCTTTGTTTACCCAAAGGCTTTCCAATAACAAGGCATCAAAATATTAAATAATGAATGAACAACAATAATCACTGCTTAATAATCGATTAAAAGAAGCAAATAAATGAATTTCTGATAATATTTCAAGATGCTCAAACTAACATAGATGAACATTAATCATTTAACATTTATCACAGTTGTAGGTAAACTTAATTCATTACTTTCTATCAAGATTGTTCTTTAATAGATTATTAATAAATCTCTTAATGATTTTCATATTTTTCTCTTCTTTTGATAATTTCTTATATCAAACTGGCACATAATAAAATCACAAATGAATAACTTTATGAAATAACAAAAAACCACATCACTAAAAGACTTTCAACAAAAGAAACAACTAAAATGAACAGCATAAGTAGAAGGGAAATCTAAACTTATTTATAAATGGAACTTTGTCTGTGTGTGTGTGTGTGTCCATTACCTACAGACTCCGAAACAGCTGAACCAATTTTCTTAAAAATTTGCACAGTTGTACTATAAGCGTCTGCGATTGTTCTTAGCTAGGTTTTGTGTCGAGGTACCCCCAATAAATATCAAAAACTGATAATCGAAAAAATTGGGTTATAGAAAGAGTGGTCAGATTTTAATCAAATTTGATACACTCATAGACAAAGACACAAGAAATGATATTCAGAAGTTTCAAGGTTGCAGTTCTTACAATAGTGCAGAGAATTGATAATATATATATATATATATATATATAAAAGGCAAGATGTTTGTGTGTGTGTCTGTTTATCTGCCTGTATGTCTGTATTTTTTCAGCCCTTTTATTTTAGTTTTTGCTTCGGGTTTGGCTCTAAGTATGTATAATTGTAGTTCTTAGTCTCAGCCATGATGCCATTTACTCAGAGGACTTATTTAGCCTTTAAAATTCAGTTTATGATGAAAAAAAACTTATTTGATATCGATACGAGGAAATCTAAATTTCACTTACATCCATTTTTCTTTCAGTTTCGCTTTTACTGGAAACAACCATTGCTTTTTAGTCTTTTGTGCCAACGTCCAAAGAGTCTGAGCTCCTGGACCATGGATTAGTTTTAAAGCTTTTATTGCACCCGAGCAACACCGGCTATACTGCTAGTAATAATATAATCATAATATCAAATTTACTCACAAGTTTAAACAAAATATTTCATGATCGTAACTAAAAAGCATTTAGTTGAGATTAGTATAATTGAGAAGTATAAAATATAACTGAGACGTATAATTCCTGAAAAAATATTTTTGGAAAATGATATTAGACATTTCAACTGACAATAATACTAAGAGTTTGGTCAATGAATGCCAAATGTTTCCTGTATGGAAATGGTTACCCATAACATTACCATCAACGGAGGAAATGATCAAAACAGTGAGAATCGATTGTTTTCTCAAGTCCTACTTCTCTGGCATAGGCCCTTGAATTTCTGAAAATATCCTGATATGCCAAAGAACAAAGAAAGGAAGTATTTAATGATCTTTCAAAAAAATTAATCAAGAAGTTGTTGGGTGGGTGTGGAGTAAATTCAAGTCAATCAATTTTGTGTTCATAAGAAGCTTTCAAAACTGGGTTTAATCTTTAAAAAATATTAAAATGATCTGCTATGTCATGAATAAAAAAAACTACACTGGAAACATGTAGACACTGATTACATAATTAGTTTTTTGCCATAATTAAATTAGACAAGTACTCATTTGTATTAGGAAGTCCTCAATACATTTATATTGTAGAGCTTTTGAATATTTTTCATTTATTTCTGCAACCAAGGTTTCAACATTTCAGTATCTTTAGGTGATGTATAATAATTAATTTTCCAGTGTTTTTCAAACATACAACAGAGATTTTTATGAATGCATGACTGGAATTCTTAAACAATTGAAAACCATGAAAATTAGGAAAAAGTTGCTTAAGGATCTTAAAACACTTTTCTCCAGTTTTGCATGAACCTAATAAGTATTGAAACGTATGTTACATCTGGACATTACTTCCGATTATTTATTCAGTGATCTTTTTGTTCTGGAAACAGCATAATGGCTAATTTTTCTTCTTGGTACAAATTGCAAATTCTGCCAAGAAGAAAAGTTAGCCATTATGCTGTTTCCAGAAAAGAAATTACTGAACAAATGATCAGAAGTAATGTCCAGATAGAATCGCACTTATAAATACATATTAGGATCATACAAACCAGGACGAAAGTGTTTTAAGATCCTTAAGTAACTGCTTCCTAATTTTGAAAATTCAGTGTTGTTTAAAAATTCCAGTCGCATGTTTGTAAAAATTGCTGTTGTACATTTGAAAAATGTTGGAAAATCAGTCATTATAAATTGCCTGAAGATACCAAAATGTTGAAACCTAAACTAAATCTTTTCCAAATATTATATATATATATATAAGGGAGAGAGAGAGAGAGAGCGAGAGAGAGAGAGAGAGAGAGATACATGTGTTTTTTAATTATTTTTCATCAAATAACAGTGAACTGCCACTAGTGCACAGGGGGTTACCATGAGAGAAAAGGCTGCGTGGTGGGGGTGAAAAAAGAATAAAAGACGAATGGTATTCAAGGAGATAAAAGATAGCAATTGATGTTGCATTCAAATTTTTTGAGATTGTAGCTATCAGGGAATCAAGTAAACAAAAAGAAGTTCTACAGGTGGGAAATGTGAAAAAAGGAACTATTAGAGTAGAAGAGACAGTTACATTTAATTATTTTAATATTAAAAAGGTGGAACCTAGATGCTAATTTAGCAGCACACTTAAATTCATGTGATCAGCACACCAAGGGAAAAAACTTCTCTGAGCAGTTGCCATGAATATATTTGTAAAAAAGTCTGAGGGAGACCATATTACATTGACAAAAAAGTGATTAAAATGTGAAAATCAAGATCAATTTCATGGCAGATATTACTTTGGATTTTATCAAGAATATTGAGATGAATAGCAGAAACACAGAACCAAATATGATATTCAATGTATGAACAAATGGCAGATTTATAAATGTGCAATAGAGATTGGATGAGAAAAACTTTCTAGCCCAACATAATGACCCAACCTTCCTAGCAGTAACAGTAGATATGGATTTGATGTTGTTCTACTTCGGGTTGGTTGAAAAAGTGAGGACAGGGAGGTGCAGAATGTTGCTCTCCAGGAGATTACTGTCATCCATGCTGATGGCTGGTAGGAATGTTTCTCTAGGGAGGTTAAAGGAGAGCAAATTTATTTGGAGGCACTCAAATTTGGAAGCCATTTCCTGCCCCAGTTAACAACTGATTAAAGAGAAGCAGCCAGGGTTACTTTGTCAGACTTATCAGATTTTTTATTGACATCAGAATAAATGGTGGTATCTTCTGCATAGATGCTTACTTAGGAACTGATAACATCAGGAATATCAGAAACAGTGTAAGACTTAGGATAGAACCTTCAGTGATACCTGCATTTGTGTGAAAGAATCTGGAAGATTTCCTATTAAAAAATGACCTTCATTTCATGATTTAATAGGAATAATTGCATTAAATCAAACAATTCTCCAGAAATACTATAAGCCTGTAGCTTGTATAGAAGGCCAGCATGCCAAACCCTATCAAATGCTTTTGAGATATCTAGAGCAACAGCTTGGACTTTGGTGTTCTTATCAAGAGGCTGGTATATATATTCAGTGATGGCCATAAGCACTTCAGTGGTAGACATGGTGAAGCAGAAGCCATATTGTTTGTCAGAGAATAGATTGTGAAAGGTGAGATGCTTAACTAATTCAGAATTGATTAGAACCTTGAACACTTTACCAAAAAGTAATAAGAGTCTAATAAATTTATAGTTAGACAGATCAAAGGGTCACCCAGAGTTCTTAAAAACAAGAACTACGGATGAGAACTTCCAACAATCAGGAAAGCAGAAGCAATAGTTATAGAGTTTGGAGAGGACAGAAGCCAGCTCAGAAGCTCGTTTCTTTAGAAAATGGTGAGAATTCCATTACCTTCACTTGTTTTATGAGAGTCCAGTTGACAAATGATATCTACGAGCAGAAACTGTATAATGGGTCTCGTTTCTAGGAGGGAAGTCAAGTGTGGGTACTCCAGATGAATCAAGTATTGAGTTGCAAAAGAATTTGCACAAAAAATCTTCATCCTTGTCTGCTCGAGATACAAAGACTTTGAATTGATCAAATAGAGTAGGGATTTAGGGTTTGCTATTGTTCAGCTGACTCGTGTTGAGCCACCAGTAATCTTTAGAAATGAATTTGTAAGATGCTATAAGTTGTTTCATTCTTTCAGTAAACAATACCTTTGCATCATTTAGGAGATGCTTGCATTCATTACAAGAGAAGAGGTGTCTATTGTATTTAGACATGTCGCTCCAGTAAAGAACCATACCTTATCCTCTACTGCTAAATCCGTCTCTAAAATTTTCAACATGTCCATTAACCGTCTCTCCTCCTTCTCCCCCATTTTCCTCTGTTTGTTCAAATTCTAACTTTCCATTTCTAATTCTAATTTCTCATTTTCTCTACCCCACTTACCTCTCACACAAAATTTACAAATATAAGGAAAGGAATTTTTCATCTCCTGTCGCACTACCTGATGAAACATTGTCCTTTGAATGTCGAAACAAAATGTACACTTTGTAGTAGATTGTAATTTGAACATGTTCTAAAGTACAATTTATAATAAATATTCATAGCTCTATTTCTATATTGAGCACTGTTTTAAATTAATGTTTTGAACTTTGTTAATACTTTCTTTGTTCTTTATTCACTTGGATATATATATATATATATATATATATATATATAATAGTGTTGCAGATATTTGTCCAAGTACATTTTGTGTTTCTTCTACAACTGACTTCATATTATATCACAACAACTGACAGCTTCTGAATAATTTTGTCTGCTAAATTTCAATCACAATTCTTTAGTCAACACATTGTATAGCTTTCAGGTATATCTAAATTTCAACAATGGCTTGATCATCTCTCCTGGCAAATATTATCAAGAGGTCACTAACATTCTAATCACTAAACTACATTATATATATATATATGTGTGTGTGTGTATGTGTGTGTGTGCGTGTGTATTGAGGGAGCAGGTAATTTTCTAAACATATATTGATAAATATAACAGACAATGAATATCTGTTATATTTAATCATGACCCATTCTAAACATCATATTTTGGCTTTAATTTCAGGTGAGAATAAAGACAAAAATTTTCCAACACTTGAACAATTTTTATTAAGTTGGTTCTAACCTTTCGGCTCACATGAGTCATCCTCGGAGAGGTTACAGGGATGTTAACATAAAGAAATCAAACATAAAACATTGCTATATGATGATGATGACAGTCACTGAATATCAATGCAGGTTGCAAATTAGTAATGCAGTTCTATGAAAACATATCACGTGAGAAACTGAAATGTTAAAAACAGGACCATAAATTTAAATGCAATGTAATGTGTTTTGACTAGATTGAAATGTGATTCTATTGAGTATAGGTTGTTTTGATTTAATGTAGATGGCCTCCAATATCTGAAGGTTCTTTTTACTGTGTGTATGTGTGAGTATTATTGTGTTATTGACTAAAATCTGTCGAATATTACATACATGGCTATGTTTTTCTAAGAGATATTGCTTAATAAAACTATGATCAGAAAGATGACAGGTAAGTCTACAGGAGAGCGTGGTTTTAGTAAAACCAATATATGCAGCGGGTCTATTATTACTATCAGAGATACAATCTCTGAATGGGCAGGTAAACTGATATACTACATTGGTTTTCTGTTAAGGATTCAGTTGTGTGGTTGTAGGGTTATTAGAGTCTATGAGATCAATTGTTTTAAATTATTTATAATACATGATGGAATTAATTTGTTTATTATTATTAATGGGTTTAACATTTCCACCTATTATGTTTTTGAGTGTTGTTTCATCATGTTTGTAATTATTATGCATTTGGTTGCAATAGTATAAGTTAATAGTGTTACGTTTATTTTGATGTACACTATTATTATTAATATTATCAATTTTGTTACAGGTATTATTAAGCTTATTTTAATTTGTTGAACAATGACAGCATTAGGGAATCCATTGTTAACAAGTTTTCACTTAATGTTACATAATTCTTTATAGAATATGGCTTTGGAAAAAGATATCATTTGTGTGCATTAAATTTGACATGTGATCTGAAAGCTTAGGACCAGCATAATAAAAAAATATCCAAATGTTGGACAATTTTTGTCTTTATTTTCATCAGAAATTAAAGCTAGAATATGATGTTTATGATGGCTCATGATTAACATAACAGACATTCATTTTCTGTGTTATTATTGTTCAGATAATTATCTGCTGCCTCAATACACAAAATATATATACATAAAAACAGAGGCATGTAAAAAATAGCTATATAGCATGTGTTATTGATATGTTTGTAGAATCAATACAATTTGTTTTTTTACTTCATACCTATCAAGTGTGTGTGTGTGTGTGTATATATATATATATATATATATATATATATATATATATATCTTGTGTATTTAGGAAGCAAGTGTTTTTTAAGGTAAATATTTTTAAAGTGAACAGACATTATTTCTCAATTAATTTTCCTGATCAACTTTTCCGAATTACATATAACCCTTCTTAGCCAAGGAAAAAAAATTCATCAGAAATTTTCCAAACTTCATTTTGGAAGAAAAGTACAAAAACTATGGTTCGTTTTTCAATTTTCTTAAATCATTAATGGTGAGAAACCTACCAAACGCCATCAACAGCCTACTTGTAGAAAATACAAGGATAATAGCCTCATTCACATGTAAAGAAAGACTAAAGATAATGAAAAACTTATAAGAAAAAAGAAAAAGCTAATACTGAAAAACATCAACAATGAACATGGCCATATTGTGAGGACCATGTTTGGAAAATAAAGTATTCCCATAATTTCATGCACATACAAAAAAAAAAAATAAATTCAGCTAAAAATAGAAATCAACCCTGATAAAAGCTGAAAGTGTTCAGATAAGCAGGACTTTTGGACAGTTCTTACACATCTTGTGTCCAGAAAAAAAACTCTTGTACAAACACAAGGAAAATTAAATCAAAAGCTTAACCACAGTAGCTTGTCAGTTGCCTTTGATGAAATTATATATACTGACCTTTATTGCAGATAAAAACATGTTATCAGTAATCAGTAATAATTAATAAATGAAAGTCAGTTCTAATTTTGTTATTTCTGTGTATAATAGGTTCTGACTAATTGACTTAATGCATTCTGATTGCTTACAAACATGTTTCTTAGCTGCTTTTAACACACACACACAAGTATGTGTGTGTGTCTATATATATATATATATATATATATATATATACACACACACACACACACACACACACAGAGGCACTCTTACTCAAAGCCGTGCTGCAAAATTCTCAGGCTGAGTCACTTCCCAAAATGATTAAGCTGGTGTTTGGCCATAAACTACGCATTTCACAATGTGGGTTATGCTGAGAACTTTTCCCCATTCAAATATATTTGTGTGTGTGTGTGCATGCATGTCTATCTCTCTCTCTATTTCTTTCTTATATGTGTGTGTGTGTGTGTATACAAATATATATATATATATAAATTTATTGAACTATATCTAATTGACTGCCTCCAGAGTTTCACATCAAGGCCAGAAGATCAATAACCAATTAGGAAACACATATATTACTTGGGATCAAATGTTTATATACACCTTAACCAAATACCTTTAAACTTGATTTTTCACAATTCCTAAAATTTAATTCGAGTAGAGATTCCCAGTGCCTGAATGAGTTAAAAGCACAACATAATTGTAAGAAAGTAAAATGTCAAAATAATACTAAAAATAAGGATTCATTTCAGTTTTTATATTGTTCATGACATTCCTAGCTGGTTTGAAGTTTACCAACACTAAGATGACTGCCAAACAGTCTAGAAAATGTCATCATCAGAGAAAACCTTTTTTATAGGCTACTTGATATCATGCAAGTCAGTTGGAGGTCAACCTTCAAACTTGGTGCCTCTTTACTCAATGTTGTAACATCAAAAGAAATCATCAGAGAACCATAAGTGAACTGGCACATGTCTGGTTCATCTGTGAGAGAACTTCCCAGATGCCTGAAGATAACAGTCATCTGTAGAGACAATCGCATGCAAGTATAAACACGATAGAAGCACATGCACTCTTCATATAGTTTAAGAATACGATGCACTGTTTGCTAGGGAGGAATGTAAGTGGGTGTGAAAAGAATTCCTATCCACAGTAGCGTGAGTATTATTTATCGATATAAAGTAAAAGGCTGATCAGTAAGAAGGGAGCCAATGCTCCAAAATAAAAAGGGGGCACATGGGAAGAAAGTTATGTTCACAGGAAAATATGGGGAGGTTCAGAAACTTAAGAACATCATTCCAACTATAAAGAAATGAGTTGGAAATGCTATATTGTGAGGGAGCTTTTCTAAGAGAGAAATTGGTGCACTTATAAAATAAAAGGCATAAGTGAGTCAGTTATGTGCCATACATGATACACACTTTGGGTGATCATGTCTTGAAAGAGGCATGACCGACTGGGCATTATACCGCAGTAGGTTAACATTGCTTTCTGCAGTAGACTGGTTGCCAGCCAAGGTTATAGAAATCAATATATCCTGTCATTTGACTCATAGCTAGAGGAGGAAGAGATGTATAATTATTATTAAGTAGTAATTAGTGGGTGATCAGTTTATCACTTCATAACAATATAGAACTGAACCCCCACTTTATGTCCAGTAGAAGCCTTAATCATGTTTTCAACTATTATATTCAGTCAGTCAGTTATGTGCCATACATGATACATGTTTTGGGTGATCATGTCTCGAAATAGACATTACTGACTGGGCAGAAGATTATCCTGTAGTAGGTTGCCATTGCTTTCTGTGGTAGACTGGTTGCCAGCCAATCTGTCCTATTATTTAATCCATAACTGGAGGGAAGAGATGGAGTAATACCTTTCCCAAGAGTATTTGTGCATAAGTGAATGTGAGGAATTCAATAGCTCGGCTGAGTCGATATCCACTGTACCACAACGCACATCCTGGAAGGCATCAAGAGGAAAAAAATTATTGAAGCAATATCTCAAATGTTAAAATTTCCAAATGGACAATGATCACAAGTTTATTTCCAGAGTTGTGGCAAAATGACAGGGACAACAAAGTCAAGGTATTAATATAATTAAACATGTAAAAGACCTTATCTCAAGGAAATAGAAAATATGTGGAAAGAACTGGAAGAGCGTGTGCAAGCAAGGAACGTTTACAGACTGTCATTCAGTTGAAAGTTCTGTTAAGTGCAAGGGGCCAGGATTACAGAAACTCAATGAGTAAAGGTTGTGGATGGTGAACCACAAAGTTTGAGTCATGCTAAACAATGCAAAAGCCATACTACAAAATATTAACAAAGTCTCTCTCTTTCTCCATATGGGAATAAAGAGTTTGTCCCTTTAACCAAGCAGGTTCATGCCAATTTTGAAATTTTGTGAGGACACCATTATGACGTTCTCACTCATCAGGGCTAGTTATCTAAAAACATCATAACAGTGTCCTCACAAAACTTTGAAATTGGTATGAACCTGCTCAGTTAACGTGATAGACTCTTTGCGCTTATCAACATTCTATCTCCACCCCAGTATCGAGCACCTTATGATAAAAAACCTGCTTGCCAAAATACATTTTATCAGTAAAACCACTGAAAAAACACAACCATCTTGGTTCTAAACATTATCACAATATATATATATATATATAATCTAAACTTATCTATGAATGGAACTTTGTCTGTGTGCGTGTGTGTGTGTGTGTCCGTTACCTATAGACTCTGAAATGGCTGAACCGATTTTCTTGAAAATTTACACAGTGGTACAGTGGATATCAGCTCGAAACGAGAAACCGGGTAGCCGAGTTCGAATTCCAGTTGAATCCATTGTATTCACTTACACGCAAATACCCTTGGGAAAGGTATTAATCCGTCTCTTCCTTCCAGTTATGGGTTAAATAGCAGGACAGATTGGGTTCTATAGCCTTGGTCGGCAACCAGTCTACTGCAGAAAGCAACCTACTATGGGATAATCTTCTGCCCAGTCAGTCATGTCTCTTTTGAGACATGATCGCTGAAGTGTGTATCACGTATGGCACTTTAACTGACTGACTATAAGCGTCTGCAAGTGTTCTTAGCTAGGTTTTGTGTCGAGGTACCCCCGATAAATATTGAAAAATCGATAATCGAAAAAATCAGGTTATAGAAGGAGTGGTTCGATTTTAATCAAATTTGATACACTCATAGACAAAGACATAAGAAACGATATTCAGAAGTTTCAAGGTTGCAGTTCTTACAATATTGCAGAAAATTGATAAAATATATATATATATATATATATATATATATATATATAAGGCAAGATGTTTGTGTGTGTCTGTTAAATTCCTTGCACTCACTTACGCACAAATACCCTTGGTAAAGGTATTAAATCCATCTCTTCCCTCCAGTTAAGGGGTAAATAACAAGATAGATTGGGTTCTATAACCTTGGCTGGCAACCAGTCTACCGCAGAAACTAATAGCAACCTACTGCATGATAATCTTCTGCCTAGTCAGTCATATCTCTTTCAAGATATGATCGCCCAAGTGTATATCCCGTATAGCCCTTAACTGACTGACTTATTTGCAAGCAAGCTACTCAGAGTCTCTCTGTTTTCCATTGGTCAGGAGTCAGTTCCACCCAAACAACTTCTTCCACAAACCACTGCTCTTTGGAACTGACTACAAAAAAGATGTTTCCCTGATCACTACAGTCTTAAGTGGATCCTGGGCATGACAGAAAACTGCATCCGGCAGCAAGGCCTCTGATTGGGATGTTGTGAAGAGCATGGAATCACCTCTTAGTTGCTGTTGTTTCCAGGTCCACCCTGAACCAGGGTGGTAGTAGCTGTTATTGTCCCAGCTATGGGCAAATAGTTAGCCCCCAAACAAGGGTTAAATCACTATGAAAGTATAAAAATAGACTTTTATAGAAATATATATACGTTTTTGAATGAAAAATATAACCAACAATAGTTTTAAAGATAAAAATACTACCATAAAACATGTTTAAGGGAAAAAAATTTATTACCAGCAATACATTTTTGAATATAAAACTAGAAGACATTTTCAGTTTCTAAAATAATAAATTTCATCAAAATTTGACTAAATCAATCTTCTTACTATAACTGAAAATAAAAAAAATACCTTAAAACCCCACCTTTTTGGCATTAAATAACCCACAGAGGTTGATATGCCATTAAACAAAACTCAAACTCAATACAATCTTAAGTACTTCAAGTTTAGAGTTAACCATTGTCTTCCCCTCCTATCAGTAAACTGCTGCTTAATGTAACCCTACTTTCTTGAGTGGCCCTTAGGCCTTGTACATGATAAACCTTACTGTAAACAAAATAAATCAATAAATAAAATTGTAATCCTAATTTCCTTGAAGACAAGGAATCTCTATTCAGGGTAAATGTGAAGAATTGAGAGAAATTGATTGATTTCTTTTCAGTGACTTATCAACCTATAGAGATTATCTAAAGCCGGAAAGTATTTTTAGATTTAAAAAATTTTTATTTTGGAGTCAACAATGATTTTATGTTGGACTAATTAACCCTTACCTGGGGAGAGAAGAATTGGATTCATACCTTTCCTAAGGCTATTTGCATGTAAAAACCCAACTGAAATTGGAATTCAGCTCTGTAAGTAACAATTCTGAGCCATTATTTATTACCCCACTACCTTCCCATCCAAGCTAGCAGTATTCCTGAATGGTCACCTATCTAGATACTGACCCGCCTCAAAATTGGTTCATTTCAGTGATTGTGTGGGAACCAATGTTTCAACATGATTGGACATAAGCCTGAGTGATACTGAGTTGAAATGTATTTAGCTAAACTGTATGCAGACATCTGACTTCAAGTGTCAATTTATGTTGTCCATAACAAGGCCAAACTAAAATGTGTATTGTAATAATCTTCTCAACAAGGAAGGCCTGCCTACCTGCCTTGAAAATCAATTTTCATAATACTCTCTTTTCTTTTCCTTCATTTTGCAAATACAAACCAACCATTAGCAGGATACACCTGTATTTTCTAACATGGATTCTGTTTAAAGGGCCGGTAATCATAAAATAAATCATTACCTTCCTCATTATTCTGACTAACATTCCCCAGTCTTAAGATAAAGTAGTTACCTTTACGAGGATTATATGTGAGCAATTGTAGGAAAATGTATTTGACTAAAGTGTACATCAACATCTGATACCAATTATATATATATATTTATATATAAACAGAGAGATAGAGAGATATACAAGTATGTTCCCTTATGAAAATATTTTTATGTTTGGAATATATTTTGTGTACTGAGTAGAATATTAGATTTTATAATTTTTGGTCCTCCATACTTAAGCTGTCCCAAATTTAAGTGGGATTTCATCACTAAGATCTAAGAAAAAATAATTCATTACTCATTTGACCATAAACTCAAATTAGATAATAAACATAAACCTACTGCCAACAAATATATTTTTACTATATTTTAAGCAAAAAGCAGTTTTTTTTAAGGATCAGTTTAGTAATATGTAAATTGATGAATTTTCATCCAGTTTTGATAATCTGTAATGGCTACTTTATTTTTTGTAGATTTTTCAGGATAAAGCTGAAATTTTCTGCCAGAGGAAATGAACAATTGTATAAATAATTTTGGCAGTTATAAATGTTAATTGCAATTAAAACCAAGAATTAAAAGTTTGAAGATATTTCAATAATCATAACATATTTTAAAGTTTTCATGAAAAAAGATGTCCATGATCACTGCTACAATTTATGATGTTTTTAGAACCTACCAAGCTGAGGTGAGTAACATAAGTCATAACATTTTGTTTGGATATATGTTGTGGTTTAGTCAGTCAGTTAAGTGCCATACGTGATGCACGCTTGGGCGATCATGTCTCGAAAGAGACATTACTGACTGGGCAGAAGATTATCCTGCAGTAGGTTGCCATTGCTTTCTACGGTAGACTGGTTGCCGACCAAGGCTATAGAACCAAATCTGCCCTGCTATTTAACCCATAACTGGAGGGACGTGTCGGATTAATACCTTTCCCAAGGGTATCTGCGCATAAGTGAATGCAAGGAATTTAAATGGAATTTTAAATTGTCTCCCCAATTTGTTGTTCTGAGTCAAAATCCACTGCACCACAACGCACATCCTTGTTACATGTCCCAAAAACTTCAGCTGTCTTTTCTTGATGTTGAATATCAGTTACCTTCTTGTGTCCATCCTCTCCAAAACCTTGTTGTTACTTAGGTGGTCCATCCATGGTATCCTAAGCATCCTTCTGTAGAGCCACATTTTGATTGCTTCAAGTCTTTCCTTCATCTTCAATGAGATTGTCCAGCATTTGCTGCCATATTGAAGAACAGATATCACATGACAATCCAGTATTCTCTTCTTTGTTTGCAGTGAAATTTTCCTGTCTCTTAATACTCTACTCAGCTTTTGGAATGCATCCTTGGCCGATGCCAATATGCCTTGGATCTCAGTGACACACTTTCTGTCTTGCTAGAACAGGTAATTAAATTCGCACCTGTTTAATTTTAGTATCACCAACTTGGTTCCTCTTTTTACTGACTATCATGCATTTAGTTTTCTTTCTTTCCACTTTCTTTTCACAAATCCTGTCATCAATTAAGGTCACAGGTGCACCACATGTACAGCAGCTGTAGTAACGATGATGTGTCTAAAATAGCACAGTACCCTTCTTCAGGATGGTCTTGAATTCAGAGTCTTCCTTCTCCTAGAATGAATGCAACTCAAGGCCCTGCTATTTAACTCATAGCTGGGGGGAGATGAATCACAGCTTTTTCAAGGTCATTAGCACAATGTGAATGAAGCAGAATTTATTGTGATGTCAACTCAGTTTTCTAATTTCTTTTTTGTGCTGATAATTGTTGCACAGTCCATACTACTGAAACTTTCAGAGGGTCAACAATTCAGCTCAGAAAAAGTTGGGACATAAATGTTCTATTATCTCTTAGTTAACCTTTTTACTCTCTTGCTGATTACCTTGTTTATTCTCTAGTCCTTTGTTGCCCAAGTTTCCCACAGGAAAAAAGACTTAATCTTTTACATTTCTTTTCTTGCACTTCTTGCTTGTGGAACTCTATTCTGACTCCATGTTTTCTAGCCATCTTTAATGTGCAAAAATTTAAATGCAATGTCAGTCACTACCTGCTGTCCTCTTGATTACTCTTTCCTGTTCCTGCTCATCATTAACGTCTCTGCCCAAATTCCTCCACGCCCAGTAACCCTTTGTGCCTTCGTGGCTTTTCTGTCTTGCATCGGGTGAAACCAATTAAAAAATAAATGTTGAGCCAGAATTTCTTAGAAGACATGAAGTTAGACCCACAAATTACATTAAATGGTGACTCTGGACAAGAATAAAGTGTTATTTATATTCAGTATCCAAAGATTGCATGTAGCAATTCTTCATAATTTTCAAAGAAATACATAACATTCATGCAAAATAAACAGAAAGCCTTAGCCTCAACACAAAAGAAACTTTGCTTAACAAAAAACAACAGCTGAGGCTATTAGATGATTGTTTTTTTTTTTGTTGATCTGTTAAATAAAATCAGAGAAGAAAAACAAACGACAAGTGTAGAAATGTAATTATGACATTTTAGACAACAGTTGATTTTTCTGTCACTTTACACAACAAAACTCCACCTTTTCACAAATGTCATGGAAACAAATCTGAATCCTTGCAACAAGTTGAACCAAATCAAAACATTCAACCAACAAAAACAATACAAACAAGCAAAAAACATCAGTTTTTTCCAACAAAAATGAATTTAAAAGACACATTTTAGTGACTACACACACACACACATATACATATATATATATACACACACACACAAATATTCACATATATATACACACACACATACACTATATATACATACATACACAAATATTCACATATATACACACACACACACTATATATACACACATACACACATATATATATATATAAGGAAGAAACTTACAGGATATCTTCCCATTTTTTCATTCATTTACACATACTTACACTATATATATATATGTGTGTAAGTATGTGTAATCAAATGAAAAAATGGGAAGATATCCTGTAAGTTTCTTCCTTCAAATAAACTTTTTCAGATGAGACTTTCTTTTGAATAGAATCTTATACGTGGCAGGTGGGAAATAAAATGCAACAAATATCTTTTTGATCATTCATAAAAAAATGGTGATGCATGGATTGCTTAAACTTCTGGCATCTGATAAGCATATATATATATATATATATATATATATATATATATATATATATAAATCCAGATAAAGAGAATCCAAGATTTTACGATTTTGAGTCCCCTGGCATTTATTTTTTTATAAACATTTAATTCATAATTATATGATTATATATATATATGTATGTATGTAATTATCTAATTACTTGGCTTGTGGTCATAATTAAATTAGACCAATACACAGTTGTTTTAAAAAGAACATAGAACATTTTGTTCTGTTACAAATTCAAAAATTGGAAAAATACAAGAAAAAATTAAAAACTGACATTATCAATCGAACTTAATAAAATTTACACACACACACACACACACACACACACACACACACACACACACCAGAATTATTCAGAATGAATGAATTTGGAATCTAATTTTATATGAAGTACAAACACTGTCAATTTTAATTTAACCTTTGACTCATCTTCCTAAAGGCAATAGTGCTAAATAAACTAAAATCTGTGATGAACAGTTTTAAGTTTTAAATTTTCAGATAAAACCAAGGCTGGCATAACACACTAAAGAGCAGCAAATTTTCTTTGAAGACTTTTTTTTTTAATCATATCACCCTAATCAAGGTGGTATTGCCACTGATGCGCAGGGGGCTACATAATAGTAAAAGTTTAGACAGAAAAAAGACAAACCAGTTACAGGAAGTGTCAGAGAAGGAGGCAAGAGAAGGATGGGAACACAGGTGTGATGGTAGTTGCAAAGGTAGAGAGAAAGGAAAACAAGATATATGGGGTGATGTAGAAAGAACCAGAGTCAAGTGGATAAGAGATGGGTATTGACATTGCATTTAAATTCCTGGAGGTTGTAGCCATCAGGAAAGCAAGAATATGAAAGGGAGTTCCACAGGACAGGAAGTGCAAGAAAAGAAGCTGCTAGAATAGAATTGTTGGCTGCATTTGGTTGATCTCACTGTAAATGGGTGGAACCTAGTTGCCAGTCTGGTTGAACGAGTAAATTCTTGTGGCAAGGGCACCAGTGACTTTTAGTTCGTCAGAGCAGAAGCCATGGAAATATTTGTAGAATAGGCAGAGGGAAGCCACATTCTGCCAATGAAAAAGTGGCTAGAGTTGAGGTGCAAAGTCGGGACCTAACACAGATTCTCCTTTGGACCCTGTTGAGAACACTGAGATGAACAACAGGGGCACCTGACTATATATGACAGCAGCATTCTATGCACGAACAGATGGTTGATTTGTATATACGCAAGATGGATTCAGGCAGAAAAAAACCTCCTGGCTTGACACAGTGACCTAAACTTCCTAGCAGTGGATTTAGCTATTGACTCAATGTAATGATTCCATTGGAGGTCGAAAGATAGGGTAAGACCAAGGAGGTGCAGAATATTACTCTTCATGTTTTAATTATTTTGTTCGATCTTTCTTCGTTTGTTTAATATCTCATTTGCTTTCTAAGTTTCCCATAGAATTTTACAATTAATATTTAAACATTAAGCTAAACATTTTATTTATTGTTTTTTGTTCAATTCAAAGACATGAAAGTTTACAAATTAATCCTTATTACAGCTATATTTAGGTCGTTTGATTAATTACGCAGACGAATACTGAACTTAACTGTTAACCAACTTAGTATACTGGAAACAGAGTACAGGGAGAAATGGATTCGCGCCTTTCCCAAGATTATTAATATTATATGAACTTTTCCATTTGGCATTTGAATACTGCTGATTTCATTCTCCATTACATTATCTTCCAAAATAAATGTTGTTACGAATCGTAGTGGTTGAGTACCTTTTCATAGAGCAATGATAAATAACTTAGTAAAGTAGCAATTCTTTCTAAATTCTACTGAGTACAGTACATTTCTTGTGGCTTTGTGTCAGATGTTGTAGATCTTAACAAATATGAAGGACAATTTGGTGTGTTGAAATAGATGTCTAGAAGATTATAACAGGTGCAAAATGAAGTTAAACTTTGTAAATAATGGTTGCTTGTGTTTCTTCTTTCCTTCTCCTTCGTGCTTTCATATATATCCTGAACTGAACCTCTTATTTCTTCTGAGTAGACTGTTATTCTTGTTACTGTAATTAAATAAAGGGATCAGTTCAGAATACCCTGTAAGTTGCTAGGATCATTATACCTGATGAAGGCTGGAGGATACAAAGGATGAAATGTTGTGATAACAACAACAACAACAAAACTGAGGACAACAGTCTAAATGTAAACACTGTAAATAATTATAACACTATACTGTAAGAAATGGGGGTTAACAGATTTGTTCTAATTTACATTCAAACTAAAATTCTTTTATGTTCAATGCAAAGTAAATATTTTCTGCATACTGCATAACAAAAAAAATATCACAAAATTGATTTGTTTATGAAACAATTGAAAGGTCAAATGGCACACCCAACTTCAAAGATGACATCAAAAAAACACATCATTTTGAAATGCTTATTGCTAGAACTAAGTAAGTCAATCTCTTTTGGTGTCAAAGCAAATTTGCTTATAGAATAACAAATTGGTGAGTAAATCTATTCATTTGCAGAAGTAGAGAAACAAGAGATTCCCCTCGCAAACATGTCACTGGAAATTTGAAATAGTAATGAAAATTCACACTTCAGATAAATGATTCTTCAAAATTAGAATAAAAAGAAAAAAAAATGCTTTCTAAATGTGTATTTGGTATTTGCAAGTTTCTTCTTGTATTTCATGAACAGGAAGTCAGGGAGGTTTATGATTGCTGCTTAAAAGCAAGATTTACTGTTCACCCTGAAAAAAAAAAACTCTCCCTTTCACAAATTGGGTCAAAACTTCAGTGCAATTTCTGCTTTTACTTCTTGACAAATCTTATTTATATTTCTACTGGTTTAGAAATCATTTTTAAACAATTCATTCTAAACAAGGCAATAATGCCACTAAGATGCAAGGGTCTACTAAGAGTGAAAAAGAATCAAAGAACTTCAGAAGGAACTGCAAACCCAATTCTAAACAAGAAACAACAACTAAACTTCTACTCCTATTCAAAAGACTAAGGAGGAGTGTGAACCTATCTGCTCATATTAAGGAAAAAAAATCCAAAATAGTAAATAAAATTTCAAATTTTAGGTGGAGACATGAGAAGTATCGACTTTAGAAGAAACTTTAGAAAGAACTAAAATCCCAATTCTAAACAGAAAACCTCAAATCTTGTTCCAAAGATGAGAGAGGAATATGAACTGGACACTATAAGTACATATGTGTGTGTGTTTGTACAAGTGTCAATTTTTAAATGATTACTGTTGTAGAGTAGTTTTCGCACATAATCATGCTGTGTTAGTTGCTAATCGACTTAACGCACCCAAAATGTTAGGAACTTGGTAATCTGCCACTGAAAGCTGACTCCTTAGTATTCAGCTTACTGTCGACTAATATCAACTACCTTAGTCCAACCATATCCAAACTGGAACTAACTAGTAGTTCTACTGAACTCCAATAGAACTTTAAAGAACTCTCTAGAACTTCTAAGAACTTCTCCCATTAACTACCTGTTAACTCTTATTAATATAGGGGAGAGAGAGAGAGAGAGAGTCCATTATCTGAGGAATAGGTGTGTTTCCCTATAACAATTATATTTTTTAATTTTACTGTAAGTATTATTTTCAAGGGGTGCACGTATTTGAGTCCAGTCAAAGTTTTACATTTTTCTAATCCTGAAATCAATCTAAACCAATTTTGCTTTTTAAGAAAAATCAGAGATATCTACTCAAAAATAAGTGCCTATAAATAGTATCATTCTAAAATGTTGGTTTTCCTTTTGCATTTGTGATAATTTTTATATTGTGATTAGCAAAACTTATCCCAGGTTCATTAGTCATGAACTTTGTTGGTAATTTAATGTGCCTACTTTTGTGTTTATACATTGTTTTCTTTTGTGATTTTGTTGATTTGATAAACTTTTCATTTGGCATTATACACTTTTACTCACTTCCCAACAATAAAATAAAATCTTGCATAACCATAAAATTTCATTTAAGAGCCATTAGAATCTGTAAACACAAGTACCTACCTGTGGAAGTGAAAAACATTTAAGATATTCTTAAAATCCGCCACAAACCAATTTATTTCATACATTATGCTAGATGAAAATATACTAAATCAACATAACAAAAAATAAATGCAGAAACAAAATAACTAAGCACATTGCATTTTTCAATGTTTATAAAAGCAAATGAGAAATGACAGGATGGCCTAAAAGTGCTCAGTCTGATTCATTTCCAAAAATGAAATCAAATGATAAAATATAATTTTTTCAAATCCCTTTTTGGTCAGGCTGAGAACTTTTCAGCACTCCCTCATTCAAGATGAATAATTAGACACTAGCTTGTATTATTAATGAAGATGAAGACTTATTATAAGCCTTTCTATTTGAATCACACAGAAGACTTCACCTGAATATAATCAAACCGCAACGATTCTGTCCTCTGTAAAACTCTATCCACTTTGTGGAAACCATTAGAGATGTTACCATTCATACCAACTGTATAACAAATTATAAGAATCAAACCCCTCTCAAGGATTGCATGCAAGAGCCTTAATTGATAATTTGATGAAAATGCAGGCATCCCATTGCAAACATATTTCCAACCGGAGTCTAACATACACCAACATGACACCAACATGAGACCACTATCATCTCTGTCATGGCAAACATATACATTGAATATTTCAAGTAATTACTATAGGAACATATTATCTTGAAAGCCATCCATATGGCTTAGTTCAAAATGGAAAACAAACATACCAGTTGGTTATAGTAGAATGTTCTACTAATTTGCATAGTGTATTATCACATGCAAATTAATAGGCAAGTATAAATAGAGAATAACTGGAGCAGTAAGAAACAGAAAGCTCTGTCATCACAAAGGACACAGAGAGTTGTGCTACAACTACTACTACACACAAAGAAATGCAAAACATAACATAGATTTTTATGGTGCTCAACACACAATCTGTATGCCAACATTCTCTTAACCAGATACACACTTCAATTCCCACCATTTATACAGCATGACAAAAAGAAGCCAACTGTTAGCTGTAAGACTGGGCCAAATATGAAAGTAGTTCCCTAGATATATGACAGTGAGTGATGACCTGTATAAGATCTTTCAAGGTAAGAACTACTCCAGAACCATACACAAGAGAAAAAGGTTTGAGAACAATATTTTAAAAAATTGCAGTCTGCTTCTGAAATCACCAGAAAGATTCAAAGAATTTGCAGGATATGTAAAATCTTTGAATGGGATTGGAAAGCAGTTCAACACTTTGTCAATATTTTGCTCAAACTACTCCATTTCTTAAAGTGAATATGAGCAAGAATTGCATATATTTCATCCCATGCAGTTATGATGAACAATATAATGAAAAGATCAGCTGTCTCCTAAAATAAAGAATGAAGGACAACTGAAAGGCAGAAATCCAGATAGTAAATTCAGGCATAGCAGATCATGTATGAAGGGTAAAAATGTTGAATGAAATTAAGATAACAGACGATACTGATAAATAACAAGACTGAAAGAATCAGTACATATCTTAGGATCTGGACACATTCTCCATCGACCTAGCAGTGACATGAACCCCCACCTCACACCGAAACTAAAAAATAACATCTTATTAACATAAAACAAGCAATCAAACTTAAAATTCAAAATAATTTCAAAGAAAATGCCTGAAGTGGCTTAAAAGTTCAGAACATGAACAAAAACTAATATAAACTGTGCACTCTTCCAATATTTGTTAAACACCAGAAATTACATTAGATACAGAAATTAATCTATCTACAAGAGAAATTGATTAAAAAAAAGCAGACATAACTTCATCTTCACCAAAGTTTATTGCATATGTGTGTGTGTATGTGTCTGTGTGAAAACAGTTTCTTTCATTTTAACTAATTACAATTAGGCAGGTGTTCATAAAAATTTAATTTCTATTTTTGTCACAAGGTGGAAATACAAATCGCATTTATCTGCACACTGCAATATTGAAGTCAAATAATGTCAGATTGTTTTTCAGTGATATGCACCTCTTATTCATAATTTATCATAAAATAGAAACCAAGTGCCAAAACTCTAACCTTAGCCTTAACCCTCAGCTTAATTAATGTCAAAGTTCGGTTTTTAGTTCTACAAAGAAAAAGTTATGAAGTGGAACACAAACTTATATTTCAGTTTGTAAAACTTAGAAAAAAATAAAATCATAAAAATTCATATATCCTGGTAAATAATCATTGGAAAATAATTAATGGTTCCTCACAAAGAAAAAAAAAGGTGGGGGGGGGCAATAATTCATTCCAATTCCCAAACATTTGAGACAACACAGTAATTCTTCAATACTATTAACTTCATATCAGTTATAAAAATTAAATTTGTATATTTAACTTATAATTCATTCAATATAAAACAATTTAAAACCACCAAGTGAGAAATTAATAAGAAATTAAGAAAATAAAATCCCTTTAAAAGAATAAAAGACGTTCTCCATATAAAATGAGCAATTGTGCAAAAATTCCTCTGACTATTCATTTTCAGAAATGAAAGAGCAATCAAGTCAACGCAAATAAAACAGAAGATAACAACTGAAGCGAAACTGATTGATCAGACACTGAACGAATGGAAAATCATGAGCAGTTGTTAAATGCACATCAAGGGAGTCATTAAAGGCTGTGGATAAACTGTCTGAAATTTCAAATCTCATTCTCTGAGCAATTTATATAAAAGAAACAATTTGAAGATTTCCAGATTAGAGGGGAGAAATTCTGTTACTCAACATCACTGACGACTGGATGAGAATCTTATTTGATTAAATAAATGGATGAATTAGGTTTTATGACACAATGACTGCTATATAATGGTCACAGAAAGATGAAACAAAAGATTATCCTTCTTTAATGAAAGAAATATTCAATTATATTTTTGAAATAAATATCTAATATTTTCAGTCATGAGTCTTTCTTCTTATGTAAAAAGGAAACTAAGAATGAAAAGCTTTTCTAAGATTTTCTTACAAAATTTTGACACATGAAAAGATTATGATTTGGCTTTTAAAAAAAGCAAACAGGTTTCCAATTCATGTCAGTAGTTTATTTCTGGGTTCATGTCAAAGTCAAGCTAATCAGTTGTCGATTTTCAAGGCAAGCACAGATATTTTCATCTTGCAAAACAATCTTGACTATATTTGATCTTTCTGATTTACTCTTGGTTTCCTTATGCCACTCACTTTTAAAGTCTGGATCAGCTGGTGAGGCTACTTAAGGATTCCTTACTAGCTAACATTTTCATAGTATCATTATTTTATGTCTTTATCAAGATTGCTAAGGGTTGGTGTTATATTCAAAATTATCCTCAGTTTTTTATGCTTTTGTTGTTGCATCTTTTTTTTTTTCATGGGTATCAGGGGTTAGGGGTGGGGTTAGGGGGTGGGGTTAGGATTAGGGTTCACCAGATGAAAAAGTTCAGTTTCTCACCAATTTCTTTCGCATCTTTATATCGTTTGTTCAAATTTGAGCCACGGGCACATTTTTTTGTGTCTTTTGTCTATTTTGGCTGAATTCTTTTAATCCTTTGCAAATTTTATTTTGTTAATTTTATTTCTTTCTTGTAAATATCATTTTTCTGTTAAAAAAAACTGACAGAGTGAAGGAACAAAGCCACTGTCACAAAGAAAACATTTTTCATTACATAATTTGGTACATTTTCAGAAATAAAAGCAGAAGATTTTGAATCCAACATAGTAGTTTGACACTACACATGTAGAACATAACCTTTGGAGTCTTAATTGCCTTTTTTTTAAAAACTCTGTCTTACATCACAACAAAAAAAGAAGAAATCTATCATCATGATACATATCATAATTCTATTTTGCAGATAAGTTTGTGTTCAACTTCATAAATTTTTCTCTGTAGAACTAAAAACTGAACTTTGACATTAATTAAGCTGAGGGTTAGGGCTAAGAAATATGGTTTTGGCACTCGATTTCTATTTTATGATGAATTATAAATAAGAGATGCGCGTCACTGAAGAACAATCTGATATCATTTGACTTAAATATAGCAGTGTGCAGATAATTGAGATGTATGTTTCCGCCTTGTGACAAAAATAGAAATTAAATTTTCATGAATACTTGCCTAATTGTAATTACTTCAAATGAAAGAGACTGTTCTCACACACACACACACACATATATATATATATATATATATATATATATATATAATTTCTGACCAATGTCATTTTGTCATTTCTGCTTTTATAGAAATAAAAATACATGGAAACAAAAAAGTGTAAAATTAACTCCTTAATCTTAAATGATTAAAGAGTTAATGTGTGCGTTGTGGTGCAGTGGATATCGGCTCGGAACAAGGAATCGGGTAGCCGAGTTTGAATTCCATTTAAATTCCTTGCATTCACTTATGCGCAAATACCCTTGAGAAAAGTATTAATCCACAGAAAGTAATAGCAACCTACTGCAGGATAATCTTCTGCCCAGTCAGTCATGTCTCTTTCGAGACATGATCACCCAAGCATGTTTCACATATGGCACTTAACTGATTTAACTGACTAAATCATAAACGTGTTTTCAACATTACCAGAAATAGTTTGCTCTTTAAAAAAAAAATATATATATATATATATATAAATGACTGATCCAAATTATGGCAGTGGAAGATTAGCAGTAAAGCCAGTAAGTAAGACTGCCTTCATTGAGCAAGTTTTAAATAGAAGCAGCAGTAAAAAACAATTGTTGTTGTTGCATTTTTCTCATGACACTGTGTAAAATAGACATGAATGTGAATGAACATTTGGATGTCTTTGCTCAATAAATCATATACATGACTTCATTGCTTATATAAACACTGGGTAAATAATCTGATAAATAGGTTAAAAGAAATATATTTTATCTCCGTTTATATAAGCCAGCCAATAAAATGTAGGTTTTACAAAAGTATATTTATATCTGCTTCATCACTATAATCAAAGTTCGCTGAACCCTGCCAAGAATTTCAAGATGCAAGTACGTACAAAAGCGTATCCCCCAAAAAATAAAGCACTAAGTAATTACGGTATTTAATAGCAAAAGATTCCACATTTTTCTCTAAAAATAGTTCAAACTAATATTTCCCATATGTAAAGTGAAGAATTCTGGTAACCTAATGTTCACTCTGTTTCCATAGACTACCGGTACTTTTGCCTAACCTGACTTCATAATACAGTCATATTATATGTAAATAAGGGAGGTTTATATGCAAAGTTGGGTTGTCTCTTATATTAATGTTTACCCAGGAGCTGTAATGTTCAATATAAATGGATGAATGGGTCGTATATGCCGTAAAATATTGGTCAGAAGTTGGCTCGAGATTTGAACATTTGATTAAATAGCAGAAAGAAAAATAGAACGGAAACTGTCTGAAGTGGTCAGGACGAAAGTATGCTTTTAAACTTTTCAGATCATTTCTGGTTTGTCTGTGATAAAGGGAAGGAATTGTTCTAAATATTATTTTAGTCCATTGAAAGTAAAGCTAAAAAACCAACATAATTGTCACTTGATCCTTGGTGAAATTTCCTGATCTAAAATCTAAGAAAATATCTAGAAAAACGTTTATTTTATCTTGACAAATGACTTTCTGTGGTTAGTAAGTTATAGCAAGTATTAGAGTTTGAATTCTGATCTTCATTTGAAAGAAATTCTCATAAAGACAAACATGATTAATTAAATACTACAAAAAGATAACAAAGGTATAATTTGGTTAAAGACAAGTGAAACATCTGACTTAAATGGAAAACAAAACATTATTCTTTTTATATCAGTGAAAAAAGGAAGAATACACCAACAACCCAATGATGAAGAGATGAGAACTATTTCATTCAAAATCGACTCAAAATACAATTCAAGAGAAATCTTCAGGAATCAATCTAGAAATGCATTGGATGGACTTGATGGCTGGCCAGAGATTAGGTTTTTCATGAGAACTGAGCAAGAAGTTGTGTAATGCTCTAAACTAGGATCATTGGTATTCAAACAAGAGGGGCCTTCAAAGCTGATGAAGAGAGTTCAAAATAAAGACCAAATTATTGCAAGGTTTTGGATATTTTTTGTTGTTGTTTGGCACAAGTTTCAACCAAGAAACATTCAGCTAAAGAATAAATTCCTGCAAGACAATGCACCTTCTGCAAATCTGTCTTTTATCGACTTTGCCAAAAAAAAGTTTCAAAGACACCAAATTAATAGAGTGACATTCAGCCTCTCCAAATATTAATCCGACAGAATTCTTGTGAGCCATCATTAAAAGAAATGGATAGGAGAATAGAATTCGAGTGTAATTAAAACAGACATGAATTAAACGAATAGAAAAGAACAAAATGTTTACATAATTGTAAAGTGGTAATATCAAAAAGCAAATAACAAATTTAATCAAATATATAGTTCCTTAATGTAAATCCAGTTTGCTTGCATAATAAAATCTAAGATATCCCAAACAAATTAATCTTTTTTAATGAGAAGAAACAGAAGTGTTATAAAACACTATTAATGGATTGTAATGTCTTTACTGACACCAACAGCACTCTAATGAACACTGTATCAGAACACTTGGATCTCTGATGCTGAACTCTTCTTTGAGTTATTTAAGGCCTAAGTTCATTTGTGCTACTACGGACATTTATTTACTTTATAACATCCCCCCACCTTGCATGATTTTTTTTATTTTATTAAATATTTTATTTTGTTTCTTAATATTCAGCCACTCTCCTTTCTGGTGAGTTTGCCTTTTGTATTGAACTTTGCATTTCTTTCGTTTTGGGTCAGCTACTAGTTTTTCTACTAGGATGTGCGTTGTGGTACAGTGGATATCGGCTTGGAACGAGAAACCGGGGAGCCGAGTTCAAATTCCTGTTGAATCCATTGTATTCACTTACGCGCAGATACCCTTGGGAAAGGTACTAATCCGTCTCTTCCTTCCAGTTATGGGTTAAATAGCAAGACAGACTGGGTTCTATAGCCTTGGTCGGCAACCAGTCTACCGCAGAAAGCAATGGCAACCTACTGTGGGATAATCTTCTGCCCAGTCAGTCATGTCTCTTTTGAGACATGATCGCCCAAGCGTGTATCACGTATGGCACTTAACTAACTGACTGACTAGTTTTTCTGCAAGTTTTATTTTTTTGGAACTCAGACTTCTACATTCAATGAGTTCTTGGAGTATTGGTATATCATAGATATCATACAGAACTTATATAGGTTCTTTGTTTCTTGCAGGCCTTTCTACAGTAAATTATTTCTTTAACTGATTTCAATGCCTTTTGTGTCCTCATTTTTTCTTTTCATCATATAGATCTTTTTTTCAATTCATGATCTTATTACACCATCTTCTCACATTTCTTTTCCATTTTTATATCTCCTGAAAAACACTTTTTCATCCATTTTGAAAAGTTTTGTGTCTTTTTGTTATCCATTTTTATTTTTTTTTTACCTGGTAACAACTTGTCGAAAACTAATTTAATATTTTTTGTGAATATCAATTGTGCCAGTGACATGCCTGTTGGTGTATGGGATTCAGCATTATCCGGTACACTCTCAAGAATTTTTGCAGTGTGTCTTCACTCAATTTTTCATTATTGACTTTTTTCAAAGTGATTTTTAAAGTATCCACAAACCATTAAGCTTATATTTTTGACCTTGGGTGATATGACTGGGTAGTAATATATTCAATCAAGAACATTTTACAAAATTCTTTAAATTCATGACCAATGAACTGTGTACTATTATCAGAGATAATGGCATTTTGAATGCCATATCTTGCAAACAGTTCATATAAAGAATTCACTGTAACAATGGTAGTTGTTTACTTGGCATTTAGAAATTTTAAACCATTTACTAAAGTTATCCACTATCACCAGATAATTTGATCCGTTTATTGGACCTGCAAAATCTATGTTCGGTCTTAACCACAATGTATCTGTCTTTGGCTAAGATTGGAATTTCCTTGTAGGTAATTGTGCTGCCAGAACACAATCTCTGCTGGCTTTTACTAATTTTTCAATATCTTGATCCATTTTGGTCCAGTATACATAGCTTCTCATAAAAGATTTCATCCTTGAAATTCTCAGATGTCTACTATGAAATTCATTTAGTATCACTTTTATCCATATGCCAAGTATTAGTAATCTTTGTGCAAACATTAGTACCTCCATTATAGTGGCTAAGTGTTCAAGTCTGGATTTCATTCATCTGTCTTTCTTTCCTCATTGAATCATTTTTTTATTTTCAAAATAAATCTATCTTGTTCTACCTTTATTTCATTTCTTCTGTGGTAACTGGTAGTTTATGCACTACACTGCATAATATATTTTTAATGCTGCAATAACAATATCCTGAATTATTTTGGTTTATCGATCATGATAAACCATCTGCATGTCCTCATTTTTGAACGGTTGCTATTCCATTCTAAAATCGTAATTTTATAAGATGGTACCCCAGCATTGTAATCTATTCACTGTATACATATGAATTCCATTTTTCAAACCAAAAATTGATAATAGAGGTCTGTGGTCTGTCTGTAAACAAAAATTCCTTATATGTATAAATTTGTGAAACTTTTTCACTGCAAATAATGCTAATGCCTCTCTTTTGATTTGGCTGTAGCATTTTTTTCTGCCAGAAAAACGTGAAGTGAAGAGATGGCTTTCACGTTACTATCATCATCTTCATGTAGAATTACCACTCTCGTACCATTATCACTAGCATCTGAACCTAATATGATTTTTACTTTTAGATCATAGTGCGTTAATAATAAGTCTGACGTTAATATTTTCCTGATTTCTTCAAACACCTTATGGCACTTATCAGTTCAGTTCAACTTTACTTTTTTGGAAGCAAATTGTTCAGTAGAGCTCTCAAATTCTTCATATTAGGTATGGATATTTGATAATTTGCTAACCACAGGAATGCTTGTAGCCTAGTGATGTTTATTAGAGAAATTATTTTCTTAATTGCACTTGCTCTCAACAAATCTGCTTGATGACCATTTTTTTGTCTATGAATTGTACAAGGTAGTTGATTTTAGGGAATGACAATTCACACTTTTCCTGATGATTCTAAACATTTCTTTAACTCAGTTAAAAAAGTTTTATCATCCATTTCTTTATATACACTCCTGGTGCTGCCCAGTTTTGAATGGTCAATTTTTCAAGTGTTTTTAATTCTTCAGAGACTTGATCCAAGGTTGTGAATGGTTTACTATATATTCTGGTTCAAATTCTGGTGTCAACCCTTTTTTCACTTGAAATTTTGCTTTGAATTTGGAACACTGACCCATCTTATCTGACAGAACATCCAGAAAACGTTCCTTTTTTATTTTTCCTTTACATTTTCACATTGTTTTTTTTTAAACTGGTCAATCATCTGCTTATATTTATTGTAATAAATATTTATTGGTAAATCTCATAGGTCAAATAATTTCATACAGTCAGCTACAAATAAGTTGGTAGTATTTTAACCCATAAGCAAATTTTACAAAATGAAATGTTTTAAGTCATTTCACCAGTAACAAATACCTTCTCACCTAACATACCACATGCGATTTTTTAAAGTCTTTCTAATATAGTATTTCTCTCTGCTTTCTATATGTTTTTGTTGATTATTGTCATATCACTATCAGTGTATAGTTGCATTTTTACATCCATAAATTTTCTTTAGTTTTCTGTAATTATTTTTTCCATCTAAATGCTGAGAACCATTCCTTGCTTTAATTTTACAGTGTGACTTTTTATGTCCTACTTCCCCACAGTTGCATTCTGATAGGTACAGTCGTCTTTAAAATAGGACCTTCCACATCTGAAACATGAAGTAATTTTTCTTTTCTAATATTTTTCTTTGGCTTGTATATATGGGCATTATTTTTCCTCATTTACCTCGATATCACATCTCAGATTCTCTGACATTTATTCAGTAATTTTATAGTGTTTGTTTTGAAATCTGTTCTAGTTTTATTAGGATTCTAGTCAGTATTCATCTGCCATTTTTTGCCACTGACCCTTGAATGAAAATTAATCCTTTAAACATATCCAGTGTCAGCTTTATATAATTTGAATCTTTCACACTTTTTGTTAATGATTCAAGCATATGTAACAAAATCTTTGTCTTCTTTTTTTGTCAAAATCATACACTTTTAATGAATATTGAATAACAAACTTTTCTCACTAAAAAATTTAGTTAGAATATTTACCATTTCTTCAAAGTAAGTTTCTCCTTGTTTTCTGGCTAATACAAAATTACAGTATTTTTCCAGTCCTATTTATGTTAACTTTATCAACAAAAGTCTTGTTTTGTTCTTGTCTCCTCAGTCACTGCATTCTTCTCTGTAAATTTGTGTGTATCTTCTAAAATGAAGAGAAAAGGGAATTCAATCTTCTGAATATGTGAATTCAGCTATGGTATTTGCCACAGCATCAGCAATGAAAGAAATCTGAGAAATTTTTGTTTTTTTTTAATTATTTCAATTCACTTTTGCTGTTGCTTCTAAAGTTTCAACAACTAATAAGAATAGTATTGTTTAAGTATTTAAGAATACCTGTGATTTTTCTTTATGCACAGGAAAGAAAAAATTACAACAACATGGTTCTAATTTCTAATCATCACTGTTATGTGCCCCACGGCAAACAAACATTTTGCCTACTCTCGATGCATGTTTATTCATTGTCGCCACTCTTGTAACTCACAAATAACAGTTATAATATTATGCCGAGACTGACATCAATGGTATTCTAATGAACACATTATTGAAACTCTTTCTCTGAACACTGTTTGAGTTCTTTATTTAAGGCATCTTGCCATGATCATCTGTGTTACTGGGAGTGTCTTATTTACTCCACAACAAGATGAGGAAAGTATATTGATAAGTTCAACTAGAAACTGTTACTGCATGAGTTAGTTAAGGCTAAATTTATTATCAAAACAGTGATTTGCATTAAAATATCTGATACTGTGTACTATACCAGCATAACACTCCATCAAAATGGAGAATTATATATATATATATATATATATATATATATATATAGAGAGAGAGAGAGAGAGAGAGAGAGAGAGAGAGAGAGAGTGAAAATTCTGCCCGGGAACAATGTATTTGTGTACACTGTCTCAGATCAAAGTGTGGTTCTCTGGCCTTTGCTTAAAATCAAGATATCTGTACAGTTTGTGAAAATTGATCTGAAAATACACATGGATACAAATTGTGTATTATATATAAATATATTATATAGACTTTATTAAATTAATGTGTTACAAGATTTCTATAAGGCTTTTTCTGGGATAAAAATCTTGTAACACATTTGAATTAATAACGTTTTTGTTTTCCATCATTGCTGATGATGCAAAAATTTCCTTGTTGAAATGGCCATCCAACGAAATTAAATTTTGAAATTTTTGTATTATTTTAAATATATATATATATATATATATTATTCTACATCTAAAACATGACTTGGAGTTTCATGCTTTATGCAATAATCAGGTGCATGTTTCAAACTGACAGTTTAATAGATTTTAATTTAAGTTCATTCTATGTACATGGGAATTAAATCTTATAAAGTTACTGCTTTTTTTAATAACAAGATTAAAAATTTAAGCATTCTACGTTTACATGTGGATAAAAATTTGAAATTTAAAATGCTTTAGAAAAAAGTAAACTCAACACTAGCTTAGAATACTTCATTAAAAACAAGGTAGGCAGAAATAAGCATAAATCATGTAAATGTAATATCGTTTGGTTTAACCCACTCTTCAGTCTTAACATCCAAACTTACATTGGTAAACTATTCTTTAACTTAATTCACAAAAATTTCCACCATTCATACCACACTAAAAAAAATCTTCAGCATAAACAATGACAAAGTTAGTTGTAGTTGCTTTAAAAACAGATAAATATATTTCACAACATAATGCTATGATATCAAATAAATATTGGGCCCACATAAACAACATTCATCACCCAACTAATAGCAAAAATGACACTTTTAAAAACAATTGCAACTAACCAAAAAATAAAACCTGCCCATTGAATTGCCAATGTATGTCCAAAAGTATTGTTTATAGAGCTCAAATTCATTCAGATGATAATGATGTTAAATTTTACTTTGGAAGAACTTCTAACAGGTGGAAGATAAGATTAATGTAATCTATGCCTTTTAGAAAAACATATCTTAAACCATATCAATAATCCAAATTTGCTTAATAAAAGAAAGTGATTTAATGACCACCTGCTATCATAGAAAAAATACTTAAATTCTTAGACCCAGATTGATAGAGATCCCTCTTTATGTTTACCTCTTTCTTTCTTTCCCCCCACAACATTACTTTTCTCAATTATGAATTAAATCCTTATTATTGTTGTTCTTTACATTTTTAATTCTTAATTTTAAATTTTACCTCTTTCTTTTTTCATGTTTATTCTAGCTTATTTTTATTTAAAATTTTAATCTTACCTTCATTTTTTATGTACATATAATATTTGAATATTTAAATTTTAAGACTGATGATTTACACCCCTTTGATTTCTTCTCTTTGCATTTTATTTTTTGTTATTTTAATTTAAATTTTAAATTTTTGATCCACAAGTAACCACAGAATATTTAAATTTTTAATCTTATTATTAAAAAGCAGTAACTTAACTTTATAAGATTTAATTCCCATGAACATCGAGTGAACTTAAATTCAAATCTATTAAGCTGTCAGTTTGAAATATGCATCTGCTGATTACATAATGCATGAAACTCTGAGTTTTCTTGCCATAGATGTAGAATAATGTGTATATATATATATATATATATATATATAAATAAATAAAATACAGCTTTGTTCATACATTGAGCACAGTTTTATTAATATCTGAATAATAATACTATATATATATTTATGCATCCTTATATATATATATATATTTATTAATTTACATCACTATATATATATATATATATATATATATTCAGAAAGAGTTAGATAATTATGAATAGCATTAAGGAATTGTTTGGATTTTGACAGTGAATGTTTTTTACGCTCATACTATTAGCAAAATTTCCAATAAAAAGAAGAAAAAAGGAGGACAAAACAATACTATGCAAACAATATATGTGCAAGACAAAACTAGGCAAAAGGTTCACAAAGTAAAACCAGTTATACACACATATCTATATTTGGACTATTGTCTGTTATTGTTGTTGTTATCACAACATTTCAACCATCCTGCCTTCTGACCTTCCTCAGGTGTATATCAATCTATATTGCTCAACCTGTTTCCACTGAGTCCAAGCACGCACTTCCCAACCCAGAGATTAAACTTACAACCATTCTGTCACCAAATTCACAAACCAATGCTTTTATCCACTAGGTAATTCTCCCATCCATCTGAAGAAAACCAGAGGGTACAATGGTCAAATTGCTGTGATAACAACAAACATTAGGACAATATTTGAATGTAAATAGTGTAAATGCTGAAAACTTCTCATTCCATAAACTTTGACAGAAAGTAAGAATGCGTTCAACAACTGAAAAGGATACAGTCAAATGACTGTAGGATTCTGATTTCGTGACAAAAATATAACAGATGAGACTGAGTAGTAGTTCATTTTATTGGTGAGGAAAAAATCCCAGGGGCATGGTTTAGCAATCATCTCAATAAATTGAAACCAACAGAATAAATTCAGTGAAAATTTTATTCAACAGTAAATAACTACCTGACCAAGCCTTATCAAAAAAGTGGTTTCTACATCCATTGTCAGTGATGGCAAATTGAGACTTGTGCTTACAAATAAAATTATTCTTTCAGTAAAAACATGATAATTTTCAGAGCTTTATCTTTATAGACTTTTTTTTAAAAACATTTTGGATATTCTTCTCAAACTTAAATTGTTTCCACTGGGTACAAAATTTCAATAAAATCTCATTCATTATCTTTGTAAACATAAAGATACATTCTGATATTTTAAGTAGAGTTTCTAATGCATCAAAAATATCTTCTTCATTTCAAACTTGGTAGTGAGATAAATCAACTTGAGATTGAAAAGCAGTCAAGTCTGCTTTTGGGAAGGAGAAAAACGTGCAGATAATATCATTAAACACACTTGACTGATTGACTGATTGGTCAGTTGAGACAATGCCAACTGGACCAACAATTCAGAAAATAGTACACAGTTCCACACTCACAAAATTGAATAAAAACTTTTGGCAAACCGAAATATTTTTAATTTTAGCAAATTCTAATAATGTCCTGCTTCCTTAGAGCAGAAAAACATCCGAGTATATCTAAGGAAAGATCAAGTCAATCATTAGCAAGACAAACTCATTCAGGAAAAATGGTTGATTTAGGTATAAAGGATATAAAATTTTAATTGAATGGTTTTCTGATCTAGAAAAGTTTTAGAAATAAAGATAAATGTCGTGAACAAGAAGAGTGGTTGCTTGAAAATAAATCAAGACTCAACAAAAGGAAAACAAATCCAACTTGTATTAAATTAAAAAAAAATCAAATCAAAATTTGAACTTTTCTTCAGACATTTAGTATTGTTAATATTTCGATCTAAAAACTCTTGAAAAGAAAGTAATTCTAATTTATGAACCTTCCCCACCTCCACCCAAGAAAAGATGATAAAAAGACAAGGTTAAGCCCAGTTGAATTAAGAAACATCTCAAACTTCTAAAATGACTGACATTTGTTCGTATATGGAAGAGAATATATTTTACAATTTATGCAGGTTACAGTTTTAAAACGAAATTCATTTCTGTGATATACTTTGGAAAAAAAAATTTGGCTGAAAAAATATCCATAGATCTTGACTGGGAAAGAAAATTTCAGAATATCTAAACCATAATTTCATCTTTTAGAAAACCAAACAATATATTCTGAAATATTTATGAAAAAAAAAAGAAACTTTAAAAATATTCAAATCATTTTTAGATAGCAACCCAAGCAAAACTTGTGGATCTCAGATGCCATGAAATCCTTCCTTATACAGGGTATGATGAATAATATGTCAACTAAATTTTGCAAAATAACAGATATATTTACCAGAATTACACAGCAATATATTCAAATACTAAAGAGTAAATTCAATCAATGAAATCACCACTGGCTTCAACCACATCCTCCAGACAATTTTGGAATCTCCTGCACATCTTCTAGATGGCCTCCTTGTTTAAGTTGGTGAATGCTGCCATAATCCTGGCGTTCAACTCATCTTTGGCGTTCCAAAGAGTTTTGTTGGTTTCTAGCACAACCGTGCCCCACACACAATAATAAATGGGATTGCAGATTGGGATGTTAGGTAATAGATGTAACGAGAAATATGGTTGCAGAAATTGTTTGACAACCGTGATTGGGTTCTCCTGCTTCTGTGGCATGGTGCAGAGTCCTATTGTTAGACATCGGCTCTTCCAGCAGTCACCCTCTGTATCTAAAATAATGCACCACAAAGAAACTTTGAATCATTTGATCTGGCTGAAGAGTCTATCCTGGCATGAAACTTTCTTGCAAACTACAAAAAAAGAAATGAAGAGACATAAAATGTCAATTCTTTTCAATATATATATATATATATATATATAGAGAGAGAGAGATAGATATATATATAATATTATGCTCTCATTACAACTGAGCCCTCTAGAGAGGTAAATTTGAAAAAAAAGTTACCACTTTGGTAATATACGCATAACCCTTCAGCAATGAATTGAGTTCTTTTGGTGACTGGCATATGTATATGTCACTTATATATAACACACTAAAATTTCCCTTCTCTGATTCCATGTGCCTATGGCTTAGGGGTTAGAGACTCTGACTGACATCAAATCAGTCAAGTTTTGATTCTGGCCTGAGGCTAGTGGATGTCTAGCCAAACTGATGAGCTGTGATACAGCAAAACATGTATATGGATGATGAATATCTATGTTTTGTTACAGACACTTGACAAAGTACGGTGACCAAGATTATTATTTAATTTTTCTTGTGTTCATACAAGATGTTTTTTAAGACATAAAGTGTGTAAAATTGACCAAAAGTTCTGCATATCCAAGCACTTTTAGCTATTATTTCTTATTATCATGATTGCTACTTTTTTATTTTTAATTAAATATGTTATCATTTTTTTAAAATTTTAACAGTGAATGCCCACTGTTTTCTTTTATTTCATAATCATATCACACCAAGCAAAGCATTTCACTGCCACTGTTGAGCAGGGGGTTACATAGGAGAAAAGTTATGAGAAAGAGTGACAGATTACAGGAAGAGGGTAAGAGACTGATGAGAGTGGAGTGAACGAAGAAAGGAGCACAAGAGAGAGGATGCAAGTTAGTGAGGTAGGAGATGACTATTGACTTTTACATCTGAATTCTTGAAGATTGAATTCTTGAAAATTCTTACATATAAAATAGTAGTTATAAAAAAAATTTCCTAAAGAGAGCACCCAAGATTTCATCCTCTCATTCACTTTAACTTAAAGAACTTAATAATGTAAAACCGGCACTAGTTAACAAAGGTTTACCTAACTACCTCATCAACCAATGACTTTGACTATTTCTTTCTTAACTAATAAAGATACTGAATTTAAAGATAAAAACAATAACATATACAAAAGTCAAGTACATGCCAACTAGAAGTGAGACAAATTCTCTTCTTAGAAATATTCTAAAGAAATATACAACCCCAGTCAATCCAAACAAGAAAATTGAATTATCTATTACAAAAAAATTAAAAACTGCTAATCTTATCATAAAAAATAACAACATAACTGGAAAATCAAAACTACAAAAACCCAACATTATTTATGAGTTCAAGTTTTTCTGAAGGATCAAACCAAACTCAAATAACTATATTGGTTAGACTATTATATTCCTATCTAGAGAACTTACCAACCTGAACATAGCTCCATTAGGAGTCATTTAAACACCCACAAAAACCTGATTATATCGAAAACATACTCATAGAAAATACAAGTATAATAGCCTCATCCACATGTAAAAAAAGATTAAAAAAATGATGGAAGCCCTAATAATAAAAAAATGAAAAGCTTAATAGCATTAACTATGAACATGGCCACAATGTGTTGACTGTGTTTGGAGAATAAAACATTCATATAACTTTAGACACACAGTAAAAAAAAACCCCATGTTTTATTAGAATTGAAAAATAGAAATTGTCCTTGATAATGGCTAAAAGAATAGTCAAAAGCACTCAGATCTGCATGACTTTTAGATAGTTTTTACGCACAATGTGTCCATAAAAGAAAATACTTGTATGAACACGAAAAGAAATTAACTAAAAATGGCTCATAGACACTTTTTTTTAAGTTTCTTAAGTTAGATATCACTAATTTACAGTTAAATTGGCAGATGTAACTGTAAAATCTATTCTAACAGTTTCTTCTCCCACACTTCTCACTTGTGGAACTCTCTTCTGGCTCCCTGCTTTTCAGCCAACTTTAATCTGCAAGAATTTAAATGCAATGTCAACTGCTTGCTACTGTCCTCGTGTTTACTCTTCTTTTGCACTTGCTCCATAGCAATTTTTCTCTTTCACACTCAGTAACTACTTGTGTCTCATAGACTTTAACAATTATTATATATATATATATATATGTTAGTGTTTTCAGACAGATCTACTTATCCAAAATTAATATCTTAATGTTTGATCATTAAAAACTGATTTAGGAAAGTCCAGAGTTAGGCAGCTAACTTTTTGATACCCCTTGTACGAACACAGAACTGACAATAAGTAATGGTTATTTTGATTATTGACACTGAATACGTTAAAGATATAAGAACAGGTTTTGTTGAACATATTTAACTTGTTTCTTAATATTGCTATGTATACCTATTTTCTTTCATCAACAAAAGAAGTCTGGAAATGTCTGTCAGTCATCCAAATTACTAATCCTCATTTAACCTCAGAAATTAACAAAGAAAAAAATTATAAAATAGTTGCAAAATTGCAAGACAATTTTTTTCATACAACTTTTAATAATACACTTATTATGACACTCATTGTATTGTTGAATTTTCTCTTTAAAATGATGACATTCAGTTTAAATAAAAGTTTGTCTTGGAAATGACTTGTGGAGTCATCTTTATGAAAGAAACCACTTTCCTGAAATAGACTTAAAGAAAGTTTTACTCTCATCAGAAATATAAAAGGAGTTTTGAGATCAATTTAGCAGGACTCACTGTTTGACTGTCATATGTACATCTCAAAAATGTCTGCTACTTTGGCTTTTTTGGTTTTTATTTGGTCATCTTATTTTCAGGACTCAGTGACAACAGTTTACAATATTCTGCTTTTTCCTGAGCTGAATAACACAGGTTCAATTATATATAGAAAATTGAAGCTGTGTCATTCATATATATATATATATATATTAGTTATCCACATACATGTCTGTTTTGCTGCATCACAGCTCATCAGTGGTTCTAGACATCCACTTGCTTCCAGGCTAGATAGAAACTTGATTAATTTGGTGTCAGTCAGAGTGCCTACTGCCTAAGCTATTGGTACATCAATGAGAGAGGAGGAAATTTTAGCGTGTTATACATGAATATATATGGTGTATGCACACACCAGCTGCTGAGAGAATTCAATTCATGACCGAGGAGTAATGCGTAAATCACCGAAGTGGTAACTGTTTTTAAAATTTTCCTCTCTAGAGAGCTCACTTATAATGATAGCGTAATTTCTTAGTCATTCACATACAAGCCTGTTTTGCTATATATATATATATATATATATAGGAAACTTTTGTAATTTGCTTGCAGCATTGTGTATATTAGGCTTATGGTTAGGTTTTGAAGGAAAACCTAACCATAAGCCATATACATATATATATATATATATATATATATATATATGTACAAACACACACAGAGAGGGTCTAATTGGTAAATCATTACTATTTTATATCTTTTAATTTTGTGCATGCATGTTGCTTATTTTTGATTTTGTTAACTGCACAGTAGAGTAGGGTCAGCTGGGCACCATCTGTAAGAAAAAAAACACCATGATGCAATTCACTCTGCCAGAAATTTGGAAACAGCAGTCTTTACTGCTTGACAACTCAGAAGCTAAATTACAAACATTTCAGAGTGTTTGGGTATTAATCTGAGGACATTGCAAAGGATTTATAAAGAGTTGGATGAGTTTAATGGTGATTAAAAAGGTATACTAACTCAGAAAACCTACTCTGATTCCTATGATAAGGAAGCCAACATCAAGTGCCTTGAGGAAGTAGTGCAGCCCTGTGTTAAGAGGGTGGCTGCTGGTAGACCCTATGTCTGGCAACAGGACTCTGCCAGACATGTAGAAGACACCAGTCAGAAAATCACCCCTTGCATCTAATTTCCCAAACTGAAAACCCCTTGATTATTATGTGTACAGTGCTGTTGAACCAGAGACCCTAACAAAACGCCTTGTAATACCAAAGATTAACTAAAAAGATTATGCCGGCATTCACCAACTTGAACAAGGAGACTGTTCAGAAACATGGCAGGAAATTCCAAAGTCATCTGGAGATCATCGTTGAAGCCAATGGTGATTTTACTGAATAAATTTATTCTTTAATATTTCAAGATATTTTTGTGTAATTTTGGTAAATATATCTGTTAAAATGAGATGTCAGTGTTATCTTAAATTTGGCATAATTTAGACGACAATTTATCCATTGCACCCTATACATACATTACTAGTTTTATCTCACTTTACTAGTATTTTCAACATTTTACATCTGGCCACCTAACTCCCCAGATTGCAACCCCCTTGATTATTATGTAGGGGGTGCTGTTGAGTGAGAGACCAACAAAACTCCTAGTCATACAGCTGAAGGCAAGGATTATGACAGCATTCAGCAACTTAAACAAACAGGCTGTTCTGAAAAGTTTCAGGAGATCCCAAAATTGTCTGGAGGCTGTGGTTAAAATTAATGGTGATTTTACTAAATGAATTTACTCTTTAATATTTCAAGATACTTTCGTGTAATTTTGATAAATATATCTGCTAAAACGAGATGATTTTTGCATCATTTAGAAGACAATTTATCCATTGCACCTTCTGTTTATCCTCAAATGTTATTTTTTAGTGGACACCTATGTTTGAATAGATATGTTGTCGCTTTTTTTTTTAAACATTACACGATTACATTTTATGAGGAGAATTGATCATCTGATCTGGCGTGCTTTAGACTACTTGGTCAGAGAATGCATCAAATGCCAACAAAGTTCTACGCACACCCCACACACACACCTTTTAACAAACAGACATCCCCTTGTTCAAAATTAGTTGAAAGCAGATTTCTGTTTGATTCCCTATCTGAAATGTAAACAAAGCAATTTCTAAAGAATTAATGGAGTTATTTTTAATTAAATTTTAAATCAATTAAATTTACACTTTTAAAAAACAAAACAAGGTATCTATTCAAATATGGTGTAATTAGTAATGACTCTTACTGCTGAAGAAGTTTATTTTATTGTGATGGATGGTTACAAGCCAGATAGGAGATGGGATATGTTTATTTTATTACCACACAAGAGTATCCACTAAAAATAATATTTGAAGCTATATGTGCACTTCATTTTCATTGTTACTACTGTTGAAAGTTTTTAAGTGATGCATTTTTGTCATTTATTAAAGTTCTTAATTGATTCTAAAATGCCAGTCGACAAGTTCTAATGAGAGAGTGATCTAAAAGATCCATTCACTCGAAGCCATTTTTAATTGTTGATTTGAAAAAACAATTGGAGATGAATGATATTTAAAATATTTTTGAATGTTTTAGACACCTCTCATGATATCTACATGAGAGCCTAGATCTGATGAGGATATTTAGAAAAATGACTTGAGCTTTCATGTTAATATTTTAATTTTGTATTATATCAGCATGCTGGACAAAAGCATCTCTTGAATAAAAATTGACTATGTTTTTCTTATATTAGAAAAAAAAACAGAAAATTCTGGACTGACAAAAAGGCTATGATAATCTTATCTCACTTGAACCTTTATCTTTCACTTCAATGGGATAATCACTAATCCTGAGATCAGTTTTACAGGGTTTTAAAAATGTTGCAATGAAGGGTATTTTGAAGTAAGAAATGATAAAATTTCAAACAGCATACATTTCTTTCTATTTTGCGAAAAAATATTCCATCAGGTGAAGCAGTCTAGCGTGTTAAATAGATAAACAAAAAGTTTTCAGGGGCGAAACTAAAGACATGCTGGGAAATGGAAAAGAGCCATTTTCATATCAGTTTCAAATATAAAGCCTGTGAGGCATGAAATAGCAGACAGAAGTTTATCTTCTATTCTGTTGATCAGAAAAACATCTAAAGTTATTGAGTTTTAATATTTTTTTTGCTTCCAGAACATTTAACATAATAGTAATTAAGCACTGAATAAAACAAACAATGAGGTGTTACAACAAAATTAATTTTGCTGCTTCAAAGTTACTAGTATTTAACTAAGTGTTAAGGCATCACGTGTTTGTTTAAGAGCTGAAAACTATCAGCAAAAGGACAAAGAAAACTATCAACAAAAAGACAATGAAAACTATCAGCAAAAGGACAAAGAAAACTATCAGCAAAAGGACAAAGAAAACTATCAGCAAAAGGACAAAGAAAACTATCAACAAAAAGACAATGAAAACTATCAGCAAAAGGACAAAGAAAACTATCAGCAAAAGGACAAAGAAAACTATCAGCAAAAGGACAAAGAAAACTATCAGCAAAAGGACAAAGAAAACTAATCCCAAAGGGAAGCAATTCAATCTGGCACACAAATTTAGACTGCTTAGAATTTTAACCTCCTTCGTTTCACCCTACAGCAAGAATCAAAAAATTATGGCAGTCATCATATAAAAAGGGTTTTTTTTTTTCACTTTTTTCTCTTCCTGCATGTTATTTAAACCAGAATCCTTATTCTTGTTATTTTTATGACTATCTTTTGGTTAAAGTGTTCCATAGTATTTCTTTAAGGGAGCATCCATTAGGTTGGGATATTTTCTCCAGTAGATTAGATGATATATAATCCAGTAGATTATAATGATATATAAATGTTTTATATATCAAGAACAATTTTTAATGCATGACTAAATGGAAAAGATTTTTGCATCATAAATTTCATCCTTTAGAAATTCATTGAACTATGTTTCTGCTTACATCAATATCATGTAAATATAAACTAAAAAGCAAAACATGAAAATCTTTTCCACTTTATATATATATATATATATAAATTAAAAAAGGATTAATTCAATGATGTTGAATGACCATTTCGATATGAAGATCCCCACTGTAATATTTTATTACATGGAGCTCTCTTCCTGTATCATTTTTTAATATTAAAAAAATGTTTAATATTAATTAGGGTCAGGTTTTGGAATTTACCTTCCTGCTTTTTTCCCTTGGATTAAAGTATCTGAATTAAAATATATATATATATATATATATATATATATATATATATATAGTCATGCACAGACAGATCTGTTTCACTATATCACAGCTCATCAGTACGGTTAGACATCCAATTGCTTTTAGCCAGGATTGAAACCCGACTGAATTGATGTCAATCGGTGATTCTACTCCTGAACTATAGGTGCTCAGTAGAAGGAGGCAAACTTTTAGTGTGTGATATACCATGTGGATACACACCAGAAACTAAAAGTGTTCTAATTCATTAGAGAATAAACAATATATATATATATATATATATATATATATATATATATATGAGACAATATATGATTTTCATTTCATTTGAAAAAATTAAAATAATTTCCAGAAACTATTTATCCAACATAATGAAATAGCCACTTACTGCCTCCACAAGAAAAAGATGTAGAAAACCTGAAAACAATCACACTGAGAAGAAAAGAACTCAGTGATTAATTATAAATGGGCGATTATAAAAAGTGAATTATAAAAGTGAAAAATCACACCAATTGAAACATTGTGATAAAAACAACAAAGATAAAGATATTTATACAAATAAACATATATTAACAATGAGTGATTTTAAAATTTTAAATTTTCTAGTAGTTTTCAATAATCCTTTCATTTTTGAAGAGAAAAAAATTATCTGAACTTAAATTATTTTTTATTCCAGAAATTTAATTTTTTTATTCCAGAAATATACACACAAAAAAATGGTCCAGAAATACACATGCACAAAAAAAAAAATAGTTCAAAAATACTTTTTAAGAGATTGAAATATTTTTGTCGCAGTAAGAATTTCAAAATCTTTGAATTCCTGCTCAATTGAAAGTAAATAATAACACTAAAGTCAGAATGCAATTTGGAATTTGTCTGCTACCCATCGGCAAAGGGTTGATACTCATATCTGAATCAGTTAAAGGCAACAGTCGGGCGCATTGAAATATAATTGACAAGAATGAATTGATCTCTAAAGATGCAATCATTCTTAATAACTATTTTGAGGGCCACTGATTCACTCAGGTATTCTATCCTGGACATACTCTTCAGTCTTGGAGTTGTTTCTATACATCACTATTTCTGGAAACTTACTTAAAATTTGTCCAAATGGCTTTTGAAAGAAAGTATATCTCATTGTATGTGCCTTTGTTAATATCATCTTTGGCTGATTATGAAACCCATTCATCATAAGGAATGTTGCAATGAAGAATCTAGCTTCTTTTGTAATTGCGACATAATTCATTTTCACTGAAGAAAATTTTAAGTACAAGATATATCTTGACAGTTTGTCCATTTTTGAGCAAGAAACACAAATGGATATTTACAAATTAGTAGAGATACATTTTGAAGGACACACAACCACACACACACACATATATATATATATATATATGCTGAAGCCGATGTAAATTTTATAGAACAAATTTACTTGTTAGCATTTCAAGATATTTTTGTGTAATCTTGGGAAATATAACCATTAAAATAAAATGACACTTTTATTTCCATTTTTGCATAATTTAGGTGACAACTTATCTATTGTGCCCTATAAAACTCAAGTATATAGAAGGAAATAGATGTAAAGCCATGATTTTATTTACAAAGAATGAATTACTCGATTTAAAACTTAAATATTACTTAAAGTAAGAGTAAAGAGCTACATAATCATGACTTAAGATTAGATTGGAGATATAGTTAATAATATGGTTAAGATTATATAGCATAGAATATAGTGAAGAGGTTGAGAGAATATTAGATTAAATTAGATTAAATTAGATTAAATTAGATTAAATTTAAAAGTGTGATTTTTTTGTAGTGGCAGTAACTAGCTATTTCATTATGTTTGATAAATTGTTTTTGGGAATTATTTTAATTTTTTCAAATGAAATGAAAATCTTGTCCACTTTGTCATATCATTCATTCAGTAATGAATTAGAACACTCTTAGTTACTGGTGTGTGTCTACATGGTATATCACATGCTAAAAGTCTGCCTCCTTCTACCAAGCACCTATAGCTCAGAGAGAGAAACGCCGACTGACATCAATTCGATCGGGTTTCAATCATGGCTAAAAGCAATCAGATGTCTAACCATACTGATGAGCTGTGATACAGGGAAACAGATCTGTCTGTGGATGACTATATATATATATATATATATATATATATATATATATATAAAATAAAATAAATTTTCAATATTCAATATTCAAAAATGCTGAATGAACATTTCGACATAAAATCCCTAAGAGAGATTTTACATCTCCTCAGCAATGGTCCATCTTTCAAAATGGAAATAAAAATAAGAATAAAAAGAGAGAAAAATAAAATAAAAATAAAAATAAAATTAAAAAGAAATAAAATAAAATAAAAATAAAAATAAAATTAAAAAGAAATAAAATAAAAAATAAGATAAAAAATGACAGTTAAGATTGAGAAAATTTTCGTCACAAAAAATTACGGAAGTAATTCATGTCTAATTTTAGATTTTAACTAATTACGTCACAAAAAATTAAAATTAGATTTTAACCAATTTCGTCACAAAAAATTACTGAAGTAATTCATGTCTAAAATTTAAAATTAGACATGAATTAAAATCTAAAATTAGACACGAATTACTTCCGTAATTTTTTGTGACGAAAATTTTCTAAATTTTAACCGCCATTTTTTATTTTATTTTTTATTTTATTTCTTTTTATTATTTTTTTATTTTATTTTTCTCTTTTTATTCTTATTTTTATTTCCATTATTCTTATTTTATTTTATATTAGCTCTGTAATTTTAATTACATTGAGCTCTCCTCCTGTATCATTTTTTAATATTAAAAATTTTTAATATTAATTAGGATCAGGCTTATGGGATTTACCTTCTTACTTTTCGATTTTGGATTAAAGTATTATAAAATATATATATATATATGACAAAGTGAAAAAGTTTTTCATGTTTTGTCCTTGAGTTTATACTTACATGATATTGATGTATGCATAAATATAGTTCAATGAATCTCTAAAGGATAAAATTCATCATGCAAAAATCTTTTCCATTTAGCCATGCCCCAAAATTCTTCTTGAATATATATATATATATATATATATATATATATATATATATATATATATATTTAGTGTATCAAGGCAGCAAATATTTTTCTAAACATATACTGTTAAATATAAGAGACAATGAACGTCTATTATGTTTAATCATGAGCCGTTCTAAACGTCGTATTTTGCCTTTAATTTCAGTTGAAAATAAAGACAAAAATTCTCTAACATTTGGATAAGTTTTTATTAAGTTAGTTCTAAGCTTTTGGCTCACATGAACCATTTTCAGGGAGGTCATTAAGAAGGAAACGTCATAAAACCACATTGCAAATTTGCAAACTGCGTTTATTATTTTTGGTAACTATTGCCATTGCCTACCGGAGTTTTATGTTAACACAAAATAAAATCGTCACTGATGGTGGATGTTATTGTGTTACCGTCTTAATAACTGCTCTGAAGATAGCTCATGTGAGCTAAAAGCTTAGAACTAACTTAATATTTTGGCTTTAATTTCAGTTGAAAATAAAGACAAAAATTCTCCAACATTTGGATAATTTTTGTCTTTATTTTCAACTGAAATTAAAGCCAAAATACAACGTTTATAATGGCTCATGATTAAATATAATAGACATTCATTGTCTCTTATATTTAACAGTATATGTTTAGAAAAAAAAAATATATATATATGTGTGGGATGTTTTGTGTGTATCTTGATTTTTACATATCAAGTCACACTACTATTCTGCTAGTGGTACCATGTAAACTAGTACAACATGCAGATAGTCGAGTCATCAGTGACTTAACTGATTCACCCACCAGGCTTTCCTTGTGAGAAATAGGGCTAAACAGCTAGCAATATTACAAACAAGAACTATGAAAGGGTTTAATGAAACATCTTCTCAGGTCAACAATAATCTAGCAGAAAGAAATTGACTGGGCTTCAAAGCTTAGCATCACTGGGTGGAGGGCATCTTAGATTGAAGTCAACTGCCAAGAAGGAAGTTTCCGCTGATTGAATCACTAGCAATATTTCCATGATCAAGACAAGCCTTCAACTTCTAGGGGATCAGTTGTGATTTGACTTGGAGATAAATGATCTCCTTCAGGCTTCCATGCCCAAGAGAGATGAATGAATACATCTGTCTTTCTTTTTCAATCATTTTCTCCAAATTAGGCAATAAAGCCACTAAGATGCAAGAGGTTACTGAGTGTTAGAGAATATGAGAAAGATAAACACTATTAAGAAGAGGGATTAATAAAAGAAAAAGAAAGAAAAAGCTGCAAGAGAGTTTCACTAGCAAGAAACTTTTTTTTTAATCATTTCCCCCCAAGCAAGGCATTCCACTGCCACTATTGCACAGGGGTTACATAGGGGAAGGTGGTGAGAAAGAGTGGTCAGATATAGGAAATGTCAGAAGGAGGGTGATAGACGGGTAAGGATGTAGATGGGAAGAGTGCTTGGGAGAATAGATGTGAGTTAGTGTGTTAGGAGGTGTCTATTGACCTTACATTTAAACTCCTGGAGATTGTAGCTCTCAGGGAAGCAAGTATGTAGAAGGGAATTCCACAGGCAGAAAGTGTGAGAAAAGAAGCTGTTGGAGTAGAAATTGTGGTTACATTTTATCGGTTTCACCGTAAAAGGGTGGAACCTAGTTGATAGTCTAGTAGCTTGTGTAAATTCATACCTAGGAGGCACCAGTAACCTAAGTTCATTGGAGCAGAAGCCGTGAAAGTATTAAATATGATAAAAACTATTGGTCTATTAGTTATGATAACATTTAATCTGTAAAATGGTGAAATCTTGCTACCAATCTAGTATAGCACTTAAATTCATAAAGTCAAGGCACCATAGTGGAAAGGTACCATATTTCAAGACCTACTAGTGTTGATCTGATCTTTTTTGATTTTTTTTTTTCATAGATGGCACAGAAAATGTAAAGACTTTTTGTCCTTCATCACTTCAATATTTTAATACAATTTTGTTAACTGATAGTAATCTTATTGCTATGACCTCATTGGTTATTGATCTGACCTAAAGGTTACAAATGTGCTGTGGTATGACATGGTTGTATTGTCTTGGGTTTGAACAAAGTTACAGTTGAATAGATAGCTACTGGTTTTAGAGCTGCAATGAAACTTCTAGTTGACAAATGGTGGGTAATTTGATAATGCAGACTATAGAGAGATGGCTGAATGATTTAATGGAGAGATTTGTGCCACTACTGTATATTCACCATTGGTCAAATGGTACCTAAGAGAGAAATCACTATATCTTAGATATGTGTGGACAGAAAATGATGGAGGAAGATCCTAAAATGGAAACAGACATCAATCTTGCCTGGACAATCAATGCAAAAAAACTGTATACAAAACAAACCTAGGATATAATCCAATTCGGCTCACGTTAGGCAACCATCCTAATTTACGATCAATTATGGTGAATAAACTCTCAGCTTTAGAAAAGGCAGAAATAAGTGACACAGTTATTAAAAATCTCGTGCAGAAATAGAAGCTTACGCAAAAGCAGAATCATCAAACAGAATCTAAAGAGCATTGTGCTACAATGTCAGAACATCGGCAGAGAACTTTGCTGACAGGAGATTTGGTATTTTACAAGCAAAATGCAACAACAGATGGTGTGGATTTGAATAAAGTTATTGGCTGGAATGAGAAAGTTGTTTACATCATTCATGAAAGTCAGTCTGAGTTGCAACGTGTACGATGATTAAGGCAAATGGGACCAAATTAAGGCCTGACAAAAAAGCAGTTGGTGGAACGTGGAACTCATGGTGAAGATAAAGATATCAATCATCCTAAAGAAAATCAAAATGATGCGGAAATAACTTTGGAAGAATATATGCCAGAGTTGCATAATAAAGAGGATAATCAGAGACAGGAAGAGAAAGTTTCAGAACCAAGAAAGTCTACACACAAAACATTCTTGAGACCTGGAAACAACAGCAATTAAGAATTGGTTCCATGCTCCTCTGAACCTTCCAATCAGAAACCTTGCTGCCAAATGCAGTTTATCATCATACCCAGGACATGGATATAGTTTATCATCTTACCTAGAATGCTTCATTGGGGGTGGGGTTATTCCACTTAAGAGGTGGAGTCAGCATATTCTGAAGCCCAAGTAAAGGGGTGAATATTTCCTTGAAGAAGAGAACCAAGGTATGTGTTACTTACATCTCTATCCCTTCATCTTCTATCATCGCTCATGTGCACCACTCTAGTCCAGCTTTTATAGTCTTTCATGTGGTGTGGTAGTCTGCTGTCTCCATCTGAACATAGACGCATGTCAAGATACTTTATGACTGCATTTCCTCGATCAGATATATACACAGGATAAGAGGAAAAGCTCTTCTGGAAGGAGGATGCTTAAAACATTTTCCAATATTGAGGAGGGTGTACTGGGCTAAGGAAGATTGATTGATTGATTGATTGATTTGTTTTTTTGACCAGCAGATCAACAAACTGTGGGTCATTTGATGCTGAAACTGTAGAAAACCTGAAATTGTTATGGAGCATGAAAAGGTAGAAGTTACAAAAAAGAGCCGATTTTTGTTGAAATACAACAAAGCATTTCGGAGAAGTAAACAATCGCAAAAAGCAATATTTTCCATTAATTTTTGCCACACACTGTATGTCAAATAAAATTTTGGTTTGCATATAAAGACGTCAGACCTTGATTTTGGTTGGGTTCACGTGAAGAGTCTTAAAAAATGCATAAAAATGCACAAATGACCACCTGAAATTGTGTTTATCATTGATTTTGGACCTTAATCTACAAGTTATCCAATTTTGGTTGAGTTTGCATAAGACGTCTTGGAGGAGAAGAGTTTGTGAATTTTGTTTTTGTGATTTTTGCTGTACCCTGTAAGTTGATTCGATTTTGGTTAAAATCAGACCAAGGGTTTCAGAGGAGTAGAGTTTGTTAGAATTGAAACACACACATACACACAAACAGACATATCCACTTATATATATATATATATATATATAGAGAGAGAGAGAGAGAGAGAGATAGCTAGATAGATAGATAGATAGATAGATAGATTTGTCTGTTTGTGGGTGCTGTGTCTATTCTATCTAGCGTTTTTTATTCATGTGTAGAATGGTTTATAGTTTCAATATTTGTCTTTCAGTTCTACCTACAAACTTTTATTGATTGTTTCTTTTTTTCCTTTGTGTCAAAGTTAGGTCTATGTAACGTTCGGAGATTGGCCTTAGAGCTAACTTTTTTATTGAGACTGGTGTTATGTTATCGTGATCTTTATTTATTTGTTCTAGGGCTTCATTAATTTGAAGTCCAAGCGAAAGATGGCTGTTGGTTTATTTCTATAGTAAAGGATATATTGAGGTTCATATGTTTTTTGGTTGCTAAGTTATTTGGGTTGGATTGTGCTTTTAGTGCATATTGGACGGATAATATTTTTCTATCTCAGAGATGTAGGTGGTGCATTGGCTTCAGTATAGACTTTGCATGAGTGAGGTTTGAAAGGCTCTGTGATTTAATCTCAGACCTTGATTTTGAATGGTTTGTGGTCTTTTAAGATAAGATTGACAAGTGGTACTGTAAATAATACAGCCATAATCTAATTTTGATCTGATTCGTGATTTATATATTCTGAGCATTACTTTTTGGTTTTAACCTCAATTCAGTTTTAAAATTACTTTTAGAAGTTTCAAAGCCATTTGGCATTTTCGGTTAAGATAGTGTCCACCTTGAAGTTAAGTTTTTTTATCTAGTATGATTCCTAGATTTTATTTGTTGGACTAATTTAATTTTCAATCTAGTTTGAGGTGGTAGGATTGTTTTTGCAGAAATCATTTACATATAGAAACTTTTTCAATTCTTGTATTAATAGTTTTGATAATACTATTTATTTTGAGAATAATGTAACTGATAAAATGCTATCTTGAGGTACTCCTGCTTACCGCTTCTGTTTGAAGATATATTTCCATTTTTCGCTTTGAATATTCAGTTTGATAGGAAGCTTTGGATGAATATAGCCATTCTTCCTTTGATTCCCATCTTGTGCATGGTTTTTAGGATGTCTTCCTTGTGGCATCATAACCTTTTTCAAGATTGAAGAATACTGATACCACATGATGACTTCAAACAAAGCTATCATGAATAAAGGATTCTAGCCATCCAAGTTGACCTTTGGTTCCTTGGTTTTTCCAGAATTCACTTTGTTAGCTAGATAAGAGATCATTTCTCTCCAGATACCACATTAGTTGAGCATGTACCATTGACTCCATCATCTTGCAAATGTAACTTGTTAGTGAAATGGCTTGGTAGTTTGTTGGGTTGAAATGGTTTTGCCTGGTTTAAAAATTGAAACAATGACAGACTCAAGCCACAATTTTGGAATTTCTTTTTAACACCATATATTATTTAAGATTTGGAGAAGTATCAAAAGAGACTTTTCTGGCAGGTGTTTTAAAAATTGGTAATGAATTTCATTTGAACCAGTTGCAGACTTTTACTTTTGTTTATGAAGTCTTTTAGTTCTGTTATAGTAAAGAGAATATTGTATTCTTTTTTATTGTTTGAGGTGAATGTATATCTTTTTTGGTTCCATAATGTATTTATATTTTTGAAATTTAGGAGTGTACTGATTTGTTGAGGAGTTTCTTTGAAATTCTGTTGCTATTAGGTCAGCTATTTCATTTTTTTAATGCCTTTATCTCCATTTCTTTTGGGTAAGTGGACTTTTACAGTTTGTGATGTTTTTTTTCATTAATTTTTCTAATTATTTCCCAGGTTTTATTTATTTTTGTTGTTTAGTCTGGAGACGTAATTTTACCAAAATTCTCTTTAAAAATCTTTAATTTTGCTCAATCTTGTTTACAGTTTTATAAGTTGCTTATGGTTGGGCCGTGTAAGAATACCACTTATTCTACTAGAAACCAAGATTTTGATTTGGTATGTGGTTTAAAGGAACATTTGGGTATTGTTTGACTTGCTTTTTGTGTGAGTATGTTTGTAAAGGAGACTATTGGTTCTGGTTCATTGAGAAATTTTATGTTGATTTGGAATGAGCAGAGTTCATTGAATTTTAGCCAATTAACTTTGTGTAGCTGCCATTTTGAATTTCTTCTGGTATAGACTTGCTTAGATGAATGGTCACTACTACATTGATCATCATGAACTTTCCATTGAAAGTCCATTGAAAGTCCATAAAAATTGATAGGGATATGATTAGGTCGATAGCTGATGTTGATAGCTGGGTTTAGGTATGTGCGCATTTTGGTTATTCAGGATACATTGATCGGATGATTATAGTAGAGATTCTATAATTTTACGAGCTTTATTGAGGTTCCTACAGCCCCACATTTTGCTGTTTGCATTAAAATCTCCCATTAGTAGAAAGGATGGGGAAAGTTAATTCACCTTTCTATTTAAAAATTGAACTATGTTTATTGTTCAATGGATTGAAGCTTTAAGTGCCATCGTCTGCAGGTTTGTTATTAATTGTAGTTTTTTATAGGATATTGATTTTTAACCAATATTGAAGTACCTCCACTTGGCCTATTCTCTATTATTGGTATATTTTAAGTTTTATATCCTTTATTTGAGAAAGACCTCCTGCAAACAGGATATATTTAGATTGTCATTTATAAGGAGTTGTTTGATTTCCTAATAGTGTGGTTAAATATTTCTAGAGTTCCATTCTATGATGTTTGTGTTCTGTTTCTTCATTTAAGTGGTAATTGTATTATTTTAGTGAGTACCTCTTAAAGACAACTGTGTTTTTGGTTATCTATTTCCATATATTCCGTACTTTCTATACTGTTTGTTTTCCTTGTTTCTGAATTTGTTCTTCATCGAGTATTTGTATGTTCTTGATTATTTGGGTTCTTTCCATTTTTTGTTTTTTTTTTATCTTTATGTGGGTTGTTGTCCTGTTTATTTGCTTGTAATTCAGTTTCTTTTGTTTTCTGGATTTCAATTTAGTTTTGAGGTTTGATTGGGTTTTGTTCTTTCAGTTTTGGTTTGTGCAATTTTTCATTTGAAAGGTTTTGTTGTCAGTGAATTTTGTGTTGGAATTACATTGTTTATGAATAGTTTTGGTTCAGTGGTAAGAATGGTTTCCAAGTTTACAATTGATTTTAATGTATTCAATATCTTTTGGAATTCTTGAATTAAAAATGTTAGTTCTTGTGTTTCAGGTAATGATGGTAATGTTTTGTTTATGATGGTGTATCAAAGTTTGTTTTAATGTTTTTCTTGCCTCTGAGTAGGAAATGTTTTTGATGAGTTTAATTTTTACTATATTCTTTTTTTTTTCAGATTTTGCAGTCCCTGGAAGTTGCCCTATGATATTTCTTTTTTTTTTTTACAATGAGGGAATTAAGTTTGATTTGGACATTTGATCTCCATATGGTTAGGATCATTTCCCCCACTGTTTTTCACATACCCACTTCCTTGTACACTTATTCTTACCATGTCCATTTCTTTGATGGTTGAAATATCTTAATCTGTTTGGAATATATATTTCTACTTTGCAAACTGTATATCCAATTTTTATTTCCTGTGATGGTTCTGGTGGATCAAAAATAATGATATAAGTGTTGGTGTTTATAATTTTTCATTTTTTTTTTAATAGATATTCTTTTTATATCTGTCATGTTTTGTTTTTTAACAGAATTAGTTCTTGATTTCCTCCAGTGTACACAGTAAGAGTGCAGTGCTTCATGCTATGCCTCTGGAGAAATTTAAAATTTGGTGTGAGGAGACCTTTATCTTTACATCATGAAAATTGGTCATTCTTTGCAGAGTTTCAGTGTTATGTTTTTCTTTTTTTCTATCAGTGATATTATTTCTTTTTTTTAAATTGTTTTTGAAGTTATCCAAGATCCAAAGATCTTTTCTATTACAAAAGTCGACAACCTCATTATCTTCTATTGATTTTATTAGAATAAATTTTTTAAATTTTTCCTTGGAGTGATTTTCCATATCAATTACTGTGTCTATATCAATGTGTAGTCTCTTGGGGTTTTTTGTGCTCATACTTTGTTTACTATTCTTATTCATCAGCCATGTTCCTCACCTACCTTCCTCCAGGGCAACATGACTGGTATACCCAAACATAGGTTTATTTTAGGGTAACTGAATTACACAAAACAATTGTTTTAATTTTGTCTTTCATGTACCTTTTTTAGTTAAGCGTTTTGCATTTCTATTTTTCATTTGGCAAACCTTTAATTTTTTTAGTGCATTATTTAATTTTTTTGTCTATATATTTCCGTTTTATTTTCTTGTTTTCACTTAATTTGGCAAACTTTTTTTTTCAGTGTTTATTGTTTAAATTTTATTTTTGCTTGTCAATTTTTTTATTAATTTTTATTTAGTATACTTTTATATTTAATGTTTACATTGACATCTTTTATTTATTTTATCACTTGTATCAGAAAACTTTTTTCATGCGTAATTTTTTTTTTTAGCTGTCTTATTTTATTTTATTTTTTTTCACAGGTCATGACAATGGGGAAGTAATCTTAGCTAAGGCAGAGCTGGTTTCCTTGCTTATCAAGATAGATCATGCTCTATTAGTTAGGGCTAGGTTAAAAAGAATGTCTTCTGTAACAACAAACATGGGTGTTAAATTGTGTGCAGGGAACGCTCATAATGCATCCAATCAACATATCATGAGGATCATATCTAAACTTATTTATAAATGGAACTTTGTCTATGTGTCTGTGTGTGTCCATTACCTATAGACTCCAAAACAGCTAAGCCAATTTTCTTGAAAATTTACACAGTTGTACTATAAGCGTCTGCAAGTGTTCTTAGCTAGGTTTTGTGTCGAGGTACCCCCGATAAATATCGAAAATCGATAATCAAAAAAATCAGGTTATAGGAGGAGTGGTCTGATTTTAATCAAATTTGATACACTCATAAACAAAGACATAAGAAATGATATTCGGAAGTTTCAAGGTTGCAGTTCTTACAATAGTGCAGAAAATTGATAACATATATATATAAAAAAGGCAAGATGTTTGTGTGTGTGTGTGTGTGTGTGTCTGTTTATGTGTCTGTATTTTTTCAGCTCTTTTATTTTAGTTTTTGCTTTGGATTTGTCTCTAAGTAGGTATAATTGTAGTTCTTAGTCTCAGCTATGATACCATTTACTTATTTGGCCTTCAAAATTCAGTTTATGGCAAAAAATGTTATTTGATATCAAATCAAAATTTGACTTACATCCATTCATTTTTCTTTCAGTCTACAGTTTCACTTTAACTGGAAACAACTATTGCTTTTTAGTCTCTCTTGCCAACGTCCAAAGAGTCTGAGCTCCAGGACCATGGATTAGTTTTAAAGCTTTCATTACACCCAAGCAATGCCGGGCTATACTGCTAGTTGCTAGATAACTAGACTGTGACTACAAACCCAGGCATATGTGAGGCGTTTTTAAATGACTTTCAAGATCTGTTTAATAGGGAGCCTGGTCTCATCTCTGCTCAGTTCGATGTCTCTTTGACCAACTTTCCCCATTTTGAGCCAGGTGAAGTGGCTGGATGTGAAGGTCCCATTGCAGAGTCTGAAATTTGGCAAGTGCTGAAACTGGTTGGCTGGAACATATCACCGGGGCTACATGGTCTTCTTTACAAGCTGTAAATAGGGTAGTTGCTTGTCTTCATACCTTTGAAGGCATGCATTTACTACAACTGGATGAAGCAGAGGTTTATACCTCAGTGTTTCCCCAAGAGTATGATCAAGTTGCTTTGCAAGAGCAAAATGGTGGGGATGAGATACATAATTATTGGCCTTTGATGATGTTAAATACAGAGTTAAAGCTTTTCAACAGCTCTTGTGTTGCAGTAAACTATGATTTTATTATAACTTATAATAAAAATATTATCATATTTTATGCTCTACTAAGTATTGAGCAGTCTTGATCAAGTAAATCAATGCAAACAGTGGATTGTCAACCCATTAGTTTGTACTACTTCTAAGATATATATATATATACACACAAACACACAAAATCTAGCTATATATCTCTGCACTCCACCATTATTGTAAAATGAATCACAAATGTTTTGTTAATAATTTATTTTTGGAGATAAAAATATGTCAAATTAAATTCAAATACATCCAATAACAAGAAGTATAAAAGCAGAAAAGTTGATGAATCTTACATTCAGTTTTAAGAGAACCAAATTCTGTAAAACAGTGTCATTCATTTGGAATTGATTAAAAATGTTAATACTTCTCTATTAATCAATGTGCTGCCTATCTAATTTACTATCTGGAAACTGATTTTACTTAAATATAGCATTATCAATTAGGCATTTGAAAAATAATGTTCAATTTTATTCTACCACATTTTAGTAATGATACAACATTTATAACATCTACATGTATATTTTATAAGATGCACCATTAAATTAATTCTGTTTTAAAGGGACACCAAACACTAGATACACACAAAATAGTTATATATCATTTTCTCATGTAAATTTCAATTTGATTGCATCGTTCAAAAATTTGTTTTGTTCTTGTAATAAAACTATTAAATTCTATAATTTCAATTTGGTCAAATTTCAGATTTTCATGAAATATTTCACACAAATCTCTTACAAATAATGATGGTATTTTTTTGTTTTGATTAGAAAACAAGCTTTTATTTGCTTTTTATGAGAATAATTTCACGGAAACAATAAATGAAAACAAATAAACCCAAAGTTGTGCTGGAGTAAGGAAAAGTGTGTTCCAAAATCTAAACAAAATTTGAAAAAACTGATTAATTTCATTAGAACAACAACAAAAGTATACCAAAATATGAAATAATATTGGGTCTCCTATATGGTAATAAATGCTGGACAATTTCTTCATAGATGAAGAGAAGACATGAGGCAACAGAGAATATGTTCTACAGAAGGATGCTGAGAATAACATGGACAAAACATGCAAACAACAGGGAAGTTTTAAAGAAAATGAAAAAGTAAAGGGATATATTTGATTAGCACCAGAAAGAGATGGTTGAAATTCCTGAAACACATCAGAAAGAAATCGAGCTGGTAGAACGTGACACTCACAGGATATACGGAAGGTCAGGTTGGTTGGTTGGTTGGTTTTGTTTACTCCTCTGTAGGTTGTTTAATGCCGTAATATAAACATTTTGGACACAATTTTATGGCTTCAACTACAGATAATTTGTCCATAAAATGTTTTACCGGTACTTTTATACTTTAATGCTGTATTGTGATTTTACCAGAAAAATGTATTACTACTGGTGATTTTTTTAATATAAATATTGCAAGTATTTTTAATAAAATGTATTTTTGTACTTAGTGAACTACCAAACAAAAATCAAAACACTGTTTTCCTATAGCTTGGACCCTAACAGCTCAAGGTAGACCTGGGAACAACAGGGATTAAAAGGTGGTTCCATGCTTCTCAAAATCTTCAATCTCTTGACCAGAGGCATTGCTGCCAAATATAGCTTACCACCATTCCCAAGAATTTGAAGGGCAAGAGGGTAGAATGAATTGAAATAATACACCTAGCAAGCTTGGGAAAATGAATAGCAGAACGAATACTGAGAGGAAGAGTAAAGGGACAAACACTACTTAGAGTCACAAAGGATAGGATGTTGTGGAGATCCATGATTGTCTGCATCATGAAGTGGAATAGCACATCAAAAAAGGTCCCTGTCAGCACGTCATCAACACTGGGAATGACAAATGAAAACATAGCAAATGGAGCTGAACAAATGAGAAAGATTTTTCAAATCAAGTTGATCATCTGCTTTCCTAAAGATATTTAACAAGTTCAACATTTTAATCGCCCCTCTGATTATCACTGTTTGCTTGTGTGGCTATTTCTTGATTTATTTACAGAAGTTGGACCTGATTTTTGTGTTAACTACATCTTTGCAAATATCAATCAAGGGTTTCAAACGATGGTAATAAATGAACTGCTTGTATCCACAACTTGTTCACTCTCACACCACGTTATTTCCACAAGCTCAAACAGGAAAAAAACGAGTTGAACAAATTTTGACATCATTCTCTCTCTGATGATCATAGTTTAGAAGAAACAAACAAAATAAAAAACAAACAACTGGATTGGGAAATTTCCAGGATTTTAGCACAATGATAAACATTTCTACTAGATACACAGTGACCCCAAAAAACTACTGCATTAATCCTTTTATCTGTTCAAAGTCTTTAAAACAATCAGCAAATCTAATCATTTTAAATTGAATTTGGCAAAACAGACAATCAGTAATTTAAAAGTGTCAACATGAAGATCTACAATCAGTTCTGCAAAGGTAACATTTAAAAAAGAAGATGATCTTTCTTCTTCTATGTATGGGGTCCCTTCAGTATACAGGCAATCATGGCTCTCTACAATTTCCATTTCTTTGTAACTCTTAATAAATTTGGACTTTTTGTTAACTCCCCTAAACATTGCACTACCATGCACTTACTAAAGTTTGCTGGGCAAAGTTTCTCACCAAATCTAATGTCTTCAGTTTGTTCTGTGAGTATCAAATTTACCAAGCCATCTTTCCTGAGAAAATTTGTTTGAGAAATTTAAACCCTTTCTGATATTAACTGTCCTTTCTATTTCCATTTTCTTGAAAACTGTTGTTGCTTCTTCATCTTCCCAGTAATTCTGTAGGACTATTTGTATTGTTTCAAGTCTTCTTTATCTACGAGGAGAATTTCTAGCATTCACTTCCATAAAGGAGGAATGATTTACATGTTGCACTCTTTCTTTCACAAACAACAATCTCTTGTAACTTCTTGCAATTGGGGTTTGGTCCTTTCTTCTTGCTTTCCTTCATTACTTTTTGTAAAAGTTTTGGAGTTTTATTTCTGAGTCTGTTATCAACACTGTATCATCTGCATATCTTATGCTGATTGTAGCTGCTAGTAATTAATCCTGTAAGACTTCTAATTCTCTCAAAAATGTCTAAAATTCATTTTCTTTATCTTTCATCTGAAGCAAAATATACAAAATCATTTTTGTCAGGAAACAACAAATATTTTTTTCTTGAAAGGATATTTTTTTCTTTATTTCTCTTTCAGATAAATATACAATTCTTTTTACAAGTAACAAACGCATTCTTTTCAACTTGGTTTCATCTTAGCTTTTACTTAAAAACCTTATTCTTATTTTACCGTCATTTTCGTTTTTTTAAGTTTAAAACATCAAAATTCATTTTGGAAATTTCAGATCTTTAAGAACAAAAACATCTGAACTTAAGTGGATGATGCTACTGTTTTAGTGTCTTTCTTAGTGTGTAAACTAAACCCAAAGAAAATGAGTGTTTCATGCCTTTCAGATACAACTGGTTTTTGTCTATAATACTAACAAGCAAAGTAATGATACGAATCATTTTAAATTCTGGAATATAAAAAAATTACACTTGAAAATAATGTCATTAAAAGGAGAAGACACAAGAACTACAACTACACATAGATGTTTCTTTATTACTTTAAATTTATTAAATCAAGAAAAGTTTGGGTGACTGGTTGGCTGAAGAGTTCCACACTGAAATGTTCATCAGGACCAGATGTTTGATTTATTGAATAGGAGGATAGTTATGAGAAAGAGTGACAGGTTATAGGAGGTGTCAGGAAGTGGGTAAGAGAAGGATGAGAATACTGATGTGAGTGGAGTGGACGGAGAAAGGAGCATGAGGCCGGTTAGTGAGATAGGGGATGACTTTTCGTTTGAATTCTTGGAGATTGTAGCTGCTGGGGAAGCAAGTAAATGGAAGGGAATTCCACAGGCGGGAAGTGTGAGAAAAGAAGCTGATGGAGTAGAAGTTGCATTTACAATTTATTTGTTTCACTGCAAAAGGATGGAACCTAATTGCTAATATTGTGGCTCGAGTAAATTCATATCTAGGGGGCATTTTATCTTGATCTGTTTTTTAAAACTTTCATTGACATCTTTTACTTCTCTTACCATTGGTTAGATATCAAGGGTTTTTCTTTAATGATGAGGAGAAATTTAATCAAAAAAGGAGAACTGTGTAAAAAATCAACAGAAATTTGTATTTAAGTAGTACAGGAAATGTAAATTGACAAATAAAATTTTGAAAAAAAATCCTGTTCTAAGGGTGAGAATAATAAAACTTTACGAAAGTGTTTAAATTTGGCCCTCACAAGGCAATACCTCAATTTTGAGTAAAAAATACAATTAATCCCGGGTAGCCGACACATCTCTGTAGGGGAAATAATGGGTAGTTTTTGGTCCCATGTCCATTTAAGACTCCTATGTGAAAAACCCAGCCTTGTGTTTTATTTCATAGAAATGAGTATGCACTTATGATACCTAAAAAAGACAATAATTAAGAATTATAGACTCTTTTCATTTGGATTGTAAAACATGAATTCACCTATTTTTACACGGTTTTAAACAGAATTTCATCACAGCAACAATTCATGTAAAAGACTAAGCTGTTTCTCTTTTCTTATTTCGTTAGAATACGCTTTGAAGGATGCTCTGCAAGGTCTTAATGGGATTTCAATCGAGAGAATCTGCAACCCTGATGCTCTTGCAATTCCAATTTTGGAGACCTTAGAATTGTAAATAGCTGCATTATTCCACAAGAATACAACATTTTCTTACTTAATGGCAATTAGGAAAAAAAAGAAAAAGATTTCTCTCATCTTTTTAAAGTAAGGCTGAGTGTTTTGCTTGCTTTCCATCATCACAAATTCAGCTTTTCATTTGACTAAAAACACTTGTGACACCATTTAAGATCCTTTGTCAAATAGCAATTTAAAAAAGAGAAAAAGGTTTCTTTTTTCGATGATTGTGATAAAAGTATTGCCTTCCACTGAAACTATTGAAGTTCAACGGTTTCTCATCAATTTCTTGCTTTTGCAAGTCAGTTTTTTTCTGGATTGACTCAATGCATTTTTTTTCAGATTTTCATCAAAGAAGACTTCTTTTATACAAATTTTTCTAATTGAGAATTTGCAGGACTGATATCGATATCAAATTTATTCCAGAATCTCTTAGTGTACAATTCATGTTTTGATTTCTTTAAAAAAATCAAGGAAAGCCTAAAGCTGTCAATTTTGTTTGCCTTCCAGATTATTTTTCAGTGCTACACATTTCAAGATTTTTCAAAAAATTGCTAAAAGACAGTTCAAGATGTATTCAATTTTTGTACAATGCTTTTCTTTTTCAGTGGTATATACAGTTTTTAACTGGCAACTTTGAGATCACTTCATACAAAAGAAACTTCAAGAATTTTTTTGTAAAAAAAGGATAAAATCATATTTTTCTAAAATGTTTTATATATATCTATCTATCTATATCTATATATATATATATATATATAAAAACATTTTAGAAATATATATATATATATAAAAACATTTTAGAAAGATATATATATTGTTAAATACTTAGTTTTTGGTTATAATAGGGTTAGACCAGTGCACATTTGTATTAAAAAGTGTTCAATACAATTATATTGTAGAACTTTTGAATATTTTTCATTTGTAAACAAGTTATTACATGATCTAGGTTTATACCATGAGTGGTGCCTTCAGACAATTTTTAATAAATTAAAAATGATTAAAAATCGCCTGAAGATACCATTCATGGTAGAAACCCAGGTCACGTAATAACTCATTTACAAATGGAATATATATATATATATATATATATATATATATATATATTCACCCTGAGAATATTTTTCAAAATTTGCATTGATGATAGCTTAAAATTGATTCTAAAATAAAATATCCCAACCATGAGAGAGACACTCTTTGACCAATATTTGAAATTTAAAGGCCGCATTTATTTATTGGCTATTTCCACTCACTTTATATATATTCACAAATATGTCAAATACTCTGAAAATACTCTTCTTTTTGCAAGTATAACTAGTTTCAAAAGCAAACATTAAGTCAGACATTCTGAAATGCCTTGTATGAAATTTTAATCTAAGACAAAACAAACGACAATCTGGAAAACAATTATTGCCAAAGCTTTTGGAATAACTTGGTGATTACATTATCCAGGTTAGCCACAAAATACTTAAGAAAGCAGAAATATTTTCTTTTTCATAAGTATAAATCTGTCTTTATTTCAAAGTTTCTCATTTAAAAATATTTATACTGATTTATACTGATTTATACTTGGTATGCTCCATCAACTTAAGTCCTGTTGATGTTAAAACAAAAATGGTTTAATAGATAAATGCAGCACTTTGGACTCATTTGGAGAAATAAGATTGCTGTCCTAAATATTTACAGTTGAAGCCATATGAGTGCAACTGCCTGGACAGTGTTTGAACTTCTTATTCCTTCCATGTTTCTCTTTTTAATGATCCTTATTTTTAATTTAATTTTTTGAACAAAAACTAGTATTTATAAACAGATTCATTTCTTCCATAAAATTAAAAAAAAACACTATTTTTTAAGGGAATGTAATGCTAAAACATACAAAGACACCTGAAAACTAATTGAATCATTGAACCTGGCAAGCTTGGGTGCATGTTAACTGCCAGTAAGACTCATTATAAATCTTCAGCAACATCTTTTATCAAAATAATAATTCCTTTAGAAAAAATGCAAACTCCTAAAAACAAAATGAAGCTAGTAAACATCTTCAAATGGTCAGAATACAGAATCTGTCATTTGTGATTCCAAAGAAGTTGAATGCACAGAGTTCTGCAATAAAGCAGATTTATTTTTCAGTCCAATTCCTATGAAGCTTTAGGGCAAACATTAGTCCTTTTATTAATCTATTCCAATTAGAATAAAAGTTCTTTTCTTATTACTTAGTCATCTGTTATGTTTTGCCAAGAATCTCAGACTGTCTCCAAAAATACAACGTGCTTTGTAGAAAACTCCAGTTCTATGAACACGTGAAAAATGAAACAAATCCTACACAAAGAAGAAGGAAAATCTAATGACAACAAAACACAAATATCTCATTCGTAGCTGTTTTCTGATTCTTCTGCGAGCAAACAGCAAGTTTTTAAGAGCTTCTCATACCATCAGCAGTGTTTACCTTTTTGTTTGCCTTGAAACTGCATCAAAAATAAGGAACAAAGGTTTGAGTACAAAGCTTACAAGACTTCAGCAAAAACAAAAAATATCTCAATATAAAAGAGTAAAACTGAAAACATCTGACAGTCGGGCAGAAAGACTTGAGCAGTGAATAAGAATAGTGAAGTTTGTTGACGGAACTTTGTTCAACAGACACGAAAAGAATAAGTCAAAGCAACAACGCAAGAAAGACTGACATACTTTTACACATCTGCGTATACAGGGTGCGAGGGATAAATTGTCGTCTAAATTAAGCAGGATTGAAAGTAACACTGTCATTTCATCCTGACAGATATATTTACCACAATTACACAAATATATCCTGGAATACTAAAGTACTAATTTGTTCAATAGAATTACCATTGGCTTCAACCACAGCCTTCAGACGACTTTGAAATTTCCTGCAACTCTTCTGAATGGTCAGCTTGTTAAAGTTGATCAATGCTGCTATAAGCCTTTGCTTCAGCTCATCTTTGGTATTGTAAGAAGTTTTATTGGTCTCTCACTGCAACCCACACATAATCAAGGGGGTTGTCATCTGGGAAGTTAGGTAACAAGAAGTACGGGGTGACATGGTTACAGAACTTATCTGACACTCACAACTGTGTTCTCATGCTTGTATGGCATGGTGCAGAGTCCTGTTGGCATCTTCTGGCAGCCACCCTCTTGGCCCAGGGCAGCAATACTTCGTCAATCACTTGATACTTACCCCCATCCTCCACCATTCTACTGAACAGAAGTAAAGGCTCATTCCTTGTTTCCTGTTTAGAAAAAGATTCCCAGTTTCTTTCCTCTCCTCAGGTCTTAATGGTGATCCTGTTACAAGATTCTTGTAATGTGTGTGGATGGTGGCAATGGCTCTTCACACTGAGAGTACCAGGTTGGCAGTTTTCTGGCTGCTGCTTCCAACTGGTATTTAGGAGCACAAACCCTTGCTTAGAATCTTGAGAACTGCTCTGATCATCAATTGTATAATATTAGGGTCTTTGTAATCCTATGTGATGCATGGATAGGTGTCCCTGCAAGTGCCATTGGTATGCAACTCTGAGGCCACAGTTTGCTGTAGTCTTTGCCAGTTAGTTCCCTTCCTACACATGTTGCATTTGAAAGCCAACTGTTAATGATACTCTAAGCTTCTCCTTACTAATATAACTAAATCATGACAATACATAATCGAAAATATAAAACTAAACCAGATAAACAAAAGATACCTAAATCCCTGTGGTATCCATACCAACTTTTGCAGTGTAGAAACGTTGCTCTACAAAAGGTCCCCTGACATCCTAGTTCTCTGCACAACTAACTTAAACCCTACAATTCCCTCCTCTGATTTCTCGATTTCTGTATACCTTTCTCCTTTTAGGAAGGACTCTAATGTCCACATACATGGCCTAGTTTATGTCAGCAAACATAGGGAGATCTCTCTTGAATCTCCTGTCCACTCCTACATGTGTCTATGTTTATCTCTGCTAAACTCAGTAAGCAATCTTTTCTTTCTCTACTGCTCCCCTTCCTTTCCTTACAGCTGCATTTTAGATAGTATTTCTGACAATATGGATGAGGCTATTTCCCTTCACCCATTTGCTAATGTATGTGTGTTTGGTGGTTTCAATGCACATCATTCTAAGTGGATAGAAAATTCTGTCACTGATTTTGCTGGAGTCCAAACGCTGAACTTCTCAACCCCTTTGTCACAACACAAGTAGTTGATTTCCTCACATGTTTCCCCAGTAATAACAATCAACACATTTCTCTTCTAGATGCCTTCCTTACTTCTATGCCAGATTCTTGCCATGTTATGCAGCTCTGCTATCTTGACAAGTTTCATCATGCTGTGGGGGGCAATAAATGTCACTTTCTACTCATCCAGGAACCTTCTACCAGCAAAATATCATAATGCAAGCAGATTGGGACCCATTTTGTGATTTTCTTTACAATGTCCTTTGCAACAAAGTTTTTAGTCTCCCTGAACCTCTGAAGTCTCCTTCTGGGCAAAAGCTGACCACGATGCTTTCATATTGGCTAAATCTTTTTTTTTTAAACTCTGAGGAGCCCTTTGACCCTTCTACTTATTACTCTCTTACATCTTTTTGGCAAGATTTTAAAGGCTATTATCAATGTTGAAATGTTGAAATAGCTAAGCATCTCACATCCTTCTCTCTGACAAAAAATATGGCTTCCATTTTACCAGCTCTACTGCTGATGTGCTAACAAGCATCATTGACTATCTATCTATCTATCTATATATATATATATATATATATAGATGTCCAGTTTGAAGTGCTATAGCTATATAGAGAGAGCTCAGTGGATGTTATCCAGAGTAATATAATGTTTATACAATTTAAATGATGTGTTGAGTTTTCCTTTATATATATATATATATATATATATATATACAGTAGAATCCTTGGTATTTGGTAAGGTAAATTCCACAGGAAATTAAATCCAATGAAAAAACAATGTTAAGATTTAACAGAGTATTATAATTATTATATATATATATATATATACCAGGCTCTTGATAAGAACGAGAAAGCATCTTATAGGGTTTTGCATGTTGGCTTTCTGTGCAAGCTCTAGAGCTACAGTATTTCTGGACAATTGTTAATCCAATCATTCCCATCAAATCATGAAAAAATGGTTGTTTAGAACAGGTAAGCTTCCAGATCTAATCATACAAATACAGGTGTCCCTCAAGGCTCTATCTAGGCCCTATGCTTTTTCTGATCCACATTAATGATCTTCCTGATCTAATCAATTCCCAAGTAGGCATCTATATAGATGGCACCACCATTTATGCCAATCTCTGTAAGAAATCTGCCAAGGCTGACAAAATAAACCTGGCTGGTGACCTTCAAAAAGACCTCCAATCTGTGACTGAATGGGGTAGGAAATGGCTAGTAAATTTTAATGCTTCCTAAACAAAGCTGCTCTCCTTTAACCACCATAGAGAAACATTTCTGCTTACCATTAAAATGGATGACGCTAATCTCCTCAAGAGCAACGCATTGCACCTCCTTGGCCTCGCTCTCCTAAATGACTACATTGAATTCAAAGATGCATCTAATGCTGAGAAACTTGGTTCATTGTATCAGGCCAGGAGGTTTTTCCTTTCAAAATCCCTTTTTCACATGTATAAATCTACCATTTGTCCATGCATTGATTACTGTTGCCATGTCTGGTCAGGTGCTCTTGCTATTTATCTTGAGGTTAAAATAAGTAAGATATGCAATATAATGAATCCTGACTTGGCAGCCCACCTTCTGTCACTTTCTCAGCAATGTGATGTGGCTTCCCTCTGTCTTTTCAACAAATATTTTCATGGAAATTTCTCTGACGAGCTTTTATTCATGGTAATCAAAAGAGAACGTGTACCTATGTTTTATCAATGATGCAAAAGCATTCAACAAAGTATGTCATAAAAAACTGACATATTTGGGAAAGACATTAAAATAATCAAGAATCTCTACTGGCAGCAAACTGCCTGCATATAGATGGGAAATGAATTCAACAGATATACAAAGATAGAAAAGAGCTTAAGACAATGATGTGTCTTTTCACCAGATTTATTCAAGTTGTACAGCAAGAATATTTTGAGGACCCTAGAAGTCATGACAGGATTCATCATTGGGAGCCACAATCTGAACAACATAAGGTACGCAAATGATACAGTGCTGGGGTTAGGGTTAGGGTTAGGGTTAGGGGAATGGAAAGTAAAGTATAAGATCTCCTACAGAAGGTAGATGAAGAGGGTGAAAAGAAAGAACTACAAATAAACTGTAAGAAAACTGAATGCATAGTCATCAGCAAAAAGATCTGTCCAAAATGCCAATTACAGTGGAGAATACTAAAATCAAGCAGGTTCAAAAATTTGAATACCTAGGAAGTGTTCTAACAGAAAACAGAATGTGTGGCACAGAGATCCAAAGGTGAATCGGCATGGAGAAGGATGCATTCAGAAGCTGAGTAGAGTATTAAGAGACAGGAAAATTTCACTAGAATCAAAGAAGAGAGTACTAGATTGCTGAGGATGTCTGTTATTCAATATGGCAGCAAATGCGGGGCAATTACATCTAAGATGAAGGAAGCAATTGAAATATGGTTCTACAAAAGGATGCTGTGGATATCATGGATCGAGCATGTGAGCAATGATGAGGTTTTGAAAAGGATGGAAACAAAAAGGAAATTAATACTGGGCATCAGGTAAAGACCGCTAAAGTTCCTGGGACAAGGAATAAAGAAGGGGGACTTAAAGAATCTGATACTCACAGGCTAGATAGAGGCAAAGAGAAACAGTATGTAACATACTTGATGAGCTTGAGCATATGGATGGCAGAGCAAAGTTTGGGTAAGGTAACATGAGAAAGCATGCTAAGAACCACTAGGAATGGGGAGACATGGAAGGCTATGATCACCTTCATCCTGAAAGGTACATAGAAGAAGAAGATGATCCCAACCAGACTACTAGACTAGCATGAAAATCTGCCTCTCAGGGTGGAGTTGAGTTGGGTTCAGTCACACAAGTCTATACTTGACAGTCAGACTGACGTGTAACAATCTTGTATTTATTTTCTGTTTAATATATATGTTTCACTAATTCCTGAGTTCAAGTTTTCTTTCGGACCTATTCTAAGTCCACAACAAGCTCCTACACTTTTAAAGTAGAAATAGTTAAATCTAACCATCACTTCTACTCTAACAGTTTCTTTTCTCACACTTCCCACTTGTGGAACTCACTTTCATTCGCTTGCTTCTCTAAGAGCTTCAATCTCCAAAAGTTTAAATGCAATGTCAATTGCCATCATTTATCTACTTGATTCTCATCCATCTCTTATCTTTTTTCAACATCCCAATAGCTACAATCTCCAAAAGTTTAAATGCAACCTGAATTGCCATCTTTTATCTACTTGATTCTCATCCATCTCTTATCTTTTTTCAACATCCCAATAGCTACAATTTCCAAAAGTTTAAATGTAACCTGAATTGCCATCTTTTATCTACTTGATTCCTATCTATCTCTTATCTTTTCTTAGATATGCCATGTAATTTTTTTCTTACTCTAGCCCCCTGCACACCAGTGGCATTTCCACCTTGCTTTGTGTGAAATGATGATAGAAAAAAAAATGCAAACTTCTGTGTTGAGTCTGAGGCCCTGTGGGAAGATGAATGAAGGTATAACATCTCCATGACCAGTGATGACTCTAAACACCTTCATAATCACCATTAAACTCATCCAACTCTTTCCAAATCTTTTTCCCTTTTCTCAGATTGCTACCCAAACACTACAGAATATTTGTATTGGAGTTTTTGACACAAATGCTAAGCAGTACAGCATGTTTCTTTTTTCAAATTTCTGGTGGAATGAATTACATCATGACGCTCTATTTCACACATACGGTGCCCTATACTGTGCAGTTAAAAAAAAATCAACACGTATGCTTGAACTTAAAATTATAAAATGGCGAGTATTTACCCATCACACCATATGGATATCAACATTATACAAATATAAGTGTAATGAAAGAAGAAAGATATATATTTAACACATCACTTAATAAATCCTAGGCTTGACATATAGATAGTGCCACTAAAAAAAATCCATATGATTTTTATGAAGTACCAACCTTCAAATGGTGCATGACAACATTTGGGCCTAGCTGGCTGATTTGTTTACAAATTACTTATTTAAGTGGAGGTACTGTTGAAAATTTTCAAAATAATAAAAAAATCTGAATTTCGTGTGTTGATAAAGCATTGCTTTCTGATGAGGAAAAAATATTGTTCAAGCAAAGCAATGGTTTGATAAGTTATTTGGACTCCTTCTGATTGAAAACAATGGTTAAGAGGTGGTATGCTGACTTTAAACGCAGTTGTACAGACACAAATGATGCTGAACACGAAGGCCGCCCAAAATCTAACAGTTGTCCTAGAAAACATTAAAAAAAAATTCACAAACTCATTTTTGGTCATTTGTAAATTAAAGTTGCGTGAGATAGCAGAGGAGTTTAACATATCAGAAGACGTGAAAATTTCTCAATGAGAAAGCTGTTCAAAGTGGGTGCCGTGTTTGCTCAGTCAATCAAAAACAAAAATGCATCGACAATTCAGAACGTTGTTTGTTACTGTTTCAACATAACAAGAAGGAGTTCTTGCTTAAATATGTGACAATAAATGAAACATGGATTCACCCCTTCAGAGTGAAGTGGTGGATCAACTGAGTGGACAGCAGCAGGTGAAAACTGTCCAAAGTGACCAAAGACGTAAACGTCATCGGGCAAGGTTTTGGCCTCCCTATTTTGAAATGCACAAGTTATTTTGTTCATCAATTACGTTGAGAAAAGGAAAAACCATCATTAGTGATTATATAGCATTATTGGTGAATCTGAAGGAAGAACTCACCAAAAAATGGCTACAAACGAAGAAGAATAATGTGATCTTTCACCAAGACTATTGCTTCTGCATCTAATCTATTATCCAGATCTGGCCCCAAGTGACTACTGGCTGTTTGCAGACCTCAAAAGAATGCATCAAGGAAAGGGATTTGGCTACAATGAAGAAGTGATAGAAAAAAACGGAGGCATATTTTGAGACCAAAGACAAATTGTTCTACAAAAAAAGGCATAGAATTCTTAAAGAAGTGTTGGAATAAGTGTATCATGTATCACTGAAGGAGACTATGTTGATGAATATAATTGAATTTCACTTAAAAGTTGTTGTTTTATTAGTTAGGCCCGGGATTTATTGAGTGATGTGTTATGCATTACTTGTGTAGTGTTGCTTCAGGACGTAGGTGATCATGGCCCTCCCCATCTTACCCATCTTGTAGCACTTAATACCTTTTTTCTTGGTATTTCTCCTGAATTCTACACTGCCATCAATTTGCTTAAGCCTGTCAAGTATGTCACACACTGTTTTTCTCTGTCCCTCTTTCCCTCTAACCTGTGAGTATCAGATTCTCCAAGCCATCCTTCCTCATTACACGTTTGATCCATGGTATCCTCAGCATCATTCTGTAGAGCCACATTTCTGTTGCTTCAAGTCTTTCCTTCATCTTTGATGAGATTGTCCAGCATTTGCTGCCATATAGAATGACAGACAACAGATTGTCCAGCATGTGTTGCCATATAGAAGGACAATTCAAGACTTTTTTCTTTATTTCTAACAAAATTTTCTTGCTCTCAATACTCTGCACCCTTGGCCAGGCCAGTTCACCTTCGGATCTCATGGTCGCACTGACCGTTCTTTGTTAGAACACTTCCCAGAAATCTAAATTTCTGTACTGATTTGATTTTTATTATCCTCTACCTGTAAATGGCAATTTGGGCTTCTCTTTTGCTGATGGTCATGCATTCAGTTTTCTGTAATTTATGTTTAGTCCTTTCTTCTCACTTTCCTTCACTACCTTCTGCAGATGGTTTTGCAGTTTTCATTCTGTGTCTATTATCAGCACTGTGACATCCCTGTATCATATATTGTTAAGATTGTGGCCACCAGTGACAAATCCTGGCAGGACTTCTAGTTCTCTCAAAATTGTCTCACTGTATAGGTTGAATAAGCCATGTTTGAATTGAAAATTATATCGTATACATACACAATTACATAAATCCCCGAGAAGGCTGTTTCTATTCTCAAAATCATGTTGTCTTTGGATCCTGCTCTCTCTCCCAATAAAGCAAGTCTGGAATGATAGCTTCCTAACAAATCCCAGCTTTGGGTAAAATGGCAGAGCAACCGGTGCCCTTCAGTCCTATGAGTGCAACAAAGAAAAATTGACAATGAATAAAGAACTTACAGCTTGGTCATTACATTAACTGCCTTATGCATACCCATTATGCATACCCATTCTTTAGTTTAAAACAAATAGCAGGACAACTGGAGCTTTTCAGTTCTCTAAAACAGTCCAGACAAGAAGCAAAACAAATTACAATGACCAAAAAATCTCTTATAGCTAGTCCCCAGCTCTAGAGAAATAGCCAGACAAGAGGAGCCATTTACTTACGTTAGACATTCCATCTCAAAGACGATAATTCTGATAAAATACTTTTGTCTCCCTATTACTCAGCATTGTGCAATTGTAGTGCAGTGAATATCAGCTTGGAATGAGAAATCGGTGGGGCGAGTTCAAATTTTAGTTGAATTCATTATGTGCAAATATCCTTAGGAAAGGCATTCATCCATTCCTTCCCCCTCCAGCTATGGGTTAAATAGCAGAACAGATTGGGTTCTATAGCTTTGATTAGCAACCAGTCTACTGCAGAAAGTAATGTCACCCTACTGTGGAAAAACCTTTTGCTCAGTCAGTCGTGTTTCTTTCAAGACATGATCACCCAAGTATATAACATGTATAGCACTTGACTGACTGATTACCCAGAAGGTTAGGTTGATTTTCACTTTTTTTAGAAAATCAACATTGCACTCAGTTTGAAAGATGGAGGTTTTGATAGGATCTGTATTGATACCCAAAATTTCAGTCTCAGCTTTTATCAATTGTTAAGCATTTAGTACAGTACAAATGTGCAGAAATGCAAAATTTCCACAGCTTTTTGCTTACAAACTGACTTCAAAATTTTACTATTTCAAGAATAAATACAAATAAAGTCAATATCTTTTGGATTATATTCACTGAATGGAAAATACATTCAAAACAGAATTTTAAAATGCAATTTCTGCACTGTTTGATGCATAAAAATTATGCAAAAAAATTACGAGAGATTACAAAAAAGTTGACTTAATGAATATGATTCATCAGACTATAATTAATAAAAACAAAAAAAGTAGATGAAAGTGTATATAATTTTTGCATTATTTATTGAAAGTTGTACTGAAACTACTTTACTGTATAATCTATTTCCACATAATATAACGAAATTATTCAGTATAATTTCCCTTTGAAGTAAATAAAGGTCTTATTTGATAATACCGTGATTTAGTAATAATGCCTATGTCCAATGCATCTTGTTTGTATACAATTTGTGAAGCTTCAGTAAATTATAAATTTTATAAGATTATGTTATAAGTCTTTTACTGATCACTAGAATTAAATTCCAATGCTGACTTTCTAATTTAAGCTTATTCTTTCAATTTGTTTCCTAAAAAAACGGTAACAATTTGAAAAAAAAATTGTCGTGTTATTGTACCAAACCCTAATATTCAAATTGAGTGCAATACCACGGTTCCAAAATCAACCTTACCTATTACTCAGTGCCCTGGTATGGCAAATAGCAAGCCAATTGGTACCCTTCAGATCAGTAAAGTAATCCATACAAGAGAAGACAAGCACTGATTAAAAACAAACCCTACAGCTTAGCAGCTGTTGACCATCTCGGTTGACTGACCCCCTTGGAATATGCACATATCTAAAGAAAGAATTTTGTGCATGCAAGACATTTCTATCAGCACAAGTTGGAGAGGAGAGAAGTCTGGGGTTTATGGGTATACTGTACATGCTGGATTCTTGTACAAAATAAACCAACAACAACAACAACCTGGATATACGCCTTAATATTTACACGTTCCTAAACAGATATGCATATTTGTACATGCTTATGCAGACAATATAAAAAATAAAGTATCAAAATTAAATTTTTGTTAACAATGTGTTCAGCTCATAAAAAAAACAGAATTTCAATTATAATTACTGAAACTAATACATAAATCGATCAATATATAGACATGCAGATATATATAGGGTCCTGGGCATGACGGTAAACTGCATCTGGCAAAAAAGGCCTCTGATTGGGAGGTTGTGAGGAGCATGGAACCACCTCTTAATTGCTGTTGTTTCCAGGTTTACCCTGACCCAGAGTGGTAGCACCTGTTAAGGTCCCAGCTATGGGAAAATAGTTAACGCCCAAACTGGAGTCAGAACTCTATGAAAGTATAAAAATACACTTTTATAGAAATATATACATAAAAATGAACCTTTATAGACAAATATACATTTTTGAAGGAAAAATATTACCAACAATACATTTTTGAATAAAAAATTATTACCATAACATATTTTTGAAGAAAGGAAAATTGTTCTCAGCAAAACAGTTTTGAATACAAAACTAGAAGACATTTTCAGTTTTCTAAAAAAAAACATTTTCATTAAAATCTGACTAAGTCAACATTCTCACTATAACCAAATATTAAAAAGAAATACCTTAAAACCCCACCTTTTGGGCATCAAATAACCAACAGAGGCTGATATGCCATTAAACAAAACTCAAACTCATGCAGATATATATATATTGCTCTGTAATATTTTATTACACGGAGCTCTCTTCCTGTATCATTTTTTAATATTAAAATAAAATTTTTAATATTAATTAGGATTGGGTTTTTGGAATTTACCTTCCTGCTTTTTCCACTTGGATTAAAGTATCTGAATTAAAATATATATATATAAATGTATTATATCTTACAAACCACCACACACAAAAAGGGATGTAGATAGTTTCTAGTCCGACAGTTATAAACTGTATAGTCATAACAAAGGACTGAAAGCCTCTACTCATGACGCTCTATGGACTTCCATAAAAAGATTTATGCATTTTCCAGTGATCACTTTTCAACAAAATAAAACAATTTTATAAATTAGTGATATTTGCACAAGTAACATGCAAAATATTTTAGAGTTAAATGCTTATCTCTGAATTTTAACTGGAAAAGAAACAAATGGCCTGAACATAAGAAAGCAGCAGAAGACTTATGATGAGAAACTGGATCTCGTGATCAAAATGAGATGATTCGAAAAATACATAGAATTTTCTCTAAACATTTTCAAATTTTACCAGGTTTCATTGAAAAATTTAACTGACTCTGAATTCCAATCAGCTAAGCTTTTACCAGATAACTTTATCATCAGAAAATGGTACGATAATTATATTTCATAAACAGCAAAGTTCACCAACCTGGGAGATATCACTCACTGGTAGGCAATTTCAATAGTTTGATTAGTGACAAGCAAGCAAACAGAAAACGGTCAGTGATATTGGTTCTCAAAAAAGGTATTTCAACATATGTTGTACCCACCAAAAATATTCAAAGGTTGATATGCAAAAAAACCTGTATAAAAAAACTGATGGATGTGTGGACGGCATTCTTTCTGGAGAGTAGTTGTATGTTGTTGTAGATTAACAAAATTTGGCATCGTTGTAGATAGTCCACTATAAGTCATAAAAGATTATAATTCAAGAAAAGCAAATTGAGTTGAAAATTAACATTTTATATATACACATATCAATTAAGGTTTTTACAGTTAAAGTAATCCTTTGAATATGGGTCCAACAGACATTAAAATGTTCATGGCAATAAAATGCTGAAAAGAGAATACTTAGGTATGTGGGAGTGTTGTAAGTAAGGAATGTGTTTGATTTATCTGCTCCTTTGGTCAGTAAAAAGTTTTGAGACAGGGAAGAAGGAAAAGAGGTAAGGGAGGCGAGCATAGTAAGCCGCTTGACTGAGGTCAAGGGGAGTTACTAATTACTCTCATCTCTCTTGAGTCTGTCTGTCTGGGTATGTCTGTGTCAGTCTGTCTGTCTGGCGATGCTTTCTGTATCGGCTTTTTATTTCGACTTTTTGGATCGCAGCAGATCATTTGGGAACTCACACTTGTATCTGATTCTGGGCTTCCCATTGGTCGATAAAATTCATGAAGGCTCGCGAACTGGAAATTTAATATTTAGTTAATTTTTAGTTTTCAACCGGAACATCTGCACAAATCCGGCTGTGCACCAACTAGTTTTGGTCATTTGCTTTTTGGTCGTGAGAGTGCAAACATCCGGTCCATCGCTTTTGCTCAGTCAGTATCACCACAGCTGAATGGGAATAACTGTGTTACATTCGTAGACAAGATATAACTATCCCTGCAAATAATGAATATTTTGGTATTTTCTATAGTTTCGAGAAGAGTCCTTCAAATAGTTCTTCAGATATGAAATGCATAAAGGAAGACAAATAACAAAAACAATATTTGCTGAATTTTTATTAATTGCTAGAAGTATATAATAACATAATTTTATATTTATGAACAGGTTTTTTTATAACATATGTGGAAATGTCTTTTTTAAAAACCAATACCACTGAATGTTTTGTTTGTTTGTTCATCACTAATCAAAAAGTTGAATTTTTTGTAACAAAAATTTATCATAAATAATCAGGCTGATAGAAATAAATACATAATACTGTTTATAATACTATTTGATTATAAACAGAATATCTACTTAAATACAAGTATGGTAAAAAAAAAAATAATGTTCAAACAAATCATTTCATATATATATCTAATCTAAATCTATCTAAATCCAAATTTATTCATAAATGGAACTTTGTGTGTGTGTATGTGTGTGTGTGTCTCTGTGTCTGTTACCTATAGACTCTGAAACAACTGAACTGATTTTTTTGAAATTTACACAGTTGTACTATAAGCATCTACGAGTGTTCTTAGCTAGGTTATGTGTCAAGGTACCCCCGATAAATATCGATAATCGAAAACATTGGGTTATAGAAGGAGTGGTTCGATTTTAATCAAATTTGATACACTCATAGACAAAGACATAAGAAACGATATTCAGAAGTTTCAAGGTTGTAGTTCTTACAATAGTGCAGAAAATCGATAATACATATATAAAAGGCAAGATGTTTGCGTGTGTGTCTGTTTATCTGTCTGTATGTCCTTTATACAAATCCACAATTTTTATCAGATTTTCACCAAACTTCACACAAATATTCTTTAGGTTGAGTCTGAGCTCCAGGACCATGGATTAGTTTTAATGCTTTCATTACACCTGAGCAACACAGGGCTATACTGCTAGTATATATATATATATATTAGTATTCAATAGTCAAATTTACTTTTATTAGTTCTTGAATGCAGCATCAGCAGCAGTCACATAAGCCAGCATTATTTGTTGCCTCACTTTGGTATATTTTATTACATCAAAATCAGTTCATAAACCAGCAACAAATATTTGACAAACAATTTTGATATACTTTTGAACATTTACTATACAGGTGAGCAATGGAAAACTTTCCCATGAGAAAATCGGTGATGATACAAAGAAGGTTAGTTACGTCTGATGGACAGAAGAAATGCCTCCAAGAAATATTTCTCATATTGGTAAATTAGATATTAGGTAAGTGAAAACACCACTACCACATTATGTGCAAGGCATTTATGCTTCAACCCATATTTAAAGTAAACTACACAGTAACTAGAAAAATAGAAACACAGCAACATATTTTTAAGATCTATTTGCTAATCTTACAAGTATTTCAGTTTAAAAAAAGTTACACTAAAAATGACGATTAAATATCATTTCCAAGCAATATTTGGGAAACAACATGAGAGATGTAATTGCCATAGTTGTTTTGTTTCTTTACTACGGTACTATCATCAGTTAATTCAAAACAGCATGTAAAAAGAAATTTCTTTTTAATCCCAAAGCCACTGACATTCACTTGTGGACTGAAGCGACGCCTATTGAGAGTTGTAACTACCTTAACGCTTTTCTTTAATTCATACTGGCGGCTACTATCAAATTCAAAATGAACCTCGATTAAATATAGGAATGAAAATTGAAAATAAAAGAAAGTATTAACTTTTCAACATTATTATGTTGTTAATGTTGTTAATGATAAGCAAATTATTCACAAAATACAAATTTACTAAACAATACCAAAATTTATTTGCCTAAGTTAACTTGATTATTTGTATATTTTACAACATTTTAATCCCCTTCATTCTCCTGTAAACTGATGAACGTTTAACATAAAACATTGTACAAAGATCAAATAAACAGCAATCAAAATTAGTCTTCAGATTCTAGAAAGTAATGTTATAAATATTGTTTTGTAGAGTATTAATTTCACCCCAAGTAAGGTAATGTAGCCATTAAGATATAAGAGATTACTGAGAGTGAAAGAATATGAGAAAAAATTATTAAGGAGAGAGGACAGTAAAAGATCAGGATTCAAGAAGAGAGATGATGACAATTTGGCATTTAAATGGAAGGCAGGAAGGTTTCTCTAAGATGATTAAAAGGGAGCAGATTCCTTTGGATGCATTCAAACTAACATGACACTTTTTGTTCTAGTTAACAACAGCTTGAAGGTCATTTTGTGTGCCATCTTGAAAAGACCAGATAAAACCACAATCTTCTTGGTTTACACTTGCCTCTTCAGCTGCTGTTCTAAAAGAATCGTTTTTTCTTTCTGTGCCAATATGATACTTCTGATCCCAAACAGATGCCTCTTTGAGATATACTTATTTAATTGTAACTGTCATGAAAAGATTATTTGAATTTTAATGACAAACACACCAAAATTATTAACATTGCTAATTGTCTGGAACAATACAAACCATCTCTCAGATGTTGTCTCAGGAACACATTCAGGAACATCTATCAACAAAAAACTGTAAATATCCTGATATTATATGATGGCTGAGTAGTTCAGGCCCATTACAATCTACCAGAAAACTTCTAACCTGGTGCCTTCAATATATCACTGATCAGTCAAATGAGCAAAATGTTAAGACATTTAAATTATGAAGATCATGGAAGAAAAGAAGCAGAAAACAAGCAGCAAACCTCGACGCCTGTTCACTAAACATAGAAAGAGTATTTAAAAACAAAAAACAAAACAAAAGAATTGACAAAAATTTCCCAGAAAGGGAATCAAACATCACATTACCCAGACTTCACTTTTCCAAATTCCTTTCATGACTTTATTAATTGTAAAGTGCCTCATACCATTCAAAAATTGAAATTTCCAAATTTGAGGAAATTGATCTCAAATTCTGTATGAATGTGCCTGTTCAGCTGCAATTATACACTAATCATGAGGGAAAGCATTTTGATGTTTGGTACAGTTCTCTAATAATTTTCTTCCAAAATAAATGATTAAATAAATATTTCTTTCACTGATATCTTTCTTCTTATACAAAATGTAATACAAATAGCAAACAAAATCAACTGACAGACAAAAACTGGGTGTATCTTTTGATTCAGTCTATCAAGAAATATTTTACTAACTTCATTATGAGACTGTTGAATTGCATAAAAAAATGTCATTATATGCATTAAGTGCATCATTAATCCATGACCAAGTCTTGTCACAGCATGCCAGGAGCAAGTCATCTTAGTGGAGCCTAGCCCTCTTCAATTCAAGAAGGATCACTTTGGTCACTAACATATAATTATAGATTACATCAGAAGCTTCCAACATGGCCAGTCAGACTATGGCCAATCAAATACAATATGTGTGTGTATTTTCTGTTTTCATTTTTTCTACATCACCAAAAGAATCTATAACATAGAGATCTGCAAATTGCCCATCTTTATGTATTGTCAGATATTTGTACTAACAATTCTATTTTAAAGTAACTATTAAATTGCAAACGACTCCGTAGCTAAATACTTTTAAAAGGAAGATATGTTTTATATATATATATATATATATATTCCATGCACCCATAGCTTAGGGAGTAGGGACTCTGACTGACAAAAATTGGTCAAGTTTCGATCTGGGATGGAAGCAAGTGAATGTGTCTAGCCACACTGATGAGCTGTGATACAGCAAAACAGGCTTGTATGTGAATGACTTATATATATATATATATATATATATATATATATATATATACTGACATGAGAAGTGATGGGATTCATACTGAGTATCATTTGAAACCCATTATGAACCATCAACACCCTACATATTCCTTCTTGAAAACTGGTATCAATGGCTTGATAGAATCAGTGCCATATCCAGACCCTTATATGAACTTCAGACAACTGTGAGTCATCAGATAATGCCACATATGGTTTATTAGATTCAAGAAAACTGATATGAGCTCTGTTAAGTCTAGAGTTATGGCATTACCATGGACGATTTAATATGTTATCTCCTTTCATATCTCAAACAAGTTAGAAGAAACTGAGCTGATCTTCTGGTTATGTGCTAAACTCGGCACTGATTTGAGTCAGTGTCTGTTACTGGAAACCATTCTCTGCTCATCTAGTTATGATCATCAAGGACCTGGAGTTGGCCACTGTACTCTTCACAGTGGTCGATAATGTTTCAATCATGTCCATCCAATAAACACAAGAAATTGTAAGTGAAGATACGTCAAATGTTCCTTGCATTTTTAAATGATAAGTTCAGAAATATCATTTTCCAAATCCTCTGGCACCCACTTTCATGTCCCAACAGAACCCCCAATAATTCACATTAACTCACCATCAGCAGCTGAGTTGGTATTTGCACTGATTCACCAGATATTACAGCACAACTGATATAGATTTGGATATTTCTATGTTGTCAAGGTATTATGGCACCACATAACATCATATGACTATCATATGACTTTTGGTACATCAATGTATACATGTTAAAAAGCAGTTTCATTTATTCCAATTAATTTTATTTGTAGTAACGTGACAAATGTTATTTAAATGTATTTTAAATATTAAATTATTTAATATTAATTAAATATTAATATTCAGAAACATAAACAAGAAAATATAGAACAATATGGTTTTTGTATTATTTTTTCTTTAAGGCAAATGTAAAATTATTTATATACCCCATCATTTTCTGATCGCACAAGTAAAATTGGTTTTAAATTAAATTTGTAATTTACTTGTAAGCAAAACTAAGTTCTTCATTAAGACTGAAAGTCAAATGAAATATTAATATGATAAAGTCGACTAGTGATGAATGACTAAAAATTGATTCTAAACAGACTATTTTGCCCTTCTGTCTTCAGCTCCTAAAGGGCTCATCAAGTTCAAAAATAAAAATATCTGACAGACAAATGTGTCCCTGGCATAAACACACACACACACACTAGAAACATGAAACCAGCTACAAGCACCAAAAGTGTTGAATCAGTCGAATGTACATTGTATGTATTGATTATGAAAGGATTGATTTTCTTTAAAATAACATCTAAAATTCACTGGCCAGGCTTGCAAAAAAGAAATCAGGACAGAAAGCATACAATGGTTTTGATTAATTTGATAAAGTCTTCCGTAACTATAAGTGGAGGCTGCGGTGTATCTACTTGATAAGGAAATAGAAACAGTTCCAAGAAAGTGGCGAATGAAATATACAAGACATTATGGCTTCTCCAATCAGCAATAATTCAATTAGATTTTCTTTTGAAAGGATTCTGAATTTCTGATGCATATGAAACTCTAGAAAATGGATGCTTTTTTTGTTTCATTAAAAAGTTGTTGTCTGGAAAATAACTCAATTTTAACTTGCTTCAATGAATTTTTAACAAATTCTTATGAAAATATCCGCAGCCATGATACAACCCCAAATAATTTTGGACAAATTTCAAGACAAAAAAACCTTAACAGATGAACTGGAGTTCAATTTTAGATGATCTGCAACTGGAATAATGAAACAAAAGACATATCAAATGATTGCCATGGAAATCTATGAAAGTTTAAAAATTTTGTAAGCACTTCTTATTCACAAGCATTTCAATTTTCAAATTTTTAATGTATTTCAGTTTAAAATGTTTAAATACATTTTCTTTTTTAAATTTGTAAATGTCTTTCATTGATAAACATTTCAATTTAAGATTTTTATATGCTTTTCATTAACAGATTGCGATGTGTAAATTGTCACCATTTTATATTTTGAATTTTGCACATGTCCATTGTTTGTTTTTGATTTTGTCAACTGAACAGTATAGTGGGGTCAGTTGGGCACTGTCTGTAGGAAAAACAGCAGCATGGCACAATACACTCTAACAGAAAGTTGAAAACAACATGCTGTACAACTTGGCATTCATGCCAGAAGTTCCAATACAAAGGTTTCAGAGTGTTTTGGTGTCAATCTAAGAAGTGTGCAGATGATATCCAGTCAACATCATCATATTTGGAGTGATCACTAATGATGGCAACATTATACCTCATTTCATCTTCCTACAAGACCTCAGACTCAACACAGGGGCCTACATAAGTGCCTAGAAGAGGTAGTCCTACCCTAGGTCAAAAGGGTAGCTGATGGAATGCAAAATGTCTGGCATCAGGACTCTGCACCATGCCACAGAAAAAGGAGAACCCATTCATGCCAGTCAGACAATTTTTTTGACCACATCTCTCTTTACATCTGGCTACATAACTGCCCAGACTGCAACCCCTTTGATTATTATTTGTAGGATGCAACTGAGTGAGAGACCAACAAAACTCTAGTGTAATACCAAAGATGAACTGAAGGCAAGAATTTAAGGTAGTATTTGCCAACTTGAACAAGGAGACTGTTCAGAAGAGTTGCAGGAGATTCTAAAGTCGTCTGGAAGCCATGGTTAAAGCCAATTGCAATTTTTTGAATAAATTTCTTCTTTAGCCTTTCAATATATTTTTGTGTAATTTTGTAAATATATTTGTTAAAATCAGATGTCAGGGGATTTGCTTTCTTGCCCAAATTAGACGACAATTTATCCATCGCACATTGTATATGCCTTTTATTTTAAGATTTTTATATGCTTTTTATTGATAAAACACCAACAACTTGAATCTCAATTTTTCTGGGAAAAATAAAAGGATGCATATCATCTCTTTTGGAAGTAGATTAAAATAAGAGACAAAAAATAAATTACTGAGTGATCAATCAATGAATGCCTAATATTTCCTTATAGGAAATGGCTATTATTACCATTATCATATGAAAATCTGCAATGTTTATCACAATTCTATACTATTCATAATCTGAACATAGAATTTAATTCTAAATTAATGTTTTTAATACAAATCACCACAAAAAATATAGTGTCAATAGGTTTTATTTAATTTCTTACCTGAAGACTTCATGAAATGAAATTTAGTTTTTCAAATCAGTTTTCTAAACATTTATTTTTTACTTTTTAATCTAACCAAAGTTTGCCAATGACCTGTGTCAAATGTTATCAAAAAAATTGTTATTTGGACAAACAAAGAAGAAATATTCATTTGGATCCTTTTTGAAGGTCTCAAGATTGTCAGCAAGATTGAGTTAGATGATGACTCCCTACTAAAATCCTTTTGGAAGGTTGGAAAAAAACAAGTTAAAAAATCCTAACCTTCATGCATAATTGTCCAATCTGGATGAGTTTGTCCATTTCTTTAAAAGCAAATATATACAGCTGCACAAAGTTATTTTTATTATCAAACTGACCTTATATGCAAACTAGTAGCCAATAGAACAATATTTGACCACTTAGAGCTTCCATAAATTAAACTTAGAAGGGTTAGCCATCATTCCAATCTAGTCTTATATTCTCTCTTCTCCAAATAAGGCTTTTCAGAAATTATCTTTCAACAGTACTAGTCATTATGCAAAGAAAAAATATCATTGTTTTAATTCAGTAATCATTTAATGAACAATTAATTCAATAATTGGCAGCAATATAACTGATTAAATCGGAGGAAACCACAAGACCAAAAGGTTATGAAAAAAGCAACAGATGTAAGGCATCTTTTAGTCTAATTAATTTTTGAAAAAAAAGTAACCTCATACATTGATTCCAATCTTTAGCAGGCTTTTTTTATAATCATTTCACCCCAGGCAAAGCAGGAACACCACTGGTATGCAGGGGGTTACAGTGAGGGAGAAAAAAAAACAAGGTACAAAAAAAGTTGAAGAAATGATAAAAGATGGATGGAAATCAAGAAGACAGAAGTTGGCAATTGATGTTGTCTTTAAATTTTAGGAGATTGTAGCTAACAGTGAAGCAAGCAAAGAGAAAAGAGCTGTGCAAATGGGAAATGTGAGAAAAGAAACTGAGAAAGTAGAAGAGATGGTTGTATTTAACTATTTCAACAGTAAAAGGATGGGACCTGGATGCCAATCTAGTAGCGTAAATAAATACACATAGTCGTGGAATCAAGAAAAAAGTTTATCAGAGCAGTTGTTATGAAAATACTTGTAGAAAAGACAGAAGGAAGCCACATTACATTAGTGAGAAAGTGACTGCTAAGTTAAGATTGATTATATTGCAGATCGTCTTTTAGATTTTGTTGAGAAACTCAAAATAAATAGTGGGAACGCTCGACCAGTTATGGCAACAGTATTCAATGCATAGACAAATGGTAGATTTCTAAATATGTGTAAAATAGCTGCCCCTCCTAAATTAATAGGCAGAAGCTTGAAAATGCATGCTGGGATTATTTCCTTGTCAATAAAATAGGCAGGTTCTCGGTTTCCTATAATTCAATCCCAGTCTGAAGTCAGAACATTACATTCAATTGGTTGAACTTGCTCTTGTGTGTAAACACTAATTCTCAGTTTTTGAACTTAGTGAAAAAAGTGTTGGTTTATGAATTGGTAGCATAATAATTCTGATCTGGGATGTACAGATATGCACATTAGAAAATGGTGGTCAATACCTAAGCAAAAATCTGAAATGAACAAGACATGACAACAGAACAAGAGAAATTTTCCCCCATAGATTAAATAGAAAGTACAGTTTGATATCCCCTGAAGTTTACTTGGATTGGTAGACACCTGAAGAAGGCCATAGAGTACAATGACTGAAATGTGATAATAACAAAGATGAGGACATTAGACCCAATGTAAATAATATCTTCTCATCCCAGAACTTCAGATTAAAAAAAAAAAGGCCGTTATTTATATTTCTGTACGACTTTCCAAATTCCTGATAAGCCTGGAAAATTAAAACACAATTTTTCAATTCCCAACATTTCTTTCAATGTTTGAGACATCAAGAAATTCTTACAAAGGTTGGGGCAGGGGATGAAGTAAGATGAATGGAACTTTTTCTTTGCTCCCTTTTTTTTCATTCCAAGAATAGACTTTTTCATGGTGAATGAAATGACTGCGCATTCTTTTTATTTTCCCCTGGAAAGATTTCCTTTTATTATATCTTGTGATACTCTGAATAAAAGAACAGTAAATAATTTGACTTCTATCAAAACATGAAGGATTAATAAGGCCAGATTGTCATCTCGGGAAAGAGAGACCATTCTCTCGGATATGCATTTCAATCAGCAGTCACAAGGTAACGGCAGATTACAAATATTTGGCAAATAACTTTGTCCTTTAATCTGATGTCACAAAGACAAAAAAAGCATAGATATGGAACAAGTTAAAATTAGTGCAGCAAAATGTCAAAAGGAGAGAAATTGAAGGCCACGTAATTGTATTTTCAAAACCTTCCAAAGGACAGAAGCAGATACTACTTTTATTAGTTTGCATCAAATTTACTGACATTGATTTTAACATGCATAGTAGGAAAGCCACTAAGACACAAATGATTACAGGGTGTGCGGAAGAATTAGGAACAGAATCATTAATAATGAGTAAAAAGAGTAAAGAGTAATCGGGAGAACAATAGATAGCAACTGACATTGCATTCAAATTTTTGCAAATTAAAGTTTGCAGGAAAGCCAGAAGGAAGTTGCACAAGCAAGAAGTGCCATGAAAGAAACTGTTAGCATAAAGATCATGATGCCAATCAAGTACTGTGTTTAAATTCAGAAAGCCTAGGTACCATGAAAATTCAGAAAGTCTAGGTACCATGAAAGTATTCACGGAAAAGACACAGAAAGGCAACCTTTTGGCAATGGAAAAATGACTGAAACGAAACTGCCAGATCAGGGCCAATAATATTGTTGATTATTCTTACTAAAAAGAATAAATAAAAAAAAAGATTAACTATTTTAACTAAAATGACTACCAAAAAGATTTTGTAAAACTTGTAGCTGGGAGGGGGAGAAGAGTTGGGTTCCTACCTTTCCCAAGGGTATTAGTATTTAAGAGAATGTAATGAACTGAACTGAAATTCAAACTTGGCCCTCAAATTCTTTAATCCAAGCTGCAATCCATTACTTTACCATATGGAATGTTATGGCTATTACTGCTGGGTTGGTTCTTTTGCCTAAACATCCAAAACTTGTTGAATAGCTTTTGTTGCTGAAATAAATAGGCAAAGAGAAAAGGAAAGATGCAGAGACACTAGAGGGACAGTTTAAACACTGATTTTATTTTTGGTTCCAATGACCTCTTGTTGGGAAAACTCCTTCCCAACCAGTTTGGCACATCTTTACCATCTAAAGTCCAACAGAGAAAGAGATCAAGTTTATTTTTGGCACCAGCAGGCCTCTCTTTTTGCACATATGTCAATTGTCTTTCCTGTCAGACGACTCCTGGGGGATTTTTATGTTTATTTTATTTCATACTTTTATTTTTTATTCTTATTTTATTTTGTAGTTTTTATTTTATTTTGTATTTTTATTTTATTTAGTGTCTTATTCTATTTCATATTTTTATTTAATCCCTACAACCCTAACCGCCTTTTAGTTTTGAGGAAATCTTGCTTAATCTTAAAAATCATTTTATAAGCTCACTTTTAATTAATTCATTGACATTTTACAAACAATTTAAACAAAAGTGATGAAGAGAGTATTTTCAATTTACTTTTATTTTTATTTTTTTACAAGATTCCCCTGCTTCCTACAAACCAAAATAAAGCAGTAGTACTTCATAAGACTATCAAATTCTGAGGGTCTAAAGGAACTGACAAGACCCACATGTTTGTTAGAAATTGAATCAATATTTGACTTTGTATTTGCCTGAAGATGAAGAGGTTCAAACTGCTTAATTGGTTGTGTTTGACAAAATTTGAAGTGTTATATACAAATGATATTTTAAAATTTAGATTAAATATATATGTGAGTAGTCTAACAATTATTGGAAAGTGAAATTAAGAAGCAAAGTTCAAGTTTTAGCCTACTCTACTGAATTCACTTTAGTTGAATCCATTTCTCTTACACCCAGATATGGGTTAAATAGAGTTGATGAAGTCTCTAGCCTTAAATAGCATTTAATCTAGAAGAACAAAAAGTCTTAATTCAGAATCAATGAGGAAACCATTTTACAGACTTTACCAAGAAGTCATGGCAATTCACAGATCATAAAGAAAAATCACCAAGATCCTTTTATTTAGTCATCTCACTGAAAGCAAGGCAATAAAGGCACTAAGATGCCAGGGATAAGTGAGTGTTTTAGAATATCAGAAGAAAAAACACTATGAAGGTGAGAGAACAATCAAAGAATAAGAATTAAGACAAGATAACAACTGACATTGATTTACAAAAATTTAAATGCCAAGTTGACAAAGTAAACAGATTTTTTATGATAGACATATCAGCAAAACATTTTTGTATTAAAATTACCGAAATGAGTTATAAAAAAAATGATCAACAGTACATTAACTATATATATATATATATATATATATATATATATATATACAAAAAATCTGTAAGTGAGCCACAACCTACCGCGGTTTCACCCTACGGATCGTCAGGGAACAAGGCCTCGTTCCTTGACGATCCGTAGGGTGAAACCGCGGTAGGTTGTGGCTCACTTATAGATTTTTTCATGTTTTTGCTCTACTACTGTATTTTTGTACTTTCGTATCGAGCACTTTTTCTGGTGTTTAGGTTCTGTTTTGGGTTTTTTTTTTCTTTCCTGTGGATGCTTGACTGTTTGTTCTTGTTCCGCTGGTTTCTTTTTTTGCACCCCTATTATCCGACAACATATTCCACCGGATTTTAATGGATTTAGGTTCTGTTTGTTGACATTTTCGAATATTTATGTTTATTTTGATTAGTGTAAACTTACGGATTCTAATTCATTGGTATTATATATATATATATATATATATATATACTTAATGTACTGCCAATCATTTTTTTACTGTATAAATATATATATATATAATTTGTAGATCAAAATGTAGTGTCAATCATTCTTTTTATAATTCATTTTGATAATTTCACTATATATATATATATATATATAAAACGTATATTTGCCCAGACAGCATTACAGTATAGGATACAACTCCTATATCATCCAACAATTCACTGAAATGCAAAAAGTAAAATAGCTCACCGACAAAATTTGATCAGAATGGCTGAAAACATTTTGAAAAAAACAGACCAAGGCAAATTTCACAAGCTGGTGTGAAAATTACGATTCTGGATTCTGATTGGATAAGAAATAGCAAATTGAACTATGACCCCAGTCAAATATTCTTAACACCTAATAAAATAGTTTTGTAGTTGCATCCGATCACATGACTAGATTTCACTACTTATTCACGTCTATTGACCGGCCAAAGACAGTCCAATAAGAGTAGGGATCTGATAAAGACCTCATTACAATGTAAGGGAAAAATTTCAAGATGCCAAAGCTGTCATGCTTCGACAACATACATTCGTTCTTCCTCTCCTTCTAATTTTCCCTTCTTCGTCTTCACTCACACACCATCAAAGAAACAACAACAATAACACATCTTCAACTGACACCTATAAATTAACTTCAATAAGTACAATTTCCTTTATTGCTTCATCTTCTGTTTTCACTTTCTCATCAACCATAAAAAGAAGGAAAGGAACACAGACTTTATTAGTAGCCTGGTTATTCTGTTTACATGCATACATTCTGCTACTTACTACTATTTCTCTGGAACATTTAACAACTACGTACATTTTCTCTTTGAATGTTTAACTCTTACAAATAAATTAACTTCGTACATTTTCTATTTGAACATTTTGCTTCTTACAAATTTGATATTCTGTTCAGTTAATAAAATTTCACTTTTTCACAAATAAAACACTTTTATTCTTCCAATCTTCGATCAACCTTCTGATATTTAAAATTGTGGGGATTGCCGGCTATGTTTTTAAGTGGCTTTGTACCAGGCATGACAAATCATCTATGCAACAGTCATCAGACAGCATAAAAAATATTTAGAATTGGGGCCTTAAATACCCATAGAGATATTGATATGCCACAAAACAAAATCAGCCAACCAATATTTCACTCATTTCCACCAACAAATTTAAAAAACAAAATTGTACCTGACATAAAGTAGAGCAAGAAAAAAAATTTCAACAGATTTTTCATTAGTTCCAACAGCAAATCTCAATTTATACATGATGATGATGATGATGATGATGATGATAAAAGAATGAACCAATCATGTAATTTACAAAACAAAACATGGAAACTCAATCAAAAAACTGCTTACATACTTTATTGCAAACTATACAAAATTTTCCCTCGTAGACATTTTTCCTAAAGCAGCTTCTTTTTCAGTTCAAGGAGAAGACAAAATACAACATTCAACTTTTATTTCAAGATCATAAGTGCTTATTTTTAGTGCCAAAACAGTTTCTTGATAAGCCAACTTGTAAAAATTTCATAAAAACTGATCAATTAATTTTAGAGATTGAGTGACAAAACAACCACATGTATGTATCCTCGGAGAAAAATCTAACTTTGAAGTCATCTTAACAGTAGAACTAAGATCTTTTTTTAACTTTTTCTCCTTTCCTTGCAACTACGTGAAATTTGGGTAACATTCCAAGATCTCTCACTGTCTTCATTTCCAGAAAGCCCAAGGAATTGAAAACAGGAATTTTTAAATCAATATTTCTATTTAGCATTTTAATTGAAACATTTTCACAAGTCTTTATTTGCTTCCAGCGACCATTTTTGCCTTAAAAAGAAAGTAATACAAAGGTAGAAAGACTTTAATAGAAAAATGTAAAAACAAAAAAAGGAAAGAAACAATGACAAATTTAGACAAAGAGGCTGAAGAAAAAAATAATAAAAAAAAAGAAAAGGTAGAATAATTTTCTCTTTTGATAGAACAGGGATTGTAAATGTCAATTTTAAAAACAAACTTTCAATTGACCTATTTCCCCATAAAATCTAAAATCTAGAAGTGACCCTTTCCCATCATCAGCATCATTATAAACAGCTGATCACTACAGGTATTGCTTTTATCTTTCATGTGTGCGAGTGTGTGTGTGTGTGTGTGTATGTGTGTGTGTGTGTGTTTCATGACAGCTTTCTACTCTCTCTCTCTCTCAATATAGATGTGTGTGTGTGTGTGTGTGTATGGGCATGTTTTGATACACATGTGCTGGATGATGTCAATATTTGTGCAGAGATATATGAATATATTGTTTGTGTGTGTGTATGCGACAAAATAGTGTTTGTGTGTGTGTGTATATAAAGAAATAATGTTTGTGTGTGTGTATGCAAAGAAATAGTGTTTGTGTGTGTGTGTATGCAATGAAAAAGTGTTTGTGTGTGTGTATGCAACGAAAAAGTGTTTGTGTGTGTGTATGCAACAAAATAGTGTTTGTGTGTGTGTGTATGCAACAAAATAGTGTTTGTGTGTGTGTGTATGCAACAAAATAGTGTTTGTGTGTGTGTATATATGCAAAGAAATAGTGTTTTTGTGTGTGTGTATGCAAAGAAATCGTGTGTGTGTGTGTGTGTGTGTGTGTGTGTGTGTGTGTGTGTGTGTGTGTGTGTGTGTGCATGCAAAGAAATAGTGTGTATGTGTGTTAAAGTCACTATAAAAGAATCTATTTTTATCATGGTCTATAAAGAAGCTTTGTCAACCAAATAACCTTGTTGCCAATCATTTGCTTTAAGAAAAGTTATCCCAGAAATCATTGGAAAACAAAGTTGCTTTTATAGGTTAAATATTTTGGCCAACTGTAAACTGTACAGGCTAAAAGCACTCAAGTAGAAGGACAAAATTCTAATGAAAATTCTAACAAAAAAAGAATTAATCCAAATTTTAATTTCAAGAAATTTCCATCAAAGTGGAGACATTATCCTCATTAACTTTGACAGCAACTAAACTTCTTCATATTAAAAATGACATTTCTTTCCCTCAAAAGCCAGTCTCAAAAATTTACCTCATCTCTTTACAGGTCAAAGGTTATCACTTTATTTTATTTTTCACTTAATTTTATGCATACTTATTTTTTTCCAAAACTTTTTCCAACTTTTTCAAATCATGTTTGAGGTTCCATCCTTGAATCTTGGGGATGTTGAGGGCTTTACATTTCTTTCTTTCAAATTTATTGGCTCAATGGAAGTTTAATTCAAACAGAATAGCAAGCTCAATGAGCTTATAATGCCAATCTTACTAAATCAGAATATCTGCTTATAGTACTGAAAGAAAGTAGTCCTGTTATTTTCAAGACTCAGCTATCGAGATGATAGAAACCCATATTGCTCATCGCACAATAGGTTGTTCCAATCCAAGTGCTCAACGACCTAGATAATGGTCTCAAAATCTTACTGAGTAGACTAACGGGTCTGTACTGGGAGAGGATCAGTTGCCCATGTTCTTGAAGACCAGAAATACACTTGCTACCTTCCACATGCTTGGCAAAGATTTCACCTTTAAGCAATAGTTAAATAATTTGGCTAGAATCTAGGATAATTCTGGGCTGATATTCTTAAGGACGGCCACGGGACTTTTATACTGGCCAGTTGCTTTTTAGTGATCGAAACTTTTGATAAATCTAGATACTTCTTTTACTGATGAGAAATGAAATGAAAAAAAAAACATCTGATGCATTTTAGAAAATCTTTTGTAATAAAACCACCGAATGGAATTTTATTTATCCTTTAACTATCAGATAAGAATCAAATTCTTATTATCGGCAGGCACTATTCAAGTAATAAACCACAACTAGTTTCTTAAAGAACTGTATGATTCCAGAGTTGTGTTTTCTTTTAGTTTTCCTTTACTTCATGATTAACTGTTCTTGCCTTGTCTTGTCTATTAGAACCAGAAGAATTGTAAAAATAATTTTTAAATGAAAAATTTCAGTAAACTTAATTTTTATTTCAAACTGTTCGTTTGAGATTCAATTTTTGACTTCTAAAAATATATATTTTTGTGTCTGAATTTCTGGGATGAAGAGTTTTCGTTATTTCAACGATCTACATTTGGTATTTTATCTTCATCTTTTGTTGTTATCACAACATTTCTTTCAAATATAAAGAGATTAAATAGATTTTATATCGAGATAAAAATTTTAATAGCAGAAAAAAGAAGCATTTACATTTGTTGACTTGAAGTCAATTTAATATTTGATAAAAATACGAAACAAATAAGTATGAGAAAGAGTGTTACGAATGTTTTAGAATGTGAGAGAGTATTATAGAATTTATAATCCTGGATGTGGATTGTGCTGCAATGGATATCGACTGAAAATGAGAAATCAGAGAGCCGAGATTGAATTCCAATTGAATTTATTGCATTGTGAAAGATAGTATGAAACCATTTTCTTCTCCCTCCAGCTATGGGCGCAAAAACAAAGCTGCTATCTATTAACCATCACAGAAAATTGCTTCTACCCACCATTAGCATGGATCAGGCTAGTCTCACTGAAAGTAAAACACTGCGCCTCCTCGGGTTAACTCTCACAACAGACCTTAAGTGGAATGACTATATAGAATCCATAGCTAAATCCGCTGCTAAGAAAGTCAGTTCTCTGTATAGGGCCAGGAATTTTTTCCCGCCTGAAACAATACTGCACATATATAAATCTACCATCCACCCGTGCATTGAATACTGCTGTCATATATGGTCTGGTGCTTGTTCTATCCACCTAGGGATCATTGACAAAATCCAACGGAGTATCTGTAATGTGATCAATCTTGACTTGGCAGCTCAGATACAGTCACTTTCTCACTGTCTCTTCTACAAATATTTTCATGGCTTCTGCTCCAATGAACTTAGCTCACTGGTGCCCCCTATACATGAATTTCCTCGAGCCACAAGATTAGCAACTAGGTCCCACCCTTTTACTGTGAAACCAATAAAATGTAAATGCAAATTCTACTCCAGTAGCTTCTTCTCTCACACTTACCGCCTGTGGAATTCCATCCCGTTTACTTGCTTTCCTGGCAGCTACAATCTCCAAGAATTTAAATATAAAGTCAATGGTCATTTACTCACTAACCTGCATCCTCTCTCTCATGTTCCTTTCTCCGTCCACTCTACTCTCATCAGTATTCTCATCCTTCTTTTACCCACCTCCTGACACCCCTATAATCTGTCACTATTTCTCATAACTTTCCCCCTATGTAACCCCCTGCAAAACAGTGGCAGTAAAATGCATTGTTTGGGGCAATATGATTCTAAAAAAAAAAAGAAAGCCTTGGTTGGCAAACAGTCTACTGCAAAAAGAAATCAACCTACTGTGGGAAAATCTTCTGCCTAATCAGTTATGTCTTGAAATAGACATGATCACCCAAGTGTTTATCATATATTGTGTCCTAACAAAATGTTTCCAAAAAAAAGTGTCATAAAATTTAGAAGGCTATGCAGAGAACGAGTGTCCTGAGGTTTAAAATGTTTCAGAATGTCAAGAAGTTTAGAATGTTTCTAATACAGACATCACTTTGAATTTATCAATAAATCTAAAAGCGAGTACCAGGCATTCTACATTCTTTCATATAGAAACAGTGCCACTGAGTGCGTTTCTGAAAGAGAATGTCAAGAAGTTTAAAAGGATTTTAGTTCTGACAACAAAATAGTCATTTCCAGATTTGTAGGTGAGATCATTTTCTTACCTCTTTCAATTTACATGTACTTTGTAATAAAGTTTGCATGCCTTATATCTTCGATAATAATCATGATTACAATGAAAAGAAAGCTTAACAATGGTTACGCTGATGTTATCAAAAATACACTTCTGATTTCAAATAAGAGGATATAAATTTAGGAATGGATTAATTACACCATTTAAAAACTTTCTAACATTAAGCTCTTCTGAAACAAATCACACATTTTATAGTGTAAGAAATTTTCCAGGTGTTTTTAAATTTGACAGATTGGTAGATCCCCAAAATTAAAAGAAGATTCATCCATCTTGAATATCAAGTAAAGTCTAACATTTTAAAAGTTGTTTAGATTCTTGAACTTATTTTGTTGCTTCCATTATTACAACACAATCTCAGCTAATCAAATGTATTGCCTTCATTAATTCAATCTGAATGAAAGGGTTTCTTTTTCTTTATGTAAACAAGAAAATAGTTAAGTGCCATACGTGTTACATGCTTTGGGTGATCATGTCTCGAAAGAGACAGGATTGACTAGGCAGAAGATATCCTGCAGTAGGTTGCCATTACTTTCTGTTCTGTAGTAGACTGGTTGCCAGCCAAATCTATAGAGCCCAATCTGTCCTATTATTTAACCCCTAACTGGAGGGAAGAGATGGATTAATACCTTTCCCAAGGGTATTTGTTCGTAAGTGAATGCAAGATATTTAACTGGGATTCGAACTTGGTTCTCTGATTTGTCATTCCTAGTCGATGTCTACCGCACCACAATGCACATCCTAAGAAAACCATAAAAACAGAGGGTGAAAAACATTGATGCAACCAATCTGTACTCAGTCACCTGTTTAACAGAAATAATTTCATGATTTTCAATGAATACTGATCGCAGACTGAACTGCCATAACACTTTTATAAAAATCTTGAGTGCTTAATCTATCATGGGAAATATTTCAGGGAGGAGATTGTAATGAGTTGTTGTGCTCTTGAAAATAACCATGATTCTGTAGTATACACAAAACCATTGAAGATTTTCAACCCCACCTCAGACATATAGTTGACATCATTGAGTCTTTGTTCTATTAAAATGTTAAATAAAATGGACAGTTGTCCCTTGGTTAGATGGGGAACAGTGCATGAATGCACTCGTTTTTCCCTTTTAACTCACAGGAACAGTTACGATGGTTCTTCTAGTGAAAACAGAAAAATATACTTTTTGTAATAAAGCTAGGTTTCTATGCAAATATAATTGTGAAATAAAAAGTATTTGTGTTGGTTAAATGATATCTTATGTTTATGGTGCCCTATATAGAGGAATGGATTCTTCCTCTGTCAATAAATAATAACCCAAGTGACTTCTGGGGATGCAGCTGTGAGACAGTCAAGATGCAGCATAACCATACTGTTTGAACATACATTTCCGTTTTGCTGATTACTAACACTTTACTTTGTATATATTGTTCTGTTATTCTAATACACTGTTTGAACCTAACTTCTTGTTAACAAGGCCACAACAACTTGGCAATGAAGATTCACCACAACATAAAGAAAAGAAAAACAGTGTGTTTGTTCTCTTTTTCCAGTGAGAAATTTAGACTTGCTTTCAAATCACTGACTTATTTGTGTTGCTTCCATCATTGTTTTATCTACCAATTTCTGGTTCAGACTTTAGAGAAAAAAAAATCTCTTCTCTTTGAAAGTGTACACCTGAAGAAAGCCATTAAATGGATAAAATAAAAACAATAAATTCAACAATTTTGGAAAATGGGATTCCTTACCAAGTAAATCATTCTAAAAACTATTTGTGCAAATTTTAAGAAAAACAAGCCACAATTTGTTTCCATATTAAAACTATACATTGAATAAGTCAGGAAACAGAAGTTGTAAACCACTTATAAATGACAGAAAAGCCCATTTTCCTTTAGTACAACTAAAAATATTGTTATATGACCAAATATATTTACATTTTCCAATGTGACTTCTAACAATACACTAAAAATCTCAATGCCAGTCTTTCACAGAAAAATTACAAGAAAAGTATCATATCAATGGCAAAAGACATTTTCTCAAAAGATGAATAAAAATAAAAAAAATGCTTAGTCATGGAATTTGAAATACAATTCCAGTTTTTTACAGAAAATAAACAAGTCTTTTTGTCTCCTGCAGATTTTATGAAAATTTTCAACATTTTCTGAACAAAAACTCTTACCTTGAAATTGGTGTTTATGCTATCATAGATCCAGCATGAAACAAGGTAAAAAATGTACAACAATCAAAGAATCTCATAGCATATTTTATATTTTAAAAAAATTGATCCTTTTTCTGTTCAGTTTTATTTTCTTTGACTTGCAAAAACTATCAAAAGACTACCAATTTCAGAATGAGATGGAATGAAAATTTGGAAAATATATTGATAAGTTATTGAATTATTTGCACATGCAAAATTTATCTCTATATATATATATTACATGGGTAACATTTTCACAAAGTTTACAGATACTATACTCCAAACCCAGGTAGAATGTACAAACACTTTATTCTGGTACTATACAGAAGATGGCTGAGGAATAACAACTTAACGGCTGGCAGGGTATAAGTATCATCTTGGCAGAAGTGACAATCTCTACTGTAATCTTGCCACCTTTTTATGGCTACTAATGTTGAAATTTATAATTATCATTGAAACAATAGTAGAATTTGGTACACAAGCAGATAAAGATATCTTAATGACATGCAAAAGAAGAATGTCTTAGTGTCACTAATTAAAGAAGGTATTTAATTAATTTCAAAATAATTGTCATAGTTATGCCAATTTTAATTATCTTGTTTGGTTCCCCCCCCCTCAGCCTCAGCTTATAAATTATTTTGAATGAGTTTCTTTATCACCTCTTCAGAGTGACATCATTTACTTCAGAACTCAATGGGTTAATTTCTAGAAACCTGTAAAATGATACAGAAGTTGGGGGTCTGCATATATAGTGATGCTGTACAGGAGAGTAATTTTCTTTTGTGGAAAAGGATCAAGAAGACATTTGTGCAAATAATGGAGAACAACCAATAAACAAAATAAAGCTTTTGTGCTTTTCAACTCATTTTAATTTTAATACCAAAGAAAAATTTCTATTTCTCAAAGATTACTTTTTAAAATGAAAAGAAAGAAGACCAAAAATACAAAGAAGTATTTTCTTAAATTTTCTTTTTTTTATATTTTGTTTTCTTGTTTTGTTTTTTGTTTCTTGTCTTTTTTTCATTCAGAAAAAAAAAATCATTTTTATAGAATGTTCAATTTCCTGAAAGATACCACTTTTATAGTCAGATTAAAATTACAATGCCAAACACAAGCCCCCCCCCCCCCACTTCCCCCAGAAATCCTGTTCGCCTAATTTTACTAATATAAATTGGTAGAACACTCTTTCTTAATCTTGGAAATTATGGTGCAATTGATTTTATAATACATTTCCTATTAGAAAAATTTAGTGACTAATGTCTTTAAGGCTTTGTAAAATCAAGGAATCTCTTACAAAATTTGTTTCTTTGATATTAATAAACTGATCCTTTTCACAGTGACAGTGTAAGGAACAGTTGAATTCCCCAAACTATCCATACAATGAGTGCATATATTTTAAAACAAGGAAATATATTTTCCCAAAGTTAAAGTCACTATATCTTTAAAAAAAAAGAAAGAAAGATATAAAATGAGAAATGAGAGAGAGAGTGAGATGAACACAATATATTGTTGTAAGACTTCATCATGTAAAATAAGTCTCTTGTTATATGCAATTTCTTCTCAAAACTGAAATGATTACAACTCTCTCCAGTTTCCTATATTTTTTCTTTATGACTCCATCTTTGTACTAATTTATAGATTACAAAATAAATTAATGCTCTGGTTAGATTCCACAAAACTAATAGTCACCATGATATTCTGCTGGTGCAATTTTGCTTTTGGACATTTTTGGGATGTTTTGTCAGGATGAAACCATTGAGCCAATTGTTTATGAATGTCATAAAAGATCCGTTTTTCATCAAGTCACATGGATCATTCAAATTTTTCAGATGAAGCATCAGACAGACTTCAAAGCATTAAACTCTGTGACTTTCACGTGGAACCCATTATTCAAGTTTCTTCACTTTGCTAATTTTCTTGAGATGGTCTGATATTGAAATGCTGACACTTGTTATCTGAGACATTTTACTGACACATTAGTTTTGGTTTTCAGCTGTTGTTAATTGCAGATGAACGTATACTACTAACTTGATCTTCAAATCTCGTATCCCCACTGTGGAACTTCAGAACCAGAACAAGTGGATTTTCACCCAGTGCTTTATTAATGTTAGCAGAAGTTTTAGAAGTTTATGAAAAAACTTGAATTCATAAAAAAAGTAAACATTTCTTCTTTCTTCATGTTCAAGTTGTAGAGTACATAATGTTTTAAGTTAAATTTAAAAAGTGATTAAAATTAGGGGACAACTTAATCATAAGGAATAAGTAATATATTTTCATGCAATTAAGACACAATTAAAATGTTTATTCAAACATTGAACATTATTCTCCAGACAACCTAGTATTTACATTTAGAATATGACCCTCATCTTTGTTATTATTATCACGAGATTTCAGTGACTGTAAACTTCAGCCTTCTTCAAGAAAAATTTAAAAAATGGGTTTACTTCAAAATTCTCTGAAGGTTAATTAGTTCAGCATCATCCAGAAGAAAGCCAGAGGGCACAAAAGCTGAAACATAGTACTAACAAAAAAAAAGATGCGCACAATAGTTTCAGCGTAAATAGTGTGATCGGCTCCATTGGTTAAAGTGCCAGTCTAGTAAACTGGAGGTCTGGTGTTCAAATTTCCCTGGATCCTCACTGCTGTTCTCTTTTGGGGATGTGCATTGTGGTGCAGTGAACTTCAATCCAGAATGAGAAATTGGGAAGCCGAGTTCAAATTCCAGTTGAATTCATTGCATTCACTTATGCACAAATACCCTTGGGAAAGGTATTAATCCATCTCCTCCCTTCAGTTATGGGTTAAATAACAGGACAGATTGGGTTCTATAGCCTTGGCTTGGCAACCAGTCTACCGCAGGAAATAATGGCAACCTACTGCATGATAACCTTCTGCCCAGTTAGTCATGTCTCTTTTGAGACATGATCGCCCAAGCGTGTTTCACTTATGTCACTTAACTGACTGAATGTTATCTTCTTTCTCCAGAAACTCCAATAGAAAGATTTTTATGATTAAAAAAATACGTAAATTTGAAAAAAAAAAACAAAAACTGAAGAGCATTTTTTTCCATTTTAGACTTACAAGTGAATTATTTCAATGTAAATATTGTTGTTAAAAACATTTCAGATATGAAACAATATTAAATGGACTATGAATCCTATTTTTCTTTTTGCTATTCATCTACAAATGCTTGACCAATTTTTATAGTCAGGAGACAATTTTATACTCAAAAGAAGTCAATAATAAAACACTAATTTTTAGTTAGCAAAATCAATATAACGATATTAGTTTGTTTTTTTTTGTTCCTTTATGCTTTAAGCTGTCTTTCTAATTAGGGAACTGACTCTGATCAAGAGACAAGGATGGATGTTTGACAGAAATATTAAATACAAAAGAAAGACATTTTTGGAACTTGGCCCCTGGCAAGTTGATTAAGACAAAACCATAAATAGATATTCAATATCAATATATTTACTTAATGAGAACACATGGAATTTTTCTTTCAAATTCAACACATGCACGTCGGCTTCGACTTCATAAAAACATCAGCAAAATAAAACAAGCTGGTGATTCTTTTCTTGAATATGCAAAGTTCATAATTTTTCAGAATATTAGCATCAAGAAAAATAAAACAACATTTGGCCCTTAATTTTGGCATTAAGCCAACAAATTCAATTAAATCTGAAGCCAAGTTGATAAATAAATTTCAATAATGCAATAAATATTTTTCGCAAGAATATTCTTTTATTCTTATTTTTGAAAAAAAAAATCCTACCTTAACAACATCTGCAATCATCATCTTTCTATTGAGATGATAAGTTTTTTACTTTTAATATATTTAAGGGACTAAAGAATATGCCGAAATATTTGGACTTACTCTTAAGTATCTAATAGAAGAGGCCATTTGTTTTTTTAAGGAAATTTTCCACACTTCCCAGCAATTTTATTAAAACAATGCCATTTATTAATTTCACACATACTGAGCATTTAAATAATTTTTCCACCTCACTTTATCCTGAGTGGCATTTGAAAAACAAGTTAGTTAAGTGCCATACATGATACACACTTTGGGCGATCATGTCTCGAAAGAGACATGACTGACTGGGTAGATGATTATTCCACAGTAGGTTGCCATTGCTTTCTGCAGTAGACTGGTTACCAGCCAAGGTTATAGAACCCAAGGTCCTGTTATTTAACCCATAACTGGAGGGAAGAGGCGGGTTAATACCTTTCCCAAGGGTATTTGTGCGTAAATGAATGCAAGGAATTCATTCGGAATTCGAACTCTGCAACTCGATTTGTCGTTCCGAGTTGATATCCATTGCACCACAACCAACCTCGACAAAAAAACAAATAGCCATCCTAATTTGTCACTTTTAATCTTTTTCAAGGATAAACACACCAAAAAACATAAATATAACCTAAGTATTGAACCATGTCTTTTTTAATTATTTCGCTCCAAGCACAACAGTAAAGGGTTAACAAGTGGGGAACAATTAAAAAAAAAAACATTTTTAAGGAGCAAGAACAATAAAAAAAGATTCAAGAAGACAGTAGATAACAATTGATATCGATTTTAAAAAATTTCAGTGCAAAGTTGGCTGGGAATCATGGAATTGGAAGAGAGTTCCACAAGCAAGGCAGAAAGAAACTCTTAGTATAGAACTTTTGCTTGCATCTTGACAAGACAACTGTAAATTGATGAGATCTTGTTGTAAATCTAGTACTGCATTTAAATTCATGAAGTCTAGATATCAGAATAAAGTTCATCAGAATAATTATCTGAAAGGCTAAGATGTCAGATTAGTTTAATGAATGCTGTTTTTATGTGTAAATCATTTCTTCTCTCTTACAAAGACTGGCATTTGATTATGCCAATCATGTTGGTCAATGAATGCCTAGAAGAAATTCAGATGACTTTTCTCAAAGTTCTAGAAAATTTTCCAAGGAGAAACTAAGTGGTATATTAAATAAGTGACAATGTTCAAGAATCCACAAGCCTAAAATTTTGAGGATAAGAATTAAGCCTTCAAGAAACATTAACTTTGGATAAAAATTCCATGTTTTCAAGTGTAGAACTTAAAAAATTATTTTCTATACATTCCACCCCTATTTTATTGGGCTTTTTTGTTTACATTTTTTTTATCCACTGAGTGTTTGACAATAAGTGGAAGTGCTTGAGCCTGAATCTAACCCTGTGACAACCTGTCAGACAGCATTTGCAGTTTCCAACAACAGATCTTTAAATTCCATTTAAGGCAGAAACCCAAGTGCTGGTTTTGTTTTAGAAAAGTCCACATTTTTTTTTGTTCTACTTTGCTGGTAAATGTCCCCCAAAATTCAAAGAAAATCAATATTTAATATGAAGCATCCTGTAGAAGCAGCGAGAAAATGTCAAATTCTCAAAATTGCATTCTCTTCAATTTGGGGAAATTCAATTGATGCTTTTATCTGTGCGTGTTCCTCCATTTATGCTTTTCTAAAATTTTTTAACTAGGAAACAAAAAACAAATTAGATTTTCGTCTATGTCCTTGTACATATGAGATAGTGACATGCAACCCTCACCTCAATTTATATAATTCAGAGGTTGATTATGTATTAGGACCTTGAATAAGTTTCTCTGTTTTCCAACACATGGTCTTCCCAGAGCTGCTTGCACGTAATTTCAGATGGTAACACATCTATAAGGAAGTACTATACGCAAGCTTGAAATTCAGTCGATGTCATTTTACTGAAGTGTAAGCAACTTTGTTTTCTATAGCTTTAAAAATGTCAGATTTTATGCCAAAGAAAATGTATTTTCAGGGAATTTTACTGCACTACTTTATTCAAAAGAAATCTGCAGCTGAAGCAGACAAAATTCTTGTTGAGATGTACGTCAAACATGCTCTACTGAAAAAAATATGCAGCGATTGGTTTAAATGCTTAAAAAGTCATTTTAATGTTGAAGATAAAGAATGCTCTGGCATACCAAAAAAGTTTAAAGATGAATTGGAGGTTTTATTTCATGAAGACTCATGTCAGACACAAGTTAAACTTGCAGAATCATGAGGAGCTAATCACACATCAGTTTCGAAACATTTGAAGACATTAAGAATGATTCAAAAGCAAGAAAATTGGGTGCTGTACAGGTTGTAGCCAAGAGAAATCAAATGGTGCCTTGTCATGTTTGAACAGCTGCTTCAACAGCAGAAAAAGAAAGGTTTTTTTTTTGCATCATATCATGACTGGTAATGAGAAGTGGATTTACTATGATAACCCTAAGCACAGAAGATCATGGGGTAAGCATCAATATTGGCAGCAAAGCCAAATATTAATGAATTGAAGCCTCTACTCTGCACTTGGTAGGATCAGCTGGGTATAGTTTATTATGAGCTTGTTGAGTTTAACCTCTGCATGTGAGTGGATCAGAAGCAATGATCATATTACAGTGAGTTAACTACATCCTCATTGGACAAAACATTTCTACTGTATATTTTCCTGTGTCAGTGATAGATTTTTGGGCAAGTTAAACACAATGCAAGCTCCTGACTCATGCTTCACAATAATCGTTTTTGATTGGTCAATATATCTCAGAGTCGTAACAATGCCCGTACAGTAGTGCTTAAACCTGATAGACTGCCAAAATCTTAAAATGTGTTCTTGATCTGATCACATGACCAAGAATTAAATATATACAATGCACGAGCACATTTTCACCAATGAGTTGCACTATGGATAACCAAGTGCCAAACTACGCCAGGTTACTTATACTTTTGAAGCTGCAAAGTTAAAATTTCTTAGCACCAAACGAATTCCAATTCGCTCACTCATCATTCACTAGATTCATTCACCACATGGTGGAAGTTCTAGACCACAGAGCTTATATTCATCCACAAATTACAGAATATTTTCTTTCACTCAATTTCATTAACTACACAGTTAAAGTTCTCAACAATAGAACAAATTTTCATCCAGCATTCCTTAAAACATTTTAATTTATTTTCTGACAAAAAATTACAATCAAAGAAAGACAACTTTGTAAGCAAACACTTACAATTTACATTACAGAAATTGTACGACACAAACTCTTTAATTTTTAACATAAACAAGTTTATCAATTCACAAACAAAACCTTTTCACTCACAAATCTCAATTAATACAAATTGCTTTGTATGTCTTACAATATATAATTATTATTGTTTGTTATCCAAAAAAATGATTTATTGTTGTTTCTTATGTTTTCCTTATGCTACGTGTGTTCGATATTGAAATTTTAATGTTAGTGGAAATTGTTAATTCATTTCTCAACAATTAATCAATTAACACAACCATTACAAACTGCAAAAATTAACTGAAACCATCAAGGAAGAGTTGCTATTTCTAAATTGGATGTGTTTTAGTTAAACACTTAACAAAAAGCAGCTGCTATATGAGCAGAGAAATGACAAAATTATTTTGCAACATCACATCACTAGGCCACATGTTGTTGTTGGTTAGAGGTTTTGTTTTTATGGCATATCAACCTCGTCGGATAATTTGCTTGCCAACTAAATTTTTATTTATTTATTGCTGATAATACCTTTTTCTTTCAACAATATATTGTTGTTTTTATATAAGTTTTGTGTCTAGGAATACTTTTTTCTTTTCGAGTACCAAGATTCATTGGGATTTGTTTTTAAGGGCAGGGTCCCCAAGTCCTACCCTGTTATTTAACCCATAACTGGAGAGAAGGGATGAATTAATATCTCTCCCAAGGGTACCAGTGCTTAAGTGAATGCAGGGTATTCAACTGGAATTCGAACTCGACTCACCGATTTCTCTTTCCGAGCCAATATCCACTGCACCACAATGCACATCCGTCACTATACGCTTACAGCACCTGGTATTCCCAAGTGGTCACCCATCTAATTACTGACCAGGCTCAACATTGCTTAACTTCGGTGATCGAGCGAGAACCGGTGTATTCAATGTAATATGGCCGTAAGCTGCCACATGTTGTAAAACAGGTGAAAAATACTTGCAAAAGCTTAAATGAGAAGTCCTACCCCATGCACCATATTCACCAGACATTGCCTTGTTTTATTATCACTAATTCCAACCGATGGCCTATGACCTGACTGAGCAGTACTTTCATTCTCATGAAGATGCCAAAAAAATGGACTGACTCATGGTTAGCCTCAAAAGATGTGTCGTTTTTCTGATGTGGAATTCAAATGCTGCCAGAAAGATGAGAAATGACTGAGCAAGTAAAGCTTTGTAGGTTTCACTTAGGACCATCCTTCTTTAAACATGGTCAACTGTTACTACACACTAACAAAAATAATCATACCTGGATACAGAAAACACATCACTAGAGGACATTCAACAGCAGCAACAACTAAAATGGATAGAATATTTAAATGTAAGAAAGAATAATGACACAATCAAGATGCTAACATTTCACATGACTTCAAACAAAAGCCAAGGAAAAGAAAACATCAAGACTGGAAAGAGCAGTAATTGCTACTGAACTGAAAAAATTCTTTTTTTTTAAAAACTGTTTTCATAGACATTTTTAAAAATTTAACTGAAATCAGTACTGGCTGCTTGGTCAATGAATGCCAAATGCTTTCTTATAAAGAAATGTTTAATATGGCCATTTCTATGTGTGCGTGTATTACATATACACCCTTGTGCAAATTAATTGAAATGAAATGAATAATGTCTTCCCAGAATCTTTCACACTTTTCCTGATCCCGTATACATCATCTCGTGGTGTTGTTTTTCTCTTTTGACCATATTCGGATTTATTGATACAGTTTGTCTCTTTGCCTTGATGACACAACTGACAGTTGAAAGGCTGACACTAACAATATCTACAATCTCTTTATAAGATTTGCCAGTGCATTCATGCAGTGTTACAATTTTTGTATGCTTTCTTGGAGTGACATCGATTACAGACAATAGCTGTAAGACAACTAATCAATAGTTGAGACAATAGTGACGCAAAATTTTTCAAGGCCAATAGAAATTCATCACACACTCTGGAAAATGATTCATATGACTGCACACCCCTGCAAATTACCTGAGGAAAAAAATATTATTACTATTACTTTTTATAGTCAAGCAGTTAAAAAAAAACAATGATGGTGGTAAATCCATTTAAGACCATTAAATACTCTAACATCTAAAAGAGCGAAGACATATTACTCATTTTTTCCAAAGCTGATGACTGATGTGGTAAATTCTGACCAACTTAGAAATTATGTTTTTAATCATTTCCCCCCAAGCAAGGCAGTACTGCCACTGGTATGCAGGGGGTGTTGGAGAAAAGATGAGAAGTATGGGAGTCAAGAGGGATAAGAGATGGCAATTGATGCTGCATTTAAACTATTGTTGCTATCAGAGAAGCAAGTATACAGAAGAGAGTTCCACAGGCAAGAAGTGTGAGAAAAGAAGCTGATGGAATAGAAGTTGTGGCTACATTTGGTTGTTTTGACTGTAAAATGGTGGGACATTGTTGCCAGTCTAGTTGCTCAAGTAAATAACTTGTAGAGGGGGCACAAGGGAGTTAAACCGTTGGAGCAAAAGCCATGGAAATCTTTGTAGAAGAGACAAAGAGAAGCTACATCCTGTTAGTGAGAAAGTGGTTGGAATCAAGTTTCCAGGTTGGGATCGATTACATTGCAGATTCTCTTCTGGAGCCTGTCGAGAACCCTGAGATGAATAGCAGGAGCACATAACCAAATATGACAACAGTAGCAGATGAGTTAATTTGTATATGTGCAAGTGAACTGAGGAAAGAAAAACTTTCTGGCTTGACACAATGACCCAACCTTTCTAGCAGTAAATTAAGCTATTGATTCAATGTAGTTGTTTCACTTGAGGTCAGCTGAGAAGATGAGGCCAAAGAGGCGCAGTGTATTGCTTTCAAAGGGACTAACTTGATCCATGTTAATGGTGGGCAGGAGGGACTTCTATGGAAGCAGCTTCAATTTGGAAACATTAAAGTTTATGAGCCATTTCTTACCCAAGTCCACTATAGACTGGAGGTCCTTCTCAAGATCAGCAATCAAGATCTTTGTCTGCCTTAGCAGATTTTTGTCTGAGGTGGGTGTAAATGGTGGCATCGTCAGAATAAATGCCTACTTGGGATTTGATCAAATCAGTGAGATTGTTGATAAAGATAAGAAAGAGTGTCAAGCGTCGGATGAAGCCCTGGGGAACACCTGCATTTGTGTGACAGGATCTGGAGGCATGCTCATTTAAGATGACTTTCATTATGCAGTTTGATACAAATGATTGGATCAAACCAAGCAAGCATCCAATGATACCATAGCCCTGTAGCTTATGCAGAAGGCTGGCATGCCAGCCCCTATCAAATACATTAGAGATATCTAAGGCAACAACTAGAGCTTTGCCATTCTTATCGAGGGCCTTGTATATGTATTTAGTTATGGTCATTAGCAAATCAGAAGTAGACCTGGCAAAGTGGAAGCCATACTGTCTGTTCGAGAATATTTTATGGGCAGAGAGATGTTGAATTATTTTAGCATGGATGATAGCCTCAAAAACTTTGCCAAAAATTGATAGAAGGCTGATAGGGTGATAATTAGAGGGGTTTGAAAGTTCTCCTTAATTCTTAAATACAGGAACCACAAAAGAGGACTTCCAGCAGGCAGGAAGCAGAGAAGACAGAGGAGAGTTCAGGGAAACATTCTTCAAGATTCACTCATCTCTGCTCACCTTATGAGGGTCAAATTTTGAAATTATTTTAGAGACCAGAGAGAGGTTATGTAAACATCCCTCAGTTGAGCCTCAGTTCTAAGAGGGAAGTCGGGTGTGGATATTCCAAATGAATCAAATGTGGAGTTTGAGAAAAATCTGTGACCAAAGCACTCAACCATGTTCGAAGTGGCTGTGAGACCCTTAAATTTATTGAATAAAGGTGGGAGGGAGGATTTGCTGTTGTTGTTCAGCACACATTTGTAGAGCCACCAGTAGTTTTTGGAGCCAAACTTGCAGGCTGCTATACACTTAATTCTCTCAGCAAAGAATAGCTTAGTGTCATTTACGATCCTCTTGTACTCATTATGAGCAGAGTCAAATAGGCACCTGTTGTGGTCAGATGCATAGCTCTGATACAGCTGGAAGAAGTGATTCTTGAGGGCAGTGGTGGCAGAGCAGGCAGGAGAGAACCAGGAGGATGAATGGGGTTTAGGTTGAAACTTCCTGACTGGAATGAAAGCATCAATGCCAGCTTTCAACCAGAATGAGACCTCAGAGGTGCAGTCCTCAACGGAAAGGCTAAACACATTTTCCCAAGAGACATCACATAGGAAATTGAGGAATGAATCCCAGTCTGCTGTTTGGTAGTAGTAAGAAATTCTGTCAGTAGGAGGTTCCTGGGGGGAGTGGGAGTAGAGAGAAATGTTAATGAAAATCAAAGTATGATTGAAGTTTCCAAGAGGGCAAAGCTACAAGGCTTGGCAGGAGTCAGGGACAGAAGTGAAGCAGAGATCTAGCAGAGAAGCACATCCTGTAGGAATACTGGGGAAGCAGATGGGAAAATCCACTACCTGCATAAGAGATGGAGTAATTGCAAAGTTCCTGGTATACATGCCAGCAGGATTGGTGACAGATTTTTTCAGCCACTTGGCATGTGGTATTAAAATCATCGAACACAAATCTGTTAGCGAATGGGTAAGAGAAAGTAGCCTTATCTATGTTGTCAGAGATACTAACGAATTTTAAAAGTGAAAGACGGAGACGCATATATGAGTGGCCAGGAGATTCGAGAGAAATCATCCTAGCAAGAGGGAGGTGTTCACTGCCCCCAGACCATGCATATGGACAGTGCAGTCCTTCCTTAAGAGGGGTAAGCAGCCAGGAATCGAGAAGTCCGAGGAGGGGATTGAGGGGTTAAGATTAGTTTCACAAAGTGCAAGGATGTCATGGAAGAAAGATTCCGTGCTACAGAAGTTGGCATGCATAACACGGATGTTCTTGAAGGAAATGTCGAGCGGTTTAGGTGATTTTGGTTTAGCTGGTTTAGCTTTGTTTTTTAGGGATGCTACGTATCAAACAATTTAATATAAGAACTATTTTTCTTTTTAATCATTTCACCCCAAGCAAGGCATTTCACTGCCACTGTTGCACAGGGGGTTACATAGGGGAAAGTGATGAGAAAGTGTGGTTAGGGGGTTACATAGGGGAAAGTGATGAGAAAGTGTGGTTAGGGGGTTACATAGGGGAAAGTGATGAGAAAGAGTGGTTAGGGGGTTACATAGGGGAAAGTGATGAGAAAGAGTTGTTAGGGGTTACATAGGGGAAAGTGATGAGAAAAAGTGGTTAGCTATAGAAAATATCAGAAGGAGGATGATAGACGAATAAGGATACTGAGGATGAGGGTTGGGTAAATGGGAAGAGTGTTTGAGAGAATGGGTGTGAGTTAGTGTGTTAGGAGGTGTCTGTTGACCTTATATTTAAACTCCTGGAGATTGTAGCTGTCGGGGAAGCAAGTATACGGAAGGGAATTTCACAGGCAGGAAGTGCAAGAAAAGAACTTGTTGGAGTAGAAGTTGTGGTTACATCTTATCTGTTTCACTGTAAAAGGGTAGGACCTAGTTGCTAATCTAGTATCTCATCCAAATTCATGCCTAGGGGGCACCATGCTCTTAGTTCATCGGAGCAGAAGCCGTGAACGTGTTTATAGTAGAAGCAAAGGGAAGCTACATCACGCCGGTGGGAGAGTGACTGCAGCCAGTCTGCTAAGTCGTTGTTGAAGCTTAGATGCAGTGGAATAGCAAAAGATATCTTCCAGAAAGAAAATATATTAACAAAAGCAAACTAGTATTTGAATACTTCTGCCATATCTGGTCTAGTGCTCTTATTATTTATCTTGAGATTGTTGACAAAAACCAAACAAGGGTCTGTAATGTAATCAATCCTGACCTGGCATCTCAGCTTCAGTGATTTTCTTACCAACACGATGTAGCTTCACTCTGTCGTTTCTACAAATATTTTCATGGCAACTGTTTTAATGAGCTTTTTCCCTTGGTGCTTTCACTGCATAAATTTAAGCAAGCTACTAGATTGGCAACTAGGTCTGACTTTAATGAGCTAGATGCAACATCTGTTTCATTCTTGCCTGTCGGACTCTCTTCTAATGTCTTACTTGCCTGCCTCCTTCATTCTCCAAAATTTTAAATTCAACATCAATCACAAATTTCTGTATTCTTGAATCCTGTTCTTTTATTATGCTTTCTCTCTTCATTTTGGTTTTCTCATTCTCTTTCACTCCCTGTTGATCCCCTGCATCCTGGTGATATTATCCCCTTGCTTGGGGAGAAATGCTTACCAAAAAAAAAAAAATAGAGAAGGCAAATTTCATTGGAAACAAAGATACAAGTGCTCAAATATTACATAATATCAATTACCTTATATGGCAGTAAAATATGGACAGTTTTCTCACAGATGAAGAGGAGACTTGAGGCAACAAATATGTGGTTCTACAGAAAGATGCTGAGAACATCAAGTATGGAACTTGTGAGCAATGAAAAAGTTTTGAGGAAAATAGAAACAGAATGTACATCTATACTGTGAACCAGAAATAAACAGTTGAAATTTCTGAGATACTTAATAAGAAAAATTGAGCTTGGAGAACTAAACATGCACAGGGCCTATTGAAACTAAGAGGCATCACAGAGATATCAACCTAACAAACTTATTCAAATGGATGATAAAAAATGAACAGAGTGAGATAGTAAAGAGACAAATATTGCTTAGTGCTAAAAGGGATAGGAAGTTGTAGAGAGCTATTATCAGTAACTTCCTTAAAAGAAAAATGTGTTAATATTGATTAATGAGATAGTGATGCCTATACCTTTGAGATCTACTTGAATTTATATTCAAAATGGTTGTGTGAATAGCCTACATGAAAAATGGAATGGGGAAAATTGGGTTCAAATTTCAGCTGAAATAGTCTGTTCCATGGTGTTCTTTATTTTAGGCCAAATCATCATGCAACTTAAGGCAAGAACTGAATACTTGTTTCAAATCATTATTTCACTGAGAACACCCATATTTTAGTTTTAGTTTTGAGTGGTTCACTGTTGTAGTCGGCCGAAGACACTTTTAATATTTAAACTCATAATAAGCTTAGTGTTAGGGCGCTCTCCACCTTTGTTATAATAATGGACTGTTCCTACCACTATATAAAGTGGTAGTGGAAAGACCTCATGGTTGTGCATTGCATTGTGTGTTGCGTTAGCATTGACTGTTTAGCTCGATACCAAGTCAGTCGAGTACTTCTGGTAGCGAACCGGAAGTGTACCATACACAGACTCTACGTCTTATTTCTTTACTAAATGACTGTTCCTGTACTCTACTAATCACTCTGTTGTACATACTATTTTCCGGTAATATATTTCATTTACTTATTTCCATTGTTTGTGATTATTTACACAACTATTTCTGTTACACACAACGTAACACTTAGCTAATTTAATTGAAATAAGTACAATAGAAATTTGTATAACAGAATAGCAGCAGTGGTCTGTTTAATGCTTAAATGCAATGTTCAGGTCACGAATCTTCAACATCATTGAATCGTTAGAAAGGCTGATAGTGCTTCACATAGGACATGTGAGCGATTAAGTTTTAAGGAAATTAGAAACAAAAAAAAAAACAACTTATACTTCACATCAGAAAAAGAAAGTTGGAATTTCTGGGACACATAATGCATAAAGAAGGTTTAGAGAAAATGACACTCACAGGAAATAGTTACAGCAAAAAAGCAGAGATAAACAAGCAAATACCCAACCAAATGATATTACATAAACAAATATCAGAGTAGGGACTGGGAGAGATAGTAAAAAACAAATATTGATTAGATTTACAAAAGTCAAGATTCTGTGGAGAGTCATGGTTTTCTGCACCCTGAAGAGACCTGGCACAACAAATAAGACATACAAAAAGGAATTTAAATCAAAAACATATGATGAGAATAATAATATCATCATCATCATCCTAATGATAATAAACCAATTAACACCACTAACAACAAAATGTTTAGCTGATAAATCCCAACTGTACAATCCTTTTTGCTCTTAAAATGGTTAATTTGAAACTTGGGAAGAACTACAGTTGGTATTATACATTACTAAACCAGAAGAAAAGTACTAATGAAAGCAAAAACATATTATCTACAAAGTTAAAATAAAATAAAACAAGAAACCTGAGGTCTTTTTTAATTGGACAAATATAGATAAAACCTTCAACAAAGGGTGTTTGTCTCCTATTCAGACGCAAGTTTAGTCGACTTCCAAAATCAAAAATACATTGCAGAATTTTGTAAAGATAAATGAAAAGAAAGGGCTAAATATCAATTGCAAGAAAACAGATTGTATGGTTGCCAGTAAAAACAAAAAAAAAACAAAAATATCCCAACATGCAGAATTAGAAATGCCAAAATCAAGCAAGAACAACAATTTCAATAAGATGGAAAGTACAACATCAAAATTCGAAGGTACATTGTGATAGCAAAATATGTCTTCAAAAGTTAATCAAAAGGACAATTTCAGTTCAAACAAAGACAAGCGTAGATCTACAGAAGGATGCTGAGCAAAAACAAAATTTTAGAGAAAATGGAAACAGAAAAGGGCACTTATAACATCAGGAAGAGGTAACTGAAATTTCTAAGGTACATAATGAGGAAAGAAAGCTTGGAAAATGTGACACTCACAAGAAATACTGAAAGCAAAGAAAACAGGAAAGCAGAGCCCAGCTTACCTCATGAGCTTGTGTAATTTGTTAGCAGAACAGGGATTAGGGGAGATAGTAAAAAGACAATATTTACTAAGAACTACAAAGGATAGGAAATTGTGGTGAGCCATGATCGCCCATGTTCTGAAGGGACAGGGCACATAAAAGTTTTACTATAGGCACCAATGATATTATCACAAGCCAAGTGATTGCATATTATCACAAGCCAAGGGATTGCATTCAAACACTTATTGGAGATCAAACAATTTTAATTTTTATAAATATTTAGACATTTATTATGCATATACAAACACTAAATGTAAAGATATTGTTCTTCTTTTTTTGTGCCCTGTCCTTTCAGGACGTAGGCAATCATGGCTTTCTATGTCTCCCTATCCCTGGTGGCTCTTAGTACGTTTTCTCCTGTTACACCATGCAACCCCTATTCCGTCATTCATAAAGATATTAAAGTGTCTTAATTTCAAACTACTTATAATCAATGTTAATATAAATTAACTGAAATTATTGATATGACCTAACTACAGGTATTTTTATAAAGCCTCCCACTAAATGTTAAGAAATATTAATACAGTAAAAAGCTAAGTAACTTAGTCCGTAAAATAGTCTGTTCATCTTATTTGGTTTTCTAAATACAGTAAATATGAACTCCAACTGTCTGCATATCGAGAGCACTTCCCCACCTGACTGAAAAAAAGCTGGTGTTCTGTAGCTCACTCTCAGAACCATTTCTATACTGTTATAACTCATTACTAATGTTTATGACATGTCTCAACTAACTCCGATAGTACTCTAATGTACACTATTAGAACTCTCAGAATTCTGTCCTTGAGTTCTTTAAAGCACCTTGCCAAATTCATTTGCATTATTAGGGGTTCCTTATTTACTTCACAACATGTGCAATTTTTGTCAGCACCACCGACTCTAAGTAGAATGTCTTCTCTCAACAGTCAATTGTGGAGGAGAACATAACTCCTGGGGCTAACTGCACCACAAGCAACCAACTCTGGATCTCTTGTAGGGTTGATCCAATTCTCAGTTACAGGGATTGAACTTGTTAAATTGTATTTTTTCTGTTGGTGATACTTACACTACTGTACAGCTACCAACAGATCAGGAGCACTTCCCTACCTGACTGAGAAAAAGCTGGTGTTATATAGCTGTCCCAGTCTGATACCCATGTTGACTATTGGCTCATACCTGTCCAGTATCATTCATATGCAAATTTTTAAAAAAATAGGTGTTTTAGGTGACAAAATAAGATGTTTAAATGTCCCTATAAATCAAACAAAGAGTTGAGTTTGAAATTCTCTGAAGGTTACCCAGATCAGCAAACACCTGACGAAGTGTAGAGAGCACAATAGTTCAACTGTATGGAAATTCAGATGATTTTTTTAAAATACAACAATGACACTTATTCATCCTAACCAATGTAGAATTAATAATTTGCTGACCTTAATGTAGGTATAATAAGGGTTTGCTGGAATGAGGACTTTTCTTTCATCTTGCATAACTTCACACTGGTTACTCTTCAGTTTCAGAACACAAGCCAAGAGAAAGAGAAACAGAGCAACAAGTGAGTGGGGAGTGGGGAGTAGAGATAGAATGCTATGCAATATTTTACATTAAAAACCTCAATTACATTTTAAATTAAACATTCATCTATTTCTTTTAGAAACTGTTGAGAAAAAAGTAAATAAATCTGAAATGGAAATATGAAGACAAGACTTTGAACATGGGTGAAATGAAAATTTTTTTACTTTTAACTCGTCCAAACTACCAAAAGACAATAATGTCTGCAAAACTAAAGATTAGCTTTTTGTTACAAGAAGACAGAAAAAGCTTGAAATTTTCTTTGAATTTTCATAATTTTCGTAATTTTTCAAAGACAAAACTTCACTGACTTATTTTGGATAACTTCACACTTCTCACTGTTGAAATATGTCACATGGTCACTCCTACTGAGAAATAAATATTTTGTACTTATTTATTTTTCACTAGTGTTTTCAAGCCATAAGTATCGGGTGTCTTGAGTATGTAAATTAGAAAGCAAGCCCAATGATACCTGATATCATTAGAAGACAAAAGTAATTGTAACTCACATACTCAAATGATCAGTAACCTTGAGAGTTATTCGATAGATTCTCATTCACCACAATCAGGAAATACCCTGTGCTGATGAGAAGGATTCTACATGAACCATTATATTGTATATAATTTCGGGCCATGTTAGTGGGACAGGAAAAGAATTATTAAATTACAACTTACTTCCATGCAGAACATCCTGCTACAAATTTCAGGAGAGCCTATTGAGTAGAGTGAAATTTCGGGACAGTGAATTTCACTTTTTTCCTCAGGTTCTTTGGTGGTCAAAGCTAGCTAAGTGACTGTTTTCCTACCCATATTTAGGGATAGAACGGAGGTGGGGAGTTGGCTACCCAAAGGCAGTATTGTGACTAGAATTACCTTAGAATTTTAGATATTTGCAAAAGATTCTGCTATTGATATCAGAAAGAATCAAATATTGCTGTTACAGAATAACGAAATTGAATTGAAGAATTAAAATTCAATAAAAATTAAAACATGTATACCAAAAGACAGTTTTAGCAGTAGTAATTATAAGGAGTATGATAAGTCAGCTTACCCTGATGATTGGTGGGTTGGTTGTTTTGTTTTATAGCATATCAACCTCGGTGGGTCATTTATTGCCAACTAAATTTTATTTATTTATTGCTGCTAATACCTTTTTCTTTCAACAATTTATTGTTGTTTTTCAGTTTTGTGTCTAGTAATACTTTTTTCTTTTTAAGTATCAAGATTCATTGAGATTTGTTTTTTTAAGGGCAGGGTCCCCAATCCCACCCTGTTATTTAACCCATAACTGGAGGGAAGGGATGGATTAATACCTTTTCCAAGGGTACCAGTGTTTAAGTGAATGCAGGGTATTCAACTGAAATTTGAACTTGTCTCACTGATTTCTATTTCCGAGCTGATATCCACTGCACCACAATGCACATCCATCACTAAATGCTTACAGCACCTGGTATTCCCAAGCAGTCACCCATCTAAGTACTGACCAGGCTCAACATTGCTTAACTTTGGTGATCGAGTGAGAACCAATGTATTCAACGTGAGATGGCCATAAGCCTTACTCTGATGAAGCCAGCTACAAACAGACCACGTCAAGTGAAATTGAGAATAAATGTCTCTCTTTTTATTTTTTAACAAACAGTGAATTTCATTTTTTTTCTCCAGGTTCTTTGGTGGTCAAACTCATAGATTCAGAAAAAAAAAAAAAAAAAACAAACATTGAGTGCAATTACCTACTTTATAACATAAAATAGTTAAAGTAATAATAAAATAAAAACCAATGTATCAAAAATATCATTTAACTAAAAAATACTTCTCTCTAAATGTAGTATAAAAAACACAATTTTTTTTTCAATCGCTTCATCGCCACTGATGTGCAGGGGGCTACATAAGAGTAAAAGTTTAGACAGGAGGAGAGTGAAGAGAAGGGCGGACTAATTACAGGGGGTGTCAGAGAAAGGGTAAGAGAAAGATGGGAACACAGGTGTGAAAACAGTTGCAAAGGTAGAGAGAAAGAAAAAGATATACAGGGTAATATAGAAAGAACTGGAGTCAAGTGGATAAGAGATGGGTATTGACATTGCATTTAAATTTCTGGTGATTGTAATTGTCAGGAAAGCAAGAATATGAAAGGGAGTTCCACAGGTGGGAAGTGTGAGAAAAGAAGCTGCTAGAATTGTCGGCTGCATTTGGTTGATCTAACTGTGAATGGGTGGGACCTTGTTGATTCTATTAAGTTACATAAAATAATATAGAATAAAAAAATTATATTATTAGAAGATTAGTATTTAATTTATTAGATAAAAGTGTCAATATCAATTCCTTGATTACTGCACTGTTGTTGTTCCATATTTCTTCTAATATTCTCGCACACTATTTTTAAGGGGTTCAAAGACATACTCATAATTGTTTCCTTCTCACCTATTGTGTGTAAGCAAGTGTTAGTTTTCATTATGTTTGGAGCAAAAAGTAAGCATTATGTTTACAAAATTCAAATAATCTCTAAATTTGCTGACTGCAAAACATCTCTAGGACATATTGGATTTTAAAGATGTTTTTAAATTTATTGTTTTATATTCCGACTATGATGGCAGATTGAGGAGAGTCATGTGAAATTTCTTTTTTCAATAATGCAGATTGCTTGAAATTGATAATATTAAAATAAAAGATCTATTGAAATGCATTCACTGAATATCAAAATAAGAGATGTATTTCTTCAAAGTCCTGTCAAACAAAGTAGAAATAATGACCAAAAATTCGGAAAAACAAATGAACTTACATGAGGAAAAAAGGCCTAAAATGTAAAACTTCATAGACACAAAATTTCACCGTCATTCATCTTAGTGTTATTATTACAAGGAAAGACCAAAGTATTTTTTGATATAAGAAAATGTCTTTAATCCTTTTTTGTATGTTCCAAATTTTTGTTAAAAATCTTTTTTCTTTTTTTTATGGCACCATTGGAGCACCAAAGATTATGTTGAGGTAATCTGAGCAAATTTATGTAGAGAATACAACATTGATTTGGAAATTCTTTCAGGACTTGTTCACAAATGAAAGCTTAGTAAATTATATATATATATATATATATTCTTTTACATTTTTTACGTTTTTACATTTTTTATGAAATTTTGATAAATTCTTTTTTGTAGTGCTTGAAAATATTAGTTAAGGTACCTTCAAATAAAAGTGATATCTATAGTTTAAAAAATTAAACTACATTTTTAAAAATGAAAAATCTTTCTTGAAGATTTCATTTTAGTTTTAATTTCAAGGGAATAGATTAAATTTAATATTCACAATAAACAAAATATTTTACTGTATTTCAATCAAACTTAAATTGATTGGAATTAGTTTAGTTTTTTTAATTGCTAAACATCTGTGTTGAAATGGAGTAAGAAATGGCTCATAAGTTTTAATGCCTCCAAATCGAAGCTGCTCTTCTTTAACCACCATAGAGAAACATTCCTGCCTACTATTAGAATGGGGGATGCTAGTCTCCTCAAGAGCAACACATTGCACCTCCTTGGCCTCGCTCTCTCAAATTACCTCAAATTAACTGACTACATTGAATCCAAAGATGCATCTACTGCTAGGAAGGTTGTTTCACTGTGTCAGACCAGGAAGTTTTTCTTATCAGAATCCATTTTGCATATTTATAAATCTACCTTTCATCCATGCATTAAACACTGTTGCCTTATCTGGTCAAGGGCTTCTGCTATTCATCATGGGGTTCTCGACAAAATGAAAAGGAGGATCTGTAATATAATCAAACCTGACTTGGCAGCCCACTTTCATTCACTTTCTCACAAAACTTGACCCTCGTAAAGTGAGCAGAGGTGATGGAATCCCAGTTGTTGTCCTCAAGAAATGTGCTCCTGAACTCTCCTCTGTCATCTCTAAACTCTACAATTGCTGCCCCTCTACTTCCTGTTTTCCTCTTCTGTGGTTCCTGTATTTAAAAACTCAGGGGAACCATAGGACTCATCCAACTATTGCCCTCTCAGCCTCCTGCCAATTTTCAGAAAGTGTTCAAGGTTATTATCAATGCTGAAATAGTTCAGCATCTTACTGCCCATAAACTATTCCCAGACAGTATGGCTTCCGCTTTGCCAGGTCTACAATAAATATACTAACTACCATCACTGAGTACTTACCACACCCTTGATAAATCCAGCAAAGCTTGAGCTGTTGCCCTGAATATCTCCAAAACATTTGATCAGGTCTGGCACGCTGGCCTTATGCGTTATGGTATCACTGGATGATTGCTTGATTTGATCCAGTCTTTCTTATCAAATCACACAATAAAGGTCATCTTGTATAGGCATGCCTCCTCATCCTACCACACGAATGCTTGTGTTCCCTAGGGCTCTACCCTAGGCTTAATGCTCTTTCTGATCTTCTTAAATGGTCTCCTTGATGTGATCAAATCCCCAGTAGACATCTATGCATACAACACCAGCATTTACTCCCACATCAGTAAGAAATCTAGCGAGGCGGACAAACATAACCTCACCGATCTTAAAAAGGACCTCCACTCTGTGGTAAACTCGGGTAAGAAATGGCTTGTAAATTTCAATGGTTTTATAAGGAAGCTGCTATCTGTCTATCATCATGGACACTTGCCTGCCCCCCATCAGCATGGACCAAGCGATTCTCCCTGAAAGCAATATATTGCATTTCCTTAGCCTCACCCTCTCTTCTGACCTCAATATATCGAATCAATAGCTAAATCCCCTGCTAGGAAGGTTGGGTCACTGTGTCAAGCCAGGAATTTTTTTTTGCCTGAATCCATCTTGAACATATACAAATCAAACATCCAACCGTGCGTAGAATACAGTTGTCATATTTGGTCAGGCCTTCTTACTGTAATGTGATCGGCATCTTGACTCTGGCCACTTTCTCACCAGCAAGATGTGGCTTCTCTCTGTCTCTTCTACAAATATTTTAATGGCTTCTGCTCTAACAGCCTTAGGTCACTGTTGGCCCCTACACAAGAATTTACTTGAGCAGCCAGACTGGCAAACAATATCCCACCCTTTTACAGTTAAATCTACCAAATGCAGCTGACAATTCTACTCCAGCAGTTTTTTTCTCACACTTTCTGCATGTAGAACTTCCTTCTGAATACTTGCTTTCCTGACAGATACAACCTCTAGGAATTTAAATGCAACGTCAATTCCCATCTCTTATCCACTTGCCTCCAGTCCTTCCCTCATCTTTTCTAGATCACCCCATGTATCTTGTTCTTTTCCTTTCTTACTCTATTTTCGCAACTGTCATCACACCACATTCCCATTTTCCTCCTGCCCTCTCTCTAACACATCCTGGAACTGGTTCATCTTTCTCTTTGCTCTCTTCCTGCTGAAACTTCTTCTCTCTTATGTAGCCCCCTGTGCATCAGTGGGGGTACCACCTTGCTTGGGGAGAAATAATTAAAAAAATAATGTGAGGTAACTTCCCTCTGTCAGCAGCTTCTTTTCTCGCACTCCCCACCTGTGGAACTCCCTTCCATGTACTTGCTTTCCTGATGGCTACAACCTCCAGGAATTTAAATGCAAAGTCAATACCCATCTCTTACCCATGACTTCAGTTCTTTCTACATCACCCTGCATGTCTTTACCTTTCTCTCGACCTTCACAACTGTCTTCACACCTGTGTTCCCATCCTTTTTTGCCCTTTCTCTGACACCCTCTGTAACTGGTCCGCCTTCTCTTCACTCTCCTCCTTGTTGTATATCGACAAACAACAAACACGCATATATATAAAAATATAAGTTATATTTTTATTAATGACGATGAACCGTGTAGCAGAGAATTGAGAGAGCGCGCCTCTAATGGGTTGACGGGAGTGTCGTCGTATCTGTTGTGTCTCTCTCTCTTTACTGCTACTCTGGTCTCTACTGGCGAATCCGTGCGCCGAGGTCTTTTTATAATCTCCAGAACCGGGACTTTTTCTTCCGGTTTTGCCACGCCCACGTAATTCTCAGAGACACCTGTTCTGTTTGCCTCTGTAGCCATTTCCGCTACTGCCGGAAATAAGGTCAAACAAACATCCGTTCCTTTCAATGACCGGAAACACCCCCGCTTGCATCAGCCTTCCTCGGGTGGGGCCAGATTGTTATATTACACTCCTCGCCCTCCCATTTTCCAAAATGTTCACCTAAGAACATTTTAAGCGCAACACCCTCACACTCCTCCCCATGCCACACAAGCCTGACAATTGTATAAAACATGTGCACGCCAAAACAACAAAACATGTGCATGCCGAAACAAAAAAACAAAAAAATATATAGGGGAGCCTACATCGGCAACCCAACAATGTTCGTGTCCATCGTGAAAATTGTTCTACCAGCTCGATGTTTCATTGTTCATTTTTTTTTTTCTCCCCTCCCCACCCTTTTTTTCTAATATCCATTTTCACAGAATTGGGCAAAGTTCTTAAAAATGTTCATTTTCTTTCTCGACTCTGTCCATAAGCGTAGACGCCTCGATGCATAACCACACGATTATAGGCGGTAACCGCGCCCCAGTTTCTAAACTGGTTTCTTAATTTAATTTCAAACATACTATGTTTGAACACAGAAAAATGGCCATTATCTGTCGTACATATCATTCATAATCTGACCGAGAAATGTTCAATAGAAAATGAAGAAAATTACCCTGATTCCAACGTTAATCCACATGCAATTTACTTGTGGAGGATTAGAGGTTTCATCTATATTAATTTAGTCTAAAACAATGGACCCGTGACTCGTAGTTCCTTAGTTTGTACAATGCTTTCCATTCCTTGAACTACTTCCTCTGGATTCGAATCCAAGCATATCTGATTTGTTGACATCTCTCTGTTTAACGCAGAGACATTTGAGTGTTGAACACCCGTTGACCCCGGAGTACTATTCACAATGGATAACTCCCTTTCCTTTCCCGAAGCACTGATGCTTCTTTCACACTTAAAAATCCGCTTCCTAGCTATTATTCCAAGGATTATCATAACGCCGACTATGCCAGCAATGACTCCTATCGTCAACTTCTTCGGGAGTTCTTCATATCCTTCACTAAATCTTTCCATATCTATCTGTTCCAAGGTATTTACTAGTTTGCGGATAGGAATCTCCTCCATATCGCGCAATTCTACCGGCATGGTGTCCACTGAAAAATTGGGAAATTTCTGTGTAATTGGGGACCAAACCACTGAACCAGAGACGTATAATTCACAAACATAGAAATGTAAATCATTTTGTAGTGTACAGTCATTGAAAAGAAATCCAAAAAAAAAAAGAAAACCTAACACTGCACAAACCAAAGAAAACATTGTTATCAACAAGTTAATCCAATTATCCACTTTAAAGAGTAGAAGAAACTTCCTTTACATGATTTTACATTTCACTTACTCAATAAAAGTAAGATTAATTAAGCAACATACCAGTAAACTCACTTCACATATATGGTAAAATATTAACAAAAAAAATAAATCATTAACTCAGATGTTTTATACTTACAGATAGGTAAATATTTACTCCTCCCGTCAACCCCCTATGCGCTCTCCGCTAAGCGTACTACTCTCTACATGTAGTCCTGCACCCCCTCCGTTCTACCCTTAATGTGTTCGACACCAAACAATCCATATTTCTCAACTCTAGGGCCAGATCGGCAAAAGTGCGCTGTTCCATTTTTTTTTTCTAACTAGACTTATAAACACGAGCAGAAAACACACACTATCAAATCAAAGAGTCACCTACCTTGGCTGATGTCTATAGTCGTGCAGCTGCTATATATTTTCGTCTTCTTTTTTCTTTCTATCTGGTAGTTTTAAGTCCGTTGAATTTTCAATCGTCGCCGTGGCAACCAGCTCGCATCTAACTGTTTTGTTGTCTCAAAACAGCAAGTCACTTAGGCACCAATTTGAAGGTCTGTGACTGAGCCGGTTATATATCGCCGTATGACGACAAACACACATATATATATAAATATAAGTTATATTTTTATTAATGACGATGAACCGTGTAGCATAGGGGACAGAGAATTGAGAGAGCGCGCCTCTAATGGGTTGACGGGAGTGTCGTCGTATCTGTTGTGTCTCTCTCTCTCTACTGCTACTCTGCTACTACTGGCGAATCCGTGCGCCGAGGTCTTTTTATAATCTCCAGAACCGGGACTTTTTCTTCCGGTTTTGCCTCGCCCACGCACGCCCACGTAATTCTCAGAGACACCTGTTCTGTTTGCCTCTGTAGCCATTTCCGCTACTGCCGGAAATAAGGTCAAACAAACATCCGTTCCTTTCAACGACCGGAAACACCCCCGCTTGCATCAGCCTTCCTCGGGTGGGGCCAGATTGTTATATTACATCCTGTCTAAACTCTTACTTTTATGTAGCCCCTTGTGCATCAGTGGCACTACCACCTTGCTTGGGGTGAAATGATTAAAAAAATGTGATGTAGCTTCCCTCTGTCAACAGTTTCTTTTCTTGCACTTCTTGCAAGTGGAACTCCCTTCTATTTGTTTGCTTCCCTGATAGCTACAATCTCCAAATGTTTAAATTTAATGTTAATTGCCATCTCCTATCTACTCATCCATCTCTTATCCTTTCTTTAACATTCTGTGTATGTTGGTTTTCTCTCACGGTAACCCCCTCTGCACCAGTAGCAGTCCTGCTTTCCTTGGGCCAAAATTATCATAAAAAGTAAATAATCATTTTCATCAATAAATATTTTAGCATAGATGTAATTCTTTTCAAAAAATCTTCTAAAAATAAACTATTCTTTCTGAAACTTGATCTGGACAAAGTTAATTGGATTTGAAACATTATTTTTACTTTAATGCAGAATAGAATTCTTTAACACAAAGGCGAGTGTTTTCATGAGACATTCACAATTTTCTTGCTAGATTTATGTTTGTGAATTTTTTCAAAGGAAAACAATAATTGTAATAATTGATGAATATAACAAAAACACCTTTTTATATATAATCTTATCTTTAAAATTAAAAAGATTTTAAATAATCTAACATTTTATTGAAGTTTAGGTAATTTCACCTTATGGAAGACTCTTGCTGAGAAAATATTAGAAAGTTACCCATAAATCTTAAATTTCCAATATTTATTACTCTTATTTTCTGATAATATCATGTATGGAGGCAGTATTTACAAAAATTGACACATTTAAACGCACACAAAAAATATTAAAAATACTTTTTAAAATACTGGGAGTTACTGAATTGTAGTCATCTTTTCATTTATGATTAGTAACTATAGTTCTTACTTAATAACAATATCACCTAACCGGTACAAATTAATACAGAATTTTACAAGATTTAAAATTTCATAAATTATTATAACTATATATAAAATAAATGATAAGAATTCATTTAAAAATTCATGATTCATTAAAAAAAGATTTTCTTAAGACAATATTGTCTATAATATATCTTGTAATTAAAAAATTTTTCTAATTGAATAAAATTTTATAGCATTTTTATTTTAAAATTCATAGCAGATTTTTTTGATAACTGGAAGTCTTGTTTTACAAAAAGAAGAAAAAGTTTTAAATTCTCCAAGGACTTCTTATAACATACATAAACATTAATTCTGACAAAAATAAATTTCTTAAAATTTCATAAAATTAAATAAGTAGGGTGGAGTAACAGAGAAAAAAAATTTTTACCAAGGTTTTTAAAAAAAAACATTTAAAAACATTTCTAAAATAATTTCATTGATTAGTGAACAAAACCTGAAAGTTTCATTAAAATACCACAATTATCTAATTTTTGCAAAAGTTTCCAATTCAATGTTTTTCATTGCAAAAAGATGCTCGATTTTCCCATACCAATTTATGAAACAAAAAAAAAAAGATTTGAACCAAAATTTTAAAGGTACTAAAAAGGATTAAAAATATAATTTTATAATGAAAAATTCTTTTGTTTTTACTCTTAAAAACAAAGAGTTTGATGATAAAACTGTCTTTGTTAAGTTTGGGACATATGAGGTAAGAAGTTCTTCAAGAATATAAATAATTCTTTTTGTTCAGAAAGGACACCCTCTTAAAGAAAATCTACTTTGAATCATGAAATAATAATGATAAAAAAAGCAATTATACCAAAACATAAGTTAGAAATTCTTTAAATAACTTTTGGAAATAAAATGTAGAAAAAAGTTTACATAAATAATGAATTATTCAAAAATGATTTTCATTTCTTAATCTTTTAAAAATTTTGTATTAATTGTACTTATCAGGTGATATTATTAAATAAAATCTATAATTATTAATCATAAATAGAAAAGATTACTACAATTCAATGACCACCAGTATTTTAAAATAAATTTTTAATTTTTACGTGTGTGTGTGCACACATGTATAAATATGCAAGTTTTGTAAGTATGAATGTTCATACACAACATAATCATAAAATACGAGCAGTATTGTAAATGCAAAATTTATTGGTAATCTTCTAACATAATTGTCTTCTTGTGTAAATCTACAAAGTCATATTACCTAAAAATCTATAAGATATTAGAATATCTAAATTTTTTAAGATTGCTGTGTTGTTAACATTGTATTTGTCATGTATTTCCCACTGACCTAAATCTTGCAAGAGCCATGTTATCGATGAACGAGTTAATGTGTCATAGAAAAACCTACCTCGGGTTAAAGAATGCTTTTCTGCAATGTTTTAAACTGAAAGTAATTAATATTTCTTTCAAATCAGATTAATTAAACTTTCAATCAATTAATCTTCCCCAAATAAAGTTTCAGAAAAGTAAGTGTTATTTGAAAGATTTAACAAAGAGGACTATAGTGTTGACAGATTTGTCAATATGGTCGACTTTAGAGATTTTAAAAATCATTCTAATAAATTTAAATACTGTTTTAAATGCAGCAAACTATCTTGCTTATTAGAAATATTGCATTTAATCCATTAGCTTAAAATAAAAGCACCAAGAAAGATTTTTCATTTTTAAAATGCATTTTAAACCTTAAGTGCCACTTTTTGGCAGAGATACCTAAATTTTTACCCATTGTGTTCTTCTAGTTCCTCGTATGTGTAGTGAACATGTTGTGGGCATTACACATTGTAGAAGGGATATATATTACTGAGTAAGAGATAGTGTAATAATATCTGTTGATTGTGGCTGTACAAGATAAATACTGCCAAAAGCAAGCACACTTTTGACAAAACTGCTACACCCAATTTTGACATAATTGCCAGATATCAGCAAATCATCCAATTTCTTTAGAATTTTCTGCATTTGCTCATAAATGAATGAACTTTAAATGAAATTGGTTTTTGCGAAATTATTTTTGACAGGTTTATTTAAGTTGTGGTTAATCTGTACTTGCCAATTTTTTGATGTTCCTAATTTTGTACGTTTTTATAAAGATCACCCCTCAAAGATCTATCATTTCAAAAAAAATAATTTAATATTCAACATGAACATATTGCAATTACTGCCGAAAATCTTAAAAGAAAACTCAAAATTTAGTTCTTTGTTGATATTTTAATTTTTTTTATATTCACAAATGAATATAGAAAAATTTACATACATTTTACAACAAAATATTTTATTATCAGAGCAAACTATATAAAAATGAGTGAATGCAGGGATGGATGTGTTTTTTCATACATATGAAGTTCCTAAATGATTGTGAGAAACTTTTTTTAGAAAACTTTGTTAGTTTGAAATTAAATTTGTCTGTTTATCCTTAAGGTAGTTTGGGGTATTTGTATGCTTTGTAATATTCTGGCCAAAGAATTTTATGTTTCTTTGGTGATGAAAAGGCTCTTGGTAGTGAAACAAAACATATCTCATAGTTTTAAAACAAGAAAAATTTTTATGCTCATTTCTCATGTAGTGCTTTTGATAACGTCATCTAGTGGTTGTTAGTAGTTCTTTAACAGACAGGTAAGGCAATTAAAGAGATTAAAGCCCACCTAGCCTGCCAAGTGGTGCTGTTTCAGTATTATAAAATAAAGGATACAAACTTCTATTTTTCTCTCTTTTGTTCCAAAATGTAGCGGCATCAACATGAGCTTTGTGTTTGGTGAAGGCAATTTCTTTCCCTCACATGGCTACCTACCAGATCTCTCAAAAGAAAAGCCATTTTCTTCTTCTACCTCTGTGAACATGAGCATATTTTCTCTCTCCTTTTATTGTGACAATTTATATAAAATTAAATGTTTCTTTACGTGTTAAAATTGATTCCTGTTGCAAAATGTCGGATTTCTTCAAAAGTTCTCAGTCTCAACATCGTTCTAATACAAACCTGTAGAAATGCGTCTTTATATCCGAATAATTACAAAGAATCCAAAATGATTTACCGCCAGTGGAGATTTATAAGGAAGCTCTCCATCATGAAACATGAAATAGAAATTTATGGCACCCAATTATTTAAATATTGGGCAGCAGAGCTGTCATTGCTACCAATTGCAATGCCAGTTATTAAACATAGCAGTTAATTTATGTATTATTCTTTTGGAAGTAAACTGCCCATGTAGCTGATTGGGGCATAGCAAAGATTTCAAGATCTGCTTTGCAACTGAAATAGTAAAACATTTCCCCAAGTATTAATATTCTATTTTAATTCCTATTAACTTATATTTTGTTTTTTTTTTTAGATTAAATATTCACCAATTGTTATGGAGAACTTGCCTGACTAGGGATAGTGAATTCTCCCTCCTAATATAAGTAACAGTGTAGCTAGCAGTCTGAGGGAAAATACGAGTCAGTGACCTGGCAAGTTACTCTGCATTACTATGTGATAATACAAAGTTCTCATCAGTACGTTGAACTTAAGGGGCTGATATTTGTACTTATATACAACAAACTTCACATGTCCACAACACCAATATAAAGCTCAAGAGACACACAAGGTAGAGGGTTACTGAATGAGATTGTTGCATGGATGTAAGAGGTGGAAGTATGTACAGTTTATGAGGATATGTAGGATAGATAATGGTTGACCCTGGACCTGAAGTTAGGCTTATAGTGACCAGGAAGCATCTATATGGGAGTATGTCCTACAAAGCAGCAATTCTTGGGAAGAAGTTTTTCAAATGGAACTTTCTCCCCACTAATAAAATATAAAGAGGATGATTTATTCCAGTGTACATGGCATGACGGGTTCTTGCTGTAAAGGTCTGAACTGGTGAAATTAAGGAATGTTGCCTATCAGAATATTTGCTATAGATACAGAATAGCGGGAGACTGGGTGTCTGTTCCACTAAGTAGAGGTTCTTCGGAAAAAGTTGTCAGGGTGGAACTTCCTCCTTACTAATGATAGATAAAGAGGGTTAGGATGACGTGATCCTGTGTACCTCACATGGTGGTTCCTGGTCTGTAATAATTTTGTAAAAATCTAAGATTGTGAAAATATCAGTTTCAATACAACTGAGTCTTCTCAACTTGGGGCATTAGAAGAAAAATCTTCTTATTTCTATCTGCAAACATTTGGCCCCATTCGGCATAAAGTATTAATTACGATTTTAAGTACTTTAAGTCTTAAAATATTTTTAATGCCATGTCTTTCAAGGCAATCAGAGTTCTTCACTGATTCCATTGCTTTGTTATCCAGGATTGCTAGGATTTCTTTGAAAAGACAGTGGTGTGATTTCCTGATGTCTTCTTTTAGAAGGATTGCTCCCCACCCTAAAGCTAGAGAGTCTAGACTATCCTGTTATTTAGCCTATACCTGGGAACAAGGGAGAATCATGCATCAGTGCCAATGTAAATCTGAAAAACTAGATGGGTAGTTAAAAAATTGTGATATTGATTATTTCTTTCATCCACTCTGAAACTGAACTCGACACAAAAATGTTCTAGTAAAATCTACTGTAATAATGTATTCTGTGTTGTAAAGAAATGTCTATATCAAAGCTGGGTTTATAGAGAAAAGTCGTCAAAGCAAATTTAATCTATCTTGCCTCTCTATTTTCTCCAATGGAAATCAACACAAGTTACCAGATTCAATCAAGTTAATCTTCAGTCTCTGCAACAGACATCACTGAATGTTCATATTTTTATTCTTCCATTCTTTTCTTTGGCCAAAAAAAGCAACCCTCCTTTGGATTCGTGTCATCACTATTGAAAACATCCATAATCATTTCTTTTTTATTTTGTTAACCAAAGTAGTGGTAGGGAAGTTTGTTGGGAGAGTGGGGGGCTTTCATTAGTGGGTGGGAGTAAGACATCAAATTCACTCAATGCACTGCCCTTCTCCACCAAAAACACTTTTTTCAAACCATTTTTTCTTCATAGTTTTTTTGCTTCAGATTTTCCTTGTTTTCTATATCTTTTGTTTTGTTTTCAGTTATTTTCATTTTGTTATCTTCTCTCTCTCTCTCTCTCTCTGTGAACAAATATTTTTTTTTAACTTTCTCATTTGTTTTTCTTTTGAAATATTTGATGGCAATAAACTCATTAGTAAACATCTTTGCAGCCACCTTCCTTGAAGTCAATGAGACTTGGAGCGACCTCCCTTGAGTATTGGCAATACCAAAATTTTCTCTTTCGCAACTCCGCCTCTGCTTTGGCAAGACCCACAATGTCCAGATCCACACTTCATTCATTCACCACAAATCAATAACTTAGCCTGTCAATCACTATCCCGAGGGACTGGCCTTGTAGCAAGAACATTATTCACTGAGCAATCAGCGTGTTTGGCTTTAGTCAAATACTTTCAGAATTTCTCTCTTTGCTACCCAAATTCTATTTTTATGAGACCAGTCAGCACAGAGGATTGGTGGGTGAAAGAGGCTGATACAATTCAAGTAAAATAACACCTGTGTGGATGGTCTTCCCACACTTACTTAATTAACAATGCACTTCGTTATCCTGAAAATCTTCTCTAATTAAAGCACCATGGTCAAATGCTTTTTAGAAAAACGAGCTGATCAACAAATTGAAATCTTTACACCCACTGATTTACATCCCCACACAATTAAAGAGATACTAGCAACAAAAACAAAACATAGAATTTTGTATTCTTAAATTGCCATTATGAATTATGGTGAATAGCCGACAAAGCAATTGAGTTTTGAAATCGAGGACTTGTCACGGGTGAATGGATTTTATAAATAAACAAGGCTACTAATATAAAGCAATTTCAAATTCAAATATTTGTGGAAACACAACAGATTTGATATAAAATGGAGAAGGGTAGACAGATGAAAATGTAGAGGAGGAAGAGGAGGAGACGAGGAAAAAGTAAAAAGGAGACAAACAATGTAGAAAAAGAATGAAATGAACAGCAGCAAAAATATAAATAAAAGATGTTAACCCTTTAGATTTCTTGTTCAAATTGATGGAAGAAGAGTCTAAAACTAGAAACAAGTCAAAGAGACCAAATTTAGTGAAAGAGAGAGCAAAAATTATTTGGCACACCCAAGGGATAAACAGATTTTAATCAATTGCCAGGAAAGATTTCTTTGGAAATTCAAGACACAGTTTCATTGAGATGATTATAAATAATCACATTTTGATTCTTTCTCATTTGCAAAAGTTAACAAATGCTTCACTGAACGATTGCAATGGCTGCACACTTGAAAGTTTTTTGGTTTCAGTGAAAAAGCTTCAGTTTTTTTGTTCTTTTCCTCCGGCATTTTAGTTCAGTGCAAGTGAGTAAAATGATTTTGCTTTGCAGGTGGATGAACCTTTCAGAGAGGATCCTTTTGAAATTTTTGCCACCAGCTATTAGACAATAATTATTTCCCAATTTCTTCAAAATCCATCCAAAGTGAAAAACAGATGGTCAAAAGCCAGTGGTAAACTTACAATTAGCAATGAAAAGTTTCTGTCCAAAAAGACCTCGGGAGTTCTTTCTGCTTTCTGATTCGCATCCGAACTGGTTATCAGTTTTGTCCTCATATAAAATCCTCTGTCTGTGCAGATTTATTTGGTTCATTCAAACTATTGTTCTCATCTTTTATTGGTATAGATTTTATTATTGAGATAGTGTTTCGACCAAGTACCCACTGGCCATTGTCAGGTGTACAGTATTTTGGCTGACAGAGGATTTCTTTTATGTATTGATTATTGTGTTAGTTTTCTCCCTGTGATGTTTGGATCAATCCTTACATAATGTAGTGAAATCTATCTGCTCTGAATAAAGAAGAACATTAAGGGAAGAAAACTAATAGAATGATCAATACATACAAGTAATCCCTTAACAGCCACTTGAAGAGAATTTAGGAACCTTCGTCTAAAGAACATTAGTCTAAAAGAAACTTATCTAAGGACCATTGGCCTATAATAATATTTTTTAATAAGTTAACACTTTATTCATGCAAAATAAAACCTCGATTTTCTTGATATTCAATTTATTAAAGAATAATATTTAAAATCTTTAAAACAATTGATAAGGACACATAATGGTTAAATTATATGTGAAAAGAATATAATTATAGACATTTTTTGAATTAGTAACTGTTTTCAGGTTAGTCATAATCCACATTATATCATAATTCTCTAAAAGAATATTTCTTATACAATAATTCTTCAGACAAGTGTTCCTTAGACCAATATTCTTCAGACGAATGTTCTGGATCCCACCTGAAGAGGATACTTAGTTGAAACATTCTGTCTATAATAACACCTATAACAATCAAAGATAAGAACAATAGTCTGAATAATTCAAAGTACATAAAAAATTCTTCACCAAAAATCTTCAACAAAATTACATTGTAGATTTATTTATAATAGATAAAATGATAAACAGAAAGAGATAATGTCGTAGCCCTAAAAGGTTACTGAGTGAGTAATCAGAAAAATGGAGGTTGGGCATAATAGTATATCAAGAAATACAAGACTCACATGCTGTATGAAGTAGATACACTGCTAGTGAACTGCTAGTCAGTATAATCACTCTTATTCTAATAGTGTCCATATACTTAAGAGGATATGAACATCCCATTCCTGTATATAGGTATACAACAGATAGAGGTTTTTGTTCTTGTAAAATTTCTAGTATGTTCATAAATAATTACAAATTTTGTTTGCAAACAAGAATTAATTTGTATGAAATTGAGAGATTATTATTCAACCAAGCATTAAAACAACCATCATTATATTTATTGTTTTTATCTTAAAATTTTACTTGTGTATTGTTCAGCCATTTTACAGACAATGCTTAAAAGGCAAACATCCATTTCTTGTTGAGCCTTGGCATTCCAAAATATAATCCAACAAAAATCTATATTATTTCACAGTTTGGCAAAGATACTATTTTTTATCTCTTTCAATATTGATTATAAAAACAAAGTCCTTATTTAAACAGCAATTTACTCCTGTTTTTTTTAAATTAAATTTTAGCCAAAAATCAAGATTAAAAAATAGTTTATATCATTTGATAATGAAACAAACTTTTAATGTATCTTGACAAAAAAACAATTTGGTGTTAAAATTGCATAATTTTTTCTAATTTAAAATCGAATATATTTTATCTTCAATATTAAACAAGGCAAAATGTTAACAATAATTAATTCATTTAATTTTGAACATTTTCCATGAGATACCAAACTTTGAAAATAAATACATTTTTAAAAAGTGGCTGATTTTTAAAAGATACAATTCATTGACAAGTAAACTATTAGAAAGTAAGGAAAAAATTATTAATTTTGTTTTAAAGTTTAGAATTATAACACACAAGAAACATGAGGCATCAATAATTTTAATTAGAATACAATAATTTCACAAAACGGCCACTGCTATAAAAGTTTCTTTCTATAATTTATGTGTCCTTTGAGAATGTATGAGACCATGGCACCTCAAAAACTACCAAATTATTTTGGAAAATATTGGTTCCACATTGCTTTCTCCATTGTTTGGAATTCAGTATTGTCCATTTCCTGACTACCAACCAAGGCAAGATAACCCAGTCTGCCCTGCTGTTTAATTCAAAGCTGGGTCAGAGGGACAAGGTATGGATTCCTACATAGGCAGAAGTGTGGAATGAACTGAAAATGTCCTGGCTGGAATTTGAATTCAGCTAAACAATTTCATTTTTTTTTCTTTTTAATTGTTAAAAATGGACAGACAGGTAAGTGCAAAAGAAAGTTTAAACAAATATTTGCCTGTCTGTCTGCGTTACTCTAGATCTTTCTTCCACATTTGTAGGTTTGTATATAAAATATAAACAGAAAAAGCCACCAATGTTCTTTCAGCCCCTTTGTTACGACAAAGCGAATAAAGATCTAAAAGGAAAACTTGTTGATCGGTTGTTTTGTGTTTATGGCATATCAACACCTCGGCGGGTCATTTATTGCCAACTAAATTTTTATTTATTTATTGCTGGTAATACATTTTCCTTTCAACAATTTATTGTTGTTTTTATATAAGTTTTTGTGTCTAGTAATACATTTTCTTTTTGTATTGTATTCACTTATGCACAAATGCCCTTGGGAAAGGTATTAATCTGTCTCTTCTCTCCAGCTATGGGTTAAATAGCAGGACAGATTGGGTTCTATAGCCTTGGCTGGCAACCAATCTACCGCAGAAAGCAATGGCAACCTACTGCGGGATAATCTTCTGCCCAGTCAGTTATGTCTCTTTCGAGACATGACCGCCCGAAGAGTGTATCACATATGGCACTTAACTGACTGAATACTTTTTACTTTTTGAGTATCAAGATTCATTTGGATTTGTTTTTAAGGGCATGGTCCCCAAGTCCTATCCTTGTTATTTAACCCATAACTGGAGGGAAGGGACAGATTAATACCTTTCCCAAGGGTACCAGTGCTTAAGTGAATGCAGGGTATTCAACTGGAATTTGAACTCGGCTCACCGATTTCTCTTTCCGAGCCGATATCCACTGCACCACAACTTACATCTGTCTCTAAACGCTTACAGCACCTGGTATTCCCAAGCAATCACCCATCTAAGTACTGACCAGGCTCAACGGGAAAACTTCGAATGGAAGTATCAAGAGCATGAAGTAATTATCTAAGTCATAGCATGTTAAGAACCCAAAGAGAAAAAGAGAATATCATCAGAGGAAAGTAAAAAAGCAACACTTCTGACTTACAAAACAAAAACACCATCAATGAACAAACAAAAATATAATTACAGATAAATAAACACACAATGGTCTTTATCATAACAGAGAGGATATATTACTCACTTCTCTTTTGTTTTCATATCCAGGAGTACTCAGAGCAATAGTTCTGTCCCTAACGGAGAGGATATATTACTCACTTCTCTTTTGTTTTCATATCTAGGAGTACTCAGAGCACTAGTTCTGTCCCTAATGAAGAGGATATATTACTCACTTCTCTTTTGTTTTCATATCCAGGAGTACTCGAAGCAATAGTTCTGTCCCACGTGAAGATTTAGTCATGCAGTTGATCGAAACTAAGAAGCCATGGCACACATTTCAATTTAATGCTTTTCATCACTAAACAGTGAAAAGAAAAAAAAAACTTCAGTGCCATAAACTTTCTTTTTCATAATTTAGCAGCAAACAATATTAAATTGAAACATGCTCCATGATAGCATTTTTCTCTTTGCACAATACTCTGACCAATAAAACTGGTTTTTAGCAATGATGTTCCATCTCTCGGGAACCTAATCTTGTCCTCCACATAGCTCAGTTTTTCTTATGAGAGTTTACTATCTTATAGACTGATTGCATACATGGCTGTGGTGCACAGTCTATCACATTATAATAATATAAACATACAATGGGACCCTCACTTCATATTTTCCCACCAAACAACCAGTGACAACTCCACATTGCATCTCCATTCTTGTTCACGTCTGTATCAAAAACTGGGAAAGGTTTGCTGCACCTTCACAAGGAAATGAAAGATAGAAAATAAATGCAATGGTAAGAAATGAGAACTTGAACCTTATTTCCAATATATTTAGTTGTTTTATTCAGGTCATATCTTGTTCAATCTGAGTGGGTAGGTAGGTGAAAAGTTCTCTAATGACAGAATAAGTTTAGCTTTTCCCTCCTACCAACTCTCTAACCATGTCAATGTCATGTTGTCTCGCTGGTAGCACAAATGAATGACACATCAGAATTATTCAAAGAGACCATCTCTACCATCCACCAAGGGCAGACCAGAACTGAGTTCTTCATCCCAACTGTGGAAGTCATCAATGTCTGGCTTGTTGTCAGTTGACCTCAAAAGCTCTCATTTACTTATTTGATCTCTGTCAGTTACATGAGTGCCACTTAGAAGAGCCAACTTCAAAACCCCATTTCCTGAGCATAAAACTAAAACAGTTGAAATTGAGATAAGATCACACTTTCCTTTTCAATGTGGTTGTCTCAATCTTAATATCACAATAGATGTCCACTGAACCCGAAAAAGAGTCATCCACTTTTTTCAGGTCTTGTTTACCATCCTGTCAGTTATATGTAGCCAACTGCTTCCCCACTCATGACAAATGGTTGTGCTCTCAATGAGGTTCTTTACACGGAATGTTTGCTGAGACTCCAGACTTCAAGTGGGGCATGAATATACATGATTCATAACTTAAGCTGCTACAAAATTGGTTGGTTTCTTGTCCTACAACAGAAAGTATCTAACTCTACCTGCCCTGTAATGTCAGATCAGACCAAAAATGAACTTTTGCTACCATATCTAATTTGGAGCTGCACAATTTACATTTTTCAGTCTTGATATAGTTCAAAACTGTTTACGCAGACTTGTATGTGATTAATTATTTTTCACTCTACAACCCTTTTTGTCCCATAGACAAAAGGGACATTCTTTAGTTTCACTATTTCAGATCTTTGCAGTTAGAATGTTCCATTACCCTCATCGCCCTTGTATTCCATTGGTAAGGAGGAAGTCCCACTCAAACAGCTTCTTCCCCAACATTGTTACATGATAGAAGAGACTCTTGAAAGGATGATTCCCTGATCACTACATTCTTAACCTTTGTCTAAGGTCAATTGTTATCTATCTTACATACCCTGATAATATGAACTTCTTGCTCTCTTTTAGTGTCCACTTTACAACAACATCATTCAGTAAACTTCTAGCTTGGACCTTGTCTCTAGAAAAAAAATTAGCCCTGTGACTTTTACTAACACTCAGAAGAAAAGCACTTTTGCATTTAATTAAAATAATTCATTAAGATAATTTTTTAAAAAAACGAATTAAAGCATTCATATGGACAGTAAATATATTAAATTTGAGAAACATTCTATAAAAAAAATAATCTTAACATAAAAAGTCATAATCTCTTGCTTTCCAAGAAAATAGAGACAGTGCTTATGTATAAACTGACCTCTTAAATTCTGAGATATTATTTTACATCAAAACCTTTATTGGTCAGGTAAGTCAACCTATACCTGCCAAAAATAATAAAGCCTTCTATATCCAACATTGTGATGATCCAAGTGAACCTATCATGCAAGAGTGGTGATTCACTGAACTTTAAACAAAGTCCACTTTTACTCTGGCATAGAGAAATGGTTTCTTGCAAATTCTTATACAGATATGAAAAGGTGTTTTAAAAGTTCTCAACTCAATCAACTTTCTAAAATCTGACCAAATAACCAAACATCAGAATTGAAGGGTGGGGGTGGGCTCTTAATCAGACCAAGAACCTTTCAGCACCCTATCATATATATAATCATTTCAAGGTGATAATGCCACTAAGCTGCAGGGGGTTATAGGGAGTGAAAAAGAATAAGGTTTTAGTTCAGAGAAGTGAGGAAAACAACAATAAAAGAACAAGTTTCATGAAGACAGAAGATGGTCATTGATATTCCATTAAAATTCATGCAATTGAAGCATAGAAGATAGCAGCTCATTCAAATAAATGCCATGAAAATATTTGTAGAAAGGGCAGAGGGAAGCCACATCACATTAGTGGGAAGGTGACTGCAAATTGCTACAATGCCAAAGCATTAACTTAAAAATAAGTAATATTCTTAAACAGCCTCATCAGACCTTGTCTTTCATTTCTTCTTTTTCTTCTATATGCAGTGTCCCTTCAGGACGTAGGCGATCACGGCCCTCCACATCTTTCTATCCCGAGTGGCTCTTAACACCCTTTCTCTTGTTACCTATCCCAAACCCTGCTCTGCCATTTATTTGCTCAAGCTCATGACTCCAGAATGAAAATGTATAGAAACTAGCCTGGTCACAAAGTGAGAGATCAGCTTATATACTATTTATAGTAGAGAATTGATCCCCCACATTATATCCATATAATTCCTTATTTGTTTATCAAATTCTGATTAGGTATGAATCCATCTCTTCTAAATCCTGATTAGCTACGAGGGCATGTCTTTTAGATTTATTTTTTCTTCTCACTTCTCGATATCATAAATGGTAATAAACCTGTTAAGAAAATTCTAAACTGTCAACTGTATAGAGCTGCTTTATCAGATCAATGATTAAAATTGGCTTTGAGTGAGTGAAGACCAAACTCATTTAAAATTTGTGGACTGGCATTTCAGAATCACAAACAAATAACAGAGACTACATCGCTTGAGTACTTTTAGCAGAAGCAGCAGCAGCTAAAATGGCTACCACGTTTAACTTGAAGAATAAATAATTACATGATCAAGATGTTGATGTTCCAAACTACTTAAAACAAAAACTTAGGAAGAAAAAACAACCATCAATACTGGAAAGAGCAATAACAGCTATTGGACTTGAAAAACCCATTTTTCTGAAAAAATGTTTTAAGAAAAAGATTTTATAAATTTCAACTGCCAATAATACTGGGTGGTCAGTGAATGAATATCAAATATTTTCTTTCAGGGAATCAACTAATATTACAATTACCATGCTCTACAAACATGCCGGCTGTTTGTTCCAAGTTAGCGCTATGGATCATTTGAATACTATTTCTGTATAGGTCAAGCTTTGCTGACATTTCAAGTAGCTATTTGTATTGCAACTTATTAAATACGTTTGGGCAATTTACATAGAATAGTCATAAATGTGATTGAATGAAGTAGGAAATGGCTTGTAAATTTTAAGGCCTTGAAAATGAAGTTGCTCTCTTTAAACCATTATAGAAAAGTATTCTGGACTACAATCAGAATGGATGGTGTTAGTCTCCTACAGAGCAATGCACTGTGTCTTCTTGGCTTCACTCTCTCAAAAGACCTCGAATGAAATGACTGCACTGAATCCATAGGTACATCTACTACTAGAAAAGTTGGCTCACTGTGTTGGGCCAGGAAGTTTTTCTTGTCAGAATGCATTTTTCACATTCATAAATCTACCATTTGTCTGTGCATTGAATACTGTTGCCGTATATGGTCGGGTGGTTCTGCTATTCATCTTGAGAATCTCGGCAAAATCAAAAAGACGATCTGCAATATAATCAATCCTGACCTGGCAGCCAGCCTGTAGTCATTTTTTCCTCCTCTGTCTTTTCTACAGGTATTTTCATAGCAACTGCTCTGACAAGCTTTTTTTGCCTGGTACCCCAACCACATCTATTTACACATATGACTAGATTTACCTTTGAAATAGTTAAATGTAACCATTTCTTCTACTCTAACAGTTTCTTTTCTTGCACTTCCCATTCATGGAACTCACTTTCATTTGCTTGCTTCTTTGATAGCTACGATCTCCAAAAGTTTAAATGCAATGTCAATTGCCATCTTTTATTTACTGGATTCCCACCCATCTCTTATATTTTCTTTGACATTCCTTATGACTTTTTTATTCTTTCACTGTGATTCCTTGTGCATCAGTGGCATTTCTGGGTGGGTTGAAATGATTATCAAGAAAAAATGAGACATTTTTCACATCTACCTGTGCTACTAGAATGGCATCAAGGTCCCATCCATTTGCCATCAAACTAGTTAAATGTAACCATCTCATCTATTCTAACAGTTTCTTTTCTTGCGCTTTCTGTTTGTGGAATTTATTTCCATTTACTTGCCTCCCTGATAGTTACAATCTTTAAAAGTTTAAATGCAACATCAATTGTCATCTTTTATTTATTTGATTCCCATCCATCTCTTATATTTTCTTTGACATCCATTATGACTTTTTTATTCTTTCACTGTGATTCCTTGAGCACCAGTGGCATTTCTGATTTGCTTGGGTTGAAATGATTATCAAGAAAAAATGAGACATTTTTCACATCTACCTGTGCTACTAGAATGGCATCAAGGTCCCATCCATTTGCCATCAAACTAGTTAAATGTAAGCATCTCTTCTGTTCTAACAGTTTCTTTTCTCGCGCTTCCTTTTTGTGAAACACACATTTTCATTAACTTGCTTCAATCTCTAAAATCTCTACTGGATTCCTCCCACCCATCTCTTATATTTTCTTTGACATCCCTTGTGCCTTTTTTATTCTCTCACTGTGATTCCTTGTGCACCAGTGGCATTTCTGCTTTGCATGGGGTGAAATGGTTAGAAAACCAAACATTCTTTCTACTCCTCTATTGCTCTACTAGCACCAGCCATGATGAATGGGCATTCTCTCATGAGAGAACAATGCCTTGAGCTATTATTGGGCCTGAAACTCAATCTAGATGTGAAGAGGAACTTATACAAACAATCTATCATTAAAGACGTGAGAAAAATAGTTGGTTCCCTGTACCACACAGGTAAGTTCCTGACTCCTTGCGCTATCAGATCAGGCCAACAATTCATACCTGATTACATTTGAGAAGAAACAGCCCAGTCTTCACTTTACAGTTCCAATAGCGTCTAAAATCATCTCTGTCAGTGACAAATGATTTTTGACCTGAAATCCTTTTACTCAAAAGTGAAATGTTGCCAATTTATTGCTGCTCTATCACTACTTCCATGGAACGTGTTCAAATGAACTACATTGCTAAATTTCATTAGTTCTAACCTTCATGGCTGGAAAACAACATGTTATGCACATTGTGGTGAAACACCATCATATTCTCTATATTCCAATGGTAAGAAGTAAGTTCTACTTGATCAGTTTGTTTCTGCAAATTACTACTCTTTGGAACTGACTCCCAAGAAGGTGTTCTCATAATTGCAACAATCTTAACCAATTCATGTCTAGTGTTCACCATTATCTACCCCACATATTCATTCTGTAACCATCTACTTTGAGTGGCTCCCTGGCCTTGTACAGGGTGAACTTAACTGTAAAAAAAAAAAAAAACTTCTGTTCATTAATCTTAATGATTACTGATGTGACTCAGTAAGCTGACTGTCCAATGGAATTCATGATTATTTGCGTCTCTGTCCTTTATGCAAGGACAGATCTACTGGGGACTTCCAATATTGCACCATTGTCAGTTTAGTACCCCCACCCCAATTTTCTCAGGTTCATCTACTTTATTGGCCAATGTTGATCTAAACCTGGATTTTAGTACCATGTATCCTTCCATTTTTTATCTAATGTAGGTTTCTGTTCTCTTTATTCTCATCTAAATGTTCTCCAGCAGATTCATTCCATATCGATCGTATGTTTGCTCCATCTGCATTCTGTAGTTTTTTAATCTCTGTTCATTTCTTATTAACCTGCTCTTTTTTTTTTACTTGCTTAAATTTTTTTTTTCTTTATAATCATATTGCCCCAAGCAAGGCATTTTACTGCCACTGTTTTGCAGGGGGTTACATAGGAGGAAAGTTATGAGAAAGTGACAGGTTATAGCAGGTATCAAGAATTGGGTAAATGAAGGATGAGAATACTGATGAGAGTGGAGTGGATGGAGAAAGGAGCACGAGAGAGAGGATGCAAGTTAGTGAGATAGGAGATGACTATTGACTTTACATTTAAATTCTTGGAGATTGTTGCTGTCAAGAAAGCAAGTAAATGAGTTCCATAAACAGGAAGTGTGAGAAAAGAAGCTGTTCAAGTCAAATTTGCATTTATAATTTATTGGTTTCACAGGAAAAGGGTGGGCTAATCTTGTCACTCGAGTAAATTCATATATAGGGGGCACCAGTAAGCTAAGTTCATCGGAGCAGAAGCCGTGAAAGTATTTGTAGCAGAAAATGGAAAACATTAACAGCATTAAAAACATTAAACCTTTGAAACTGAACTGTATTGTAACCGTTGAGCCTTATCAACATTTTGGCTTAAAGCATGACTGGAAAAATATGTTAGCCGAGGAAGTGATGTCAGAATTTCAGTATATAGTAAAAATAAATATATCACAGACAAAACAAGTCATTTTTTTCTTTTTAAATGAAAATTATTTAATTTCACATGAAAGAATTAAAATGAATAATATTTTAATTTCATTTATATTATGAAAATATTACTTCATATAATTTCTAGTCATAATTTATGAAAATATTTTCCCAATGATTTTTTCCCTTTGCCAGAAACTGAAGTCATGATATTTTTATGACATTTTGCCAAACAAACAGTTTGTCTTATGACATTTTCTTTTCACCTCCAGACATTGAGAGTTTTACAAACTACTTATTCAACGTGTTACCAATTTCTTTCTTCGGATTTTTTAAATTCTGAATTTTAAAAAGGATACAAAGGAAAAACTCAGTGGCACTTTGTTTCTAAAACCTAAAATCACAGTGAGAAGAAATATCTAATAAGACACAAACCTATCTGATCTTCCCTCAACTAAGGGTTAATCCTTTAAGGTCAGAAATCTAATCACATCCAATCAGCTAGCTTGTGTTTTAACACACAGAATTAAAACCGGTTACATGATCAACTAGAAAAACCAGGACTCTACAAAACATTCATTTCCAAAATGTTGCTCCTTGGCTGTTTGATCTAAAGTTTGCTGCAGACCTTGAAATGGAACTTGTATATTCATTGTCATTGCTAAAACTGCTGGAAGAATGGCTGTTTTTTTTTGTATAGCTTCAGAAAATACCTGACTCCTGCTTCTATATACACTAGGTTTACGAAAGTCAAATCTAACAAAGAATCAACTGTTGCTGCCATATCTAGGCTGGTGTTCCTACCCAGTCTACACTGTCCAACCTTAACACAGTTCAAAAGCATTTACACAGCCTTGTGGATGATGGATTTTTATCATCCAGCAACTCTTATCACACAAACAAAATCTTGCATGCTTTTTACTGCTCTGTCATTATTACTATGACAAATGTTCAGCCTTTTCATGAGCAGACATGCACTTCCTGCTTTCTTCTTCTGCTTCCCTTATATCACTCGATAAATCTCGATCTTGATTGACTTTTGAATTTGTGTTAAGGGAACAAAAGCTTAAAAAATCTGGAGACTAGTAACATCAAGGTGGCCAAATTTGGTATCATTTGGAAGCTTTTGAGTTTTGACTGGTGCTCAGTCTATGAGAAGGACGACCTGGAACAAAGAGATTAGAAACTATTGTAGAGGATGTCATCTATGCTTGCAAAATGGCCTTGTGTCAAACATAACCGAGCCCATCACATCTGAAAGAATCAGAAGGTTGTACAAAAGATAAAAGGGTCTTGTTTTGAAATAACACATGTTTGAAAGCCTACAATTTTTTCTTTCTTTTTTGAATGTATGTTTAAGGGTTCAGTTTCCTTAAGGTCAGATGAATGAATTTGTAAAGAAAAGAAACGATGTCTTTGTTTTTCTTTTGTGAAGAAAAGACAAATCTGATGTCACTGCTCCTCTTTCTTTTTGTAGCTGAAAGTCAGTGAGGAAAGAGGAGAATCAGTTAGTGCGATGTGAAAAAGACAGTGGGAGAGTGTGAAAAGGGCATGTCACCAAGATGAAATGTCCAGTTGACAACCTGTGACTCTCTGAAGAGAAAAAGCAAAAATCATGCATATTTTTGTGATTGTGAAAAATAGGACCGGATCATTAAGCCTTTTTCCTTGCTCTTGATTGGCCAATAATAAGAGGTTGTATTTATTTTATTTTCGTAGATGTCAGCACATGGTAAAATGTAGTGAACCAACAGTCTGGTGAAAAGAGTTCTTTTATTGGTGAATGTATAAATGTATACTCTTTTTTTGTTGGCTCATGAAAAGGTATAAATATGTGTAAGCTCGGATTTTCTGTGCAATCAAATCTTACAAAAATTCGACACTATCTTTCCTAAGAAGTCAAAACAAGAGATAATAAAGGAAAGTTATTTGGAGAGAGGTATGATTACTTATGCTCAAAAGAACACAGTGTTTAAAACAACTCTAGCTAAGAGTAAATAAGAGAGTTAAAAAGTTGGGGAGGGTCTACATGCAACATAAATACTTTAACTTCGATACCGGTGACTGCAGAAAATCACATATTACTATATTGGTTAGTAATGACTGGATTCAATAATTAACTTTATGTTGTGAAGTAGTTTTCTCACTGAAAGTTTTAATCGTGCTATGTTGCACCCAAAATGTTCGGAACTTGAAAATCTTTCACTGTAAGCTGACTCCTTAGTATTCGGCTAACTGCCAACTAATATCAACTGCCTAGTAGTTCTACTGACCTCCAATAGAACTCTAAAGAACTCTCTAGAACTTCTAAGAACACCTATGAACTTCCCAAGAACTTCTCGTTAACTCTTATTAATATGGGAGGGAGAGTCCATTATCTGGAGAATAAATGTGTTCCACCATAACACTTTACTTACACTAATTCATACAATAAAAATCTTGAAGATGCTGTCTAGCTGTTGAAAAATCACTTACAGTTATGACTTGGAGTGTCTTTTATAGAAAATTTACTTTTTTAAAGGATATACAAAGTCAGCCACAAAAACAAAATAACTTTTAAACTGACTAATTTTCTTAATAAAATCTCACAGAATAGGCAAATTAGAAATAAAACCAAGATAAAAAGTAAAAATAGTCGTGATTAAAGAGCCAAATAAAACAAAAGGACTTTTATTAAGTGTTTGTCAAGCACAAAAATACAAGGATTTTATCTGCAATGTTGGAAGCAGTATTCCTGAGGCAGCAACTTGCGACATTAGTAATCTTTTCAGGAACTCAGCTCTTGTTCCATTACAGACATTTCCCTTCTGCCTTTAGTTACAAATTCATAGAATTACTTTATTTAAAGTTGCTTAAATCTTTCTCATCTTTTCCTAGACATTTTCTTATTTATGTTTTTTTTTTTTGAAAAAGTACAAAAAGTGTGAGCATCAGTTTCAAATATATATCTTCATCTGTTAAAAAGTTCACTTTCCTATCTGTCTATCTGTATCTATCCCAGTTTACTGATGTCTCTATCTCAGTCTGTTCATTTTAGATTTCAGCTTACTCATATCAATTCCAGTCTGTTTATATCTATTTTCCTGTCTATCAATTTATATATATATATATATATATATACCACTCTATTTATATCTTCATATGTTAAATTCACCTTCCTACCTATTTCAGTCTGCTTCTATCTATCTATCTCAACTTATTCATTTCTGTCTTTGTTTCTGCCTATCAATCTCACTCTATTCATATCTATGATAGACAGTTTGCTCCAGATATTAAATATTCAGACAAATACAAATTGGTTGGCAGACAAACGTTAAGAAAAAGACGATTTGTCTCAACATGAAATTATTTATTTTATAAACAATGAATTTGTTAATATGAAATTAAAAGAATTAAAACTGTTGCAATTTGCCTGTCAGCAAAAGAAGTTAGCTTTGTAGAAGTCACTGACTTATCAACAATCTTCATTGATCCAAAAAGAAAGTCCACATTGTTAAATTGGTGCTGCAGTGAACAGTTAAGAGATGTATGTAGACATGTATCAAGTCGTCAAAGGAACAGTAAAACGAAAAAAAATAGTTTGTATTAATTTGACTGCAGGTTAAAAATGTAGGACTTGTTTGCAATTGCTCATCTGGAAAGGAATGAAGAACATTTCTTATACTTAGATATGGGACAAGTTGTATGGAGAACATTTCATCCAAGCAGTATGGAAGAAATCTTTTGAAAACCATCTGAGAAACAAAGCTTTTTGGCACAAAATCTTGCTACTTATTAGAAAATGGCTGACTCAAAAAAACAAAAAAAAACTAATTCACCAGTTTGCTAATTTTTGAATGGTTAGAACGATTCAGATGAAACATCAAATTTTCTTGTTCTCTGATTTACTTGCACTGGGAGTAAAAATGACATTAATATTTACTCCACAGGTACGTTTCAGATTCTTTCTCTCGATCTGTTCACATCTCTCTCAGTCTCAATTTGTTCCAATCTATCAATTTATCTCTGTTCATAAACTATCCATCTCTATGAGTTTATTCACATTTATTGATCTCATTCTCTTCATACCTATCTCAATCTGTTGCTGTCTATCTCTGTTAATATCTATCTATCTTACTTTATATATATCTATCTTCTGATTCTGTATATGAGGGTGAACTATAGCTAATCATATTTGCTGGAGATTTTGGGTACCTTGTGTACAAGTGAACCAGCCATGAGCTGACTCATTTGATAGTTCACCAATAGAAAGGTTAACCAATCAGAAGGCTCAAAATGTTCAATGCAACATGTATAAAGCCGATCATATTTTCCTGAGTATTGGTGATATAGTCAGATTCAGCAGAGTGTCTGACTCGTGAGTGTTAATCTTTGATGTTGTTTTATTGAACAGATTACGTACTGTGTTGTATTCTAAATTCATAAACTATGGTGGACATGGTCAACGATATTAACCACAACATAAATAATGATCTGAAATTCTCATTTTATAATGTTCTATGTATTTGATTGATATTCATGACTCAATAAAGTGTAATATCAAGGAAAAAGATTTGTTATATAAAATAGATGTTTTTTTTTATCATTAGGTTATGTATATATGTTTCTGTTGACTTAGTTATCTCTGTCTATACATCCCCATCCATCCCAGACTGTTCATTCCCATCTATCTCAATCTTTGAAAACCTATCTAACTCTCACCATTCATATCTATTTAAATGTCTACTTCATTCTCTCTAAATTTCAGTGTGAATATATTTTTGATGCTATTTTTTAGCCATTGATAAATTTCTTTCCAGTAAGCACTTCATGTCTTCCTCTCTTTTCTTGTACAAAATCTTTATCTTTCTATGAGGACAACTTTTCACAAAACCATTCATAAATTTTACTTTGCACAGCTTCATCCATTTTTTTTTTATTTTTCTCAGAGTTGATCAAGTTCTTAGGTTGTTGTTCATGTTATTGTTGATTGAAGTAAAAACAAAAATTTTTAAAAATATCCTTTTTCTCTTACCAAAATATTTTCCAAAACATCTTCTTTAACACTTACCTACAAAGAAGAAAAAGAGGAAAAAACAATAAAAACATTTCAAAAATCAATAATGAACTGTTATTTTGCAAGAAAAATAAAGTTAAAAATTTTAGCAAACCCTAAATATAGAAAATGATTCTGAGTGACTTCAGATGGGAAGATACAGATATTATTACAAGCAAAGTTTTTAAATGATACTGCCTGCAATAAATTTTGTTATGTCAAAATATAATGGCATCTAATATAACATAAATTTTTTATAATCAATAAAATCTAAAAGCTATTTTATTTTTCTATGATAGGATAATGACCAGGGCTGTGTTATTTAATTATTAATTCATAAATTCATTGATGGTAAAGAGAAGTTTTATAAACATGGAAATATTCAGGCTTGGACTGGAAGTCATCATCTTTGCTGCTATTTTCACAGCATTTTAGGTGTCGTGTCCTTCGACCTTTCCAGCTGCTTATTGATTTGTTGTGCGTTGTGGTGCATTGGATATCAGCTCGGAATGAGAAATCGGGGAGCCGAGTTCGAATTCCAGCCGAATTCATTGCATTCACTTACGCGCAAATACCCTTGGGAAAGGTATTAATTCATCTATTCCTTCCAATTATGGGTTAAATAACAGGACAGATTGGGTTCTATAGCCTTGGTCGGCAACCAGTCTACTGCAGAAAGCAATGGCAACCTACTGCGGGATAATCTTCTGCCCAGTCAGTCATGTTTCTTTTGAGACATGATCGCCCAAGTATGTATCATGTATGGCACTTAACTGACTGATTGATTTGTTTCACCTTCAAACAATTTTGAACTGAACACTTTATTCAATCCACTGTCCTGCCTAGGGATATCGCATCTTCTTTTGTTTTGTGGAACTGACTCCCGAAAGGATGCTTCCCCAATCACTAAAGTCTTAACCTGTTCAAGTCTAGGGTTAAACTTTATTTTCCCCATATATCCACTTATGCCTCTTACTCTATAACTCTATACCTCAAGTGACTCTTGGGCCTTGTGCAAAGTGAACATCATTTGGAAAAAGGTTTTAATTCACTAGGTTACAATAGCCTAGTGAATTAATTATCTACGAAGGTAGAATGTAAATAATCTAAATGATAATATCTCCTCATACTGGAAATTTAGATATAAATTAGGACTGGAAGATTTTTATTTCTGATCTTGCTGATGATTCCACAAAACAGGATTTACTGGCCTCTCAAAGAGATATTAAGGAGTGCACTCGATGACATGGAATTCCAACTCTTAAATTGGTGTACATTTAGCTTTCGATTGCCGACTCCTCCAACTCCCAAAGTCAAAAGCATTAACATATGAGATACTAGATACTCTGTTTAGATAATATTTCCTCTGAAAACAAAATAAATTTAATTGGCAGGAAATATGGGAAGAAATTTAATGTCAGTGGATAAAATGCATATTTTCCATTATCATCATCCTTTTCAGCCAACTTCACCTCTTAAACCAATGCTGTCCTCACATGTGCACTGTAAATGTCTCACTGATCGGCCTCCTATCTATAATACTAGTAATCCTGTTCCCATTATGAACTTTCGAAGAAACAAACAAATCTGAAAACTTCAATATTGAACATTGAGATAATTTATGGTTCAAATGGTTAAAACAAAACAGATTCCTCTTGCTTTTTCAAGAAATGAAACAAGTATAGTAGGCACCCATAAAACAAAACAATGACAAATTTACTTAGGCTGATTTGAACAAAGAAAATCCTGTGCAGGGAAATCCCACTAATCCACACAGCACGACTGGTCCAATCTGACAGGAGCCAAGAGAAATAAAGAAACCAGTCATCAACTTATTTTAGTATATTTTCCTTTATATCTGCCCTATCCTACTTCACACTGCTTCTGTACATGTACAACCCTAATCGACCATCTTGCAGGGCTCAAAGTTTTAACTGCTATACAATCAATGTCATTCTTCTTCTATGTGCCCTGTCTCTTCAGGACATAGATGATCATGGCTTTCCATGTTTCGTTATCACTAGTGGCTCTGAGCACACCTTCTCCTGTTACACCATGCAATCCTCATTCCGTTATCCGCCTGATTAGGTCCTTGAAATATGTTATCTGTTGCTTTCCCCTATCTCTTTTTCCCTCTATCTGGCCTGTTAGTATCAGATTCTCCGAGCCCTTCTTACTCATTGTGTGTCCGAGGAACTTCAGCTGTCTCTTCCTGATACTCAGTATTAGTTTCCTTTTTGTTTCTATCCTTTCCAAGACCTCATCATCACTCACATGCTCGATCCATGATATTCACAGCATCCTTCTGTAAAACCACATTTCAGTTGCTTCAAGTTTTTCCTTCATCTTTGATGGTATTGTCCAGCATTTACTGCCATATTGAAGGACGTAACAATCCAGTACTCTCTTCCTTGTTTCTAGCGAAATTGTCCTGTTTCTTAATACCTTACTCATCTTCTGGAATGCTTCCTTTGCCATGCCAATTCACCTTCGGATCTCTGTGTCGCACTTTCCGTCTTCTGTTATAACGCTTCCCAGGTATTTAAATTTTTGTACCTGCTTGATTGGCATATTGGGCTGCCCTTTAATGTCATTACCTGTAGATATTCAGTGTCACCTTGTAAACACAATGCAGTTGTTATTCTCTCTGACAGCTAACATGGTTTCTGTTTTCAGTTTCTCTTATGTTCATAAACATTTGTTTCTGATATCAAAGTTTGAGGTTTAGGATCTTTCAAAAGAAATTTGTATGAAAAAATACTTTTTCTTAAATATTGGCTACATTTTCTGGGGAATCTTGCTGAAGTTTTATACCTTTAAGATAATAAGCTATATTCACCACAATTAGAAACTAGTTGTCCTTTCCTTTTCCTACATAGTAAACAGTAATAATGTAAATTGTTCACTCTGAGTGGCAAAACTTCCAGAAGTTTATAGAATCTGTTGGCAACAAAGTAATCAGCTTTACTGTTGAGGAAAGACAATAGGGAAAAATACAAAAAAAAGTTCATTGATGTCAACACAAGCAAGGCAATAAAGCCCCTAGGATGCAAAGATTTACTAATAGTGAAAAAAGACTTCAGTGAGGACAAATAAAAGTAATGGGTTTAGGAAGACACGAGATGGCAATTAGCATTACATTTAATTTATATACTTACTACTGTCTATTTTTCTTCAATCATTTCATTCCAAGCAAGGCAATAAAGCCACTAAGACACAAATAGTCACTGAGTGTTAAAGGATATGAGAAAAAAGTTATTAAGGAGAGAGGATAATAAAAGAAGAGCAGTTAAGAAGACTGAAGATAAAAAATTGACATTGCATTTTGAAGACTGAATTTTCCTGGAAAGCAAGAAAACAGAAGAGTCTCAGACAACTGAGAATCTTTTTTTTATCAGCTGAAAAAGTTGAAATAACTTTGTGTGAACTACAATATTTACATTATTCGTAATTATTATTTGTTACCATTTGTACGAGGTTTCGGCCGTTGTACATTCCGGCCTTCTCTCTTAAACCATGCAAGTTACTTGTCACCACTGCTCTAGCCTGGAATTGAACTCACAACTCTAAGAGTCAAGTCGGGAACTAACCAACATCTATATCCACTGGGCCATGTATCCGTAAGGAGCATGGTTAGAGAGAGACAACTCATGACTTCCAATCGAGCTTTACACAATGAATGAGGATGATATATCCCAGTGATTGTAATAAAGGGTTCGGTTCGAAATTCCAAGCACCTGAAGAAGGCCGGAGCGTACAATAGCCGAAACGTCGTACAAATGGCAAAGTGTATCTTATTGGCTGTTGAATGTATTAACAATTAAGTGCGTCATCAGCTGCACTTAAAATACAGGAAATCACAGCTGATAATAAACATGTTGGGCAAAGGCTATTTCTAGACAACTGCCACTTGAATCTCATTCCAGTCTTACGCAAACGGATCTTGCATCAATGATAACCCAATATTAGTGATAGTGCCTGGGATAACTTTATGAATTGTTTTTAAGCACATCTTATTCAAAGAAGCGCTGAAAAGATCTTAACCTGACCCACTTTTTCAATGACCAATACTCAGAGTACTGATTTTGAGCAAATGGGTCAGACAAAGAAATTTTCAGCCTGTCCTCCTTAAAATCCAATTATGCCTTTTCCCATACGCATCCAACAAAAAGTTTTTAGGTTACTATGTACGGTAATTAAGATAAGAAAAATATCCTTCCAGACTACAAAAATCAAACATGTTAAAACAAGATCCAATCAATAATTGTTCACTATTACGAAGTTTTTCAGTTTCACACAATTTTTACATCTTACACCACTGTCATGTTTATTTGTGTGTGAAAAAAAAAATCTTTTATACTTTCTAAGTGATCTAAAATATTTGGTCAAATGATAAAAAAGTTGTCAAAGAAAACTGATAATACATGCAATCTTTGAAAATGTTTTGTTCGTATTATACATTTTAATAACACTGACAATTTCTCTTATTTGATACACAGACTTAATGTAAAAAAAGAAACTTGAAAATAAATCGGCAACAATAAAAAAAATAAATGGGAAGGAAATCTCTTTTTCTAACAGGGTCCAGATTAGGAAAAATGGAAAGCCAGATAAGAACAAAGTAAGGGATCATTAATCTCAATAAACAAAGAATGCAATCCCAATGAGAATTGTAAAGACTTCAATGTCATTCCACAATGCCATGCACAAATGAGGATCTCTCTCTCTCTCTCTATATATATATATATATTGTAATTTTGTTATGACAATGAATTCATGGTTATTCAGAAAATTAAGGAGGGCTGGCTGGAGGAATTTAAACAATATGATTGTAGATGTGTCAATATTACTCAATCAAAAGTGAAAATCAAATTGAACTATGGAGTTGAAAAGTTTGGTCACATGGAGAACAATGTAGCATAATGTCAACCATGAATTCATCTAACATTTTTTAAAATAAATCATTTTCACCATGCATTTTAAAAATATCACCTGATAAAGAACAATATTGTTCCAAACATTTTTGTATTGATATTTTTTTTTAATCATTTCACCCCAAGCAAGGCATTCCACTACCACTATTGCGCATGGGGTTACATAGGGGAAGGTGAAGAGAAAGAGTGGTTAGATATAGGAAATGTCAGAAGGAGGGTGATAGATGGGTAAGAATACCGAGGCTGGAGTTGGGTAGATGGGAAGAGTGTTTGAAAGATGGTTAGTGTGTTAGGAGGTATCTATTGACCTTACATTTAAACTCCTGGAGATTGTAGCTGTTGGGGAAGCAAACATGTGGAAGGGAATTCCACAGTCGGGAAGTGTGAGAAAAGAAACTGTTGGAGTAGAAATTGCAGTTGCATTTTATCGGTTTCACTGTAAAAGGGTGAGATCCGGTTGCTCTAGTATCTCGTGCAAATTTGTACCTAGGGGCCACCAGTGATCCAAGTTCATTAGAGCAGAAGCCATGAAAGTATTTATAGAAGAGACACAGGGAAGCCAATCGTGCTGGTGAGAGAGAGAATGCAGCCGGTCTGCCAAGTCGGTATCGATCACATTACAGACTCTCCGTTGTACTTTGTCAAGAAGCCTGAGAAGAATAGCAGGGGCACCCGACCAGATGTGGCAGCAGTATTCAATGCATGGGTGGATGGTAGATTTATATATGTGCAGGATAGATTCAGACGGAAAAAACTTCCAGGCCCTGCACAGAGAATGGATTTTCATAGCAGTGGATTTAGCAATGGATTCAATATATTCATTCCACCTGAGGTCCGCTGAAAGTGTGAGACCAAGGAGGCATAGTGTTTTACTCTCTGGAAGGCAATGCTAATGGGAGGTAGGTGCGATTGTCTATGATGGTTAATTGATAGCAGCTTTGTTTTAGAAGCATTAAAATTTACGAGCCATTTCTTACCCCAGTCCACTACGGATTGGAGGTCTTTTTCAAGCTCGGCCACAAGGTCAGCTTTGTTGCCCACACCAGATTTTTGATCAACGCAAGAGTAAACTGTGGTGTCATTGGCGTACATACTTGGGATCTTATGGCATCAGGGAGATCATTAATGTAGATCAGAAAGAGCGTAGGACCTAGGATAGAGCCTTGAGAGACACCTGCGTTCATATGGTAGTTCTGGGAGGCATGTCCGTTTCATACCACCTTCAATGTGCAGTTAGAGAGGAAAGACTGGATTAGTTCAAACAAATGTCCAGTTATACCATAGCTCTGCAGTTTGCATAGAAGGCCAGCATGCCAAACTCTGCCAAATGCTTTAGAGACATCCTAGGCACGTTTTGGGCTTTGCCATTCTTGTTGAGAACCTGGAATATATACATGGTGATGGTCGTTAGCATATCAGCATAGACCTGGTGAAGCGGAAACTATACTGCTTGTCCGAGAGGAGCCTGTGTGCTGTGAGATGCTGAACCACCTTGGCATTGATAATGGCTTCGAACACTTTGCCAAAGATTGGAAAAAGGCTGATAGGGCGGGAATTTGTGGGGTCCGAGGGTTCTCCAGTATTCTTAAATATAGGAACTACAGGAAAGCAGGAAGCAGATAGGCAGAAGTTGTAGAGCTTAGAAAGAACAGAGGAAAGTTCGGGGGCACATTTCTTTAAGACTATGATTGGGATTCCGTCCCCTCCACTTGCTTTGTGAGGCTCAAGTTTTGAGATAATGTTAGAGACCAGTGAGAGTGTAATGTGGACATCATTCAGTTGAGCCTCAGTTCTAGGTGGGAAGTCGGGTGTAGAAACTTCAGACGACTCCAGTCTCGAATTGTTCAAGAATCTGTGGGCAAAGCATTCAGCCTTGTCTACTGAGGAGGTGAGGACCTCAAATTTATTGATTAGTGGGGGTATTGAGAACTTGCTCTTGTTAAGCACTCTTTTACAGAGTCACCAGTAGTCTTTGGCACCGAACTTAAAGGATGCTATATGTTGCTTCATTCTAGCAGCAAACAACATCTTATGATGCTTTTATAAACTATTTTAATAACAAAACTACAATATGAAGCTCTACTTTGTATGAAGCATTCTTGATAAAAGTAAATGCATGAACAGTGGGCTTTAATCTATCTGTTGTGTGCTGTTTCTTGTTTTATTTTCTAAGCTTAACACACACAATAAAATTAATTCATACCACGTGTGTTGCTAAAAATACAATTGCGTGGACATTCACCCATTACCAAACCCTTTGGAATCAAAAACAAGAACGGCACACCCAAAAGCACAGGCGTAGTTGAAAACACATCACATGGTCAAAAATATGAATTTTGATCAATCAGGGCTTGATAAAAGAAACATATTTCTTGATTTCCAGGAGCCTCACCATGAATATAAAAAGACAGTAGAAACTTTCTCCACCAGAGGGAGGAATGGGCAGTACAGAGCACACATAGAAAGAGAATACAACAACTCACACAACAGAATGTATCACACATTAATGAACAACATTGTTTTACCCTCTTTTTCTCTCATATCGCTTGCAACACTTAGTCCCTTCCTTTCCCTCTCACACTCCCAATTCCTTTCTTTCTTCCATTCTTCACCTTTATACAGACAACTACATTTTGTATAAAAAATAATTCTTTTATTTTTTTATGAAAATAAACAAAAGTTTATTTTACATTATTATTTGTAGTGTATTTTCCTTTTTATTTATTGTTCAGGGGAATTATACATGCCTCTACAGTTGTTTCACTTCCTTGTAATACATATATATATATATATATATATATATATGTGTGTGTGTGTGTGTGCGTGTGTGTGTGTGTGTGTGTGTGTGTGGAAAACTGTGTGTCACTAAACTGAGCAGTGTTATTTCAGTCATGTTGACGTGAGGTCATTATTGTAGTATCTTCATTCTTCAAAGCCCTTTTATGGCAATCTTCTCCACATTAATTCTATTCATGCTCTAGCTTTACCTTTGATATCAAGCACTTTATGACAAAAAATCAGCTTGCCTAAAATGGCTTTCCACCAGTAAAGTACTGAAAAACAAAATAAAAGAAATTTTGGCACTAAACATCACTACAATTTAGCACTATATATATATATATATATATATATATATATATATATATATATATATGCATGTATATAGCTTTATGCTATGTTCTCTGGTTACCGTGGAGAATGCCCATTTGAAGCAGTTATCGGATAGAACACTCTCGCTGTTGGCATTATTTACATATTGTAAAATACATTACACACTATGAAATCAGCCTTTCTCTAATGTGCACCTATGGCCTGGTGGGGGAATATCCGACTGCCGTCAAATCAGTCGGGTTTTAGTTCCGGCTTAAAGTAAAATGGTTAATCTATCCACACTGAAGAGCTGTGATACAGCAAAAAAAATTGTCTGCAGATGGTTTATATATATATATATATATATATATATATATTTTCTAAGCATATACTGTTAAATATAAGAGACAATGAATGTCTATTATGTTTAATCATGAGCCATTCTAAACGTCGTATTTTGGCTTTAATTTCAGTTGAAAATAAAGACAAAAATTCTCCAACATTTGGATAATTTTTTATTAATTTGCTTCTAAGCTTTCGGTTCACATGAGCCATCTTCAGAGAGGTTATTAAGAGGGTAACACAATAACATCCACCATCACCAAGGATTTTATTTTGTGTTGACATAAAAATACGCCTCTCATAAAAGCAGCTACACATCTAAAAAATAACAAAAATATTGTTATCCGATGTGTCAATAAAACCAATACATTTGTTATTTTAAACAAACAGAAATATCACTCCAAATTACAGGCCATTCTGGACGATCACAATAAATTTAAAAAATTAACTAGTAATACCACCACCCAACTTAAAAAACATTAATAAACTTATTACTGCAAACAATGCTGAAATAGGATCCTATAAACTTCAAAAGATTATAAATGACTATCAGCCCGGCTACCTTTATGAAAATGTAAAAATCCATAAAAAAGATCATCCCCTCTGACCTATCATTTCTCAAATACCCACACCAATATATAACCTTTCCAAAACACTTAACAAACTAATTACTCCCTACCTTCCTAGTAAATATAGCATTAATTCCACGGATTAATTTTTAGAGATTCTCCATTCCGTAAAACCTAAGAATCAAATAATTGCATCCTTGGATGTCAAAAACTTATTCACTCATGTTCCTGTCCATGAAACGATTGACATCATTATCTGTGATGTATACAATCATGCTACTCTCCCACCAATCAATATTAAACCCACTATATTAAAAAAAAAAAACTATTATTAGCATGCACCACACAAGTACCCTTTCACGATCCCTTAGACAATATTTATACTTAAATAGATGTTATTGCGATGGGATCTCCTTTAGGTCCTCTCTTTTCTAATTATTATATGGCAAATTTAGAAAATAAAATTATTAATGACAACAATAAACCCTCTATATATCTAAGATACATCGATGACATCTTCGTTTTAGCTAAGAATATTGATCAAATTACACATCTTAAAAACAAATTTGAAAGTCACTCTGTCCTCAAATTTACATTCGAACTTAATATTAATAACAAAATCCCATTCCTTGATGTAGTCATTGATTCTAGCACACATAGATTTACGACTTCTCTATATAGGAAACCAACTAGCATAAACTTGTGTCTTCTTAATTATAATAGTGAATGCCCCCAATGTTCTAAGTTAGCTGTTATAAAAAACTTAATTCAACACACACAAATGATATTTTCTTCCAAATCTATATTTTATAAAGAATTACACAACATTAAGCAAACACTTGTCAATAATAGATTTCCTAACTCCGTTATTGATCAACAAATTAAAATGAATCTCAACAAAGTTAATAATAGCTCTAACAATAGATAATATTAATAATAATGGTTTAGATCAAAATAAACATAACACTATTAACTTATACTATTGCAACCAAATACATAATAATTACAAACAAGATGAAAAAAACTCTCAAAAACATAATATGTAGAAATGTTAAACCAGTGGATAGTAATAATCAAATTAAACTCATAATATATTATAAAAAATTCAAAACAATTGACCTCATAGTCTCTAATAACCGTACAAGCACTAAACTAAATTCTCTACAAAAAACCAATGTAGTGTACCAATTTACATGCCCGTTCAGAGATTGTATCTCTGGTACTAATAAGAAACCCAGTACATATATTGGTTTTACTACAACTACGCTCTCCCTTAGACTTACCTGTCACATTTCTGATCAGAGTACAATTAAACAACATTTCTCAGAAAAACATAAATATGTAGGTAATATCAGACAGATTTTAGTCAACAATACAATAATCCTTACTCATACACACAGTAAAAAGAACCTTCAGATATTGGAGGCCATGTACATTAAATCCAAGCAACTCACACTTAATAAAATCACGTTTAAATCTGGCCATAACATGTTACATTGCATTTAAACACATGGTTCTGTTGTCATTTTGCGCTATCACGCAATCTGATGTCATAGAACCGCATTGCAAATTTGCGAACTGCGTTTGTTATTTTTGGTAACTATTGCCGTTGCCTAGCGGAGTTTTATGTCAACACAAAATAAAATCCTTGGTGATGGTGGATGTTATTGCACTACCGTCTTGATAACCTCTCTGAAGATGGCTCATGTGACCTGAAAGTTTTGAAGCAGATTAATAAAAAATTATCTAAATGTTGGAGAATTTTTGTCTTTATTTTCAACTGAAATTAAAGCCAAAATACGTTAGAATGGCTCATGATTAAACATAATAGACATTCATTGTCTGTTATATTTAACAGTATATGTTTAGAAAATTATTTGCTGCCTCGATACACAATATATATATATATATATGGTGTTTCTCAGCGTAATAATTCTATATATAATTCTTTCGAAAATGTTCAGTTAAATGATATAGAGAAGTTTTGTCTATCAAAAGACATTTTTTTTAAATTGTTTAAATTTCAGAACCATTTGTTTTATGTTATCATTAAATTTACCAAAGTTTATATCTATTTTATATTATTTATTCTGAGTAATTTTGAATGTTGCTACATTTGTTTTAAGACTGTTCTCTGTTTATTTACACAACTGGTTTCACATTTCATGGAACCAATTTCAAGTCATTCACGGTGACGTCATTTAAACGGTCAAACTGAAATGTTCATGTTTATTTCTTTTTGATTAAATATTCTTCCACTTATGCTCCCCTATAGAGAAAGACACATTATTTGTTTTGTTTTTCATTACAACAGCCTCCTGAATTTTGCAGTCTTTCTTTGTGCCAGGTCCTGCTAAATTCGTTGATATTATTTTGCTATTTATTATTTGTTGATCCATATATGTGTGATATATAGAAACATATTTGAGCCTTCAAGATATTTGATCAACAATGAGGACGAGTGTTGTAAGATATTCAGAAAAGTATATTTAAATTCACTCGTCAAGGTTTTCATGACCTCTCAAACAGTCAATTGCAAAAAAGATCACCATTCTCACATTTCCAATAAGTAATTAAAATTACTCACTATAATAACATTTCGAGTAATAAAAAATGTCAGATTCAAAATGCAAAAATCCATTAAGTTTTTAGGAACTGCTTTGCTTGTGTTTCAGACATGAAATTGAGTAGATATAAAGCTTTCACGAGCATATTTAGAGCTAAGAAGAGGTGCTGTCTTTAAAAAAAGGAAAATAGAATTTTCCTTTCTGTCATGTTCTCCATGGATGAATGATGAAGCACACTAGATTAAACATTAGTTTCCACGAGAAAAGGAGATGAGGTTTGACCTCTGTCAGGGGATGCATTTTATTTACTAAGATTTCTCAAATGCACAAGTTGATAGATGTAATGTATGCTATTTAATTAATAGAAATGAAGAGTCCACTCTAATAATGTTTGAAGTAAAAACATATATATATATATATATATATATATATATATATACTAGCAGTATAGCCTGGTATTGCTTGGGTGTAATGAAAGCTTTAAAACTAATCTATGGTTCTGGAACTCAGACTCAGCCTAAAGAATATTTGTGTGAAGTTTGGTGTGAATCAGATAAAAAGTGTGGATTTATATAAAGGACATACAGACAGATAAACAGACACACACACAAACATCTTGCCTTTTATATATATATATTATCGATTTTCTGCACTATTGTAAGAACTGCAACCTTGAAAGTTCTGAATATCGTTTCTTATGTTTTTGTCTATGAGTGTATCAAATTTGATTAAAATTGGACCACTCCTTCTATAATCTGATTTTTTTCAATTATCGATATTTATCAGGGGTACCTCGACACAAAACCTAGCTAAGAACACTTGCAGACGCTTATAGTACAACTGTGTGAATTTTCAAGAAAATGGGTTCAGCTGTTTCGGAGTCTATAGGTAATGGAGACACACACGCACAAAGTTCCATTCATAAATAAGTTTATATATATATATATATACACATGAAGTATACTGACTGGTTGTAAGCATTCAACAAATGAGCTTTGTCTGTTTAATATTTTATTGTATTTTATAATTACGGACATCATGTCTATTAATGAAAACTTTTCCATAAAGTGGATTTGATATTTTAGTTCAATAAAATGACCAACATGCTTTGTACGTGTCACACCAGATATTTCTTTCTTGGGAAGTGGGTTAGGGGCGATGCAAGATCTTGTTTATCATTGATTTTTATCTTCCTGTATACTGTAAAACAAAGAAAAAACAAAGAGGCTACCGAGTTAGAGAACACGAGAAAAACATTATTAAGACGAGAGAACAATAAACGAATTAATGCGACAAAAGATAACAACCGACCCATTTTTGAAGATCAAAGTCCCGACCCATTTTTGAAGATCAAAGTTGACACGAGAAGGAATAAGCCAGTTAGAAGAAACTTCAGTCTAGAACCTATGGTTGCATCTAGCCATTTCAGTTGTATGTAAAATGATGAGACCTTCTTGCTTATCTAGTCAGTCAGTCAGTTAATTGCCATACATGATACACGCTTGGGCAATCATGTCTCGAAAGAGACATGACTGACTGGGCAGAAGATTATCCTGTAGTAGGTTGCCATTGCTTTCTGCAGTAGACTGGTTGCCGACCAAGGCTATAGAACCCAATCTGTCCTGTTATTTAACCCATAACTGAAGGAAAGTCATGGATTAATACCTTTTCCAAGGGCATTTATGCATAAGTGAATGCAAGGAATTCAAGTTGAATTATATACAATATACAAGACATCCTAAAAGAGAATGTTCTCCAAAATAATTCAATAGTCCTCCTGCAGAACTCATTTACCAAAAAAAATCAAGTTGCATATATTAAGTAAAACAAGAAATATATTAATTTTTAAGAGAACAACAACCAGGCTTTTTTCAGTAGCAATGAGCAGGTCTTCTGGTTGGTTTCAGTTTATGTATTGGCACAGACGTCATGTTATGCCTAATATTTGTTTGGCCAGCAATATCAATTATCTAATACATTATTTGCAAATTGAAAAAATGTACTTTGGGAATTCTATCCATTCCACATGTTGTAATGAAAGCAAAAACCTCTGGATGGTCTATAAGCAATTGATGAAGAAGTGTAAATGCCTTAAGATTTTGTTTATTTTTTTTTAAGAAAATTGTTTTCTTGATATTTGTTGCGTGTTTCTCACTTTCTGAATGGTTCCAGGCAAAAGGAAACAATTTCCTTGAGATTTTCTCTAAAATTGCCTCCAAGATTCATCTGAAAAACATCTTTGAGAATCTTTCTTTTTTCCAAAAGCAAAACATATATTTTTAATGGAGTCTCAGAATTTATTTTTACCTTTCTGTACTAAATGAACTTAAAATTCTGCACAAAATGAAAAAAGGTATATTTACTGGCCAGGAGAACATTCGAATTCAAAAGTTTCTATCTAATGTTCCAGACTGACTTCTCATAAATTCATAAGTTTCTCTCTCAGACCTGGTCTTGTTTATCTTTTTCAGGAATAACATGAGGCTACATTGCATAGCTCACCTTTCTTGAATTAAATTTGATTTTCTCTTAGAACTTATGCACACAGAAGACAAGCAGAAAATCTATCTCATAGGAATGGCCACTTTCGTGTAAAGGTATTCTAAAATCAGATATGACAGTGTGATTATAATATTTATGCAATAAAAAAATTAAAATTAATTCAAGTTTACCTGGCAATTAAGTAAATAGTCTCAATAAATAGTGTGGGCTCCTCGTTTCAAATTTGTTGTCATCATCAGTAATCGTTACTTGTTCCCTGCTGGAGAAAGGTTTTTTCTCCTCTTCAAATGTTGCTATGATGACAGTGGATGTGTTATTGCTTGTTATTATCAAGTAGATATCATAAACATTCTTCTTTCAAATAAAAGATATCCACTTTCAACAAATTGCAAATAGCTGTTGTTACCATTCATACAAAAACTGATACTCTTTTAGCAAAATTACTTCCAAAATTCTGATAACCTCTCTTCTCTGGTGTGAAGATCGAGGATATGTGTTGCTTCATATTTGGTAGTTTGCAACCTTCCTAGTAAATTGTATTTACTAGCCTTCCCACGTAGGCCGGATGTGACACATGGTCATTTTATTGTGGGAATTCCCGGCCTTCCTAGTAAATGATTGTCATGTTGGGTTCACTAAAATAGCTAATAAAATATGCAACATGATTTAAACAATAAAACTTATTTATAAACTCGAGATGCATTTTCAGCTAAGAATAATAACCACATGAACATTAAAAAAATGCATACAAAATATTTATAAACCAATAACACACAATAAAGTGATTACAACTTAAAATGTATCAATTGGACCGTGTAATACAAATCCGAAAGGTTTTATTAGTCATCCTAATTTAGGTAGATACAACCAATATTATGCATGGACCTAGTAGACATACCACAGGGCATTTTAGGGTGCACTAAGAATTAAGACAATAATTCTAGAAAAAAAAAAGGTATAAATATTATAAAGTCCAGCTGCAAAAGAGAGATTAAAAAATACCACCAAAGTTCGCATCACTCTAGCTGCTGATATTCAAGACCCCATCCACAGCCACACATAAAAGCAACATTCAACTCAGCACTGACCAAACTACAAAGACATCACCTCAAACTATGGTGCCACTGTCTACAGTAAGAACTAAATTCTAAACTCCTTTATTCACATTACTGCTATGCACGTATACACATACTGACTTTTTCACACAAACCGACATGGAATCACGTTTCACTATTCTCACGTACGTGCACAACACAATTTATGTTTTATCCAAGAGTTTACTAATGACTAAAAAAAGGACGATACTTAATCAATATATTTAATCAACTTCTTAAATTCTTGTCGTATATAAAATCAAAGTTATTCATGCCACGCTGCCTTTTCCTACTGCATTTTATTCTTTCAATGAAAGTTGTGAGATTATTCTAAACAGTCAAATTACAAACAGTCCTGCAACAATATTTTAATTTATCGTATCAAATCTCGACACTTCGAATTTTGACATTTAACAAAAACCTAAATAGAAAGATTCCTACAGTCTTATCCAATAATATACTTGTTAGTGAAAATATAAAAGAGTACAGCAAAGATAGATTTGGTAGATTTAAAAAAATTTGATCAAATATCTGTGAAATCCTTTTAGGGTGGAGTCATAAACTTTTCAGCACCCCCTTAAATTGACAATGTTTACTATGCTCATTAGCTTCTCATGAGACAATTTTATTTCCAAATTTAAAAAAAAATTTTTTTTGCATGTGAAACATGATTAAAAATGAATATCAAACAACACAAAAGCAAAAATACGAGAATTTCTTTCCTTTTTTTTCTCCCCATCTCATTCTCCGATGAAGCTTTAATAAAAGTGAAACTTATTAAATTGATAAATGTTTCTTATGTGTTATTTATTTTATCATTCTGTCAGATTGGGAATCCATACTTGATTCCAACTCGTACCCGTGTGTTTGTATTTCACTGCTTTCTCAAATAATTATGAAATATGGCTTTGAGGAGAGAAGTCTAGTAGGTCTGGACAAAGACCATTCTTCTTCGAACCTTTTATTGGTGCTGCAGAATTACAAACAAAGAACTCTACCAAATACCATAAACAATTACCACTGGCAAATTTAGTGGGGAAGAGTGCTGATAATTAGGGATAGTTACAAATATTGCAGACATAGAAATCAACACTGCATAGTGACAGTTACTTTCACACTTTCAACACTCATAAGATCTAAACTTATTTATAAATGGAACTTTGTCTCTGTGTGTGTGTGTGTCTGTTACCTATAGACTCCGAAACGGCTGAACCGATTTTCTTAAAAATTTACACAGTTGTACTATAAGCGACTGCAAGTGTTCTTAGCTAGGTTTTGTGTCGAGGTACCCCCAATAAATATCGAAAATCGAAAAAATCGGATAATAGAAGGAGTGGTCCGATTTTAATCAAATTTGATACACTCATAGACAAAGACATAAGAAACGATATTCAGAAGTTTCAAGGTTGCAGTTCTTACAATAGTGCAAAAAATTTTATACCGATACAAGGAAATCAAAATTTGACTTACATCCATTCATTTTTCTTTCAGTCTACGGTTTTGCTTTAACTAGAAACAACTATTGCTTTTTAGTCTTTTGTGTCAACGTCCAAAGAGTCTGAGCTCCAGGACCATGGATTAGTTTTAAAGCTTTCATTACACTTGAGCAACGCCGGGCTATACTGCTAGTCATATATATGTGTGTATGTGTGTGTATGCATAGGATACATGTAGGGACAGTAAGTATTTATACAAACAAGTTTGATTTAAAAGAACAACTACAAAAGATGAATCAGTTTTACGTGTTAGACTTCTGTTTTATATATAGTAATTTTTTTATACAACTGTTTATAAAAGCATTATATCACTACACAAAAATTTTCACAACAAGTGGGCCCATACTGTCAAAAATAATGGAAAAATATTTCTATCATTATACCATCTAAAATAATGACAGCATATATATATATATATATATATATATATATATATATATATATATATATATATTGATGTACCTACTATTGAGTATTTTACATTAAGACATAAGAAAAAATAACAAAATAATCCAAAACACTGAGAATGATAGCAGGGATATATAACACATCACTCAATAAATCCCAGGCCTAACTAATAAAACAACAACTTTAAGGCAAAATTGGGCCCATATTTTGTCATGTGCCATTTGAAGGTTAGTACTTCATAAAACAAATCATATGGATTTTTTATTATTGGTGCCATCTACATGCCAGGCCCAGGACTTATTGATTGATGTCATATATATATATATATATATATATATATATATATACAAATAAATACACTATGTTCTTTATTACTTTATGATAACAGAAAAGATATATATATATATATATATATATATATATATATGGTTTTTCTTTTCTCAAGGATAATGTATGTCTCTAAATGAATAAAGAACAAAGAAAATAATTGCAAAGTTCAAAACATTAATTAAAAAAGTGCTCAATATAAAAATAGAGCAATGAATATGTTTTATTAATTATTACTTAAAAAATAATATGTTTTGTTTCAACATTGAAAGAACAATGTCTCATCAGGTATTTAATAATGATTGAGACATTGTTCTTTCAGTATCAAAACAAAATGCACGATTTTGTAATAGGTTTACATGTTTTAAAGTAATTATATATATATTCTTTACTACTCAATGAGATAATTATTGCAAAATCTTTAATAATACGTCACTGTTAAAAAGCAAAAAATAAAGTTCAATAATTGGTAATAAAGAGAATGAACTGAGCCAATACTGCCTTGCTATTGTCTCTCTCTCTCTCCACGAGCATAACAGGAGGTATATATATATATATATATATATATATATATATATATATATATCCGAGTGAATACAGAACGAAGAAAGAAGAAAGTCAAAGACTCTCATTAATCAACCACTTTAAAAAATGCCCTCTCCAAAAATTCCAACTGTCAGAGACTTATTCCCCTATCACTAACCCCCACCAACACATCTAACAAAACTAAACAAATATAAGGGAAGAGGCTTTCCATTACTTTACAAACCGCCTGATGAGACATTGAAGTTTCAATGTCAAAACAAACGTACCTTTGTTGTGGATATATATAGAAAAATTATGTATATGTTCTAAAATATAATTTATAATATTTTAATATAGGTTCCATTGAATAATATAGACAAGTTCTGTCTATTTATTTTGTGTAAGATCCTTTCGTATGATCTGATTAGCTTGATAGTGTTGTCATGGAAAGACAACAAGAAATCACAGTAATTGTTGATTTTTTTATCAGGTCTGAGCTTTCAGCTTGCATAAGCCATTATCAAAGGATATACAGTGAACATAGAACATTTAAATTATTAACAGAGTGGAGTTATACAGAGAAAATTAAACAGGTCCATTTTTTTGTATCACACATGGCCTCAGGCCAAGAAGGAATGGTGGTAGTGGGTTTTTGGTCAAATGAGAGTATAGTGGTATGAGGGGATTGGTCTGGGAACTGCTACTACTATGGGTGTAGAGGGTAAGTATAATAACTATGACCTCTCCCATTGATTATAGGCATTGAAGTATGTTAGTGGAGGTGTCTATATTATTCAATGAAACCTGTATTAATGAAAAAATGCTGCCAAAATACACACAATATATATATATATATATAATATATATCTATACAGTGGTCTTTGTTTTAATGGAAAGGATTCAGCAGAAAAAAAACTGATCACAATAAATATGTTTTTGTTCCTTTACAATATTCTCAAAGTGAATTTGTTTTGTGTTCAACTGAGAAACAGGAAGAATAACAGACTTCTTTGGTGATATTTAGAAAAACAACAAAGAGCTAAGAGATCCTTGAAAACAAAAGACAGGCAGATGATCTTTTAGTCGTGTGGATTTATGACATTTTAAATATAAATGTTTTACATCCATTGGTTCCAAAAATGCAACAAGACTTTACAGAACAAAAGTGATTATTTTTGGCTGTGAACAAAGGAAGAAATGACTACCTCTTGTTTTGGATCAATGATTTGTCAGATCTTTTTTCCCAGGTTTTTCTTATTTGACAAAAATAAAAGAAACACACTCAATGTATTACATTAACCTACAAGAACAAGTCAACTGATATAAAAAGATTATCTCTGTCTGTCTGTCTCTCTCTCTCTCTCTCTCTATATATATATATGTATAGAAAAGGAGATTAATTCTTCTCTTACCTTTCTTGATGTTTTGGTTGGCAGATCTTTGTCTGGTTTTCTTATTTCTGTTTACTAAAAACCAACATTTACTTGTTTGTATACCAGGTAAGGAATCTTTCTGTCTCATAAAACATAAAATTGATTTAATTAAGACCCTTACTCATCTGCTCTAAAACCAAGTTGGATGATAAACTCAAGTTTATTACCACTGCTCTCTGTAACAATGCCTACCCATTAGATATTGTTCAATAAAAGAACAAAATTCTGGAGTTCACTAAAGTTAAACTGGCTACAGTCAAAAGATGTCCTGTGCACCTATACCTTCTTTGGCTGGGTAGCAACAGCAATAGATATGTTAAGCGGGTTTCTTTGGAAGTTTGACATGGATATTTTGCTGCTAACACTAGTGTGGTTTTTTTCTGCCAAACCTGTTTTTTCATTTATATTGAAAAATGTTCTACCTTCACATCATAATAGTTCTTTAATTTATTCATTTAAACATAGTTGCAGTTCATTCTACATAAAGAGAACAACTTAAAGAATCTCAACTGGATATCAGAATAAAGTAGCATGTGCCCACAAAAATCCAAAATTTGAACGATTCTTCATTAGACAGGCTGACCAACACATACAGGATTTCTATCACAGAACACCATAATTGTGCCGCTAATTTCATTGTGAACTCATTTACCATTCTTAGTCGGTTCCACTCAAATTAGCACCTTAAAGTGTTGGAGACTATATATCTATTTCATCTTTAAAACCTTCATTATGTAAAGTAGAAAGATTATATATTTGGCCTCCAATTAATTTCCATCTAAGCAAATATTTTTTCCACACATATTTCCTATTTTCCTTTTATTAATAATTAATTCTTTATTAACCTCGACTCTGTCAAGCCAGATTCAAAACTCGTTTTTCAATTCTATCTTTTATTTATCATCATGAGTGGTAATAAAAATTTTTGTCTTTTTATGGCGGTTATGAAATTTTGTAGCACAAACAAAATTCAGAATACCTATGCAGTAGTTAATATGTTTATTGGTGCATTCTTATAGCACTTTTACCTGGATGTGCCAGCTCATTTTGAGGAAAAAATTAGAAATTGTCACTGACTAAAAATAAATGACTATAAGTATGTTGATAGCGTCTACGGCTATATCGTGTTGAATATACCGGTTCCCATCCGATCACCGAAGTTAAGCAACATCGAGCCTGGTCAGTACTTAAATGGGTGACCATTTGGGAATACCAGGTGCTGTAAACATAAGGACCAAGAATGGTCCACCCGTCCTCCAGGTTTGGGAGTTGGGTGCAGGGCTAACAACCATGCCTCGTAAAAAACAGTTTATTACAGAAACAGCAACAAAAGTTGCTGTCCTATGCACCACTGGGTGTGATGGATAAATGATGATGATGTTGATAGCAATTTCTTTTGGATATAGATACTTTTTTTTAGGTGGATAGGATTTTCTTCTTTATATACGATGTCCTTTCAGGACGTAAGCGAACATGGAACACCACTCACCCATATCCCTTGTCACTCGAAATATTTTTCCTCTTGTTATCTCTCCCAAATCTCACTCAGCTAACCACCTGATCAAGACCAAAATGTAGGTATTGTACTGCTTTCCTCTATCTTTCTTGCCCTCTATTCATCCTGTGAGTATTAGGTTCTCCAAGCCCTCTTTATTCATTACATGTTCGAGAAACCCAAGCTGTCTCTTCCTGATGCCCTTTATTTTTCATTTGCATTCTCTTCAAAACCTCATCATTGCATTCACTCCCATATAGGAGGACAGATTCTTTTGTATATACACTTTTCATTGATGCAAGTTTTTTTTTTTTTTATAGTGTACACAGTCTCACACTTTCTGTCCTCTGTCAGAATGCTTCCCAGGTATTTAAAATTCTGTACCTGGTTTGATTTTAGTTTCCTCGGCTTATTCTGCAGTAAAGAGTAAACTAAATAGCATTTCCAATCATAAAAATAGGTGACAAAACAGGTCATATTGCACGTTACCAAATGTCATCTGCACTGGTTTGGAAATAGCAGCAAGTGCTAGTTATTTTGTAAGAAAAATGAGAAGAACCAACAGTTCTTATCAGTATCTTCAAAACAGACACAAGTGTGCATATGTTTGTGCCAAAAAGCCTTTGCTTCAGCCAGCCAATAAGAAGAAGAGACTAGCATGGGGAAGAGAGCACAAAAACTGGACATCAGAACAGTTTGTTTGATGCACATGTTATTGTGCAGTATTAACAAAAGAACCATTCTATTTTCATTTAGAATTATCCACTTGGCAATAAATACTAAAAATAGTATGAAATACATAATTTCTTTTAAAAAAACTGGGGTGGCCTAATAATTATGGCTGTTAGTACATATATAAATATATATATATAGATAGATAGATAGATAGATATGTATAGTAAATGTACAGGGTGAGATGGGTAAATTGTCGCTATTTTCCTTGTAATATTTTGCAAAGTAATAATAACAAAAGAACCATTCTATTTTCATTTAGAATTATCCACTTGGCAATAAATACTAAAAATAGTATGAAATTTCTTTTAAAAAACTGGGGTGGCCTAATAATTATGGCCAGTAATTTATGTGCATGTGTGTATATCAATAAGTGTGTGTGTGTGCATGTGTGTAAATATATGAACATAAGCATATGAATACAAATTCAAAGAATAACAGATAAAAATTTAATCATGTGTAAAACCTCCTATAGATAATACCCTGAAGATACGACCAAATCAAATCGGAAAACAAAATAATGGCCAAGTGAAAACAAATAAATATTTAACTTATTATTTAAGCATTAAAATAATTCATGTAAAAAAATGAAATACAATTTTCCTAATTAAAGAAAAGACAGAATGCTAAAATATTAATGATGACAGTTTCTCTAGAAAATCCAGAATGGCAACAACTGAAAGAAAAAAGGAAAAAGAAAAAAAAGGTTAAGGAATGAGTGTAAAATGAAAAAAGAAAGAAACAAGTAATCACAACATTCTATATATGTATGCACATACATGCAGACAAATGCATGGGCACACACACAAATTCACACGTACACAATAAAAAAAAACTTGAATCAATGAAAAGTGTATATACAAAAGAAAAATTGAGAAGTATAAGCAGTCAATTGCTGATACCCACTGACAAGTGGACAAAGTAATTCTGGGAGGGTCTGTCTAAAAACTCTGGAGTTTCAATTGGCTAAATGACAAACCATTTATTTTTATTATATATATATACACAACTATATGAGAGAGAGTTAGAGGGCGAAAAAGATAGTTCAGACCGACCACTATTCAAGTTTCACATTACTACCACAATCTTCAGGCAAGTAGAATGTTCTTTGTCCGTTTCCAAGGTATAATGCTGAGAACTGTAATTGTTTGTTACTGTTAGATAAGGTGTCTATTTTGGGCTTTTTTTTCTTAATTTGTATCTTTTTCCTGTTTTCCTATATCAATTTTTTCTTGGTTTTGGTTTATTTGTTGTTAATTTTTTCTTTTTTTATAAATTTCCTTTGGGTCATTTATACCAACCTTTTGGGTTTTTGTGATTATATATATTGGGTTGTTTACAAAGTTCATGCTATGTTTTAGTTGTTCACATTCAAACATGTTAGAACACATCAAATTTATCAAGATGTAATAAGCTTTCATTTCTGATTAGAGCACACTTCAAACTCTCTCTTGAGAAAGAAAGTTAAAAATTACTTAATTCATGTCAATTTTGCATCCCTATAAAAATGGAAGATTATAAGATGCATTTTAGACACTTGATGCTGTTTTTTACCGTAAAGGCAAAAATACCTCACAAGCAACAAAAAAGACGTGCGCTGTATATGGAGAAGCTGTGTAGAGCACTGAGAGACTATAAAATTTCACTAGAAACAAAGAAGAGAGTATGAGATTGTCATGTGATATCTGTTATTCAATATGGCAGCAAATGCTAGATAATCTCATCAAAGATGACGGAAAGATTTGAAGCAAAGCAAAAATTGGTTCTGTAGAAGAATGATAAAAAGATGACATGGACCAAACATGTGAACAATGACAACGTTTTGGAAAGAAAAAACAGTTGAAGATTCTGGGATATGAAATGAGAAATGAGGGTTTGGAGAATCTGATACTCACAGGACAGATGGAGATAAAAAGAGTAAGTGAATGGCAGAGCAGGGTTTAGGAGAGGCAACAAGAGAAAGATGTAAGAGCTACCAGGAATAGGAAAACATGGAAGGCCATGATCATATATGTCCTGAAGGGACAATAGATAAAAGAGATGGTGAAAGTGCTTTAGCTGACAGAACTGTATGGAAATAGTTTTCTAAGTTTAGAGTTGTTAATTAGAGGCTTATTGATGAAAAATGCTCAGGCAGACACCCCACTACAAATGCAGACACCCCACTACAAATAACAACCAAATGATGTCATGGAGAATAACTTACAATACACAAGACAGGAGTTGGCAGAAACATTAAATTTATCAAAATCCACTACCCATGAGTACTTAGGGAAGCTTGGGTACTCAAATCATTACAATGTTTGAGTATCACATGATCTGAGTGAAAACAATCTTTTTGCTATCATTTCTCTCTGTATAAACACAAAGAAATGTGCCCTTTCTGTTGTGGACCCAGAATAGATCTGGAAGAAAACTCGAACTTGAGAATTAGTGAAACATATATATTAAACAAAAAACAAATACAAGAGTGCTACACATTAGTCTGACTATCAGTATTAGACTGGGGTGACTCAACCCAACTCAACCCCGAAAGGTATATTCTCCTGGTAATCATAATAATAGGAAGAGTTCAAAAAAGGGTAGGTCCCATAACACTTTCTGAGACCAATTATGATGATTGATGAGAAACTGACCATTTACAATAATGTTCAGCAACAAAGAATCAGGGGTAAGTCACATGAGCCAATTTTAGCCATCCCAAAAGCAGGTCTTCAACCTAAGAAAATTATACTGTGTATCTGTTGAGATTGGAAAGGAATCCTTTACTATGAACTTTTGCCAAGTAACCAGTCAATTGATTCTAAAAAATACTGCTCACAACTCGATGAATTAAAGGCAGCAATTCAAGAAATATGTCAAGAATTGGTGAACAGGAAAGGTATTCTTTTCTATCAGATAATGCCAGACTTCACATTTCTTTGGTGATCTGGTAAAAATTGTTGCAGCTTTGCTGAGATGTGTTACCCCCACCTGCTATATTCACCAGACGTAACTCCTTTAGATTTTCATTTATTCATGTTCTTGCAAAATAGCCTCAATGGTAAAAAATTTAATTCTTTGGATGACATAAAAAAAAGCACCTTAATAAGTTCTTTGCTGAGAAACTACCAAAGTTCTAGAAAGATGGAATATTTAAGTTGAAAGAATCATGGAGAAAGTTTAGGGAACAAAATTGTTCATATTTAGTTGAATTCATATTTAATGGCTTAATTTTGTGTTTTAATTTCTTTTAAAAATTGGCATGAACTTTCTGGACAACCTAGCACACACACACACACACACACACACACACACACAGGGTGTCCATAACGTCTGTGTGCACTTTAAAAGATTCATAACTTTATTTGTATTTGTGATAGAAATAATTTATAAAAAGGATCAGAAATAAGTAAATCTATACTTTTTAAGGTTTTATTGAAATGTTTTTAAAGTTTCCACATGTCCACCATCATTAGCAATACAAAGGGTAATACAATTTTACAGTTCACAGAAAACATTTGCCAACTAATTTACAGTAATGCCTGAAAATACATTATTTTAGCTTTCAAATCTAGTGAACTAGGTTTAGTTGCATACACAAGTGTTTTCACATGTCCCTATAAAAAAAAAATGTAAGCCATGAATAAAATTGAATCTGAAAAAAAAAATTTTTTTTTACTTATCTAAAAATTGTTGCAAATTTTGTGATAAAGTTATTCAATAACTATACTTAAAACTAGGTACATTAAACTTTATAAATTGTTTTACAGATTATTTCTATCAAAAATACAAATAAAATTATCAATTTTTTAAAGTGCACATCTACTTTATGAACACACTGTATATATATATACATTAGTCATCCTTGTACAAGCCTGTTTTGCTGTATCACAGCTCATCAGTGTGGCTAGACACATCCACTTGCTTCTGGCCGGGATCAAAACTCGACCAATTTAGTGTCAGTCAGAGTTGCTACCCCCATAAGCCATAGGTGCATGGAATCAGAGAAGGGAAATTTTAATGTGTTGTATATAAGCAGTGTATACACACGCCAGTCACCAAAAGACTCAATTCATATATATATATATATATATATATATATATATATATACGAGGCATGGTGGAGTATTGGTTAATGGCTCAGATTGAGGAACTGGAGATCCTAGTTCCATTTCCAGTTGAGCTGTTTTTTACATTTACTTACATGCAAATAACCTTTAGAAAACTATGTATCCATCTCTTATCCCTCCAGCTATGGTGGAATAGCAGGGCAGATTAGGTTCTAGAGTTTCGGATGGCTATCAGTCTAATAGAGGAAAAATCTTTGATTTCAAAACCTGAAGAGAATCATTTGGAGAACATGCGTACCATTTCAAAAAGTGTGGTTAGTTCTACATAAGCCTTTTTACCTCTATAATCAAATCAAATGTGTGAAAATATAAAAAAATATATGTAAAAACAGAACAAACATAAAACGTATAAAAAAACAATACTTAAATATCATTGCCAGCCACAGTTAAAATTTTCATGAGGATGTAAGAATGATGATGCTAGTTACACAATACTCAGTAAATAAAAAGTAATATTATACTGATAAAAAAAACATTTTATCAGTATTATACAGATACATTTTTTTTTAATCATTTCACCCCAAGCAAGGCATTCCACTGCCACTACTGTGCAAGGGGTTACATCGGGGAAAGTGATGAGAAAGAATGGTTAGGGGTTTACATAGAGGAAAGTGATGAGAAAGAGAGGTTAGGGGGTCACATAGGCGAAAGTGACGAGAAAGAGTGGTTAGGGGGTTACATAGGTGAAAGTGACGAGTAAGAGTGGTTAGGGGGTTACATAGGTGAAAGTGATGAGAAAGACTGCTTAGGGGGTTACATAGGCGAAAGTGACGAGAAAGAGTGGTTAGGGGGTTACATAGGGAAAAGTGATGAGAAAGAGTGGTTAGGGGGTTACATAGGCGAAAGTGACGAGAAAGAAAGACTGCTTAGGGGGTTACATAGGTGAAAGTGATGAGAAAGACTGCTTAGGGGGTTACATAGGTGAAAGTGATGAGAAAGACTGCTTAGGGGGTTACATAGGTGAAAGTGACGAGAAAGACTGCTTAGGGGGTTACATAGGTGAAAGTGATGAGAAAGAGTGGTTAGGGGGTTACATAGGCGAAAGTGACGAGAAAGAGTGGTTAGGGGGTTACATAGGGAAAAGTGATGAGAAAGAGTGGTTAGGGGGTTACATAGGCGAAAGTGACGAGAAAGAGTGGTTAGATATAAGAAATGTCAGAACGAAGGTGATAGACGGGTAAAAATACCGAGGTTGAGGGTTGAGTAGATATGAAGAATGTTTGAGAAAATGGGTGCAAGTTAGTGTGTTAGGAGGTGTCTATTGACCTTACATTTAAACTCCTGGGGATTTTAGCTGTTGGGGAAGCAAGTATGTGGAAGGGAATTCATCCACCAATTCTTGATACCTAAGGTTTAAAATGAATTTTTAAAAATGAAAAAAAAATTTTTAAGCTTTTTAGTTTTAATTTTAAGCTAATAGATTAAATTTAATATTTCCAATAAGCAAAATACTTTGCTCTATTTCAAAACTAGTTTAAATTGGTTAAAAGGAGTTTTGCTATGAATTTTCTGAAATTTCTTAATTTACCGCCATTTAGCCTTCCATCATTTCAATGTATTGCTCTTTATTAAAAAATAAAATATACTTTTCTGAAAGTTTAATTGAAGAATATTAATCTGATTTAAAACAAATATTTTGTTCTTTAGGTTTAAAATATCACACAAATGCACTTTTAAAACTCAGCAGTAGCTTGTTAATTTATATTTATATAAGCTGTTGATGTTTTATTTAATTCTTAGTCGTCTTTTCTCACTATGCACCCTAGAAATTTAAACTTTCTCTTTCTGATGTTGAACATAAGTTTCCTTTTTGTTTCTATTTTCTCTAAAACTTTGTCATTGCTCACATGTTTGGTCCATAGTATTCTCAACATCCTTCTGTAGAACCATGTTTATATTGCTTCAAGTCTCATCTTTAAGCAAATTGTTCAGAATTCACTGCCATATAGGAAGATTGATATTATGTAACAGTCAGGTCTACATTTCATCGTTTTTAATAAAATTTTTGCTAAATTTTTTATTTAGTCCCTGAAGACCTTTACTCCTTCAAATTTTTCCAAAACATCCTTATTTCCATGCAAATGTATATGTTGAACTCAAATCGATAATTATTTAATGAAGAAACCTACCTTTATTGATGTTAACGACCAGAAAAAAAAATCAAACTTTTTCTCGCTCTTTATCACACCCCTCAACCACCTTTGAAATATGTCATTCAGTGCTGAATGACTTTAGGTTTCTTCAAGAAACGATTATTGATTCAAATTGAGCATATACATTTGCACAGAAATAAGGATGTTTTGAAAAAATTTGAAGGGGTAAAAACTTTCGGGGATCGAATCAAAAATTTACCAAATTTTCTATATACTGACCATTATCTTCTTTCATTGTAGAAGAGTTCTCTAATGTATTCATTTCATCTCTGAAGTATTTTCCCTTTCTCTAATATCATTGTTTCATCCTTGAATTTTATGCATCTTGTTGACAAGCGTGTCTTTTGTCCACTTACGTCTCTTATTCTTTTTACGCACATCTGCTTTGTCTGCGATAATCATTCTTTTTACTTCTGCGCATTTTTCATCGAGCCATTTTTCTTTAGCCCGAGAAAATTTGTTCCTAATATCTTTTTACCGAGTCCTATATTCTGTAATATACCTTGGCATTGTTTTTAGCCTCATTTTTAATTGATTAAAATAATTTCATATGACATCACAGTGTTTACTTACACTATTTACATTCAAACTATTTACCTTATCCTTGTTGTTCCAAAGTGAATAAATAATTATTTTATATAGGAAAAATTCAATCTCATATTCTTAGTAGAATATTATTAAAGCTTCTGTAATAAAATAAAATTCTGGCTGTTTGGAGCTAGAGTTATACTTTCTGGTCTGGAAACTTATATAATAAAATTAAGCAGTAATGAATTGAAAAAAGCAAAAGGAAAAAGAGGACTTGAAGCAAGAAAAGTGGGAATAAGAAAAATGAAAAGAAATTTGACTGAAACGATATATATATATACTAGCAGTATAGCTAGTTGCTCAGGTGTAATGAAAGCTTTAAAACTAATCCATGGTCCTGGAACTCAGACTCTTTGGACATTGGCACAAAAGACTAAAAAGCAATAGTTGCTTCCAGTTAAAGCAAAGCTGTAGACTGAAAGAAAAATGAATGGATGTAAGTCAAATTTTGATTTCCTGGTATCGATATCAAATAAGTTTTTCATCATAAACTGAATTTTGAAGGCTAAATAAGTCCTCTGAGTAAATGGTATGATGGCTGAGACTAAGAACTACAATTATGCCTACTTAGAGCCAAACCCAAAGCAAAAACTAAAATAAAAGGGCTGAAAAAATACAGACATACAAGCTGATAAACAGACACACAAACAAACATCTTGCCTTTTATATATATATGTATTATTGATTTTCTACACTATTGTAAGAACTGCAACCTTGAAACTTCTGAATATCGTTTCTTATGTCTTTGTCTATGAGTGTATGAAATTTGATTAAAATCAGACCACTCCTTCTATAACCCGATTTTTTTGATTATCAATTTTCAATATTTATCAGGGGTACTTTGACACAAAACCTAGCTAAGAACACTCGCAGATGCTTATAGTACAACTGTGTAAATTTTCAAGAAAATTGGTTCAGCCGTTTCGGAATCTATAGGTAACGGACACATACATACACACACTCAGAGACAAAGTTCCATTTATAAATAAGTTTATATATATATATATATATATATATATATATATATATATATATGATTATGTAATGTTATTTGTACATGTTCTAAACTATAATCTGTGTATATATAATGTAATTTGTACATGTTCTAAGCTATACTATATATATATATATATGATTATGTCACATAATTTGCACATGTTCTAAACTATAATTTATATATATATATATATATATATATATATATATGATTATTTAATGTAATTTGTACATGTTCTAAACTATAACTTATAATGAATATATAATTATGTATATATATTCACCTCCACTGGGTAGGTCATGTGTCTAGAATATGTCCACTCAACTCCCACATATCATCCTGTTTGGAGTACTCAATATGTCACTTCAAGGATCAATTGAGAACACGTCTCTGACACAGGGCAACCTCGACCCTGAGACTTGAGAAACTGTTGCTGTAAATCACCCTTCCTGGTGTAGGTCTATCCAAGTGGGGACCAAGATTTTCAGGTCTAACCATCTATATGAAGAGGATCTTTGGCATAATGTCAGGAGGGACCAACTCATCCAGCCATGTCCACCATTCACACTTCTCTGACACTTCATGATTCTTCATCAGTAGGCTAGACCTTCACAACCATCTGCCACTGACACCAGGAGGAGAGAAAGCAAATTAGGAGAGATGGTGATGATCACAATGATTGAATGTGAGTGGGTGCCAACCAAACTATATATATATATATAATATAGTGAAACAGAGAGACATCTTGGTACTTATAAATACTGGTGAGACAGCCATGAGATAATCCATTTTATAGTTCACCAATAGAAGGCTTAACCAATCTGGAAGCTCAAAATATTCCATGCGACGTGTATAAAAGGTGGCCATATTTTTCCGAGTATTGCCGACCTAGTCCAGTTCAGTAATTCGGGATTCGGGAGTGTTAATCTGATTCGGGAGTGTTAATCTTTGACGTCTCATTGAACAAATTATGTGCTTCACTGTGCTCTATAATAATAATAAACTATGATGAACATGGTCAACAGATGCCAAGAGGATACTCTATAACCATAAACTATGACGGACATTACCAACAAGCTAGACCTCTGCCACTGGCACCAGAAAGAGAGAAAGTGAATAAGGAGAGATGGTGATGATCACAATGATTGAATGTGAGTGGGTGCCAACAAAACTAGACTATATATATATATATATATATAGATAGATAGAGAGAGAGAGAGAGAGAGAGAAAAAAAGATGGAAACAAAAAATGGCAGCCTTACTGACTGAATATCTAATGAAAATGAACAAAAGATTGAAGAGCAGGTAAGAATGGCATACGAACTGCAATAGATTAATATTTCTTGTAGAGAAACAGAGTAAAAAAATAGACGAAAAAGAGGATGCAATAGAAAATATATGCACATTTCTTATTCCTTTTTCAGATAAGTTTGTATGACACCTAAATAAAAACATGGACACCTATATTGAGTGAAAGTGATAAGGGATAGAATGTGAAGATACAGGCAAATGGTGAGAGAGAAGGGCAGAAGATAATAAAGTTAAGAAATAAGAACCATGATTCTTCCTTACTTCATACTTCTGTTCTATCATCTTTTGATTATATCTTCACAATCTCTACCTTATCCCTTCCAAAGTACTTGATATTAATCTTTCTCTTATCCCTGTCAAAGTATTCTGTGTTGTTATTATTATTATTATTATTCTGTGTTATTATCTAGGTGCATTAATTGTTCATTTTCTAAGGTCTGGTCTTTGGTGGATTAAAAAAAACAAAAAATTATAAAATTGTAATTTATGTTTAAATGTCAAATTGGCAGATGATCTCAAAAATTACCTGCATTTTGGTGTTTAAGGGTTCAAGAGATGTTAATTTTAATGGCTCCAAAACAAAACTGTTCTCTTTTAATCAACTGAGGAAAACCTTTCTGCCTACCATTGGCATGGCTGGTGCTAAGCTCCAGCTTTAAACCTTCTCAGACTAGCATTTTCTGCTGACATAAAATGGAAAAATTATATCGAATTAATTGCTAGGTCCTCTTTTCGGAAAATTCATTCTCTGTATTATGTCCAACAATTCTTCTCGCCAAAATCTATCTTATATATTTAGAAGTCTACCATTCGGCCTTGCTTTGAATATTGCTGTCATATTTTATCTGATGCTCCTGCTATATATTTAGAGATTCTTGATACAATCCAAAGAAGAATCTGCAATGTTATTGGTTCTGAGCTGTCATCTCAGCTTCAGTCCCTTACCCACCACCATAATGTAGCTTCTATGTGCTTTTTCTATAAATAATTTCATGAGAGTTTTTCTGATGAAGTGCACTACTAGATTGGTAGAAAGGTCTCCATTTCAACTGTAAAATGAAGACACCTTTCACCCAATCTAGTACAGTGCTTAAATTCACAGAAATGTAAGCATTTCTATGTTTTATGCTCATAGTTTCTTTTCTCACACTTGTCACTTGTAGAACTCGCTTCTACCTTCTTGCTTTCCAATCAATTTTGATCTTCGAAAAAAATGTCAATGTTAATTGTTATCTTCTATCTACTTAATCCCTGTTCTTTTATTGTTCTCACTCCTTAATAATATTTTTCTGATATTCATTTACACTAAACGATTAAAAAAGCACTGATTATCTTTTTTCCTTCCTTGTCCTCCATATTGTGTGTCATGCTTCTCTCGTATGTTTTACTGTCTTAGCTACAAAGTAATACAATATGCTGATATTTCAAGTGCTTGTATTTAATCGACGACAAGCCGACGTGGTCCATAGGAAAGTGTTTACACATGCCAGGTGCTTATACAGTGAAATCAGGATAAATGCACCATCTTACAAATTCAGAAACTTTAATGTTAATGTTCCCTCACAATTTCTCATCTTATTCAATGAAATCATTAGAATGAAAAATGTTCTTTGCAATATCAACAACTTCATATAAACATATGCTGCTTAGACAAATAAAATTCTTTTTTTCATACACATATGTAATTTCGAAGCACTTAACGGATTCCAATCTGACATTTTTATAATGTAAATGTGAGTTTAGTGCATACACAGCCATGGCGGTTGCTGAACAGTCAAAGCACACCTGGCTAAAAGGTGTTTTTTTCAGGATAGGAGGAATCCAGTCGTCTAGGCCAATAGACAATAATTTAACTTTTTAAAAGTGAGATTCCACTGAAATACATGTGTCCACTAAAATAATATTTATGGCAATACAGATTATTATCTGTTTTATAGCAATAGAGGTTATATCTTTCTGAAGTATAAGGAGAAAATTTGATTTGCATTAACAGCTTTTATATTCACCATTATCAAGACTAAATCTGTTATCTTATGTGTGTATATATGTATGTAATATAATGTCTCTTATCAGGTTTGTGGGAAGCTGTGTAAGAATGTGAGTGGTCTAACTTAGCATATTAAATAAAAACACAAGGATTGACCGGTGGTATCTAGTGGATTGATGTGCACTATCTGCAGGTTCAAGTGTAAATCAATGCCAAGACTAATTGAAACAAGAGAATCATAATCCATAAAAATCTTTATATCAAAGTCAAAGTGGTAATTCATGGCCACGAGTGGACTTCCACTAATGTATGTATGTATGTTCCCAAGATACAACTTAAATAGTACATAATACCCCAACCAATTTAAGAGCATACTGTACCTTGAACCACTGCCAAATTCAAAGACAAGTTTCATTAAAATTTGACAAGAGGGCTTCTTTAGGTAGGGATGTTTTTATGCTTGTCCAGCATTTTTAAAAGCAAATTTAGTATTTGATTTTGATACACATTCTTACATCAAACTGCATCTATAAACAAACATCCACATATTATATTCTAACTATTATGTGTGTGAGAATTAAACATTCATAATGCACCATAACATTATCAAATAAACTTAAATATACATAATACATATTTATACAATTCACTGCACGGCATTAGAACTTTTTTTATAAATGACGACTTGAAAAGTGAAGAGGCCATGTGTGTCACATGACTTGATGATAAATAAATAAATTCATGCTTTTTGGTCATTATTATGTATTTTAAATGAAATGTGAGAAAGAAATAAGGATGTACAATAAAAAATATACTATTTTGGAAAAATACTATCCCTGTTTTAATTTGGTATTTAAAGTACATTTTATGGAAGACATTTCTCTTTTAACGGAAAGTAAAACATGACTATTGATATTGCAAAATAATTTGTTTTCATACTTTAAATCAAGACATACTCTCATTAAGATGTTTTTGGTGCTAACCATTTATTTTCAGTCCAGGAAAATGTTTACTTATTATCAACTAATAACTAATAAAAATGAACTTATTTTGATACCTGTTTGAAACTATTACTTTAAAATTTTGTGCTATCTGTTATGAATCCCAGTGGGACAATAAACATTCTTTAAGATTAAAATACAAATTAAAATGTGTAATTAATAATAAAATTAATAATATTATTACCTCATCATTTTCTATCGTGAACTGCTTTTAAAAGAAAGCCTACATGGCTTATTGATGTGGCCCTGGGAAAAAAAGGTTACAAGAAAGATTCCGACACAATATACGGTTGGAATCAATATTATATTACAAAAAAGAACAGTGTACAGAGGAAATAGAGTATAATAGTACTTAGCTCCAGAACGGCATACTAACAAATGAGTATCTTAGCTGCTGCTACTTACTACTACCCGCAGGAGTAGATAACTCTTGGTATTTATGTAGTCCGGTAGAGTTCATATTAGTGTGTAGGTAATTCCACACAACACTCATAAGTTGGTTGGTTGGTTGTTTTGTTTTTATGGCAAATCAACCTCGGTGGGTCATTTATTGCCAACTAAACTTTATTTATTTATTGCTGGTAATACCTTTTTCTTTCAACAATTTGTGTCTAGTAATACATTTTTCTTTTCAAGTATGAAGATTCATTGGGATTTGTTTTTAAGGGCAGGGTCCCCAAGTCCTACCCTTGTTATTTAACCCATAACTGGAGGGAAGGGACGGATTAATACCTTTCACAAGGGTACCAGTGCTTAAGTGAATGCAGGGTATTCAACTGAAATTTGAACTCGGCTCACCGATTTCTCTTTCCGAGCCGATATCCACTGCACCACAACTTACATCTATCTCTAAACGCTTACAGCACCTGGTGTTCCCAAACGGTCACTCATCTAAGTACTGACTAGGCTCAATGTTGCTTAACTTTGGTGATTGAGCAAGAACCGGTGTATTCAACGTGATATGGCCGTAAGCCCACTCATAAGTGTTCTGATCTTTGGAATAAAAATTGTTGAATGAAAGTAATATATTTCAAATATAGTTATAAATATATATTATGCTGATAATGAAACATGCTCTCAAAGTTATTTTTAAAAATTGCAAATCTTAAATTTTGGCAGCCAACATAGAATTTTTGCTTAACTTCATAAGATACAGTCGATTCTTATTTCATTTTTAATAAGAAGAAAAAATTGCAATTATATAAAGCACAAGACTCAAGTTGAACTTTTATGTTGGCTGAAATTCCATTTTGCAATGTAGACATTTCATAACGAAGTTTTTTAATAGAGAAGATAAAACAGGTGCAGAAAATTTGGTGCATTTTGGGGCACCAATGCTGGATAATGAATGCCTTCTGTGAACACGAAAGGTCAAAACAAGCGGTAACAAGTGAAAGGAATGTAGATAACTTCAGTTGTTCAAAAACAACAAAGCCAAAAAAAAATTCTAAGAATTTTCAGCATTGATTTTCAATAAAAAAAAAGAAAACATCAAAGAAAGAAATTAATGAAATATTCTTTATTCAGCCCTGACAACGACTTGCGTTTCTTTATATAAATATTTTCTGAAAAGAAGAATAGTAAAGATTGTTGTTTTCTAAGAAAATGATATGAATTAATCTTTAATTCGAGGCTTTCTGTGCAATTCTAACATTCAAAGAGAAGAGGTCTTCAAATAATTTATAAAGAGGGAGTGACCATTCCAACCCTGCCTATAAAGAGATAGACTGAGATTCATAAAGCCACACGGCCAAGGTTTATTCCTTGATCCACACTAAAATCTTTCAATAAAAGTTAACAACTTTAAAAATTTTGAATGCTCACTTGAGTTTTCAGGTGCCAACTCACTTGAATTTTCTAGAATTGGCCAATGTAATTGACGACAATGTATTAATTTTACCAAGCCTAAGTTCAGTTCTTATTTCATATTTCTCTTTGGATTATGACACATAGATGAATAAATTTTATAGTACAAGCCAAGATTGCAATGGTCATGATTCCTGGCTTATTTTTTCAAGACTGCCCAATGAATCCAACAAGCAAAATAAAAAATCATTAAAAAAAAAAAAAGTAGCCATTTTTTCACTGTTGTGTCCAGTGTCATCTTTAACAGTTAACTCCTGTCTGACATTAGAAAGAATCCAGTCAGTATCCATTTGTGTAATGAGATTGGAGTTTTTTTGTTTTTTTTTCTGTCAGACAGTATCAAGTTTTCTTGCTGATTTTATTTGACCAACAAAGACCAATCGATCATTTAATGGTCAGTTTTTTTGTTCTCTTTTTTTCTACACATTTACAATCAATTGGTCATACTTCTTTTTTTTAAATGTCAGAAAATTGAGCAGCATCACCTTTTAGATGTTATTATCACTTGGAATTTAAAGTATGAGTCTTGGGGAAAATTATAGCAAATTCTTTAAGGAATTTCAAAATTGCTGATTTTCTCTGGCCAAATTAAAGTAATCGTCGTTTGAAGAAGAATCTTTGTGGAAATGTACAAAGTTTTTTTGGGGGGCTTTGGTTTGTGTGATATTACATTTATCTTATTCTAAGAAGTCTTTTGATTTGTTTAGAAATCTGAAATTTCTTTAAAATGATTTTACAAAACCAAAAAAGAATGACATTAAAATCAAGCAAATATTATCTTCATATTACATTTATATATAGAAATGGGTATAAAGAAAAACAAAATAACTTCAAGAACTCAATGCTTCTCAAAGAATCATCACCAGACATGGTGATCTTAGTGGAAGGATCTTTTCTTAAGGGGCTAACGACTATATCACATTGAACATACCAGTTCTCGCTCGATCACCAAAGTTAAGCAACATTGAGCCTGGTCAGTATTTAAATGGGTGACTGCTTGGGAATACCAGGTGTTGTAAGCATTGAGTGATGGATGTGCATTGTGGTGCAGTGGATATTGGCTCGGAAAGAGAAATCGGGGAGCTGAGTTCTAATTCCAGTTGATACCCTGCATTCACTTAAGCACTGGTACCCTTGGAAAAGGTATTAATTCGCCCCTTCCCTCCAGTTATGGGTTAAATAACAGGGTAGGACTTGGGGACCCTGCCCTTAAAAACAAATCCCAATGAATCTTGATACTCAAAAAGAAAAAAGTATTACTAGACACAAAAACTTATATAAAAACAACAATAAATTGTTGAAAGAAAAAGGTATTACCAGAAATAAATAAAAATATTTAGTTGGCAAGAAATGACCCACTGAAGTTGATATGCCATAAAACAAAACAACCAACTAAAATTTTCTTGAGGGAGATTTGATATGTGTGTTTAATGGTATATCAACTGCATATGGGTCATTCAACTCAGAAATTTAATTTTCTTGGGAGTTTTGAAGTAATAAAATTATGATATATGTTATTCTGCTTTCTCAATTGAATGAATGGTAGATAATGCTCAGCTTTTGTTTGTATAAACATTCTTGTGTGAACATGATTACTAGAGATGGTGATATGTGTGTTTTATGTTATAGTTTTGTTGTAGTTGAATTTTGGAATAAAGTTTGATTTCTTTAAGAAATTGTCGGATATTATATTGACCGACGTCTTGAAAGAGTTCTTTTGGTTGTTTCATTGATTTTTTTTAACAGCGTATCAACATCTATTGATTATTTAATGCTGAAATCTAAACATTTTGAACAATCTTATGGATAAAACTACAGAAACATAAAATGTTTTTTGCTATAAAATGCATTGTAGATAGTTTTATTGTTTTTTCTTTATCAAAATGTATTGCTCATGTTTTTATTATAAAAATGTATTTTTGCAATTTCATAATGTTTTTTTTATCATTTAAAGGTTAACTATTTGCACATAGCTGGGACCCTAACAGGTGCTACCACTCTGGTTCAAGGGGAAACTGGGAAAAGCAGCAATTACAATATGGTTTCATACACCTTGAAACCTCCAATCTTCTGAACAGAGGCTTTGCTGCAAGATGTAGTTCATTGTCATACCCAGGACTTTTTGAGGAAGAAGCCTTCTTGAAAAACTCTTCCACAGATACCCCCACTCCCTTATGGCATGTAAGCATTTCCTATAACTTAAAATGACATAACTGAATAGTGGACAGCATTTTGTCAGTACATGACACAAAAAATCCTTTTATTCATTTAAATGGAAATCCTCCAAATGGATCAGGAAGGGAAATTTCCCAGGAATAAAGATATAAATACAGACAGAAATAGAAACTGGAAAACTGATTGTGATTGACAAACAATTGTATAATATAACTGAAAAACTGAAAAGGTAAAACAGTGAAAAACAGGCAAAAATACAATTAGAGTTAAATGGAGAAGGTGGCATTGAATATTGCTGACAAATTTGATCTGGTATATCTGCTAAAAAGGGAGATTCTTGACAAAATTCAAAGAAGAATCTGCAGTCTCATCTGTCCTAACATCTGGGCTACTGTCACTTTCCTGACATCTGGGCTGCTGTCACTTTCCTGACATCTGGGCTGCTGTCACATTCCTGACATCTGGGCTGCTGTCACATTCCTGACATCTGGGCTGCTGTCACATTCCTGACATCTGGGCTGCTGTCACATTCCTGACATCTGGGCTACTGTCACTTTCCTGACATCTGGGCTCTGATAAAGTATACCTGTATCTTCCTACGAATAATTTCATGGCAATTGTTATTATGAACTTTCCCCTTAAATTGTGGTGATACCGACCAAGCAAAAGTGAGGGACCGGATGTTTTCTCTATACCGACCAGAAGGCAAATGACTAAAAATCGTCATTGTGCATCCGAGTTCACGCAGATGTTCCGGTTGAAGAATAAAAATTAATCAAATATCAAATTCCCATTTTGCGAGCCTATGCAAATTTTATTTACCAGATGATGGGAAGCCCAGAATCAAATACAAGTGTGAAATTCAAAATGAGCTGATATAAAAAGCTGAGACAAAAAGCACCCAATAGACAGACTGATGCAGAGACCAAGGAGAAGAATGTAATTAATATCACCTTGACTTAAGTTGAGTGGCTACTACATTCGCCTCCCTTCACCTCACATCACTTCTTCACTGTCTTAAAAGTACTTACTGACCTAAGGAGCGACTACTTCAAAGATATTCCTCACATACCTCTGCTCCCCACATTCCTAAGCCTTTTATCTTTTCAGCATTATATTTTCCATGAACATTCTAACCTTTGTTGGACCTTTATTTCAAGTATTGCTTTAATTGTAAAACATTAATTGATATGTGTATATATATATATAAATTTTATTTTATACCCAAATTACTTTTCTTGATTTTATAATCATTTTATGACTTATAGTGGGCTATCTACCATAAGGCCAAATTACCTTTCACTACAACGGGAAAAGAATAGATAAGTAACCCACTATAAAATATCTTGATTTTATTAATTTAAGCACAGTACAAGATTGGCCATTAGGGTTCATAATTTCACTGTTGAAATTTCTGAAAGCAACCACAACTCTAATGTTTTCTTCTCTTACATTTCTCACCGACAGAATTTACTTCTGTCTTTTTGTTTCCCTACCAACTATGATCTTCAAAAATTCCATATTGTCATCTTCCATCTCCTTGAATCCTATTTTTGTCTTCTCTCAATAATGTCTTCATCAGAGTTTTCCTCTCCCAATAGCCTATTGCCTCTTAGGAGCTTAATCATGAAAAAAGGTGTCATCTAATGATATTGTTTGATCAGCAAAACATCTCAAGTAAGCATTTCCCAAATTTTTAGGCAGCTATTATAATAAGATATTGAACCACAATTGAAAGGTTTACTCTAAAATCAAAGAATATTGGTGATTGAAGTATTTAAATCGGTCCTTTTATTTTCATCTCTTCTTGATAATGTTTTTCTCAGATTCTTTCACTCTCATTAACCAGTTGCATCTTAGAGGCTTTTTCACCTTGCTTGGGATAAAATGATTAAATAAGAAAAATTTTAAAATATGCAAATAGATGAAAAAAAAAATAAATAAAACAAGCAAAAATTTAAAAAAATCCACTGGAATATAAATGGGCAGAAACCAAAAACAGACAGAAAATTTACTGACAATGAAGTGCAGAACAGAAAATGAGCTTAAATACAGCCATTTTGTTTTTTCTTTTTTATAGGTCACCCATCGTTCACTTCATATAATACTTGATTTATTTGAAGTTGGCTACAGACATTTCCAGTGGACACAAATTTGTTCCAAGAATGACAAGATTTTATTTCAAGCTATGTAAAAAAAATTTAAAAAAAACTTTGCACAAAAGAAAGGATTGTTGAGGAGAGAAAATCAAACATGGAAAAGATTCAAAAAGTTTCCAAAGAAAATTGCAGACAACAAAACAAATACAAATCCAGGGAAGGAAAAACTTTCTTTTTTTTTTTCTCTCCTCTTTTCTTGGATTTTTTTGTGAATGAGATAAAGTTAATTATCAACAGTGACAATGATAGCAGAAAGACAAGATTAATTGTTCTTCAAGTCTTCATTGAAACGCATGAGAAAATGTCACTTTGAAGATGAGTCAAATGATAAAAAAAGACAATTTTAAAAATATTAAATTAGAAATCAAATCAGATAGTTTCACTGAAATAATTTGATAACTGAGAAAAAGTATAAAAACTACATTAATGCTTATGAAAATAAAGTCACTATTACATTTATTATTAAGATTAAATAACAATATTTAAAAATAAATTCATGATGGTAACTGTCTTTCTCTTGTGATACATTTGGAGATACTGACTCTGTTTGGTATGTTGAGAAACAGTCAACATCTAAATTGTCGTGAAAAGCAAACCTCAAATTCTAAAGTTTTTGGCAACCACTCTGCTTCAAATTAAATAATCCATCATTTTTTAACTTTTACAAAGTTCTATACATAAATCTTTAGTCACTATTAAAAATTTCTCATAATTGCCAGGTTATAAGTGAATGTTTTAAAATTACGTTTTCTACAGATGAAATATCAGCTCCGTTAAAATAATTTCCATGTTATATTTTGTTGCGTCTACCGCTATATCATGTTGAATACACCAGTTCCCATCTGATCACCGAAGTTAAGCAACATCGAGCCTGGTCAGTAATTAAATGGGTGACCATTTGGGAATACTAGGTGCTGTAAATGTAAGGACCAAGAATGGTCCACCAGGTTTGGGGGTTGGGTGCAGGGTTAACAACCCTGCCTCATAAAAAACAGTTTGTTACAGAAACAGCAACAAAAAGTAGCTGCCCTATGCACCATTTGGGTGTAATGGATGAAGAGAGAGATATTTTGTTGCAGGGTTTCCAAATGAGAGACAGCCTTTCTTACTTGAAAAATTTTAGTTCAATATAATCTATTTTTATTTTTAATTTCATGGAACTGGGTTGAGTGCTAAACAAACCTAATCTGAAGAAATAGCTCTCTATCATTTCCTTTCAAAAGCTTTGTTGATCAATTCAAAATTAAAAAGTAATTCCAAGGAACGTACTTTAATTAATAAAATGGTCCTGGGTATAACTGTAAACTGCATCCGGCAGCAAGGCCTCTGATTGGGAGGTTGTGAGGAGCATAGAACCACCTCTTAACTGCTTTTATTTCCAGGTTCACCCTGATCCGGGGTGGTAGCACCTGTTAGGGTCCCAGCTATGGGCAAATAGTTAACCCTCAAACTGGGGTCAAAACACTATGAAAGTATAAAAATAAACTTTTATAGAAAAATATATGTTTTTGAAAGAAATCTTTGAAGAAAAAAAAATTATTACCAGCAATACATTTTAAATACAAAATTAGAAAATATATTTAGTTTATAAAATTTTTAAAAATTCATAAAAATCTGACTAAATTAACCTTCTCACTATAACTGAACATTAAAAAAATACCTTAAAACACTACCTTTCTGGCATTCAATAACCCACAGAGGTGTTGATATGCTGTTAAACAAAACCCAGATTGATTAATAAGAAATAAATATGAAATTTATTTACTAAATCCTTTTTTTGTTTCCCATTTTATATTCAGTTTCCAGTTTTCTCTAAAGTCTATTTCAACTTTAAAATCTTCATCTGAACTGTGAAATTTTGTTTGTCTATCATTTAGTTCACAATCCTCTTTGGTCTTTTGAACAGCAGCAGAGGTTTATCTCCCTTTCTCTTTGGGTTTTCGGCTCTTTCCAAAATCTTTTCATTCTTTTTCACTCCCAGTTGTCCGTTGGATCTTAGTGGCTTTTATTGTCAAAGAAGGAATATTTTAGTAATATTAACTGAATTTTTGGTTAAAGCCACATTCATAAAGCAACCAGTTCATATTAAATACTTTTAAACATTATCTTCTGATTATGAATGTTCTTCATGAAAAATTACTGTCATCAAAATGGTATCATTTTTAAATTCTATAAAGATCTGACAAAGATGTGATATATCTCTCACTATGATTTGTTTATCTTGGAAGTATATATTCTCTGTTAAGACAAAATAAGAAGGCAGCACTGAAAAATTAGCCTCTGCTGGTTGATTTCTTTAATATTGCAATGTTTATTTTCATCATCATCATAATCAGAATAATATTGAGAGAAATAACTTCCTTAACCTTTTCCTACAAGAAAATAAATCCCAAAATAAGAAAATTAATAGACTCTAAAAAAATAAAGAATTTGGTGAATAAAACTTTTAAAGTCTTATCCTGATTCTGCTTTCTGAATGAAGATTTGGAAGTGTTTACCAAATCTCTTGCAAGCTCTTAGGTGGGTTTTTTATGCCACATCCTGCCAATATGTAAACTCTCTGTAAGTTACTTTTCTTTATTATCTGTGAATTGATATGCATTATTAGAAAAGATAATGGTTTCTCGTTGCTTTCTTCACAGTTTGAATTTTGAGGTTTCCTCCTCTTAGATTGGTTGTTACTTAAAGCTGTAGAGCTCAGTCTACCTTGCTATTTAACTCATAGTTTGAGGGGAAAATAGGGTAATTTATATCTTTCCCAAGAGCAGCAATGCAAAAACCTGGAATTTACAATTGACTTATTAATTCCACTTTTCAAATCAATAAAGATAAAACTATCTACAATTATCATTGCCCTCAGGTTATGAGGGAAGCCAACATGGGAGAGATTATGTTTTTACATTGAACAATTTTTTTGTCAGCAGTAACTCCAGTTTTGTGAAGCAGCCATTTGTCAAAGGATATTTTTTGACAAATTTTGTATCTGCTTGTCAACTGTTTATATTTTTTGACTAAAAGCACTTGAATCCATAGTAGATGAGGATTCTTTTAAGGAGGGATGTTCACAGATTTGTTGAAAAAATGGCATTCTATGATGAAAAAGTGCTGAAAACAAAGTTTTATCATCAAAATCTTCATGTTATTTTTAAGAGGAAACACCAAAGTGATTTTTTATTATTTTAGTAAATTTTTAAATCTGTTTTAGAATATTAAAAATTTTGATTAAAAATTTTGTTTTTCTGACATAAATGGCTGAACTATAAAATAAAATAGACACTATTTACATTATTCGAACTATTGTCCTTATCTTTGTTGCCATTTGTATGATGTTTTGGTTGTTGTACACTCTGACTTTGTTCAGGTGCTAGGAGTTTTGAACTTTATTACAAAGAAGAAGGCTGGAGCCACAACATCTGAAATGTCATACAAATGGCAACAAAGATGAGGACAATAGTCCAAATAATGTAAATAGTGTAAATACTACCTCATCTCAGAATTATAGATGAAATAACATAGAACATTAGTTTCTGTTTACAAAAGCCTAAAAAACAAATCTATGTCAATCAACATAAATTCAGTTTTAAATACACCAAAGTATTTTGTTTCTTGGCTATAATGAATATATTATATTATACTAATAATTATAATAAATTAATTCCTTTACCTTCAAAATAAAGGGAAAAAGAAAGTTTCAAGAAAAATTTTTAATTTGTAAAAATACATTTTAAACATTAGATACTGCAAATCTGTGAACCTACTTATTTTTAAGTATATTCAGGTTGTATAATTTTTTGTGACCTTCAATGAGAAATTGGCAAGACAGGTTCAAATTCCAAGTTTTGGCTCTCCAACCATGATTGGCAATTTGTTTAAGAGAAAGACAACTGTAAATTCAAAAATGTGGGCATCTCTATTAATGAACATAACATACAGCCATGAAAAAGATTATGAAGTTCCCAATTAACTATAGCATAGGATTATTGACTTTATGATCTTGACTCTGGTAAATGAAGTACGTAATTAGGTCCAAAGATCACTTGTTTGTAGCTCTTGAGTGGAGTCTGTTTTACAAATAGGATCATCTTTCAAAGATAATTGTCCGCCATCTTTATCAGATGACCTGCCTACTGCAATTGAGTATTTTCTATCATGACACATGGCCCAGGCTGATAAGAGAATTTCTGCATTAGTTAGAAAATCACAATATATATATATATATACATTTACACATTTAGACCAGTGTAAAGACAATGAAAGTGGCTGTAATGTAGGAAGTGCAAATTGGTCAAAAGATGCAGCAAAGTATCTGATCAGCAAATTTGATATTGAAAAGTTTGGAAGAAAGATAAAAATATTATCAAAATCCGACATGACTCTTGTGAATCAAATATTGATTAGATTTAAGTGTGTATGCAACATACACAAAAGAAAGAATGAAATCAAAAACAACAAAGATGAAGATACTAATGATCTAAAAAGGATCAGAAGAACAAAAAACAGCTGGAAACGTGTTTTTCCGAAGTAGGCTTTATCTGCTCTACGTTAAATTGGTGAACAAAAATCAAGTCATCATGTGTATTGTAAATCTATGCATGTGTATGATATCAATAGAAATGTACAAGTATGTACAGGTGGTATGGTGCAGTATTCAGCAGGTGCATACAAGTACAAGGTAAGAGCACCACAAATTGATGGATAGATGCAGTGGGGGTCCATTTCAGTTTGGGTTTTTTAAACTTCGACTCTATATTATGCATTCAAGCTCTGTCCTTGTTTCAGTAAATTTTCACACAATTTGTATTAATCAAAGCTGTCAAAAGGAGAAAGACAAAAAATGGAAATGAAAAATGTGATAATGGCAGTTTTTGGTTGGCAAGATAGAATAAGTGAATGAATGATAATTTGAATGAAGCTGGGGAAAATTTTCAAGAATCAGAAGTTATAATGGAAACAAAATTCACCAATTGCTGAAAGTGAACTGAAAATTTTTTTTATCTAATCCAAATTGGAGTGGGGGGGTCATTAAAGTGATGCTCACTTTTCATGATGACATGATAAACAGCAACATGGTGAAATGCAATTTTTTTTATAGCAATATACTCTCAAAATCATCTTAACGTTAGTTGGAGATTAAAAAAATAGAGAAGCATGCCAAATATAAAAAAATGCCAATCTTGGAGAAGTACCAAAAAACATTGGAACTCTTTTGTGACCATTCTTTGTTCTTTTTGTAGATGAGCCTCCAGTTTTATCTCGGATCCTTTTGAAGGAATTTTTTTTTTATTTGATCCGATTATTCAATCCGATTTATTTTTTTCATATAATATGAAGAATTGCTTACTGCAACCAATTTCCCATATTTTTTCCTTATCATTGCTAATTGCTAAATCCTTCTGGACTAACATTTTCATCTTTATTATTATCCTCATTAGGTAAATCAATCTGCAGTGATTCTTTTTTTTTTTGCCGATGAACTCTACTTTTCCCACCATTTATTGTTTTCTCTATTCTCATTTATCATCCTTAATTGCTTCTTCAAAGAAGGGTCCATCTTGTTTGGGCTTTCCTCTTACACCTTTTCAGCACAAATGCTTTTCAAAAATGAAAGGAAATCCAAATGTTGGAAAAATTATTCCTATCGGAATTCTGAAGTGAGGATTTAGCATACTTTACATTCAGTCTATTATCCTCATCTTGGTTTTTGTTTATTTTTTTTTTTAGTTTTGTTTAATGGTATATCAACCTCTGTGGGTTATTTATTGCCAAAAAGGTGAGTTTTAAGGTATTTTTTTAATGTTGGGTTATAGTGAGAAGGTTGATTTTCATGAAAATTTATTTATTTTTTTATTTTTATTTGAGAAAACTGATGATGCCTTCTAGTTTTGTATTTAAAAATGTATTATTATGCAATATCTTTTTCAAAAAATGTTGTTAATATTTTTTTCCTTAAAAAATGTATTGTTGGTAATATCTTTTTCTTTCAAAATGTATATATTTTTATAAAAAACTATTTTTATGTATATATTTCTATAAAAGTCTATTTTTATTCTTTCCCGTTTAGGTGTTAACTATTTGCCCATAGCTGGGACCCTAACAGGTGCTACCACTCTGGGTTATGGTGGACCTGGGAACAAGAGCAATTAAGAGGTGGTTCCATGCTCCTCACAACCTCTCAATCAGAGGTCTTGCTGCCGGACGCAGTTTAGCGTCATACCCACAACCTATCCTCACCTTTATTTGCACTATTTACATGTGGACTATGGTCTTCGTCTCTGTTGTCATTGTCACAACATTTTCATGATTGTGCCCTCCAGCTTTCATCAGGTGTATATCAAATTTGAAACTGAATATTTTATTTAATCTGCAGGGATAGATTGTTCTACAGCCAATGTCTTAGAGAGTTAATTTAAAGGGAGATAACTACATATCTACTTGAAGTGGCATCACACACAGAATGAGAATGATATACCCCAGTGATCAAAATAAAGGATTCAGTTTGAAATTCTTACCACCTGAAGAAGACCAAAACATGCAACAGCCGAAATGTCATAAACATGGTAAAGATGAGGACAATAGTCCAAACAATGTAAACAGTGTAAAAGTTACCTATCTTAGAAGTATAGACAAATATCTATTCTAGTTCTTAATTTTAGTACTGCTCAGTTCTTGCTCACTCTGAGTCCAAGTTCATACTGCACAGCCCAGGGATTGAACTTATAATTAATATGTCACCAAATTCACAAACCAACACTTTAATCCACTAAGCTATTGTCCTGGAAATCTTGGAGCCATAAACCTAACCATCCTGCTAAAGTATGCACTGTAGTGTTAAAGACTTGTTGTCATTCTTCTTTCTTTCCTTCTTTATTAGCAGCCACCATATTGTATAGATTTTTATGCTCGGACAATTAAGGAGCACTGATTCTTTCAGATGTCTAACTCTTCAATGTTCTTCTTTGTCCAGTATTTTTACTTCATTCCACTGATGACTACCCTTTTCTCTACATACATGATCAGCTATGCCTGATTTCCTTATCTCACCCACACTACAGCTTTTTAATGTTCGCACAATCTTACATTTAGGACAGATTCCAATTTTAAAATCATGAAGTTAAATGAGACAAAAGGACAAGAAAAACTTCTGTTTCCAATGCATTAATAAATGATTAATTGAAGCTTTTATTGTTTTTTGTCACCTGACTTTTTACATATTTTTCTTGGAGTTTTCATTTTGATTTTGTCTTTTGATCATCTCTCTTGATTGCTGTTTTCACTTGAAATATCAAATAAAGAACATTGTTCTGCATTTTAACTATCTTGAGAGAAAATAAATTTATATGTGAAACTCATTGCAGTTTGTAGAAATTTGAAAGAAAGAACACAACAATATATACTTTCTACTTGCTTAAAATATGCACTCCATGCAGACCTTATTAATCTAGCTCCTGCAGGGTGTGTGTGTGTGTGTATGTGTTGGGAAGGGGCATGCTAATGGCTTCTCCAGCTTAAAAATAAAGGGACCTCTGCTCTAGCTTAGAACAGAATGAGAATTTTGAAGAAATAACTTTGAATTCCTCAATTTTCTCTATGGAATTTCAAAACCACTTTAGCTCTGTTCCAATTATATTTTTTAGCCAAAACACCAATTTGAGACAAAGGTACAATTCAGGCAGAAATTTGAGTTTTTCAAATCACTTTTTCCATAGAACTTTAAAAACCTCACATCATAAAACCTCACCCTTTCACTGTTATTATCAGAAATTTTAAAGAAATAAAACTGATTTCCTCAGTTCATAAAATTTTAAAGATAAACTGAAGTAAAAACAAAAAAATTAAATTCACAAAATTTTTGTCATACTTTAAACTCAATATAAATTAAAAACTTTTAGAATCACTCATTTTTTTTCAGTCATTTTAAAATTTGAATTTTTTTTTAACTGTTCCCTCCTCATTAAGACAGAAATCCCAAAGCTAAAAAGGGCAGATCTTCAATGTTGCAATCATCCTGATTCCCAAAAAAGATAATATGTCTTCTGTAAAGTCGTATATAACACATTCAAAGAATACTATCATATCTAATTCTTTTTCTCACATGAATGCTTATTATTTACCAATATATATATATATATATATATATATATATATATATAAATATATATATATATATTAATAATAATAATAATAATAATAGTAATAGTAACAAAAATAATAATGCTAATACTAATAATTGTTATACTATATTTTAGTTCGTCTCAAAAAACCCACCGAGAACAAATTCGGAGGGGAAAGAAGGGGAAGTAAAAAAAGAAACAAACGAAGTCCATGAGCATATGTCAAATACGTGTAGGAAAGAAAAAATTCCCGAGACAAAAACCCTAACACTAAAGTGCTCAATCCAATAGTAGAGCAACAAAGAAAGAATAAATCTAAGTAAGAGCCAACAAACCTACCTAGGTTTCACCCTACGGCTCGTCAGGGTAAGATGGAGCCATCTTACCCTGACAAGCTATAGGGTGAAACCTAGGTAGGTTTGTTGGCTCTGACTTAGATATATTCTTTATATATATATATATATATATATATATTACTTTTACAACATAATGTGATCCCAGCAGTATGATTACATCAAAACAAGATTGACTATGTTTGTTCCTTGGCAATTCACATTCAAACTCAAATACCAGCAGTGACACTTTATTTTTTTATGACACCTCCCCTTTGAGATGACTTTCTTTGGAGTCTTTATTTCTTCAGTTCAAGATTTAAAAATTCTATTGCTGTTCTTTTTCTTTTACTGTAAAACTTTGGTTCAACAATTTCTGATGGTGTGGGTGCGTCAAATGTGTCATATAATATTTCCATAGGTACCTCTTTTCGAAGACTTTTTCAATCAGTGAATCTTTGTTTTATTAAGGTGTTGCTTATATTCCCACCTTTGTCTCTGTACCATCTACATCATTTTGCTGATCTGTTTTTTTTTATAATGCCATTTTCCCAGGATGCTTTTTGACATTGATACATTTTAAGAAACATCTTTCTCCAGGTTTGAAGTATTTACTTGTATTGTTATTTCTTGATACTCTCACCATATATTCTGGTAGTAATTTATTAAAAATGGAACTAAACTTCCTTGTGAACATCAACTCCGCAGGCAACATTCCAGACATGGTTTGGTATTATTCTAAAAACACTTGGAAATTGTAGCATCATTTCATCTGGCTAATCTCCCTCTGACATTTTTAGTGCTTTTTTTAAACGTATCAACAAACTGTTCAGCTTGTCCATTTTATCTTAAGTGATAAGAGGGTGTTGTAATGTGTTCTATTGCTAATGATTTACAGAAAATTTCTAATTCACTAGCCGTGACTTGTGTTCCGTTATCTAAAACAATAGAGTCAGGTACAACAAACCTTGCAAAAACCTTGTAAAATAAATTATCATTAACATGGCATTTGGTCTTCTGCACTTTAATATTTCTTGCCATTTAGTGTAACTATCAAATACCACCAGATAGCATGCTCTGTTTAATAGTCCTGCAAAGTCTATCTATCATGTATTCTGGACAATGGAATATCAGTTTTTGGCCAAACTGACTTTATCACGTGTTAAGGTGAGCATGTATTTTATTGCACTCGACCTTGAAGAATCTGGTCATCTACTGTTTGCATTGATAATTTGTTCTAGATATTTAATTCTCAGCATAAACAATTCACATTTTTCTTTACTGATCTTAAAACCATACTTTTTAATTCTCTCAAATACTTTTTTTTACATCTTCCGTACATTGAATTCAGGTCTTACTTTCAAGAAGTACATCATCTATATATGCTTGTGCACAATCCAAACCGGCAAGCATCATATCCATAATCTGTTGGAATATGCTACCTTTATACAAAAAGAAATTTCTATAGTCCTCTATGAGTGTTAACTGTTAATAATTTTGAGCACTTTTTGTCTACTAATACATGTAGGTAAGCAAGCATCTAACAGGTGCATTTTAGAAAAAAATTTACGACCATTTAATTTGTCAAAAATTTCCTCTGGACTTGGTATGAGTAGATATATTGCTTCAAACTTTCATTTAGCCGCATTGAAAAATCAGCACTACATGGATTTTTTATTATTTCTTTGTTTTAACACAAATTGTTGGTGATGCGTGTACAGCTATATTGTGTTGAATGCACCGGTCCCCGTCCGATCACCAAAGTTAAGCAACATCGAGCCTGGTCAGTATTTAAATGGGTGACCATTTGGGAATACCAGGTGCTGTAAATGTAAAAACCAAGAATGGTCCACCGGTCCTCCAGGTTTGGGGGTTGGGTGTGGAGCTAACAACCTTGCCCCATAAAAAACAGTTTGTTACAGAAGCAGCAACAAAAAGTTACTGCCCTATGCACCATTGGGTGTGATGGGAAAATGATGATGATATTGGCGATGCCCATTTGAAAAAGTCTATTTTTGATATCACACCTAATTTTTCTAGTCTATTTAATTGCTTATTTATTGGTTCAAAAGCAGCAAAAGTTTTATAACAGCAGTCTTTCGTAATGTTATTCTGAAGGGAACTTTTGATAACTCGCTATTAGTATGTTATAATATTTTGATATAGTTTGGTATTAGTGAGTTATAATATTTTGGTATAGTTTGGTATTAGTGAGTTATAATATTTTGGTATCTTTGTGTAAAGTGAACGTACTAAATGAACCCTCTGAATAATACAGAATAATTCTCTTGAGTAATTCACTCAGAAACAATCTCTTCAATGACACACAACACAGAAATGATGCACAACATTGAATGCCTTATATACTAAATGTTTATGGTCATGTGATCCCGGTAGCACAATTTATTCAACAGTTAAGTTTGTTGCTTGGAGATCCATGTCTGACCACACACATCAGTATTGACATTTTCTTCCTATATAATGAAAAGGTACATTCGTTTTCACATAAGATATCAGTGTTAAATTCTCTTTTACTTCAAATTTAGCTTTTGTTTTTGTGCATGTCCATAGATCTCCTGAGAAGACTTCTGGAATTCTTCTTCTTCATTCACTCTTTAATTTTTCTGTTGCCGTATTAGCATTGAAGATAACAATATTTATTTTGCAAAAATAGTTAATTGGTGGAAAGTTCTAAAGATTAAATAAAGCAATCTAATCTGTTCCAAATAAATTAGCTGTATTCTTTAATAGAAACGTCACTGCTTTTTTAGTTTTGCCAACAAAAGAAATATTACAGTTAAATTCATCTATAAAGTTTAATTTCTTTCCTGAAACTCCATGGGTAACTTTTTTTAGAAGTTACTAAATTGGGTTTACTCATTTCTGTCCATGTTTGTTCATTTATGATGGTAATGTCAGACCTGTATCTAGGTCTAGTTTTATTTTTACATTATTGATTTTCCTCTTTTGAGATGTTTCTAACTCAGTTAAAGGTACGTTCGAAGTCTTGTTAATTTTTTCTTTACGCTTTTTGACTTTACACCATATATTTACCATGTTTACGTCCGTTTTATTTTTGTTTCATTTTTTGTATTTGCAACAAAAGTACTTTTGTATCCTACCCTCCTACATTCATAGCATTTTCTGTTTGAAAAAAAAACAATTACTTTTAAAATAAGACATTACTAATTTATTAATATGTTAAGAGATTACTAATGTATTACTAAGTTCAGACATTACCAATGTATTACTAAATAAAGACATTATCAATGTATCACTAAGTAAAGACATTACTAATGTATCAATAGGTAAAGACATTACCAATGTATCATTAATTTATCAAGTATCATTAAACTTTATCTTCTTGCATTCCCGATTTACAACCCCTGCATAAATTACAAAATCTTCATTGTCATACTTTACTAAGTAAACACATTACCAATGTATTACTAAGTAAAGACATTACTAATTTATTAATATGTTAAGAGATTACTAATGTATTACTAAGTTAAGACATTACCAATGTATTATTAAGTAAAGACATTACCAATGTATTATTAAGTAAAGACATTACCAATGTATTATTAAGTAAAGACATTACCAATCTATTACTAAGTAAAGACATTACCAATGTATTATTAAGTAAAGACATTACTAATTTATTAATAAGAGACTACTAATGTATTACTAAATTAAGACATTACAAATGTATTACTAAGTAAAGACATTACCAATTTATTACTAAGTAAAGACATTACCAATCAATTACTAATTAAAAACATTACCAATATATTACTATGTAAAGACATTACCAGTCTATTACTAAGTAAAGACATTACGAATGTATTACTAAGTAAAGAAATTACCAATGTATTACTAAGTAAAGATATTACCAATGTATTACCAAGTTAAGACATTACCAATGTATTGCTAAGTGTAGATATTACCAGTCTATTACTAAGTACAGACATTACGAATGTATTACTAAGTAAAGAAATTACCAATGTATTACTAAGTAAAGATATTACCAATGTATTACCAAGTTAAGACATTACCAATGTATTGCTAAGTGAAGACGTTACCAATGTAAGTAGAGAAATTATCAATGGATTACTAATTAAAGACATTACCAATGTATTACTAAGTAAAGACATTACCAATGTATTACTAAGTAAAGACATTACCAATATATTACTAAGTAAAGACATTACCAATATATTACTAAGTAAAGACATTACTAATGTATTACTAAGTAAAGACATTACTAATGTATTACTAAGTAAAGACATTTCCAGTGCATTACTAAGTAAAGACATTACCCATGTATCACTAGGTAAAGACATCACTAATGTATCACTAAGTAAACACATTACCAATGTATCACTAATTTATTAATCAGGATCATTAAACTTTATCTTCTTACCTTCCTGATTTACAAATCCTGCATAAATGACAAAATCTTCATTGTCATACTTTACTAAGTAAACACATTACCAATGTATTACTAAGTAAAGACATTACTAATTTATAATATGTTAAGAGATTACTAATGTATTACTAAGTTCAGACATTACCAATGTATTACTAAGTAAAGACATTACAAATTTATTACTAAGTAAAGACATTACCAATCTAATACTAAATAAAGACATTATCAATGTATCACTAAGTAAAGACATTACTAATGTATCAATAGGTAAAGACATTACCAATGTATCACTAATTTATCAAGTATCATTAAACTTTATCTTCTTGCATTCCCGATTTACAACCCCTGCATAAATGACAAAATCTTCATTGTCATACTTTACTAAGTAAACACATTACCAATGTATTACTAAGTAAAGACATTACTAATTTATTAATATGTTAAGAGATTACTAATGTATTACTAAGTTAAGACATTACCAATGTATTACTAAGTAAAGACATTACCAATTTATTACTAAGTAAAGACATTACCAATCTAATACTAAGTAAAGACATTACCAATCTATTACTAAGTAAAGACATTACCAATCTATTACTAAGTAAAGACATTACCAATCTATTACTAAGTAAAGACATTACTAATGTATTACTAAGTTAAGACATTCCCAATGTATTACTAAGAAATTACCAATATATTACTAAGCAAAGACATTACCAGTGTATTACTAATTAAAGACATTACCAAGGTATCACTAAGTTAAGACATTACCAATGTGCTACTAAGTTAAGACGTTACCAATGTATCACTAATTTAAGACATTGCCAATGTATTACTAAGTTAAGACATTACCAATGTATTCTAAGTTAAGACATTAGCAATGTATTGCTACAGTTTCATCAAAATTTATCTTACCTAGTTTTTTTTCGAAATAAAATTTACGTACTTTTTTTGTTCAGCAGGGGACAATGTTCTTGTTAATAAACACTTTCTTTTCATCATTCCAATGTGAATAATCCCTTTTGAAGATCCCTTTTGATCTTCTGTAATAAGCTGGAAAAGTTATCCCTTTAACTGGATTGTATAAAAATTTGCTAATTGAATTAGCGACAACATTTGGAGTGAATAAATTCGATGTTTTTTCTTCTGTAATTTTATGAAATTATAATTAACAAAAACTTCTGATGATGTAATTGTAATTGCTGTTAATGTTGTTGTTTTTGTTGCTGCAATTGTTGCTCTTGTTGTTGCTTTTGTAGCACCAACATTTGAATCCTGATAGATTTTGGTTGTTCTATTTTCCTGTACTTCACGAAATATTTTATAGATTAATTTTTGAATAACTTTGCATGGTTTTTTCTCTGTAGTCTTGCAAATATAACGTCCCTTTTGGTGAAGTGGTAAATATAAACTGAATATGCTATTATGACATGTAGGATACATTTTTTTTCCTTACATCAGTTCAAACAAATACTCGTCGCTATTTATTTGAAGTTACATATACTAGAAATAACACCTTTGAAGAAGACTGTCAGACCTATTTCTTTTTCTCATGCAAATGCTTATTACGTACCCATATATATACTATTTTTGCAAGATCATGTGATCCCAGCTGCATGACTACATCAAAACATGGTTAATTATGTCTGTTCTCTGACAATCCATGTTTGAACTCAAATGTTGGCAATAAATTTTATTCATACATGACAATGTCTATATAGAGCAAATTGATTAAAACTTTATATTCACAGAACATATTCAAGGCAAGTAAGAGATAGTTTCTCATTGAAGATTAATTTTAAATTTGAGATTGTAACAAATTCAGTAAATTCAATTTTTTCTAATTTCATATTGCCTAATTCTAAAAAAAAATCTTGTTTTCTTTTATCTCAAAGATAAACCAGAAAAAATGGTGATTTCTTTTGTATCCATTTCTCAGTCTGTTATTATCTATATAGATATATGACATACACCATTTAGCTATCTACAGCGATATAACATATGCAACTTATGTATCAACTGATGTATGACATATGCAATTTATCTATTGATATATGATATATACAATTTATCTATTTATAGATATAAGACATAAGCAATTTATCTTTAAGTAGATCTTTCTATCAATTTATCTACCTTTAAATCTATTTTTAAATTATTATCTATGCTTTAAAGAATCTGCACTTTTTGGACTTAGTTTTTGTCCCGCTATCTTAATCTCTCATGGCTAAATAGGAACAGTCAAATGCTTGTCGGCATAGCGTTCACCTGCATCGTTGCCAGATTCACTTTTGTCAGTTTACATGCTGTCTTCAGTACTAGATACGCATTTTACTTCTTTCGCCAAAGATGGTCTCCCCCACTTGAAGGTGAGTTCTCTTATCTATAAGTGAAAATGTCACTAAATACATGGGATGAACCAATCAGAGACTATAAACCAGAATCAGTCAGCATGTGTCTGCTTATGTTAGAGCTGGTGACCAAAGTCTCTTTAGATGAATGACCATCTTCTGTTGACCAGCACCTAATAAAGAATTCAGATTGTATTGAGACATACAAAGACAACTGGTTTGCCAATTTTTAAAGGCTCAGTTTGACCATCATTTATTAGAATCCATATGTATTAAAATACACAGACCAAACCTATACAGACAAAAAGAGAATTTTTATGTTCCGTTTTCCTGCACAGTGGGCCTTGAGTAAACCTTTTTCCTTTTTATACTCATTGAAGCCTTTTGCATTTTATTTGCAAATTACTTTTTACAAATAAATTATTTTTTAATCATTTTTTCAATTGTTCCTCTTTTCTAGTTTGTCTTCATGATTTAAGATCTTATTCTTATGTCAATTTCCTTTATCAATGGAACTCCTTGATGAAGAGTTAGCCAATAGGATCCTCAGAGATTTTGTTAAAAAATATTTTCCCTTTTAAAAATTCTGTTTAAGTTCTGTGGTATCAAGTCTTTATTCAAATTTATCTATCTCTAGATATATGACACGTGCCATTTCCAATGCATCTTCATAACAGAATTTGCTTTCTACTTTAACCAGCAGGAGGAGGGATCTGGGGATAAGTCAGCCAGTTAAGTGTGATACATGTTTGAGTGATCATGTCTCGAAAGAGACATTACTGACTGGGCAGTAGGTTGCCATTATTTTCTGCATTAGACTGGTTGGCAACCAAGTCTATAGAGCCAAATCTGTCCTGTTTTTACTTCATAGCTGGAGAGAAGAGATGGATTAATACCTTTCTCAGGGGTATTTGTGTGCAAGTGAATGCAACAAATTAAGCTGGAATTTAAACTTGGTTCTTCAATTTCTTGTTCCAAGTCGATATCCACTGCACTACAGACAGACATCTTTGAAAAAGGTATTAATCTACACATCCTTGGAAAAGGTATTAATCTACACATCCTTGGGAAAGGTATTAATCTACACATCCTTGGGAAAGGTATTAATCTACACATCCTTGGGAAAGGTATTAATCCACATATCCTTGGGAAAGGTATTAATCTACACATCCTTGGGAAAGGTATTAATCTACACATCCTTGGGAAAGGTATTAATCTACACATCCTTGGGAAAGGTATTAATCCACATATCCTTGGGAAAGGTATTAATCTACACATCCTTGGGAAAGGTATTAATCTACACATCCTTGGGAAAGGTATTAATCCACATATCCTTGGGCAAAGGTATTAATCCACATATCCTTGGGAAAGATATTAATTCATCTCTTCCTCACAGATATGAGTCAAATAACAGGAGAGCCTTAGTTGGTAATCCATCTACCGTAGAAAGTAATTGCAACCTACTGCATGAAAATCTTCTGCCCAGTCCATCATGTCTCTTTCAAGACATGATTGCCCAAAGCATGTATCATGTATGGCACTTAAATGACTGATTTGGTGATAAAAAAGGATAAAAAAAAACAAGCATTTTTTTGTTCAACAATTTTTAAAATTAAACACAATTCCAAAAATCAATATTTATTTGTTTAAAGTAAAATTTCAAAACATACTGTTATAGTGGAACATCCTGCCATCCCCGAGAATGGAATGCTCTAGATTATAAAGGACGGTGACAGGCGGTATGAGAGAGAGCAAACGTCTTAGGCGAAGACATTCTCTAGTTGATAGTTTATTCCGCTCCTACTCTTTGATTGCTTATTTGTATCTTATTGTTAATTGTACCTTCGTACAATAAATCCGTTATATCTATTTCCTGCGTCGAGTACCATTCTTCCACTGATCTTTACACTGTTATTCCTTTCCAGGATATATCCCATACATAACAATTTTGCAACTAATTTGAGATTAATAGAGATTGTTACAAAGCTTCATTTAACAACATTTGACAAAATTAATTATAAAAAATATATTTATTGAAAGTCTTTGTCTGTACTGAATATGGTATTCTGCTCAGGCCGATTGTTAGCAAGCAAGCTCTTTCAAATCGATGCAAAGAAATTTTACGGAAAAATAGTTTAGCGAAGAAAGTGATAATCCCTACCAAAATAGAAGAGTTTATACAGTTCTGGGAAAAAATATGGGCTTGCTCTAAAGAAAAAAACAAAGAAGCAGATTGGATTGTGCAAGAGATAGAACAGATGAAAAATAACAAACATCACAGAAGACAATGTTGAATATGTACTGAAAAAACTGGAAATCTCTTGGAATAGATAAAATTCCTAAATTTTGTTCATATTATTGAAATACAGCACACAACTAGCCAAATGTGATGACACAAAGGAGCAGCTATGAGAGCAGCAGCTACAATGTTCATTGCAGGAAAAAATATTTCAGAAAAGTAAAATTGTCAAGTCATCCAAAATTGTACGGTTCAGTCTATTATAAGAGACGGAGTTGATTTTCAAATGTTTTGGTTTCAATTCTTATAAAAATTTATTTCTGTATGTCAGTCAATAAAATAAACAAGCAAAGAAATTTGGTTTTATTGCTTCATACAATAATTTCATCAAATTTTAAAAATTCATAACTCTCTGGCTGACTGAAAAGCAATCCAAATTGCTCAAATTATTATCACTAAGGGTATATTTATTTCTAAGAGAAATGTTTTAATTTGGAAAATGTTATCATAGAAAAATCTCTTTTCATTGTCTTTTACGTTAATTACAATTATATACTTACAAGTTCAAAAACATTTTTACATGTAAAAAAAAGAAATTTTTTCCAAAGAAAACATTTAAACAAGAAATTGTTTTTAAAAACATTGAGAGAACAAAGAACAGTAAGAACGTATTGGAATGACTAGAATCCATTTTCTTTAAAGATAAGGAAATTAAACTGGCACTTGCAAGGTTCAATTTTGTCAAGAAAATACAATCTAAGAAGCTGAGGTGAAATTAATTTTAATTCCCTTATTCATGCACATGTATAGTCACACCAATATAACAAAGTCTGATGACGATCTAAAAGGTCAAATGAATCACACAAAAACTAAAAAAAACTAGTATGCATTTACCAGGATCATACAAACATGGATTAAAGTGATGTAAGATCCTTGAATAATTCCTCCCTAATTTTGAAAATGTTTGGTTGTTCAAAAACTCCTGTCGTGCAATCTTACCAACATAATCGTTCATGTATTTGTAAAATCAGTTACTGCAAATTGCCTGAAGATACCAAAAGGTTGAAATCTAGGTTGCAGAAATAACTCATTTCAAAATGAAAACTTTACATATATATGTGTGTGTGTGTGTGCGTAATATGAGAAACAAAACTTCAGTTCTATAATAAATTTTCACACCACTAAGTTATTGTAAATATTTGTAAAAAACAAAACAAAAAAACTTAAAATTCAGATTATAAATTATTATTGTTATTTATAAATATCTCTTTCAAATTTCGCAAACTATATTTAGTCATTACCACACTTTGAGAAAAACAGAGACTTACCAAATAAAATTTGACACCATACATGTTATTGATTCATCCTTGTATTTCATTGAAACTGAATTGAATGTAAATTTTATTTTTACTAACGATATGACAAAAAAATTACGTTTTTGTAAAGTGAACTCAAGTAGATGTTTAATATCGCCAAATTTTCAAATTTGATTTCAATAAATTATCAACATCAAGTGTATAAACATTGTAATGAGAAAGAAAAAAGAAATTCCAAAGATGTTAAAACCAAGTCAAACCAAATGACAGAGAAATTTTCATATTAAGAAATAAAGACAAAGTCAAAGGCAAATTGAGTCTCCAGGGTACAACAGTTGATGAAGCAAGTCGCTCTAATGTTGTCCAAGAGAACTAATATTTCTTCTAATCATTTCTTCCATTTTCAATAATCAGATCATCTACATACACCTAACATCAACACAAGTGCACAATATTTATTTCATATGAACAACTGATTGCACTGTCTTACACTTTCGTATTGAACTGGAAATGTAAGTCCAGAATTTTATCCAAATTTGGTTCTGACTTGTGGAATGTACATTTGCACTGAGTAAACATAAATTTGATGCAGACTTTAACCGGCATATGACATCAACCTGGTTATATGCACACCTTAATTAAAATGGAAAAACTTTAGGGCAACTATAGTTGACAATTTAGAAAGGCTATATTAGCTTAGTTAAGTGTTATAGTGGCTGACCTTGCACTGAAACTGATATCAGAGGCAGAGGTTTAAGCATAATATCTAAACTGAAGTTAGTCACTGGTGAATATTACAATTGTAATTTGAGTCTATTGAAGGAATGAAATATGCAGCATTAGAAAATAAGAAAAAATAACAGGAAAAATTCTCTCACTGATGCAAAACATAAAACACAATATAAAGGGACTTTTAAAAGACGTGTAACAAATAATCTGGTCTGTTTCAAAAAGAACAAAGATATATTATTTATTTTTAATAAATTCAAAATGTGAGGTTCACATATTCTATTGTCTGTTAAAACACTTTCCAGGTGGAAAGATTTCTGTAACCCTCTTGCATTTCACATTTCCAATTCTTATTAGACATCTTACACCGCTCATCTTGTTGACAATTGGAGGCATTGTGGGGCAATGGATAGTGGCTTGGATTGAGGAATCCGAGAGCCAAGTTTGAATTCCACTCAAATTCATTAGATTCACTTATGTACTAATAACCTTGAGAAAGGTAGGAATTCATCTCCCCCCCCCAGCTATGAATAAATAGCAGAACAGACTGAATTCTATTGTCTTGGTCAGCAACCAGTCTATTACAGTAAGAATTGGCAACCAACTGCAGGAAAATCTTCACACTGCATGGAGTTGCAGAATGCTTGTAGAACCAAAAAGTCCCATACAGATTCTACTTGAGAAAAATCCAGCTCAACCTACCCAAGGTGAATACCACCACAAGTAGAATTAAGTACATCTTGATGACAGCCATAAATTCTGCCTTCTTACAAGTGATGATTAATCCTTTCTTCTTGCTTTCCTTCACTACCTTGTTTCAGAGTTCATGCATTTTTCTTTCTGTGTTTCTCCTTAATAGCGACAATCTCCATATTTTATGTTGTTGAGATTGTACCATACAATAATAAGTCCCGGAAAGATTTTGACTTCTTTTAGTGTCCCTTGCTATATAGGTTAAATAAATTCATTGTGAAGAAGCATTCTTATCTCATGCCTAAGAGATATCAGAACAGTGAAATTGTCTTTGAAATCTAAACAAAATTTTAAGGAACAAGAAAATTTTATTAGAGACAAAGAAAAGAATGCTGAACTGTTAGATAATATTCTCCCTTAGTAGCCTCATATAAAAAAGAAAAGAACACAATCCCATATATGCTCTATAAAAGCATGCTAAAAATATCAGGGATAGAGAATTGAGTAACAAACAAGCTTTAAAGAAAAGGCAAACAAAATAAAACTTCAACATGTAATTAGAAAGAGTTAAAATGGGGAAATATAAAAACAAAAATTTGATGCACAAAAACAAAGAAAAAGGAGAAGAAAAAAAAATGCAAAACAGAGTGGGAGGGATTGAAAAAAAGACAAACATTGTGAAGAGCCACAAAGAATAGGAAGTTGTGGAGAAGCATGATCACCCACCTAATGAGATTGTGTACATTGATAGCAGAATAGGGAATGGAAGTGATTAAAGAAAAGACAAACATTGTGATGAGTTATAAAACATAGGAATACGTGAATACAAGGAATATAAAATGAGTGTGAGCTGGCTTAATGGTCCTGAAGTTCTGAAATGGATTCTACAGACCCATTTTGAATTTCTATTGGGTTAGCTTGGATTTAATTTAAAGGAATGATTTTATAAATATGTGTTTGTTGTTTTGACACTATCTTATCGTGTTGGTCGAAAGGGAAGAAATGATTGATTCTTTTGTATAACTCTTTTCTTCCTAGCTATGGGTCAAATAGTAGGGTTATTCTGTGCCATTTATCCTTGGTTGGTATCCAGTCTAGTAGAAGGACTAAATTAAAAACAGTATATAGTCCTGTCAAAGCACATACTATATGCAGCTAATGAAAGGATTGCAAAATTCAAAGCAACTCTCCGATCCCAACTAAGGTGAAGCTGATGAATGCAGGAACCTGTTACATGGTGTATTTGTAGAATTGTGTATTACTATCATATGCTTTGCTATTTAGTCCAGTTTGTTTATTGTGGTTGTTACACTAACAACATTCTGGCCATTATACTCTTTATTAATCTTTAGATGCCTGTCTTTGTGATCAGTAAAATCCTTGGAATTCTGAAAAATAAACTTTGATTCAACTTATATGAGTACTTCAGGAATATTTCATCACACTTAATACTCAATTAGTTAAGAGCCATATCTCAAAAGAGACATGACTGACTGGGCAGAAGATTTTCTCACAGTAGGTTGTCATTACTTTCTGCAGTAGACTGGTTGCCAACCAAGGCTATAGAACCCAATATGTCCTGCTATTTAATCTATAGCTGGAGGAAGATACTGACTAATCCCTTCCTCAAGGGTATTTGTACATAAGTGAATGCAATGAATTCAACTGGAAGTTGAACTCGGCTTTCCAATTTCTTGTTCTCAGTTGATATCCATTGCACCACAAAGCATATTCTTTAATATTCACTAGTCTTACTTATTTTAGCAATGCTTGAACATTTTCGTCCACTAAATCAGAGTACATTTAGGCACTACCAGGTCCAAGGATTGAATGCCTAATTTCGAAAGAACAAATTTAACCAATGATTTAATTCACTAAACTATTTTTGGAAAGTGTAATGATTGAAAAAAAGTCTCAGTAAAAGATTCCAAAATGGTTATCAAGTATGACAACAGACACCAAAGGAAATACTAGAGAAGACAATGCCAAAAATGGTTTAAGCATAATCCAACCTCCTGGTCTTAATAGCAAAGTATATGATCGGAACTCCTCATGTAAAGAATTCTTTAAGCTAACATGAAGAATGTAATTACCACAATGACCATGGATTATATATGCCACAAAAAACACTTATCAAGCAAGGTTTCCTAATGGCCTTGGCTTATGAGGTCAACCACTTAACTAGTTATACAATTTTGAAGTGAAACAAATTCCAAGGACTTAGAATTGTCAAATGAGAAAACAGATTTTAAGTAGAACATTAAATTTAGTTCAAGCTTGGTAGAATTATTATCTCATTATTTTAACGGAAAGTAAAACGGTTAAAAATACTATTTATAAATATTTACTACAATGAATTACTGATCCAAGCAGGAAAACTATTCTTTTATAGTTTGACTTCATGATTTACCTACATTGTCTCAATCAGACTGTTAAAAAATAAAACTTATTTTTCAACAGTCTGAAAGAGACAATAAAAGTAAATTTACACTGTTGAAGTGAATCCTGATTTACAACTGTCGAAATATGTATTGAGTTTTCCTCTCAATATTTTAAAATGCTCTGGATATTATGCATCATGATGTTTATTTTTATTGAATTAATAATTTATATTATGTCGATTATCCTCTTCACCTTTACTTTATGGGTCTGTCATTCTCTCCTATATATATATATATATATATATAATCTAAATTTATTTATAAATGAAACTTTCTGTGTGTGTGTGTGTGTGTGTGTGTCCATTACCTATAGACACTGAAATGGCTGAACCGATTTTCTTGAAAATTTACACAGTTTTACTATAAGCATATGTGAGTGTTCTTAGCTTGGTTTTGTGTCGAGGCACACCTGATAAATATCAAAAATTGACAATTGAAAAAATCGGTTTATAGAAGGAGTGGTCAAATTTTAAACCAATTTGTTACACTCATAGACAAAGACATAAGAAACGATATTCAGAAGTTTCAAGGTTGCAGTTCTTACAATAGTGCAGAAAATTGACAATATATATATATATATATATATATATATATATATATATAAAGACAAGATGTTTTTGTGTGTCTGTTTATCTGCCTTTACGTCTATATTTTTTCAGCCCTTTCATTTTAGTTTTTGCTTTGGGTTTGGCTCTAAGTAGGTATAATTGTAGTTCTTAGTCTCAGCCATCATACCATTTACTCAGAGGACTTATTTAGCCTTCAAAATTCAGTTTATGATGAAAAAAACTTATTTGATATCGATACCAGGAAATCAAAATTTGACTTACATCCATTCATTTTTCTTTCAGTCTACGGTTTCGCTTTAACTGGAAACAACTATTGCTTTTTAGTCTTTCGTGCCTATGTCCAAAGAGTCTGAGCTCCAGGAGCATGGATTAGTTTTAAAGCTTTCATTACACCCGAGCAACTGCTAGTATAAATATATATATAGATATATTCATACACATTAATAAATACATATATGCAATGAAACACACTGGTGCTACTTCAACAACCAGAGAGCCAAAAAGTGGTTTATACTGCAGCTATGCTCAGGCATCTTGGCTTGGTTGTGAACTTTTCAGAAACTTCCCACAGACCTGTTGTATATTATTATATATAAGCCTTATTAAAGTTGAGTGAAAAGTTACTGCGATTTAAGCTTTGTATTCAATTTTTCTTGTATTCACAGAAATATTTTCTATACTGGACATAAAATGTATAAAAACTATGAACACTTCCACAATGTGGTAAAAAAAAATTCCTATCTCTATAGATATAAAAATAAGAAAAAAATCTACATATTCAGTCAAAAATATTAAAACATTGTTGACAATAACTAATAGAAGTGAAAGCGCTTGGATATATTGAACATGAACACAGTTTTAAGACATTTTATGTTTTGAAACTTGAATTAAAGAGAGATTGCTGCCCAAATAAACAATTATATATATATATATATATATATATATATATATATATATATATAAGAGGTAAAAGAAATTATCATGAGTAATGAAGAAAAATAAATGTGTGACGCAACCTTACGTCCGGGTCGGCTTGAAGTTTCCTTTGTTAAATTTTAGAATGTTGTCTCTGTGCTGCTCCCACGTGATGGCCTACTTCGGACTTTTTTTTCCCAGTTTCTTTTTTTTTACTGATTCACCTTTTCACACTGAATCGCTAACTTTTCTCTCAGTTTTGCAAAATCGCTTCCCTTCATTAGTTAGAAAATAAATTTAACATTTGATTGCAAAATTTGGCTTCGTTTTTTTTCTTTCAGTATAGGGTCAATCCTTTTCCTATTTGTCAAAATTAAATTTCAGACTTGATTGTGAACTTTTGCTTTGGTCTAGGTTTTCCAAAATGTTTTCAGTCATTCTGATCCATTTTTGCGGGTATACCATTTTACTTTTTGCATTTTGCATTTCAGTTAATTTTTGGATGATATAGGATTTGTATCCTATAAACACACACACATGCCCACAGTTTTATTCACATACTCACACATTTATGTGTATATGGGTAAAAGCTACGTAATTTTTTTATATAGCAGAATAATTTTAGTCAAATCAATGACAAAGCATGAAAAAATGTTGTGATTCATTTTGGCCTTTAGGACATAATTAGACTAAAGTGATGTTTACATTGATGTGACTACACACATGTATGAAGGAGAGGGGACCCTGGTGTGTATGTGTGTGTGTGTGTGCATGTGTGTATATTAGTTAAAGAGTAATTATGCTTAGTGCCAATTTTTTTTTTCAGTACTTTACTGGTGGAAAGGCATTTTAGACCAGCTGATTTTTTGTGATAAATTGTTCGATATCAAGATAAGAACAAACTGATAATAGAATTAATGTGAAGAAAATTGTCATTTAACTGAGCAGTGTTATTTCAGTCATGACAACTTTGAAGTTTTATGAGGACATTATTGTATTGTCTTCACTTTTCAGGGCCATTTGCTTGTTCTGACCCTGACGAGTGAAGACAAACTCTCAAAGCCAGGTACTGAATTCACAACTTTTTTGATCAAGTCACTGGATTAAACCAAATACTTCTATTCACTGGCCCATGTGTCTTTGATGACATTAGTGTATGAATTTGAGAGACTTATAAATCTAAAGTCTCAGTAACCAATTGTTACACTGCTCGGACAATCTTCATTCCCTGGTGCTACACCCACATAACTTTACTAGATTAGCAACTAATTCCCATCCTTTTACCATCAAAATAGGTAAATGTAACTGACACTTCTTCCCAATCAGTTTCTTTTCTTGCACCTTCTGCCTGTGGAACCCCCTTCCGCATGGTTGCTTCCCTGATAGTCACAACCTCCAAAGGTTTAAGTGCAACATCAATTTTTATCTTTTATCTCCTTGACACCCACCTGTCTCTTACACTTTCTTCAACATACCCTGTACCATTTTTTTCTCTCTTCTCTCTTCACTCACTGTAACACCTTGTGCACCAGTGGCAGTATTGCTTGCTTGGGTGGAACGATTAAAAAAAATATTATAATTTTGTTGTTATTGTTTTCCTCTAGCACTATTTATTACTGGTTCCCATATTGTATTCATTTCTATGTTTGGCCAACTTAGATGTTTGTGGCCTAGCATATGCACTGATTCTTTAAGTTTTCATATTTTTCAGTGCTGTCATTTCGACTTCATCCCACAGGAAGGTTGATATTCCTTTTCCCCTCCATATGTGTTCAGCTATGCCTGATTTTTCTTTTCCCCCCTCATGTTCTTCTCTATGGAAGGTCTTACACGAAAGAGGTGTCTGCAAAGTGTTGAACCATTTTTTAAGATTGTCCTGATGTTATATTGACCACAAGTCACTGGTATTTTTTCCAATAATTCCTTCACATAAGATAGGCAACATATATATATATATATATATATATATATAGGAACATTACTCACAGCTATAGCCCTTGCTTCATAAATGACATGTATTATTTTGGTTGTTTTACAGAACATCGAACGATGAAAATGCTTCCTATTTTTTCTATTTTCACTTCCAATGTAAAAATATTCACAATTTCCAATCTACAAATTCTATAGAAATTTGTATTTAAATGTCACCTACCTACTTTTCTTTAAAGAACTTAATAACATGAAACAAATGCTTGCTAATAAGTTTTCTAAACCATTTTATAGACTATTTCTTTCTGAGGTAACCAATAACAACATCAAACATACAGAAAAAAACAATATTTTTTACACAAATCAAATGCATATGAACTATAAGTAAGTTGCATCTTCATTTAGACACATTATAAGGAAATACACAACTCCAGTTGACATAAATAAGAAAATTAAATCGTCTATTATACAAACTTTAAAACCGCTAACCTCATTGTCAAAAATATTAATTCACCTGCAAGTTCTAAATTACAGAGACCAATATTATTTATTAATTTACATGTTCTTTAAAGAACTGTGTACTTGATCAATCCAACTTCATAATTACATTAGATATACTACTACATGTTTAACAAGAAAACTTACATTACAACTCTTTGACAACAGCTCTATTAGGTCTCATTTAAATACCCATGGATACCTACCAAACTCTAACCATAACATATTTCTCAATAATAAAAATATAATAGCATCATTCACATGTAATAAAAGACTAAAAATAATGGAAACCTTATTAATAAAAAAGTAAAATTGAACACTCAATAATATCAGCTATGAACATGGACACAATGTGCTCACCATGTTTGGAAAATAAATCATTCCTGCAACTCTAGATACAAGCATAAAACAAACTAGATATTCAGTTAAAAGTAAAATAAAATTAATTCTTGATAATGGCTAAAAGTAAAGCCAAAAGTGATTGGATAAATAAAACATTCGAACAACTTTTATATAAGTTATGCACTAAAAGTAAAAATTATATGACCACATGAAAGATTAAATAAAAAACCTTAACCACAACACTTTCTCAGTCATTTTTAACAAAACCTGCATAAAAGAGGAACTGCTGTCTAGATACTCTCTCTCTCCCTATATATATATATACATATATATATATATATATATACATGCACACAAAGTACATATGAATTGCAACACCTTAAGTTCATGATTGATACATTTATTTTCATAATTACAACTGCCATTATCATGAATAACAGTGATAAAAATTCTCCTCTTCCTCCACTTGCAACTAAGACAAGCACAATGACTAACACACCAACCATCTCTCCATCCACATACCAAAGCTGATTGCAGACTTGTACCTCTCTCTCTCACTCTAATCAACAACCGAACATTGGTAGATCAGACACCCTGCCTCCATTCCAGCCGACCCAAACCAACAGCAAAGTTGAACTTTCAGGCATCTAAGATGGCTGAATTCCAGACCAATTTTCACACTCAAACACCTATTTGTGTGCGTGCATGTGTACATGTGTGTTGAGAAAGAAATACTGAGGTGGCAGTGAGAGAAACGAGTTACAAGAGATTGAAGCATAAATATATATGAGGTCGATGAATATTAAATTTAGCTTCATCTGGCACAAGACCAAAACAGGAGGAGCACCCAATCAGATCCAACTTACATATTAGTGTGCAAAATGAGCCCACAGTCAGACTAAAATAGCTGCCTGATATAGAGCTAGACCAACACACAAATGTAAACATATTAACATCTAGAGAGACAGCAATATCCAAAGCAATAAATCACACACACACACACACACACACACACACACACACATATATATATATATATATATATATATATATATATATATGCACATACACACACAAGACATAGTGGGTAAATTGTTGCTATTTTATATTTTTAATTTTGTATAGCAATGTTGTTTGTTTTTGATTTTGCTGATTGCACAGCATAGTAGGGTTAGCTGGGTACTGTCTGTGAAAAAAGAGCACTATGATACAATTCTGACAGAAATTTGGAAATAGCATGCTGTACTGCTTGGCATTCATACCAGAAGCTCCAATATGAATATTTCAGAGTGTCTAGGTGTCAATCTAGAACAGTGCAAAGGATTCAGAAAATACTGAATTAGTTTAATGGTGTTCATGAAGGCATATGGGGTGATCATTAGTTATGGCAATGTTATTCGTACATATATCTTCCCACAGAGCTTCAGACTCAACACAGAGGCTGACATCAAGTACCCTGAGAAGGTAGTGCTGTCCTGGGTCAACAGGACTCTGCACCATGCCACATAAGCAGGCTGCCAGAGAATTTCTTCAACCAAATCACCCTTTACATCTGGCCATCTAACTCCCTAGACTGCAAACCCCTTTATTTTTGTGAGTGAGGTGCAGTTAAGCAAGAAAATAACAAAACCCGTTTTAAGACCAGAGATGAACTGAAGACAAGGATTATGGCAGCATTCACTAAAATAAACAAAGAAACCATCCAGAAGAGTTGCAGAAGATTTCAAAATTGTCTGGATTTCGTGGTTGAAGCCAATAGCAATTTTATTGAATGAATTTACTCTTTACTATTTCAAGATATTTTGGTAAATATATTTGTTAAAATGATATGTTAGTGTTCATTTTTGTATAATTTAGTTGACAATTTATCCATTGCACTCTCTCTCTCTCTCTCTCTCTCTCTATATATATATATATATATATATATTGAGTTTGAGTTTTGTTTAATGGCATATCAACCTCTGTGGGTTATTTAATGCCAAAAAGGTGGCATTTTAAGGTATTTTTTTTTTACAATGTTTGGTTACAGTGAAAAGGTTGATTTAGTCAGATTTTAATGAAAATATTTTGTTTTTATTTTTCTTTATTTTAGAAAACTAAAAATGTCTTCTAGTTTTGTATTCAAAAATGTTTTGCTGACAATTTTTTTTCCTTCAAAAATTTGTTATGGTAATAATTTTTTTTTCTTAAAAAATGTATTTTTGGTAATATTTTTCTTTCAAAAATGTATACATTTCTATAAAAGTTTATACTTTCATAGTGTTTTGACCCCAGTTTGGGGGTTAACTATTTGCCCATAGCTGGGACCCTAACAGGTGCTACCACTCCAGGTCAGAGTGGACCTGGGAACAACAGCAATTAAGAGGTGGTTCTATGCTCCCACAACCTCTCTCTATGTATGTAGAGAGAGAGAGAGAAAGAAATTTAGTTCAATAGTTATAATAAATCAAAAAAAAATAATGGTTGTCTACTTATTCTAAATTGCGCATGTTTTCTAAATTAACTAACACAATCTGATATGAGATATATTGAACCAGACTAGTATGCTCAAAGTTTGTGACAATATGTCTTGTGACTTTGCACACACACTTTTTTAATCTTTTTATCCCAAGCAAGACAATAAAAGAGCAGGATGTAATATTCAATGCACATACAAACGGTAGATTGATTCAATGTAACAATTCAACTTCATGGAAATGTAAGACCAAGAATGTGCAAAGTGTTGCTCTTGTATAGGTTAGCATCAGCCATGCGGTTAGAAGGCAAAAATGGTTCTGTATGATGACTAAAAGACAACAGTTTTATTCTGGAGGCATTCAAATTAAAAAGACATTTCTTGTCCCAGTTAACAGTAGATTATATGTCATTTTTGAGATCAGTTGTCTGTATTATTTTATAGAACCTAGCAAACTTATTATTAAAACAGGAGTAAATAGATGTGTTATTAGCATGTAGTTGGGAGCTGATGACACCAAGAAAATTATTGATGAAGATAATAAACAAAGTAGATCTAAGGAAAAAGCCCTGGAGAACATCCACATTAATGAAAAATGATCAAGAAGAAACGCCATTAAAGATAACTTTCATTACATGAGTTGTTAAGAAAGATTGAATCAAATAAAATTTTAGTCACAGACACTATGATCTTTCAGTTTGTGAAGAAAACTAGAATAACAGTTAAACACATTCAAGATGTATAAAGCCACAGTGAAAGCCTTGCTACAGCAAGATGGAAAGCAAGAAGCAGCAAGATATTTGTTATAAGGTTTGGAGAGATTAAGAATCAGTTCAGGAGGAAATTTCCTGAGAAAATTCATTGCAAGGATGTCATCAAATTTGCATGCCTAGTTTAGTGATGACAGCTGAAACCATGGACAGAGTTATATGTCTATCATATGGTAGAATCTTGGTTCTAGGGAAAGATCAAAGCTGTTCCCAATTGAAAGAGAACTTAAAAGAAAAGCGTTCGACTCTATTAGCAGTGGATCATATTAAAAACTGTTTGAATTTTTTAACAAGCATTTGTTTCATATTATTAAGTTTTTTAAAAAAAAGCAGATAGGTAACAATTAAATATGCATTTCTATAGAATTTGAAGATTGTGATTTTTTAATGTTTTTACATTGGAAGTGAAAATGGAAATAAATAGGATGCATTTTTATCATTTGATGTTCTGTAAAACAACCAAAATAATACATATCATTTATGAAGATGGGGCTATAGCTGTGAGTAATGTTCTTATATATAGTTGTCAGTCCGTAAACGGTGAGGATAATCCAACAAGATTTCCTTAATATAAATTATTAATAGGTAAATCCATATAGAGAGCTAGATGGGTGTTAACCAGAATGATATGAAGTTTATAAAGGAAAACTCAACACGTCATATTAGTTATAAACTATAATTCATTTCAATGAGCTTAATTAGCTCATATCATCAGACTCTTTTACAATACTTCCTCCATCTGGCATAAAATTTCTGCCGGAATGAGTTTTTTCTTAAAATGAAGAGGGAGCATAATAGAAATAATAATAATAAACATAAAATTCATAAGGGATTGGGTGAAGGAATATAAAGAAGGGTAGGGGATAGTTTTGAGTGAATATTCTGGGGAAAATTTATCCATTTGGTAGGTAATATTTGCCTCTATTATAAAAGGGTCTGATGAGATGAGCTGTTTAAGGACTGACAACTATACCTATATTGCTGCTAAAAACCAGTCCAGCTCTCCCAGGAATATCTACTATCTGGAAAAAAATTCTTTACGGACGGATATAGTTTATAACTAATATGACGTGTTGAGTTTTCCTTTATAAACTATATATTCACCAATTCGGTCGGGTTTCAATCCTGGGTTAGGAAGTGATCAGTGTCTAAGCTGTACTGATGAGCTGTGATACAGCAAAACAGATCTGTCTGCAGATGACTATAGTATATATATATATATATATATATATATATATATATATATATTGCCTATCTTATATAAAGAAATTATTGGAAAAAATACCAAAGATTTGTGGTCAATATAACATCAGGACAACCTTCAAAAATGGTTCAACACTTTGCAGACAGCGCTTTCATGTAAGACCTTCCAAAGAGAAGAACATGATTAAGAACTGTCTGTATGTTATCCCATGCGACTGTGGCAAAAAATATAAAGAATATATTGGTTGCCCTCTTAAAATACGACTACAATAAGACTTCAGATCTGTAGTCCATATAACATCAGGACAACCTTCAAAAATTGGAAGTAAGGAAGAATTAAGGATTTGCCCTTGCTCAACACACTCTTCCAGAGCTGACAGTAATGACAAGTGCCAAATTTATAAAGGGCTATACTATGTCCCACTCTCTCAATGAGCACCGACTTAGCCTTACTGGGAACATGCTTACAACTATTAAGAGTTGACACAAAGAGGTTTCTGTTATGATCTCAACAATTATGTCGATAAAGCCAGGAGTGATTCTTGTGGGCTATAATGGCTGAGTAGGCAGAAGTGAACCAAGAAGAAGATTACAGTTTCAAGAGGATCATGAAGAAAGCTGTGAAATGAATCCCAGTCAGTGTGTTGGTAACTAAATAATGTCTTATGAATATGAGGTTCTTGCCTAATAGAACAATGAAAACAAATATCGACAGACACTACAACATAATCTGATTTGCTAAAAGGACAGGGTTGCAAAGCACAAGAAAACCCTAGAGAGGAGTTAAAGAACAAATGATGAGTACTGAAATGAGTATTTGCAGATGAATGCAGTGAGAGAGAGAGAGAAAGAGTACTGTTTTTAGATTGTCAAATATATCATCTAACAAGCGATAGTCCTGAAAAGAAGAGAAACACTAAAGGGAGAAGAAAGATATAACTAACAAAGTTTAATAGTCAAAATTTAAAGTATATATAATAATCCATAGATTCAAGAGAAAATTCACTTGCCATTAGGAAATTTTCCCAAACACAGACACCCAGGTAACGAACATGCACATGAGAGTTCTGTTGATAAAGAGGATGATATATTTTATTTGAATATATATATATATATATATATATATATATATATATATATATTGGGCGTGTATAATGATATATGTGCTAAAAAGTTTGCCTTCTTCTACCGAACGCTCATAGCCCAGAGGTGGAATTGCTGACTGACACAAATTCAGTCGAGTTTCAATCCTGGGTTAGGGGGCAATCGAAGTCTGGCTGTGCTGGTGAGCTGTGATGCAGTGAAACAGATCTGTCTGCGGATGACTATATATATATATGAGAGGAATAGAGTATGTAACTGTACCTATAGCTAAGAAACATCACATAAAATATGGAATGGATTATCTTTTCTTAGATGATGATGATGATTCCATTTAAAAAATAAGAAACAAAATCAAAAAGTAAATTCCGAAAAAGACTTCTATGTATTATTTTGAAATTGAACAATGAAATTAATTCGGCTGGAAATGATAGATGGGTTATGAATGATGAAATCATTTCGATCAACACTGAGGATTCGACACAATGACAAAAGCTTTTGTACTTTAGATGAAAGATGCAGGCCAGTGTAAAGAGAAAGAGACAAAGAGAGTGAGAGAGAGAGACTTTCAAGAGGTGATAATCTATCAAGTGGCTGATCTGAAGCCAAGAGACAATGAGGAGGTATTTCATAGCCATTGTTTATGTGGATTATTGAAAGGAAAGGCACCAACCCCAAGGGTAATAACTCACAGAAGAGTTGATACTTACCAACAATCAAGTAGCTTCCTTGAGTTTGAGATCAACAGCTAACAATAAGAGTTACAGTAAAAACCCTTAATAAATATGAAACTTGTTCTGCATGGACATTATTTTCAAAAAGAAATGAATTTTTTTAAAAGTATTTCTTTGTTTAGCTTTGTTTACCAGAACAAAAGATAAATTTCAAATTTAAAAAAGATCTTTTTTTAAACGTTCATATCACGATGGTGGCAATTGTATCTGTACGCGTCTTTCTAATTATCAACATACTGGTATGATGCCTTGGGAAAGATAATGTAGCTGTTGCTCATCATCTTCACCATAATTTCGAATTGTTCTTCCCTGAGACCATCTGTACCCCCACCAATGCTCACAAACTCAGTTTACCATAGACGAGATGGAAAAAGAGATGGATTCATACCTTTCTTTCAAATACATTTGTGAAAAAATGAATGCAACCCACTATGCAGGGAATTGAACATGGCTCACTGATCCCAATATTTACAATTTAACCCTAATGCTAACTATATATCCATTGTGATAAACTTTTTCAGATATTAAAAATCAGGTTTTAGCCATTCAGATGTCAGTTAGTACACTGAGTGATTTCTTCTGTGTATTGACAGGTAACTTTTAACCTAAAAACTCTGTAAATGCTTAGAGATTTGACAATGTCGTTCTATGATGGGCTTAAGAGAATGGCAAAAAAAATGAGAGAAAAATGGATCACATGTGATATGAAGAAGAGAATTACATACAGAAGAAGAAAATATTTAAAAATACCAGAAGCAAGTTAAAAACATAAATATCTTTTAAAAGACTTCACAAAAATCATAATGTTAGCAATAAACAATGAAACAACTGGTCAATCGCACAAAAGAGAGATTTCTTTAATATTAAAGTGTTCTTTACCAAGAAATGTGTACCCATGTTTACCAATTCCATATTTCTTGGTGGGATATGTATTTGAAAAAAGAAATACTTTTTGCTTTCTGACTCTCAAGAGAGAAGAAACCAATTTGTGAAAAATAGCAAATGTTAGATTAAGAATAAATATGAGATGAAGGTAAAGATTCCCTTTGAAGTTTTAAAACATAGCGTTATCTTCATCATTCTTTCACCCATAAATAAGGGTGGGTCTTTATAGAAGCAGACCTTATCAAGACATGCAGACTAACACACAATCAGGATTTCAGAGCCTTAAGAGAAATGATAAGACTGAATTTATCTGTGATAGGAGATTACAAGATATCTCTTTAGTAAGTTAGGATTCTGACCAGTACTCACGTTACTTAATTTTTGTACAAAAATTCATCCTCAAGTTGCTTAAATGTTTAATGCTTATGTTTGATAAATAGAAAAGAAAGATATTTCAATGTGACTTGTAGAATTCTTCAACACTGGTGTATTTAGTAAATCTTGCAGGGAAAAATGTTTAGTTACTTGTATCAATGCAGGAGGTAAGTGACCTCTTCTGCCATGTTTTATCATTATGAGAAACTTTACACCAGACTAGAAAATGGAGTGTTGTTGCCATATTGGAGTCTACACCTGACTTACTAACTTTGACAGAATTCAAAATTATTCATGCAATGCTATAAAAGATTTCCACACTACAGCCTCTTTCCTCACAGGCACAATGTCATAAGTGTATTGCTATTCTCTTGCTATTTCTATGATAAATGTTCAGATGAGGTCCATTCTGTAGATCTTTACAGAGCTAAAGCCACCAAGCCATTTCTCCATGGTTGAGTCATGCAATGCTATAGAAGATGATATATTTCCACCCTACAGCTTCTTTCCTCGCAGGCACAATGTTGTAAGTGTATTGCTATTCTCTTGATATTTCTATGATAAATGTTCAGATGAGGTCCATTCTGTAGATCTTTACAGAGCTAAAACCACCAAGCCATATCTCTATGGTTGAATCATCCTCATTGTCTTCATATTCCATTAATAGGAAGAAAGTTTCTTCCCAAGAATTGCTACTTTGGTGAACAGACTTGCATCTGAAAGCGTCCATGAACACTACATTTTTTACCTTTTTAAGTCCAGGGTCAACTGTTATCTATGATCCATATTCTATTCACTTCCTACTTGTGTTTCTTGTATCACAATACTACTGATATCATTCAGTAACCACCTATCTTAAGTGTCTCTTGAGTCTTGTCTTGTGTGGAACATAAGTAAAAAAAAAAAAAAAACTGTTTAATTTTACAATTTTCTTTTACTACTTTTCATCTTTTTTTTATTAGTTGCTTAAGTTTTGATAATATCAACAGTTGAGGTTGTTAAAGATTTAGACAAATTTGAGTGCAGTTTCTAATAAAGAGTTGCTTATTAAAAAAAACTGTGAATTATGAACTGTATATTTTAATGGGAACAGGATTAGGAGAGATAGCAAAAAGACAAGCCTTACTTAGAGCAACAATGGAGAGAGAGTTGTGGAGATCCATGATTGCTTGTGCTCTAAGGAAGTATGGCACATAGATATTTTTATGACTATATTATGTCCATTTCATTCAAAGACCTGCACAGCAAAAGGATGATCAAAGATTGCCAATAATTGCCAATGAAGCTATCATAAAACATTAAACTTAGGTTCCTCAATCAAATCATTCTCAGTTTGAATTGGAGTGATTTTTTTGGCTTTTTCTTATTTACTTTGGCTTGGAGATCTATCGTATGTCATTCATTGATTCTGTTTATTGATTTTTTTTTATTTCACTTCTTCTTCTTTGCGCTGTGTCCCTTCAGGAGGTAGGTAATCATGGCCCTCCACATCTTTCTGGTCCTTGTAGCACTTAATATATTTTGTCTTTGTATTTCTCTCATACCCTGCTCTGCTGGCCACTTGCCTAAGCCTATCAAGTATGTCACACACTGTTTTCTCCTGTCTCTTTCCCTCTATCCTCCCTGTTAGTAGATGTACATATGCTGACAAACATGTATAATGTCATTGGGTGTGATGTTAATAAACTTTGAAATATTAACTTTATTAATCAAACATGACGGATTAGCAAGCTTACGTTTCTTTTTCAAGAGACCTTTACCATTTATATATATTTTTATATATATGTATTTTTATAAACAAACACAGAGTAAAGAAACCTGTGCACAAGTGCATTTATATTGGATATCTAAAAAGCTATTTTGCTTTTATTAGTAAGAATTTTTCTAATTGTTTATTTTTTTTTACATTAATTTCATTAAACAACATATTTACCATTTTGATCAATGATCATTCAAACAAATTTATAATTCTATTTCCTTAGAAATTTTAATGTTATTAGCAAATGAATGAGCTTGGTACCTTTTGCAGCTTTCTTAGAAACCAAATTGTTTTTACTAAGAGAATTCTTTAAATTCAAAGGTGCAATATTTGTTAAATATAGTGGATGAGTAACAACTTTCTAGACAAACTCTAAAATTTGGCTTTGTCTAACATTATCATGATTAAATATTATAGTCTTTCTCTTCATTAATTTTGGATGCTTTTCATGGTAAGACTAGCTTCAGAGTTCTTGTAGCTTAATCAGTAAGAGCAGTTGTCATGGTAAGTAAAACATGGGGTTAAAAGGTTCTGAGTCAGAGTTTATTTCTTATGTATGCTGTTTACTGATGGCTTTTTCAAATACAGATCCGAGTAGGGTTGCAAAGAAGAACAATTGAAACTAAGATAAAAGGAATATCAGTCAAAAATGAATAATAGTTCATTAATGACTCGTCACTTACAGGTTACTTGGGTCTTTCATATTTCAGCAAAACATGACTAACAGTGGGAACTAAACAATAACAGCTTCAGATAAGTACACTGTCCATTCTCTACTTGCTATCATTTCTGTGAATTCTGTTTTTATGCATGATCTTACAGAACAGCGACAGACAAAGTCAACACAAAAGAAGCTTTGTGATTAACTCTTTTTTACCTTCAACAATAATATTGACATTGATTTTGTGTTTTGCTTCTCATATATATATATATATACATATATATATATATATACACACACACATATATATATATATATTTATATATTGGCTTTCAGAGTTCTTGTTTAAATTGATCATCTTTTTGTTCCATCTTATTGACCATGTCTGATTGATTCCTGAAATTTGAGCTGATAATATTGCTGTGAGGAAGGAAGTGAGAACGCTTATTTATGTCTGATGCTTACTCAACAGGAAGATACTTTTTAAATTTTCTTACAACTTTTGTTCTTTTCATTTTGTCAATGCAGAAAAAAAAACAAAAGTAATTCTTTGCATCAATAAACAAAGAAATCAGGACATCAACAAATCACTACATAGTTACAATCGCAGACTTAGGTTTTTCCAGAGACAAGGATTTAGCTTTTAAAGAATACCAATCAGAAAGTATGAAATTGATTTTGAATACAGTTAAGTCAAGATCAATTGATCTTTTTGATATTATCTTAAGTCATGTTATCCAAAAATCATTTTTGTTACAATCTTGTAAATTTAGCATAATTTAGAAAAGTTTTGGTCAATAGTATTTTGTTGTATTGTTTTTTAAATCAAGGTTTTGTTGGTTCAGTTTCAATGCAATTTGCTTTAGGCTGAGGCATTTTTATGACCTTAAATTTATAAAATCATCTATACTAATTTATTTTGTCTTGAAAATTTTTTTAAGACACAGTTGCCAATTATTTCTGGAAGCATTAAATCATCTGGAGTGGGGGGGGATTTACTTTCCTTTTTGTACATTTAGAAAAGAATAATTAGAATGATGAATTGTCCACTTTTTTTTTTTTTTTTTTTTGGTTTTTGTCCTTCCCTAAAAGTTTATTGTGTAATTTTTCGAATAAAACTATGGTTCAGTTCATTTCAGCTTTTAAAGTTTACAGTTTGATAAAAGACAAGAGAGTCTGAAGTAAAAGTAAATATTGCGTCGATGCCTCTTCTACTTGTGCAACTTTAAATAATCAAGCAATTGAATCAAAAAATAATTTGATAGAAAAAAACTGCATGTAATCCTTTCTTGATTAAATCTTTTCCACTGAACTGTCAAAGTCGCCATCAGGATACACGAGAAAAAAAAGACAGAAAAAAAAACAAATTAAGTTAGTTTTACTTTCTTCAGTGGTAGCTACAAACAGCAGGTGCTGAACTGAAACTTAATATCTTCTTAAATGTGCATGTACTACATATTAGGTGTGTAACCAAATTAGTTGTGTGTCCTTTTCCCAAATGCTATATTGTTCTTGACCAAGAATATTAAACAGTAGAATTTTGTTTTCACTGAATCAAACCAGAGATTCATATTTAACATATGAAAAACAAAACAAAAAACTGACTGGTCATTCATTCAAGGAACTGTCATTGGAAAATGAAAAGTTCTGAAACTAGTCTTTTTTTATATTTAGTGAATCTCGTCTAATTTTGAAACGTTTTTATTTGGCTATAGCTATATAATGTCGAAACACTGGTCCCTGTATGATCACCAAAGTTAAGCAATGTTGAGCCTGGTCAGTAACTAGATGGGTGACCACTTGGAAATACTAGGTGCTATAAGCTTGGATGTGTAATGGACAATGGCTTAGAATTAGAATTATTAATCGGAGGAAAGCCATATTCCAATTCCAGTTGAGTTCATTGCATTCACTTTCATGCAAATACCCTTGGTAAAAGTATGAACTGACCCCGACTTTTCTCTCTTTAAATAACCTGATAAAGGGAATCAATCAATGAAAACATTTATATTATGACAGTTTTACAATAGTGATAAATAATTCTGTAATTCTACTCCAAACTCTAGATCTAAATTTTCCTGGACAAGCTTAAATTTCCCCAGCTATGAAATCTGAAATAACTCTATCCCTAATTATAACTGACGCTAATCCGTAGCATAATTATCAGCAAGAAGACGAAAGAATATTGTAAAGGATGAAATAATGTTTTGACTCTTAATTTTCAGGATGTAGAAACCTGAATCCAAATGACAATGAAAGAACTTTTTGGATGTTTAAAAAGATGACATATAATTACCTCCATTTCTAGAAAATTTCATGATTTTGCTCAGGTAAGTTGTATTTTTAAATGAAAGTGACACTTTGTAAAATAATAAGGAACTCTATATGCATTTTTGTTTCAATTGATTTCACCTTTGGAGACCAAATAGAATATCATTGGTACTCACTATAGCTGGAAATGAGTAATCAACAATCTGTACTATTTCAGAAATGCTCTGACCTAGTCTCTAGACCAGAAAAATGTGGCTTTCATGAAATTCATTCAATTTTTTTTTTCTGCTCATAATTTTGGCATTTAACTCATTGAAAATAATTAGTTGAAGCAAACTTTCATGCTTCAGATATTTGTTTCAAGTAAGTAACTGTTGTTTTCATCATATGAGGCTGCCCAAAATATTTTGATCCATAGCTGTAAATAATAACTGATGGTATCAGGAGTTCTTCGGAAAGAGTTGAAACAAAAAGTTAGAAACAAAATCTGGAGATAAACTCAAGTGAAATTAACACCACTTAATTTCTATGATAGGTGAAAATTCTGTATTTCTTTCTATTGCAATAATTTTTAGTTTTCACTTAACCACTTACAGTTGGCTTGAGAGAGACAATGTGTAATTTTCTCAGTATGGTTGAAGGAAGTGCCCTTTCAAGCTGCAAGGTGTTCACATTTTAATAGAACAGATAAAGGGAAACTACAAATACACACGTTGGTGAAATGCATCTGAGGTCATGTGACCAGTAAAAATGATGGCCTTGAAAGAAAGAAAAACAGTTTCAGTGATGAAAACAGCCAATGAACAGGATGCGAAAGCTTTTCAGAAAGATGACTATCAACAGATATTTAATATCTTATTTTGAAAATTTGATTTCTATTCATATTATAGCAAAGTGTTCAAAACGATTTCCTTATAATCTATACATGTACACACATAATATCATCATCAGTGTCATGAGTGGCAGTGGTTGTAGGGTCACTGCACAGCTAAGCATCTGACTAGTTCCCTCCTAATGAGTCAGTTGCATGCCCATGTCTATTTCTCTGTCAAATATCTTCTCATGGTGTTGTCAGAATACTTTTTCTTTTGTCTGCTTCAGTTTTTTTTTGTTACCTGAGAAAAGATTGTTTATTGATGATAGTTATTGGGTCTTCCACTTCCTGTTTCATGGTGTCTCGCACTGTAAGGCAGTCGACATAGGAGACGCAAGAATGGATTTTGTAGCATCTCATGCTTGGATTATTTGTCGTAATTCTGCTGCTAATGTTCCAAATTTGCAGACGTACAGAGGGAGTGAGAAGGCCAACGCTTGCACTAGAGTCGGATCTTTGATTCCAGGAAGATGTTGTTGTCTTTCCGAGACGGTTCTTAGTTTTGCAACAGCCACCAATGTTTGTACTTTTCTTGACATTACTTCTAGTCTGGTGCCCTTGTCACTGATAATCAAGCCAAGAAAATATAATAACAGCTAATGTACATAAATTCAGGATAAATGCATTAAAAGTTTTAGGAGCTGAAATGAACAACCTTGTTTGATCTCTGATATTTTCTTTTGATAATATTCAATGGGGAGAGGGTGGAGATTGACTGATGCACTTGTCAGAAGATCAAATGATATATATACAAGGAACATAACTTTTTAATTCTATGTTAAGCAAGAAATTGTCAGAAATATTATTTTTTCTTTTTTTTTTTTGTTAATTCCAGGAATCTAGTCACAGAGATTGTTTATCAAAGAATATTTGGAAAATTTTTTAAAAAATTTTTCTCTTTCAGGACATATATATATATATATATATATATATATATATATATAGTAAAGTTTTGTAATTTGCTTGAAGCATTGTGTCTATTAGGTGTATGGTTAGGTCTTGGAAGCTGTCACAATGTGTTTAGTAAAATAAAGGAAGGTAAAGAAGTTTTTGGTATGGCAGAGGTGCGTGTGTCTGTCCAAGTGAGTCGGTGCCTTTCACGGACTCACTCGGACAGACACACAATCATATATATATATATTGGCAACAATTTGTACATATTTCATTAAATGTAATAGACAAAAAAAGTCTTACTCAGTTTCTCAAATGTTTTAAGAAGCTAAGTGAGTGTAGACACCTTAGAGTTCTTCTACACAATAGAACTTAGAAACACAGTAACAGAAAAATAACAAACATCTTGAAAATGGCTAATGAACTGGCAAAAAAAATTTGGCACAATAATCAACCCAGACACTTTCTACATTTGCTTAGTCTCTGCACTCACACAAAAGGAAACTTGCAAAAACAATAGAAACACATTTAAAAATTTGTAAGACATTCATGGTCTATCACATTTAATAAAAAAAAACACACACACACACATTTTATATATGTGTGTTTTTGTGCATGTGAAATTTGCATTGGTTTACTCATGGCAGGATGAGATGAGAAGTTAATTTTTAATTGGTTTACATGCTTTATATATATATATATATATATATATATATATATAAAATTTCTTCTAATTTTAAAAATTGCGTATTCAAAAGTTCCCCATTACAAGAGCATTCTTTAACAAAAAGAAAAATGATAAAATCAGAAGAAGACCCCACATGGTAGAAACTTAGGTCACATAACTCATTTATAAATGAAGAATATATATATATATATATATATATATATATATATATATATATACTGATTTACTACCTTTTGTGTATATATGTGTATACACATCAATAAATATTAATCAGGTGTGAATGGAACAGTGCTCAGTGTTGTATAACTGAATAAAAATATATATTAGTAAATATACATATCCTATGCTTTACTCATGACTCTGAGTTTCATACATTTCTGCAATCTTTGGGTTTTTAACATATCATACTGGCTTATTCTCGATTTCTAAACCAGTATAGTGTGTCAACTATCTGAAGGTTGCTAAAATGCAGAGTTGTGAATAAAACATACAACTCAGAGTTGTGAATAAAACATAGAAAAAATAATGTGTGTGTGTGTATATATATATATATATATAGCTGTATTCAATACATGACTTTAATCAATACAAATGCCATCAACTCACTTTGTACTAATTCTAACTTTAACTGCAGCAATTTCTAAATATCTAATAGATTTTTATTTACTAATCAGATAGATTTTATTACCCAAACATTGTTTTTAGTAAAGACTCACAGACAGTCCATTTATTTATTAAACATTTATTTATTTTGAATATTCAAGAAAAATATGTGCTCTCTGGTAGGATTCTAAATCTGTGTCGCTCTTGGCAACAGAAACTGTTGTTAGTTGTGATGAGCTTCCAACTGTCTCAGCCGTAGAGGGCATCAAATATCAAGCTAAACTGAATTGGACCTTATAAGTGCTAATCTTTCTCAGACTCTAAAAACATTCATATCTGGTCAGGTTTGTATTCTAATGTAAACAAAGCAATTTCTAAAGAAGTTATAGATTTTTATTTATCAATCTGACAGGTTATATTACAAAACCATTATTTTTTATGCATTTCCATATTTAAGTAGATGCTCATTAGTATACAAAACTTTACTTTTTTGGTTGAAAATGAGTCTTTGGTAAAATGTAGAGTCATTTATTTAGTTGTTTAATCAGTTCTTTTTTATTGCTCATCTCAATTTGTTTAACAAATCAAGCATCAACCAACATTTGATTGCAGTCAAAACATTAATATCTAACACATTAACAATACAAACATTAAAAGTTAAATGCTTTTAAATGATTTATGAATGATTATGAGAAACCCATTTCTCTGCAAATTAAATTGGAATTTATATTAAATCAATAATCAAAGGGTAACATTATGTTAAAAAATGAACTTAGTTTCCTATTTTACTTGGATACTTTTTTTTTTGCAAAAAATGGTCAAAAGAAAATGTGCAGAATAAAAATAAAAATGACTCAAAAATGTTGTAACCTTTCGGGGAAAAAATGCAACTGTTTGAAAGCTATGTCAAGAAGTCAACAAGATCTTCACAATCTAAGAATCAATATTTGTAAATAAATCACCAATGATCTTTATCAGAATTTGAACCGGTCATTAAGATTAAGTGCAGATTGTAGATTAAACAAAAGGATTTACCCAAGTGTAAACAGGGTGCCTACTGTATAGAGAACAGTGTTTAGTTAGATTTACACTCACTAGTGAATTCATTCCCAACTCATTGACTATCAAGATGACCTAGTAGCAGACTAACTTTAGTAGATATTAAAATTTATATTTCAAAGCAATTTTTAAAAATATTTATTTCCGTATCAAAGTGAATATACAGCTCTATATCTACTAACATGGATGTATTTAGAAATATCTTATTCCCATTTATATTCGTGGGTCTAGATATATTTATTGACTAATGTAATCTACGCTTATTAATGTTTTTCATCCAATACAAGGCCTAAAAGACATTCAAGGTAGAAAATAAAAGTTGTTATATGAACTTAAGTGTGGCAGGTTATTAGGACATATAGGAAAGACAATGATTGGTTTTAGACTTGAAGAGGTGAAGATTGTAGTAATTGGGGAAGTATCCACTTGGGAGTCTGTTCTTCATAGTAGCAGATTTTGGGAAAAAACTGTCCAAATAGAACTTCTTATTTTCCAATGGAATATGGAGGGAATGAGGAAGATTTGACCCTGTGTATGTGGTATGGCACATTTTAAGAAATTTGAAGTGGGAAAGGTGTGTGCATATGGGGGTTCAAATTCTGGTTGGATTTGTTGCATTCACTTATACACAAGTACCCTTGAAAAAAGTATGAATCCATTGCTTCTCCCCTTCAGCTATGGTTTAAATAGAAGAACAGAATGGGTCCTATAACCTTGGATGGCAACCAGTCTACTGCAGGAAAATTTTCTGCCTTCTCATGAATCAATAATGATCATCTAAGCATGTATTATGAATAGCAATTAACTGACTGACTCCATTTTTTGGTTTGACTTGGCTCTTGTAAATGGAGAACGTAACAGCAGGAGTTTCTAGGATTAAATCTGCAGGATTATTCAATCTAAGTATATATATATATATATATAGTCATCCGCAGACAGATCTGTTTCACTGTATCACAGCTCATCAGTATGGTTAGACAGCCGACTGCCTTTTACCCAGGATTGAAACCCGACCAAATTGTCGTCAGTCGGCAATTCTACCACTGAGCTATGGTCTCTCGGTAGAAGGAGGTGGACTTTTTAGCATACATATTATCATTATACATGCCCAATAGCTGAGAGTGTTCTAATTCATTGCTGAATGAACGATGCGTATATGCCAGAGTAGCTACTGTTTTTCAAAGTCTACCATTGTTCCAGAGTGCTCAATCAGGGTGTGAGAGCGTAAATATATATAAAGAGAGAGAAGAAAAAGACACACACAGAATGTGGAGAGAGCAAAAAATACTGCATAATGACAGTCAGTTTTAAACTCAATTGCAATCTTTAAAATAACCAAATATTGCAATAAAGTGTGAAGTTGACAGTCATCATGCAGTGTTGATTCATATGTCTCTGCTATCTATATCTATAAATGCTCAATTTCTGAGAAACAAATATTCCTGAGAAAAGTAGGAATCCATCTGTTCTCTCTCTAGCTATGGCTTAAATAGCAATGCAGACAGTGCTCTTTTGCCTTGGTTGCCAACCAATCTAGGAGAAGGGAAACACTGAATTCAAAGCTGAAGCGGGTTAGACTTCCTGGCACAATGGGTAATAGTTCTTTGTTTCCAAACCGTCACAAAAAAGTGTGGCTGGTCTGACAGAAGATTTCACAAGCAAAATCAGATTATACTTGGAGTAGACTGACAATTCATTTTCTGAATCATAGGAGCACTGCAGCTGCAACAAAATCTTGGGGCAAGATAAGTCTGACAGAATCCAATCCTCTCCAGGTTGGTTTTAAATTCAGACTTTTCTTTCATTTAAACTGCTTTTTTTTGTAATAATCATTTCACCCCAAGCAAGACAGGACTGGTGCACAAGGAGTTACAGTGAGAAAAAAAGGTACAGGGGATATTGAAAAAAAATTAAGAGATTGATGGGATTCAAATAGACAGAAGATGTGATTGACATTGTATTTAAACTTTTGAAGATTGTAGCTATCAGTGAAGCAAGTAATTCTTTAAGTAAAAGTAAGGAAGAGATCTGAAGAGAAGGGTGTCTATTGTGGGTACTTAAAAAATGCATGGGGAAATTCACTACTTACTTAAGAGACTGAGAAGTTCAGCGTTTGAACTCCAGCAAAATCAGTGACAGAGATTGCCAGCCATTTGCTATGATGGGCATTGAAGTCACCGAATGCAAATACCTTAGTGAATGGGTGAAGGGAAATAGTCTTATCTACAGTTTGAAATACTATCTTGCATGCAGAAGTCAGGAGAGGAGGTGAGTGGTAAAAAAAATAAGAGATAGCTTATTGAGTTCAGCAGAGAGAGATGGAGACATTTGTAGAAGTGGACAGAAGATTCAAGAGAGCTCTCCCAAACCACAGAAGGATATTCACAGACATAAACATCCAGGCCATGCATATGGACATTGAAGTCCTTCCTAAAGTGAGGAAGGTATCCAGGAATCGAGAAATCAGAGGAGACAGTTGTAGGGTTCAGGTTAGTTTAGCACAAAACTAGGATGTCAGGGGACCTTTCGTAAAGGAATGATTCTACACTGAATAAGTTGGTACAATACCAAAGATGTTAGAGAAAAAGATGTTGAGGTGTTTGGTGCTTTTTGTTTGACTGGTTTAGTTTTATATCATTGTGTGTGTCATGATTTAAAGTTACTTTGGTAAGGAGTACCCTTGAGTAGAAGTAGCAGTCAGACTGCAGCATAATGTGAACTCAGGGTTGCCCACCAGAGGCACTTGCAGCAACAACTATCTATGGGTGACATAGCACTACAAGAACCCTGATATTCAACTGTTGATCAGAGCAGCTTCTCAAGGTGCTACACAAGAGTTTGGGCTCCTAATTACCAGTCAGAAGCAGTAACCAGGCAACTGTCAACCTGGTATCCTCAGTATGAAGGGACATTGCCACCATCCACACACATTATAAAAGACACATACAATACCACTATTAATACCTGAGGAGAAGAAAGAAACTGAGAACCTCTTCCTAAACAAGGGCTGATCCTCTACTCCTGTTCAAGGGAATGGGGAAGAGTACGTACCAGACGATGGGACAGTTTCCACTAAACAGAGAAAACTCACCAAAAAAATTACAAACTTCTCACCTGACAATCACAAATAACATGACACCTGTCAGATCCAAACTTGAGACTATCAACATGAAAGACTGCACACCATCCAACAATAACAACAAAATTAAAAATGAATACATTTGTTACACGAGTTCCTAAGAAGGCATCTGAACAACTACTTAAGTGACTTCAAGAAGCTAAAAAAACACATAACATCCACACCAATATTCTTTTGCCCATACAAGAGTCCTTGGAGATAACAGAAATATTGAAAACATCCAGTTGTAAGAAACATCTGATTATATAAAAAGCAGTAATTATGGACAAAACAATGAAAGCAAGCATGGCTGATCATGTATGAGGGAAAAGTGTAGTCACCAACCTCATGGAATGAAGTAAAAATTTGATACAGAAAAAAACACTGAAAGAACAAGTATGTGTGTGTGCTAAGATAAGAGGATCTCCTCAGTCAGATTCATACATAAATAAATATGGGAGCTATTAATAAATAAAGAAATGGAAATAACAGTAAGGCTTAAACTGCAGAAAAAAGAGAGAGAAGTTTCAGTGAATGCAATCAAGCAGGATAGCAGCAACAGTACTCATCAGTAGGAAGGTTAGGTTTAAGGATCCAAGTTCAAGACTCATCATGATTATCTGACAGTACAATTGCCTAGTAGATTAAATGTTGATTTGCAAATTTGGTGACATAATAATTTTGATTTCAATTCCTAGGCTGTGTAGTGCTGAATTAAACTCAGTGGGAACAGGGTAAGCAACAGCTGAGCACTACTAAAATTACCTCTAGATATAGATTGTGGAATGAGAACAATCTACCCTGAAAAGATTAAATAAAGAGTTCAGTTAAAAATTCCCCAAAAGTATGTCAAGCACCTGAAGAAGACCAGAGAGCATAACCGTCAAGATGTTGAGATAACAACAACAATAATGCAATTTTAAAAGTACTCTTAATAGAATGCACAAGACTGACAGCAGGTTTTTTAACATGACCAGGATATCTTAACCTCGTTTGTGTGACTAAAAGTGATAAAATTATGTCTCGAATGACTTCAACAGTACTCTTATCAGAACACTCTAACAACACTGTTGGAACTTAGAACTTTCTTTGATTTCTTTATATTATTTTTCCTTTCTAGTTCTTATTTACTCCACAACATCCTCCATTTAAGATTTCTTATTCTTTTAATCTTTTTTATTTTATTTCACCCACTCTTCTTTCTGATGAGTTTGCCACTTTGTATTTCTTTCATTTTGGGTCAACTACTAGTCTTTTGGTACATTTTTGTTTTCAAGTTCTCATACTTGTACATTCAATGAATTCATGGGATGTTTGGATGTCAAAACTATCATACAGAACTTGCATAGGTTCTTCTTTTCTTGCAATCCTTTCTTCAGTAAATCTTTTCATTAATTAATTCAAATGCTTTTTCTGATCCCAATTTTTCCTTCTCTCTTTCTTTCTTTCTTTCTTTCTTCTTTTACATTTTCACACAGTTTTTTAAACTGGTGACTTGTCCAATTATATTTTTACAATAAATGTTTATAGGTAAATCCCAATAACTGAGTAACTCAACTAATTCCATCCTGTCAGTACAGAATAAGTTTGTCGTATTTTTTTAACACATAAGCCTTAGCTTTGATGCACTTGTTATGAAATGCAATGTTACAAGTTATTTAACCAGTAAAAAATAATTTCTCACATGCAAGGCCACAAGCCACATGCAATTTTCAAAGTCCTTTCTAATATACGTTTTCTGTTTGCTTTCCATGTAGCTTCATTGATTATTGTGATATCACTACAAGTGTCTAATTGCATTTTTACATCCACATTATTAATTTTGACATGCAAATATTTTCTTTGTTTTTTGGGGAATTATTATTCTGCCTCGATACTGTATAAAATTCTTTGGATGAGAAATTTTTTTAGTTGTACAGTGTGACTGTTTATGTTCTACTTTTTCACACTTGCAGCATTTAGAATTCTTAAAGGGACATTTATCTCTGAGATGTAAACTTCCCCAACTGAAACAGGGATGAATTTTTCCTTAGTTTGTATATATGGACATTCTTTTATTCCAATTTCCTCCATATCACATCTCAGATTTTGGATTCTCTGACATTCATAAAATATTTCTTTTTAAGTTAGTTTTTCATTCTGTTCCAGTTTTGTTAGGATTCTAGCATACATTTCTGAATCTTTTTTTTTTTTTGCTGTTAACGTTTGAACAAAAATTAATCCTTTAAACATATCTGGGATCCTCTCATTTAATTTAAATCTTTCACACTCTTAATAACAATTCCAGCACATGTGACAAAATCTTTGCATTCTTTTTTCATCAGATTCATACAGTTCCAATAAGTATTGACTAAAAAACTTTTCTCACTAAAAATTTTAGTCAGAAAATTTACTGTTTCGGCAGAGTAAATTTTTCCTGATTTTCTAGGTATTACAAAATTACAATATTTTTCATGTTTTGTAAGTGCTAACTTTCTCAACAAAAGTCATTTTTTTTCTGGTCTTTCCAGACACTGTATTTTTTGCTGTAAATTTGCTCATATCATCTAAAATAAGCAAAAAACGTAATTCCAACATCTGAATTGGATGCAAATTCACCTACAGCATTTGTCAACATGTAGGGAGTGAAAGAAATTGGAGGAGTTTCTGCTTTCTTCTAAAGTAGTTCAATTAATTTTTGTTATTTTTTTATTGTTTTAGTAACTACTATTGTTGTATTTTTGCCACTTGGGCTAATAATTTTTCCATATTAAACAACATCTGAGTTTTTTCTTTACGTACTGCAAAGAAAACAATTGCACCAACAATGCTTCTAATTTCTTGTCATCAGTGTTATTATGTGTGCCATAGTAAAAAAAGGTATTTTTCTCACTCCATATGAGTTTTGATTTTTCATTGACACAATTATAACTTACTACTAATGGTTGCAATATGATGTCTTAACTGACTCCAAAAATATGTCAAAACTCTGTCTTTGAACTCTTTTCAAGTTCTTTATTTAAGGCATCTTATTGAATTCATATGCATTACTGAAGATATCTTATTTACTCTACAACAGTTTAGAAGCTGAAAAAAAATTTCATAAAGAATTCAATTACTTCTGCTCAACATAACAGATATGTATTAGCAATCTTGGTTAACATGAGAATTTAAACAAAAAAAACATTGAGAATTAAAGAATTAGCAATTAGGAAAATAAACACTATAGACAATTTCTCCACATACAAAAAAATTCAAAAAAGAAAAAATGTAAGGACATAAGAAAAACCAAATGAAAAGTCTTACAAAATATTCTTTCTTATATTCAACAAAACATGTAAAAACAAAAGACTACTGCTTATATATATATATATATATATATATATATATAGAGAGAGAGAGAGAGAGGTAGAACCGCCGACTGATGCCACTTTGGTCAGGTTTCAATCCTAGGTTAAAAGCAATCAGAGTCTAACCGTACTGATGAGCTGTGATACAGTGAAACAGATCTGTCTGCAGATGACTATAAATTATTCATGACTTAAGTAATGCCCTTAGACAAGGAGTCCTGGGTATGATGACAAACTATACCTGGCAGCAAGAGACTGGAGGTTTTGAGGAATGTACTTACTTTTACTTGTGACAGCATTCACCCTGGGTGGGTTGAATTGAATTCTTTCCAAGAAGTTTCATGGGACTTTTTGGCTCCACAAGCGACCACCCCCAACTGCATGTGGTGTGAAGAAGGTTGCCAATTCTGCTTAGGCTGGTTACCAACCAAGGCTATAGAAATAGTCTGTCCTACTATTTACCCATATAACTAAGGGAAGAAGAGATGGCTTCATTTTTTCCAAAGTGAATGCAATGAACTTGAATTCAAACTCGGTTCTCTGATTCTTCCATCTCAGCCACTATCCATTACACCATCGTTCTGTACACTAACTGGAAAATTGTGGAACTGACTCTTAATTGCTGCTGTTCCCAGATGCACTCGGAACCCCAATTGTAGCACTTGTTAGGGTGCCAGATATGGGAAATTAATGAATCCCCAAGAAAAAAGAAAACCCAATGAAAAAATAAAAATACATTTTTAGAGTAAAAATACCAGTGATAACTTTAAATAAAAAGGAATTACCAACAATACATATTTACAGTAAAATTACCAACAATACATATTTATAATAAAATTACCAACAATACATCACCCAACACAAAAGAACTCTTTCATGACAATAATCCATATAATAACTTATTATAATAATATATTTCTTTAAGAAATATATTATTATAAATTTAATTATTATTATTATGAATATAAATAAATATATATTATAATAAATAAATACATATTTCTTTAAGAAAAATACTGTTTATTAAAGAAATCAAACTGTATTACAAAATATAACTACAACAAAAAACACACGTATCACTGCCACTAGTAACGATATCCACACAAACATATATATGCACAAAAGCTGAGTATTATCTACCATGTATTCAACTGCGAAAGCAGAATAACATATATCATATTTTTATTGCTTCAAATTTCCCAAAAAAATTAACTCTCTGCATTAAATGACCCATAAGGAGTTGATATCCCCTTAAACAAACAAATCAAATCCTTTCGCAAAAGAGAAAGCATGTCTCTCCTAATAGATCAGGTTGTAGATTACGGAAACTGCCCATGAACAGCTTCACTAGTCATAGCTGCAGCAGTAGTAGTAGTAGTACTAGCTAGTTTTTAAAATGCTTCATCACATTAACCCTTCTCAATAATCCAAATAATGTCAATAGTGTAAAACACTACCTCATCTTAAAAGTATAGACAAAAACTAACTCTCCTCTTTCAATCAAAGAAACAACAGACATCAAATGTGGCCAGTTGACTTGTAATCAAGCCAAGCAGAGAATGGTGTTGTGAATTACAATGTTCATTTTAAGGTGAAAAGCCAATTCCTTTCAATAGATTTTCTATTGTTTCATACACACTTTACTTGTACGTGACTTTTTTCTAAGAAATTGGAATTTTGTGCTTTACATTGCAAATTGTTTAACTGAGAAAATCTCCAGGAGAAATTCAAGATATCAACCATGTTGAAAGATTGCTTAAATTTGTGTGAACATAAAAGTATTTCCATCAAGAAAATTTGAAACAAGCATGGAAATTGTTATCTCTGAATATAGATATATATATTAGACAGAAAAGTGAGAGATTTTTTGGGGTTTGTTTTGCAGTTTGAAACACTATTTTTTAATTTTCTGTTTAAACTGAAACTCTTTAATTTTTGCTTTATTTTTCTCACCCCAAAGATTTCATAGCTTGTGAAGCAGCACAACTAAAAACTTTCCATTAAAGTTACAGAGGTTTACATCTACTTGTATTTTAAAAAAATCATCTATTCTTCAAAAATTAGTCCAGTTTGTTCATAAAGCCAAGTTAAAATTCTGGTCTAGTTTATGAAATTCACATTCACACATGTATCTTGGAAAGGTATATATCTATCTTTTCTATCCCTGGCTAAAGTGTGAAATAGCAGCATAGACAAAGATCTCTAACCATGCTTGGCAACCAGTCGAGTAGAAGGACATTCAAAATCATTTGTAGCCCAAGTGAAGCACATTCTGTACAGCCATGGAAATTATTATGGCATTCACAATTAACTGGAGTGCAGCGGTTGTGGAACTTATGATCTTGGTGTCAGTAAGTATTTTTCAAACTGCTGGCAGATGAAATTGTATGAAAACAGAAAAGTAACAGAAATTACAAATTAAAACTTATGAAAGAATTAACTCTACAAAACAAATAGGGATATGGAGCCTTGAGCTTCCGAGGTTAAACAATGTTGCAATATTTCTTGGAAAAAGTCAGTACAGATAACGTTAGTCTCCTGGAGAGTAACACTGTGCTTCTTTCCCCTCACACATTCAACCAACCTTAGGTGGAATGTCTACATCGAATCAATAGCTGCTTCTACTGCTTGGAAGGTCATCATGTCAGCCAAAGATTTTTTCTTGTCAGAATTCATTTTACATGTTTATAAATCTACCATTTGTCCATGCAGTGACTACTGTTGCCTCATTGGTTGAGTTCTTGACAAAATCCAAAAAATGATCTACAATTTAATTGATCCTGACTTGGTGACTTATCCTCTCAAATTCACTCACTTTCTCACCAATGTGACATGACTTTCCTCTGTCTTTTCTACAAATATTTTCATGGCAACTGATCTGATCTCATATGGTGCCCTGACAACATGAATTTAAGTGTGTTTCTAGATTGGCATTTAGGTAAAAATAGCTGCCTTGTTTACTCCAACAGCTTTTTTTTCTTGCACCTCCCACCAGTGGAACTGCCCCCCATTTACTTGTTTCCCTGGTAGCTACAATTTCCAAAAATCTAAATGCAACATTGACTGCCATCTTCTATCTCTCTGGATCCATCTTTCATCCTTTTTTCTATACCTCCTATACCCAGTCTTTTCTCTCACTGTAACCCCATGCACACTAGTGGTGGTCCCACCTTGCTTGGAGTGAAATGACAAAAAAAAAGAGAGGTGAACTAAAGTGTCATCCATCTAAAGCAAATTCAGTCTTCTACTGAGAGGAAGGACATATTATTATTATTATGTTCAACAGAAAAAAACTATCACCTTGGAAGCTAACTATCAATGTCTCATCTCAATTGGCCAAGATATATAAATCTCTGATTAAAAGAGTGAATTTAGTCACACATGCACCTCACTTGTGAACTAAGCCATGTATCTCCTGCAACCAAAATCAAGGGAAAAATACTGTCCCCATTTTTTTCATCAAACTGTCAGCAACAAAGCCAAGAGAAAGAAAAGAGCTATTAAATGGAAGATAAATTCCAAGAGTCGATTGCTAGCTGACAAGCAAGGTAGTAAAGCCACTGAGACATAAGGGGTTACTGGGTATGAAAGAGATAAAAACAGGAACATTGCTAAGGAGTGAGAACTGAAGAAAAGTAATCAGCAAGGCAGTGGATATCGATTAACATTGCATTTAAATTGTTGCAGATTAAAGTTAGCTGGACAGCATGGAACCAGAAGGGTGTTCCACAAGAAAAGAAGTGTGTGAAAGGAACTGTTAGCATAGAATTTATGGTGATACTCAACTGTAATTGAAGCTGGCATCTAAATACAGTTATTATAGAGAATTCATTGGAGAAACTACTCCTAACAACAATCATGGCAATTCACAAACTCACAAATATCAGCAAATGGTGTGAAAGGATTCAGTTTTCTTGGAACTGACTCCTCATCTGCTCAGGAGAAACCGACTGTGACAGGTTTAGCCTGTCATCCAATGACTTGCTACAATAAAAATCAGAACTGAAACATGAACCCAATCTAAATTTAAATCAGAAAAGCCTGAAGGTTAGGGTTAGAGTTTGGGTAGGGGTAGCTTGTTTTATTATTTTCATTAGTGACACTAACTTTATTGAATAAGCTTTTTTTTAGGCAAACATGTTTACAAATTATATATACATATATATATAAATATAGTTTTATGGTGTGCTATATTTATAGAATAAAGTGCTCAATATCAGAGATAGAGTGTATATAAATATAAAAGAGTGAACATTGAAGTCAACACTCAAGGGCAACAGACCGTTTCATGCTAAGTGTAATGACTGCACTTAGCATGAAACAGTCTGTCACCCTTGAGTGTTGACTTCAATGCTCACTCATATATATATATATATATATATATATATATATATAGATAAAAGTAGAGAGAGTTGATAGATGGAAGTGAGTTGTTGTAAACAAAAACATTTTTTTGTCTTGGACTAAAAAATAAAAATTTAAATGAACTCCTCTGAAAAGAAAATTGCTTCTCAATCAAAATTGAAAAGAAAACTTAATTGAAATTAACGCTATTATTGGCCCAAAATTCAAAACAATAATCTTTAATTATGACTAAAAGTATTGTTATTCTTATTTCCGTTGTTTTGTGAAGCATCGGACATCAAACATCAACATATGGTTATTGCTTTTCTCAACAATTCTGTTGTCATTAAAGAAAAAGAATCATGTTTAATTTTCAGTTATTCCTTTTATAAAAATACGTCACTTCAATCTAGGAAACTGTGACAGAAAAAACATTTAGAAAATCAGAATTAATAATAATAATGAGCATGTTAATGTTAGGATTTTTGCCACCATTTTCATGAAAAGAACATAGGCATAACTACTTTTTATCAATTTATTGCCAGTTAAAATACCATTAATTCCTGCCTATTGAAGTTATTACCAATATTTTGTCTGCTAGCAACACAAACATAAAAAAAATAGGTTCTTTTTATTCAGGACGTATTTAGCATCACTGGAGAGATTAAAAATAATGTCTAAGATAATAATTATTTTTGAATGCATTCTGCTGATGAGTGTGTCAGATAAAAAAAAACCTGATCTGGAATAAAAATAAAAATTTCAAATAAAATAGGAAAAAAAAAATAATAGAAAAAAATAAAACATTTCCAGTGAAAATATTGTCAACAAATAACATTTGTCTTCCTTGAAGAACTCTTCAGTTATGAAGGAATAGAACTTGCAGCTTTTTTTAATTGATAAGAAATATTTTTTCAAATTATATCTATTAATTAGAGTTTTTGACTTTTATTAATAATCTACTCATTACGTTATTCCCAATAAACATTTCAAGTGACAGAAGATGTGTAAATGCATTTAGAAAATACTTTTCAAATTTCAACAATAAATACCAAGTTCAGTTAGGAATATCTTTATAAATTCAATTTCCAAAATGATTTCAAACATCTTGATAGAAACAAGAATTTATTAAACTCTCTCAGTTGGTAGAAAAATAAAAGACAGTGATGCTGAAAATGTTAAGTTTTAATTTAGCTCGGACTTTCTACGAAAGAAAAACTGAAGAAAGAGCAGCCTCGTTTTCACTGTGATTAAACACATAATAATCAGAAAAGATTACGCACCAAATCATAAACATTAATTCTGCTAGATCTACATATACACTTGCAGATAAAGACAGGGTAAAAGAAACTGGAATAAAAACAAAAACAAAGTTTGAATCCATCTTCTCTGTATTGAAATGCTCAATCCAATGGCTGGGATTTGATACGACATCAAAAAGCATTAGCCATTGTTTCACAAAGTATAATTTTCATTTACAGATTTTTAATTGCCTTTAAAAAATATACCATTTACTGTGGGAGCCAATCTTTTACGGAATATACAGTTTTTCATCTAAGTCTACGAAAATTACATGGAATATAAGGAAACCTTTTATCGTCGTATATTACTGGAATTTTTGCAATTTTAAAGTTAATTCCAAGTAAAGAAACTCACAGTAATTGGTCACCAAATTGTTGTTACTACATCAGGGGGGGTTGTGTGTTGGGCAAAAATTAAGTGTTGAGAAAGTAAACAAAAAAAAAAGAGTGGAACAAAACAACATAGAAATATTTATTCTACCAGAAACATCTTTCACGTTGAAAAAATGTGAATGAATGTTTTTAAGAGTCTCTGTAAATAATGAAAGAAAAGTTGGACTTACTATGCTAGTGAATTAGTGAGTGAGGTGTACTGTCCACTCCATGTGTATCTATTGCACAAAGCACTAAATTTGGTGTCCCTTTTTAATGCAGTTTGTAGTAAAAGAAAACTAGCCCCTTCTGATCAACAGCATGCATGCTCAGAGTTTTTTTCTATGCATACCCAAAAGCTGAAGAGGGGTTACCTCCACTGGTAGAGTTTTTGGTACATACATAGCTAACAAAAGGTTTTAATGCTTGCTACACAATAACTAATAAAACATTATAGTTTGTTAATAATGTTTGCAAAAGTTTGTGGTAAGGAAACTTGGCTGAAATCTTATCATTCGTCCATGCATTGAATATAGCTGCCACATCTGGTCTGGCACTAGATCCACTGTCATAATGTAGCTTCCCTCTACCTTTTCTAAAAATATTTTCATAGCAGTCGTTCTGATAGGTTTTCTCTTTGGTACCTTGACTTTATGAATTTGAGCTTAATACTAGATTGGCAGTTAGTTCTCATTTTACAGTTAAAATGGTTAGATGTAACGATAACTTCTATACTAACAGCTTCTTCTTTCACATTTCTGGCTTATTGTATTTTCTTCCAGCATTTGAAATTAAACCAAAAGAAGCTGATAGGCATGAATTTGAATTAAATCACTCTTATAGTTCATTTGTAATTAAATGACATATAAGGAAGCTGATAGGCATAAATTTGAATTAAATCACCCTTATAGTTCATTTGTAATTAAATGACATATAAGGAGTTCATATGCTGTTAAACAAACAAATCAAACCCATGAATTATCTCGATGAATCAGTCTCCTCTCAAAGAAAAATGCAATTGATAATCTTAATGAAAAACATCTAATTTATCAATAACTGCTTGAGTATATGCAGAAAATAAAAAAGAAAGTTGAAATATTTTTGAATGAGTTTGATGGCTTACAAAATAATACAAGAAATGGCTGAAAGGTTCTTGATTTGATAAAGAAATGACATCAAAAATAATTTCCGATATTTGGTCAGATTTTTTTGAATGGTTCAGACTAAGAATATTTCAGTCACCACCACCTGTCAATAATCAAGCCAAGAATATATCGGTCACCACCATCTGTAGATAATCGGGCCAAGAGCATTTTGGTCATGACCACATGTTGATAATTGGGCCAAGAATATTTTGGTCACCATCACCTGTCGATAACCAGGCCAAGAATATTTTGGTCATTGCCACCAGTCAATAATCAGGCCAAGATTGTGAGCAGTGAATGCCAGTTGTAAGATGACTACAGAAATAAAACTGATGCAATGAGAAAACTCTTTTGTTACAAATATTCAGGCAAGTAAGAATTTTTCAATTTGTCAAATGCCAGTTCAGATAAAATTCATCCATGATGGAAACATTCATTTTATTAACTTTAGTTTATTGGTGACAAGAGTTGTAGGGTCATTTCTGGATGGAAACAAGAATGAGAGGAAAAGAGAAAACTTTTGACCAAAAACTTATCACTACATACTGGCTGACCTCATTATGGAAACTGGGTGTGGTAAGACGTATTGGTACTTCTAATTATTGTAGCTGTTTGCTGTCTGTCTTCATGCCTTTTTGGTCTTGTATCAAAACTAATATAAAGGCATTCAAGCATTATTAGAATTCTATGTTCACAAGGTTCAAACCACCCTAAACCAGTGGAGGTCATCAGAGTTCTTGCCAGGAGTCTTCCATTTAGTGCCAGCCTACAATTTCTGAAACACATTTTCAGAATTCTTATGTAAGTTTAATAAACTTCGACAAAATAATAATGCCAAGGAGAAAATTATTAAAGAAACATTTGTTGTGCAGAAAATAAGCAAAATGTCTTATCCCCTTAACTCCAGCCTTTTCCATATCATCTCATGTATTTTGGTTCTTTTCCTTCCTCTCTGTCTTTGTAACTGTCTTCACCCCTGTGTTTACATCCTTCTCTTGCCCTTTCTCTTTCACTCCATGTATCTGGTTCGTCTTTGTCTTCAATCTTTTCCTGTCTAAATATTTAACCCTCTTATGTAGCCCCCTGCACATCAGTGGCAGTACCACCTTGCTTGGGGTGAAATGATTAAACAAAAATGTCAAGGGAAAAATTAAAGGAAATAATCGTGTCAACAATGATATTTGCAAAAGAAAAAAAACAATAATTCTGCAGCCGCATTGTTTGTTTTTCATTACACGTATTTTATTTTTCAGTAAAATCTTCTTTGTCAATTTACTTTGTTCAAAGGTGAATATTTTGAACTAAAACTTGATCAACCTGGAAATGTGTGAGTCAAAAAACAGATTTTGAGGAAAGCTCACCAAAAGCCTTACAAAATCATTTGATGTTCTTTGAAACAGATTTGTTGAGATTCACACAAAATTTGATACTGGCCTATTGTTTGAGTTTGTCAGAGTAATTCCAATATAATTTGACAAAAACTCACATAAGTTAATAAAAATAGATGGTATGAAACCTATTGGCACAATGAGTCCCAATGAGTGAGTCAATTCTAACGAATGGTACAATGCCAGGATGTACAATTCAGAATCTTTCCCATATCAACATCTAGACTGAACATTATACACTGAAAATTTCTTATTGAAATTCAGCTTTTGATTACCCGCCAGGTTAGTGATTTATTGATTCATTCTTGTCTATATGCACGGATACGAATCTATGACTTCTTCAACAGGAAATAAAACCTTGATATTCTCAATGAAATTTAAAGAAAAGTCATGAGAAAATAATTATCTAATCTAAACTTATTTATAAATGGAACTTTGTCTCTGTATGTGTGTGTCCGTTACCTATAGACTCCGAAACGGCTGAACCGATTTTCTTGAAAATTTACACAGTTGTACTATAAGCGTCTGTGAGTGTTCTTAGCTAGGTTTTGTGTCGAGGTACCCTGGATAAATATCGAAAATCGATAATAAAAAAAATCGGGTTATAGAAGGAGGGGTCCGATTTTAATCAAATTTGATACACACATGGACAAAGACATAAGAAATGATATTCAGAAGTTTTAAGGTTGCAGTACTTACAATAGTGCAGAAAATCAATAATATATATATATATATATATATATATATAAAAGGCAAGATGTTTGTGTGCATGTGTCTGTTTATCTGCCTGTATGTCTGTATTTTTTTCAGTCCTTTTAATTTAGCTTTTGCTTTGGGTTTGGCTCTAAGTAGGTATAATTGTAGTTCTTTGTCTCAGCAATGATACCATTTACTCAGAAGACTTACTTAGCCTTCAAAATTCAGTTAATGATGAAAAAAACTTATTTGATATCGATACCAGGAAATGAAAATTTGACTTACATCTATTCATTTTTCTTTCAGTCTACAGTTTCCCTTTAACTGGAATTGCTTTTTAGTCTTTCATGCCAACGTCCAAAAAGTCTGAGCTCCAGGACCATGGATTAGTTTTAAAGTTTTTATTACACCCGAGCAACGCCGGGCTATACTGCTAGTTTCACATAATTGGAATCTTGGTTTTGAACTCTTGTACAAATTCACCATTTAAAAACTATACAAATATGGAAAGACTAGAAGATAAATCCTACACATGATTATTCAATTAATATATCTATGCAATATATGTATAAAATTTGTATTCAACTCATCTTTTGTATTCGTATAGAAATGTGAACAGAAATAAAGTAAAACAAAAACTGTACAAATATTTTACACACTTTGATGTTATATAGAATGTATCATTTTGTGAGAACTTTTGAGATGAGAAATTATCATTGTTACATGTTTTTCTTTTCAAACCAACATCCTTATCTTGGATGTTATCTTTTTTGTTCATTGTGCCCTCCACACCTATTCTGGAATCTGTCTCTTTACTTGGTAACCTGCTTGGAATTACAAAATGAACCCTTTATTTAATCATTCTCATTTTGCTTTTCATGATTAAGGGATATCTTGTATCAATTAGAACTCACCTGTCAGATTCAACTTTGTTTTATTCGTCTGTTTCTACCATTGAATTAAAATATGTGACTTTTCAGCAATACCAGACTCAGAGATTGAACTCACAATAGCCAGAGAATTCAGTACATTATAAAAATTTAATCTATTATGCAATGTGTTTGTTGTATATTGAAAACAGTTAAGTGCCATACGTGAAACATACTTGGGCAATCATGTCTCGAAAGAGACATGACTGACTGGGCAGAAGATTATCCCGCAGTAGGTTGCCATCACTTTCTGTGGTAGACTGGTTGCCAGCCAAGGCTACAGAACCCAATCTGTCCTGTTATTTAACCCATAACTGGAAAGAAGAGATGGATTAATACCTTTTCCAAGGGTATTTGCATATAAGTGAATGCAATGAATTTAACTGGAAGTCAAACTCGGCTCCCCAATTTCTCATTCCGAGCAGATTACCACTGCACCAAAATGCACATCCTGAAAACTGAAAACAGACATCTGAAAAAGGTCAGAAAGTAGAACAGTCAAAACATTGAGAGTATAACAACCAAGATGAGGATGTCAGCCAGAACAGCAAAGCATATCTCTTCCATGACAAGAGAGAGCAACCAACAATACACAGAAATACTGACGTACCAGATATTTTAAAAACTGAAGTGGATGCTGCACTGGCTAAACTAGACAGGAACAAAGCAGCAGGATCAGATAATATTGTAATAGAGATGCCGACAGCCTTAGATGATTTTGGCATAGGTAAGATCACAGAAATAATAAATTAAATCTACAGCAGTGGCAATTTACCGGAAAACCTAAGCAGATCAATTTTCATATGACGCCAGGTGCAAAGGAATGCAAACTCCACTTAACCAGCTACATAACAAAACTCATCATCTGTATTCTGATGAACAGAGCACACAGAAGAATCTGCCCTGAGGTAAGACAAGAACAGTGCATATTTGTCAAAGACACTGGAATAAGGAATGTGATATTTATGTTCAGAATGTTATTAAAAAGAACAATTCAAATGCAGAAGGACCTCTACCTGTGTTTTATAGACGATGCAAAGGTGTTTGACAAAGTATGCAATTAAGATTGTTAAAGCTTCTAGGCAACTGCAATATATTTGGGAAAGACATTAATCAAGTACCTATACTGGCAGCAAAACACTTGCATACTGACAGGAAATGAGTTTAGCAGATATAAAAAATAGAAATGGGTGTAAGACAAGGATGTGTCTTCTCACCAGATCTATTCAACATATACAGTGAGGCAATTCTAAAAGAACTAGAAATACTGCCAGAAAATTGTCACTGGCTGCAACAATCTAAACAATATAAGGTATGCAGATGACACAGTGCTAATAGCAGACACAAAAGAAAATACAGGACCTCTTACAGAGGGTAAGGAAAAGCCAGCATAAAAGACTACAAATAAACTGCAAGAAAACCGAATACTGGTCATCAGTAAAAAGAAGACCCCAAAATGTCAAATACAGGTCAGGGATACTAAAATCAAACAGGTGCAAAATTTTAAATACCTGGGAAGTATTCTGACCGAGGATGGAATGTGTATTGGCCAAGGATGAATTTCAAAAGCTCAGCAGAGTACTGAGAGGCAGGGAGATTTTGTTGAAAAGAAAGAAAAAAATACTGTTCTGTTATGTGATACTGTCCTTCTAAATGGCAGCGAATGCTTGGCAATCTCATCAAGGATAAAGAAGAGACTCAAAGCAGCAGAAATGAAGTTCTACAGAGAGATGCTGAGAATACCATGGACTGAACATGTTGGCAACGACAAGGTGTCAGAGAGGATGGAAAAGAGAAGAATACTTAGCATTAGGAAGAGACAGCAGATGTTTCCGAGATCCATAATTAGGAAGGAGTTTCCAAAGAATCTGATACTTACAGGACGGATGGAGGGAAAAAAGTGACAGGGGTTAGGGTTAGGGTTAGATAATACTTGAGCAATTGGATGACAAAGCAGAGTCTAGTAAGGAAAGCAAGAGATGTGGCTTCCTTTTGTCTCTTCTACAAATATATTCATGGCTTTTGCTTCAACAAGATTAGCTCCCTGGTGCCCCCTCTACAAGAATTTACTTAAGCAACCAAACTGGCAACTAGGTCCCACCTTTTTACTGTCAAAACAACCAAATGCAGCTGCCACTTCTACTCTATCAGCTTCTTCTCTCGCACTTCCCACCTGTAGAATTCCCTTCTGTATACTTGCTTCCCTGATAGCCACAACTTCTTACAGTTTAGATGCAACGTCAGTTGCCATTTCTTATCCTTTCCCACACACCTTTGAATCTTTTTCTTCTCCTTGTTTTACTCTACTTTCGCACAACTCTCTTCACACATGTATTCCCATCATTCTCTTTCCCATTATCTAACACCCCATATAACTGGTTCCTCTTTGATTCCTGTTTGTCTTCACCCACCTCTTATGTAGCCCCCGGTGCACCAGTGGCAGTACTGCCTTGCTTGGGGTGAAATGATTAAAAATAAAAATTCTGATAAGAAATGAACTCCTGAATTTGTTGATGAGTGCCTCAGACTCAATATAAAGGCCTACATCAAATGCCTTGAGGAGGTAGTACTGTTCTGGATCAAGAGGGTAGAAGACCCTACATCTAGCAACAAGACTCTGCACCATTTCACACAAGCAGAAGAAGCCAGTCATGGCTGTGAGACAATTTTTACATTACCCCTAACATCTGGCCACCTAACTCCCCAGACTGCAAACCCCTTAATTATTATATGTAGGGGGTGCAGTTGAGTGAGAGATTAATACAACACCTTTAAAACCAAAGATGAATTGAAGGCAAGGATTATGAAAGTATTCACAAATTAAACAAGGAAACCTTCCAGAAGAGCTGCAGATTATTGTAATCTGCAGGCTATGGTTGAAGTCATTGACAATTTTATTGAATAAAATTACTCTTTAGTATTTCAAAATATTTTTGTGTAATTTTGGTAAATATATCTGTTAAAATGAGATGTCAGTGTTATTTTTATTTTTGCATAATTTAGTTTACAATTCATTCATCAGACCCTGTTTATATAAATATATTTTTTTTTAATTTTTAATAGTGCATTTATTTCTCATGATCTGCAGAAGAATGACTTTGAAGCATCTGCTTTTTTCAGGAATCATTCCAATAAAAGACATGAAGAATAACTGTTCAATTATCCAATTGTCATTCTCTGTTCCCCTTGAAAACAGTTCTGCTTGAGCTTGAGAAGAAGAGGACCCCCAAGAGACCACCCCCTCCTAAAAGTAGATAGAGGCACTGTTTAGTCAATTTTTTATTTTCTTCAGTAGAATGACTTGAGGCACTGAAAGTTTGTGAAAGAAAGACGCTCTGTAGCTTAAATTATTGGTTTTATTTTCAAAGACTTCCATTTACCCTACAATTCAGTCACATGCCAAACATGACACACACTTGGCTGACCAAGTCTTTTTTGATTCATGACTGACTTGGCAAAAGATTTTTCCGTAGTAGGCTGCCTTTTCTTTCTGCAGTAGATTGGTTGCCCACCAAGGCTACCAGACCCAGTTTGTCCTGCTATTCAGCCCATAGCTGGAAAGAGAAGAGAAAGATTCATGCCTTTCTGTTGTAACCCTAAAAGATCACTGCATGAGTAATCACAAAAATGGAGGTTGGAAATAATAGTATATCAACAACTACAAGACTCACAGGCTGCATGAAGTAGATACACCTATAAAGAATTGCTAGTCAGTATAATCACACTTTACTACACTACTGCAATATTATCCACGTATTTAAGAGGATAGGTGCATTCTATTCCTGTATACAAGTAGGTATACAACACTTTCCCAAGGCTATTTTCATGTAAGTGAAAGTGGTGAGCCTGATGGGAACTGGAACTCAGCTCTCCAATTTTTCCTTCCGAGCCAATATCCATTCCATCCCAACCTTCTTCATTATATTCTTGTATTCACTTTGCAGAAGGATCTTATTCAATTCATAAAAACCAAAAAAAGAAAAAACAAACCCTTCTTTTGCTTATTTCTTTCCAAAAATATTTCAATGCCAAATGAATTTTTAAAATGAACACAAATAATATTGATTATAAAAAGAAAATATCTAATTTGATATATAAATAACTTCATCTCTTGATAAAAATTATATTGTTTTGATTTTGTGGACTTATTTTATTGATGCAATTCAGTGCAATTTTGAATTAACATTTTAGTGCCCAGACATGCTTGCAAAATCTGACAAAAAAAATCATAAATTGTATTTTAACACAATGTGTAAGTGTGTATTGTATTTTACTCTTTTCTGTGTACATTGTTGATAAGATAAAATAAAAATTAATGTTTGTCTGGTATGAAAAAAAAACAAAAAAAAAAAGATGTCTTAAAATATTTTTCACTGGTGAAACAACGGATGGTAAAAGGATAATTGCAATGACTTTGCTTCTCTCTTTGAGACAAATTCGAACAAAGAAAATAGTTTTCTAAGTGCTTGACTTGAGAAGCAGAATATACACGTTGTTTGTTTTTACTGAAACTAAATCGAGAGAGTAAATGCAGTTGAGAAATATGAAAACAGCCCAACCTCTAAGCAGATCATTCATTTGTTAATAATAGTTGATGAAGAAGATCTAACACTTTTTATTAGGTGAAGAATTTTTGTTTCAAATTCAAGACATAAGGATGTTCTTGAGCTCCCAACCAGATTCTGGTGCCAACTTCTACCATGCCAGAATGTTATCTTTACAATAAAGAAATGGAGCAAGGAAAAAACTTTTTGTTTCAGGAATGGATTAAAGAAGGTCAGTGTAAAGTTCCGCCATTTACCAATAAGACAATGGGAGAATCAAAGAGGTAAAGATGAATCTCGGCAAGAATTGGAATGGTTTAAAGAGGCAGTGGGTGGGGTGACTGCCAAAAGAACATTTACTTAATTGTATAACAATCAGCAAATGAATAGAAGACATTTTCTTAAAAAAATAATTGTTGTTTGCTTTTTAAAGTCTGTGGGTCTTAACAAAGTCCACCCTTCTTCGAACCTTGTCTGACTTGTGCACTTGCACTAGTGAATCAGAAAGAATGGTTCCAAATAACAGAAATAACATCACTTCAGGACTTTCAACATCAGCAACAGCTAAAATAAGAATATGCCCCAATACCAAAACATATTATGACTCAAAGCAAGTGGATCCTGTAGGTCTTAGTGAGGACCATTCTTCTTTGAATCTTGTTGACTGGCACTACAGAATCACAAACAAAAAACTGTGCTAAAGAAAAGAAATCCTGTCATTTGAGGACTTTCAACAACAGCAACAGTTAAAATGGAAATCATATATATCTTCAAGAGAAATAATGACAGAATCAAGATGTTGGCATTCCACACAACTTCCAATAAATAGTTAGGAAGGAAAACTCCATCAATAATGGAAAGAACTATAACAGTTAGAAGACTTGAGAAACCTATTTTCCTGAAAAATTATTTCAATGATTTTATAAGTATCAACTGCAAACAGTGCTGGCTGCTCAGTCAACGAATGCTAAATGTTTCCTTATAAGAAAACAGCTGATTACCATTGCCAACTAAAATGAAGGTCTAGTAAAAACCTAAACCACTTCAGAGTATGTGTGATAGGTGTAAGCTCTGTTTGGTTGCTTAAATGACAGCCTTTTCACAAACCAAACAGCTGTTGCTGTGATAGTAGTATCTCTGTTCCCTGCTTGAATTACTGCCTTGTAAAATTTCAGTGAAATAACCATTGCTTTACGAGAGTTGCACACAATGTTAATTCTCAGGTCAATATTTTTATAGAAAATGAAGTCTTACATTGCCTTGTTGTCAAATAAAATACATTTTTGCACTTATTTTCAAATCAGATATTATGTAGTATTATTAACTGACAGGAAGTGCTAAGCACTCAACTCTTTCATGGATAACAGCTGTAGCTATTTATACTCTTGGTGACATCTTATGTCACCTCATCTCCCTATACCAAAGAGATTTTATCCCCTTATTTTCCCTTGTACTCCTTCTGGGAACTTTTCTTTCCTCGCTCTCTTCCTCCTTCTCCTTAATTGATTGTCTTTTTCTTTTTTCATGAGTGTGTTTCCCCAACAACTGTTCCTTTTTAGAGTCTATACTTTTCTCAATTTCACTGTCTTACTTGTTCTGTGTCGACTTGACACTTTCACTTTTATTACTTTCAGACTCACTGTACATTTCTTCATCACTGTGATGTTGCATTCTAACTTTGTCTGCATATGCTAAGATTTACTCAGGCAACCAGACTGGCAACAAGGTCCCACCCTTTTACAGTTAGATCAACCAAATGCAAGTAACAATTCTACTCCAGTAGCTTCTTTTCTCACACTTCCTGCCTGTGGAACTCCCTTCCATATACTTGCTTTCCTGATGGCTACAACCTCCAGGAGTTTAAATGCAAAATCAATTCCCATCTCTTATCCATTTAACTCCAGCCCTTTCCACATCACCCTGTGTATCTTGTTTTTTTTTCCTTTCCCTCTACCTTTACAACTGTCTTCACTCCTGTGTTCACATCCTTCTCTTCCCCTTTCTCTTTCAACCCTTGTAGCTGGTTTGTGTTTGTCTTCACTCTCCTCCTGCCTAATATTTCAACTCTCTTATATAATTGCCTGCACATCAGTGGTATTAACGCCTTTCTTGGGGTGAAATGATTTTAAAAAAATCCCTTTCCTATTTTGTTCTATTATCATAGTTTTCTGTCCGGTTCACATTATGAATCTTGCTTCTTGTAGATTACATTCACTATTCTCTTTATACCACGATTATTCATTAGTGGCATAAGACATGGTCAATGGCGCTCTAATTTGTCTACCCATGAAGTCAGCCAGTTTTTTTGATCATTCAAAATGTGGTAATGTCCTATAGTTTAACAACAATCTGGGAAGAAATGTTCCTATTTTTTCTTTCCATTGTACATATATTTTCAGTCTGTTTTTAATAGTATGCACCTTACTTTCTGCTAATGGTGGGGGTTTTATATGATTTGCATTCGATTTTGTTCAACCATTGGCATAGTTTCTCATCACAGAACTCTTGGGCATTGTTGGATACTAATGTTTCCAAAATTCGATTTCTTGAAAATATGATCCTTAATGGTTGAATTTCTTTTGTTGGAGATCTGTATTACTTGTGGCCGGCCTGAATAGGCATCTATTAGTATCAGTAATAATCTCACTTCATTAACATGGCCATGATCCTGGGATTCTATAAGCTGTTGTTCTAGATTTAAAAATTCAAATGCTAACCACTGACTCATTGATTTTGTTAGAAATAAACCAATTTTCTCAAATTTACAAATTTTGATTAGCACACACAAAACTTGTAAAATTTCACACCTCGATGCAAAATATTTTTGGCCAATAGAAAACTAGGAAACATCTAAAAACAAAATAGAAAGGCCAGAATCACATCCGGGAGTGAATTCCCAAACGACCTACAAACAATATAAAAGATTGGACAAGATGAACATCACCAGAGAGTTAAGATGATGAGCATAATTAATACATATTCTTGACAAAAGTCAAACGATCATTATTATTGTCTCTATCTTTCTCTCTCTCCTCCTTCCTTTTCACCATTTACCCTGAGCAATAACTTCAAAAACAATCCTATCCAACAATAAATGCTCATACATAATACACACACATATCTTCCTGCCTACGTACACATAAACGCATTCTTGTAAGGACTATTACGAACTCTTGATACCCTTAACTTTTGAATACTATTTCGCATGAATTTTTAACTTCTACCAATTCATGTTATTGTTTTCTATCAATAAATTTCAATTTAAACATGCAAAAGCTATACGTTTATTCTTCTACAAATCCACACATTCAAATCTCCAACCTTCTGTTGATAGCGAATAATCCTGAGTAGTAGGGAGTTCGGTTATGTTTGACAGAAGGCCAATTCAAAAACATTAACCATCTCCCACTGTTTCAAGACCATGTATGCATTTTTGTTTTTCTGAATTTTCTTCTTTTAATGTGCGTTTTCTACATCTATAGAATAGCCTGTGCAACATACTTCCAACCTTAACCATCTTTGTGTAGACATTATTTCGCAATGAACATTGTCATGCATGCTTTTTATAATTTTGCTCCTTTGCGTTGCTGGAAGAACGACTACGCCTCCAATAAAAATTACACCTCTTTCAATAATTAATTTGCATCTAACCTCTTTAAAATGTCTTTCTGACCATGAACAGTTATTACACTTATTAATTTTTGTACTGAACAATATACTGTCCAATACAAGATCTTGATTCATATTTTCAGGTAATTTGTCTATCAATAAAATATCAGTTGTTGGATTTATATTAAAGGTCTGGGGGACACTTGCATGCACATGATAGGATCTGGAGGCATGCCCATTCAACACAGCCTTCATAGGATAGGAATGATTGGATCAAATCAAACAAGTATCCAGTTATACCATAGCCCTGTAGCTTTCAAATGTTACTTTTTCTTTTGTTCAAAGAAATTTCACATTCCTCTTCCTTAAAACAGTAAAAAATTCTGAAGAGTACTGCTCGAAATATAATCTGTAGAAATTTACAAGATACTAACTCATTTTTGTTCTTAAGTACATCGATTTTTAATATTTTGCCAATTAACAATTGGTCTGGTGATATGCTTTCATTAATATCACAAACAGGATATTTTTAGTTCTGTGCACACATTTGTTTTTCATTAACTGTTAAACCAGCATTTTTCAACTTCTTTAAAACCAGACTGGTTTTACATTTTAGTTCTTCATCAGTAATAGCACCAATACAAATGTCATCCAGGTTGCATATTGTATTTTTTATATCACTACCAGTAACTTACTCTACAGACCTTTGAAAAATCACAATTGCGGTTTTGATTCCGTACGGCATTCTTTTCCATCTTAACAAGCCTATTGGCATGTTTATTTTTGTGAATTCTTTAAAGCCTTCATCAATAAATATTTGATGGTATGTCTATTTCAGATCAATTTTAGAGAATACTTTCACACTTGCAAAATGAGTTCAAAGCTCATTCTACATTGGGAATAAGATATGAGTATGGACGTTTCTAATGGTTTTACACCTATTTTGTAGTCCCCATAAATGCACAAATCTCCATCTTTCTTTCCTTCTTGAAATTACTAACGAAAGGCCATTTGCTCCCTTTTAGTGGAACTTGTTCAAGTAGATCTTGTTTCAGTAATTTTTTTAGTTTTTTCATAACTATTGGTGATAAATAAATAGACAGGCATTTTTCGTGATTGAAAATGTGAGTGAGAAACATTTTCTTTTACTTGTCACTTCACTTCAGAGTTTTTTAACATCCTAATTTTTCTGCTTTGACTTTGTTCACTAATTTTCTAGAATCCCTATGATCTTGACCTCTTCAGGTCGAGGGTTAATTTTTATCTTTCTTGCATGACTCTATAAACTAAACTTTTTTGCCTTCTTATGCACATACAGCACCACACAGTAACCTGCTACCTTGAATGACTTTTGGGCCTTGTATTAGTAAAATAAAAAATTATGTCCTGTGAGTGTTAAATTCTTCTATCCCACTTTCCACACTATGTACTTTAGAAATTTCAACTGTCTCTAACACTAAATAAAACTGTCTTGGCTGCTTTTATTTTTCTTAAAACCTCTTCATTACTCACATGTTCAGTCAATTATACTCTGATTATCCTTCTGTAGAACCACATCTCTGTTGCCTAATGTTTCCTCTTCATCCGTGAGGAGACTGTTCAGCATTCACTGCTGTAGAAAGCAACTGATACTGCATATCAGTTTACTACTCTTTCCTTTTTTCTTAATGAAATTTGCAGATTTGTTCATCATTTCCCCTCAAGCATGGTTTTAAGGCTACTAAGACACAAGTGGTTACGGGAGTAAAAGAGAATGAAGAGATTTTGGTAAGATAGTAACTAACATTGCATTTAAATTTTTTAAAATCATAATTGGTAAGAAAGCAAAAAACTGGAAGAGAGTTCCACGGTTGAGAAGTACATAAAAAAACTATTAGAATATAACTATTGTTATGTCTCGCTATTTCAACAGAAAAACAATGAGACCTAATTGCCAGTCTAGTAGTATATTTAAATTCATACGGTTAAGGTACCAAGGAGTGTTCATTAGAACAACTACTATGAAAATATTTATAGAAAAGATAGCGGGAGGGAAGTCACATTACAAGCGTAGAAAAGTGGCTTAAGTAGAGATGCCAGATCAGGATCCATAACATTACAAATTCTACATTAGATTTTGTTAAGAATCTCAAGATATATAGCTGGAGTATCAGATCAAATGTGGCAGCAATATACATTGCATTAACAAATAACAGATTTATAAATGTGTCTGCCCTGTTGGCTGGGGCTTCACAATATACAAGCTGCACCTCTGCAGAGGGGAAAAGCTTTCAAAGAGGCGTCCTGGGTATGCCATTAAACTACGTTTGAATCCTGGGTTTGACAATAAAATGCATCTGGCAACAAGGCCTATAATTGGGAGATGATGAAGAGCATGGAACCACCTCTTAATTGGTGTTGTTCCCAGGGTCATTCTGACCCGAAGTGGGAGCACCTGTTAGAGTTTCAGCTATGAACAAATAGGTAACCCCCAAAATAAGGTCAAAACACTATGAAAATATAAAAATATATATTTTATACTGAAAATTCCAGCAATACTTTTTTGAAGAAGAAAATATTACCAACAACACATTTTTGAAGAAAAAAAAATGTCAATAGCAATATATTTTTGAAGAAAAAAAAAATATATATATACAAGTAATACATTAATAAAACCAAAAATATGGCAATGATACCTGATCCACAAAATGATTTCTTACAAAGAATACATATTTTATTTATAGAAATTGATTGTAAAAATCAAATAAGCATTAAATATTCCATTGAGGTTGGTACGCCATAAACCAAATCAAACCAATTCTATAAATGTCTAAAGATGAAATTCCAATGTGGAAATTCCTCTGGCATGACACAGTAAACAAATATTCTTAAAACAAAAAAGGCATTCGAAGGTTAGCATCAGCCATACATCATAAATAGAAAAAAATTGTTTTCTATGATGATTAAAGCATAGCAGTTTTGTTTTGTAGGCATTAAAATTAACAAGCCATTTTTGATGATTTTTCAACTGATTGAAGCCACTTGCCAGTTTTACTATGTCCAATTGATTGGATTAAATAGTTGGGCCATCGGCGTAAAGACAGAGTTGGAAGCAGATGTTGCATCAGATTTGAGAAAGCATCTTTTTACTATTCCAACACGCCTGCAGATTTCTGTGCTACATTTTCTGTTGTTGGTCATAATATCAGGTATAAAAAGCTGGGTGAAATGAAAGGGAGTTCATTATTGAAATTTTAATCTATAATTTAAAAATCATGGCTTCAAGGAATGAATAAAGGTTATAGAATCTTTCCCAATGAATTCTTCACTGACATCAACACACTTGGTTGAAGTATTTGCTTCAGATAAAAATAACAACAAGCATTTTCAATATTTTCATATATTTTTTATCAAACATAAGATGATCAAAATTTTATGTTTATGAATTATTCTTTTCTTCACTTTTCTCTATTCATTAATTCAAGTATTTCTTTGTATTTAATACACCTATAATTTGGCAAAGAATAATAAAGAAAAAAGTAATAATGTTCAACTATATATATATATATATACATATATATATATTACGGAAATTAACAAAGATTAACGAAACTTGGTTATAAAGAACCAACAATTTGAAATGATTTGTTTGAACATTATTTTTTATCGATACTCGCATTTAAGTAGATATTCTGTTTTTAAACAGTATTATATATTTATATCTACTGGCCTGATTATTTACAATAAATTTTTATTATGAAAAATAAAATATATATATAGATATATATATATATGTAATGATTTGTTTGAACATTATTTTTTATCAATACTCATTTTTAAGTAGATATTCTGTTTTTAATTAAACAGTATTATATTTTTATATCTACTGGCCTGATTATTTACGATAAATTTTTATTACGAAAATGTGTGTCATTCAGCAAAATTCAAACCTGTGACCCCTGTCCACATAGGGGAAGCTACCATGTGATCAGGCATGTCTTAGACCTCTCGACCACGAATGACCATTAGTCTAAACGAGGTTTTAATCAAGCCTATATAACACCATTTTCAATTTATTTTTCGCAGGTTCAAATCCTGCCGAATGACACACATTTTCGTAATAAAAATTTATCGTAAATAATCAGGCCAGTAGATATAAATATATAATACTGTTTAATTAAAAACAGAATATCTACTTAAATACGAGTATTGATAAAAAATAATGTTCAAACAAATCATTATATATATATGTATATATGTTTTTCAACATTTTGATTTGGAATCATTTTTCATTTATTGTTATATATTTCATTCTTACAATCTCAAGGTACAAGTAGTTCAAAAATGTATTTTGAGGACAACTCTAGTACTGGTAAAGGATACAAAATACAGGGTGGGTTTTAATTTTTGAAAAAATTTATGTTTATATGAGAGAAAATGAGGTGATTCTTTCTCTAATGCTGCTCCAGTATTTAGCTACTTATTATTTAATATATCAACAAAGATAGACAGAAAAGAACAGACAGAGAGATATATAAATAGATAGAAACATAGATATGAACAGGGTGAGATAGTCATTTGGTTGTTCGCAAAAAAGTGTGTGATTTTAAAGTAAACCTTTTGCATTCTAATATACTATTATAATAGTTGTACAAAAAATATATGACTCGCTGCTCATAATTAAAGTGTCCCTTCTGTTAATTTTATATCAGTGTCTTTCAGAATTTAACTTTGTATACCCATCATGTCAGACACTGAATAAGTAGAGATACATTTACTTTTTTGGCATGAGTTCCAGCTTGGTAATAATGATTCTCAAACTGCTACTAATATGAACAGAGCCTGAGGTGAAGGACCCATTAATGATTGGATGGTGCAGGTTTCTGAAGTTCCACAGTATGGATATGAGCCTTGGTATAGGATGTCCATCTATAATCAACAAACAATATCTGAAAATACTCATTGAACAAAACCCATGTCAAGACATCTGAGAAATTTCTCACATAATGAGTGTCAATGTTTCAACAATATTGAATCATCTCAAGAACAATATTGAATCATCTCAAGAACAATATTGAATCATCTCAAGAAAATTGGTTAAGTGAAAAAACTCGATAAATGGGTTCCATATAAGCTCAGCAAAAGTCTAAGCATTCGGTGCTATGAAGTGTGTTTGATGCTGCTTCTGCAAAATTTGAATGATCTATTTTTTGATCGACTTAGTGACTTAATGAGAAACGGATCCTTTGTGATAATCATAAACAATCGATTCAATGGCTGGCTCTTGACAAAGGACCTACACACTTTTCAAAAGGGAAATTGCACAAGCAGAAGGTTATGTAAACTCTCTGATGGTCAGCCATTGGCATTATCCATTCCAGGTTTCTGAAATCTAACGAGAACATCAATGTTAAAGTTTACTGCTACAGAAAGTGGATGAAATGCAAATTTAGTTATGCAAAATGCTTTCAGCACCGGTTAATTGATGACATACAATTCTGCTCCATGACAATGTTCGGCAGGGTGTTGCCAGCATGACAATGCAAAGATTGTTGATTTTTGAATTTGAAACTTTGTCACATCCACCATATTCCCCACCTCTCTTGCACACTGACAACCCCTTTTTCAGGCATCTTGACGTTCTTTTTAAAGCAAAAAACTTTCCATTGCAAAGATGATGCAGGAACTACATTCAAAGTTTTCATGGCATCTAAATAGTTATATCATAAAGGCATAATTAACCATGTAAGTCAATAGCAGAAATGAATAGATGGTCAGGGTCCTTTTTTGACTGATTAAAACTTTTTGAATATATTCATTCAAGAATAACAGTTGAATCCAAATCCAAACATTATTTTCCAAAAAACGTAACAGATATGAACGAAACGAAATAAAGTAAGTTAGAAGCGGGAAGAGACAGCTTTTGTTTAAATTACTGCCTTTTAAATCATTCTATTACCCAATGTGACATTTACCCGAGAAAGGCTTAAAGAGCAGATCAAATAAAAATTAGTGATCAAAATAATAAAATGAAGATATGAGTTCAGATAATTGAGAAAATAATTAAAATAATTAATTTTAAGTGTACAGACATTCTGTGTTGAAATTACTTTCTTGAAGCTTGAAATTAGAATATCTTTTTGAAATGAAATCTTTTTTCCCCACTTTTATGCTGAGAATTTTTCATTTGTTCTTCAATGCAAGTGCAACACACAGACACACCTGAAATGGATTCAGTGATAGAAATCAACAACAACAAAAAGATGTGTGCAAAAAGGCTGAAGACAAAATCAATTCTTTCAAGTTTTTCTTTTTCATATTAAACTAACTGCTTCTCTTTTGCCCACTTTTTCATCTTCACCGAATTTTTTAAAGACAATTTGTCATCATTAGATTTTAAATTTCAAAAAATAAATTTTTAAAACCATTTTTATTTCTCCGTCATTTCTTGACTAATTTTACTTTTCGATAATCTCTTTTCCCCGTCCAACATGAGAAGTAACTCGGAAATAAAATGTCACTCGCATAATTGCTTCGTTAGAATTAATTTGATTACAAATTCCTAAAGTTGTTCATGAGTAAGAAAATAGTTTTGATGACTTAGAAGTTCATTAATTTTTAATTTTCACACAAATCAAAAAATAATTAATTATTCTGAAACCTTTGTTGATTTAAAGAAAAAAAAGTTATTACTGCTCCCGTCGAAACCCTTCAATACAAATAGTAAAGTAATTCTCTTTATAAAAGCGTAAAATATTAAAAATTCCCAAAATCTTTCTGGCATTCTAATTTTCTCTCATGGGAAAATTTTTAATTTAGAAAGTTAAGTTACTCTCTACAATTTTTCCATAAAATTAACCAGGTATGTGCATCGTGTATGTGCATCGTGTTGCAGTAGATATTGGCTTGGAGTAAGAAATCAAAAAGCCAAGTTCAAATTCAAGTTGAATTCATTGCATTCACTTACACACAAACACCCTTCAAAAAGATATTAATTCATGTCTTTGTCCCAAAGCTATGGGTTAAATAGCAGAACAGATTGAGTTCTATAGCCTTGGCTTGCAACCAGTCTACTGCAGGAAATTTTTTGCCCAGTCATTCATGTTCTTTTTGAGACATGATCACCCAAGTGTGTATCACGTATAGCATTTAACTGACTGATATACACTATCTTCATTTAGGCCTGAACTCTTGTAATAAACCAAATTAGGTTCTTTTCCAATTCATAAATTAAATAATAATTATAATTTGTAAATTAATAATTTCCATTATTTTACCCTCTACCACCCCTTTTGCTACAGATGAAATCTCAGAAGCCTCTCAGTGCTTTACACTGCCATAAAAATATTCACACAAACAATATTCTTTAAATTTACCAGTTCGAACTTTCATGATTAAGAATCACAATGCTATTCACATTGTAGCAAACCATATTCATTTCTTTTGTATTTTATTAGTGATGAGTAAGTTTCACTTGAGCAGGTATTTTGTGGAATTGACTCCCAAGAGGATGATTCCATAATTAGTACAATTTTACCCTGTTCAAGTTTAATGCTAACGGTTATCTTTCTCACATATCCCCATAAACTGCATTTCTTACTCTGTAACCTTTTATGAGTGGCTCTTAGGACTTGTATGAGGTGTACATTGAAATAAAACAACGATTCTTCACAGAATCCTTTTATTGATTATCAGTGACTTGCTGTGCATTCTTGAGAAATGTTGTGGGGTTGTTTCTTGTTGTCTTTCCCTGATTTCACATTCTGAGTTTTCCTTCTTTTACACAGTTTTCCACTCAAGGCCTAAGAGCTCATTCTATGTTGCTATTTAACCCATAGCTGAGGAGTGAAGAAATTAAGTCATAATTTTGCCAAGACAATTTGTGTGGAAGTGAATGCAATAGACTAGGTTGGAATTTGAACCTGGTTTCCTGATCCCACTTGTGTCAATGACCATTACACTACCCAATAACAATTCATTGATTATTTGATTAAAAAAACTAAAACAAACAGTAATTCTTTCAACAGAATTTCTTTGTACAAACAGAAATAATTTTTTTTTTTTTTTATAAATGTTTCACCCCGAGCAAGGCATGTCACTGCCACTACTGTGCAGGGGGCTACATAGAGTGGAGAAAGGCTGATTAAATATAGGAAATGACAGAGGGTGGGTGATAGGCAGGTAAGGATACTGAGAATGAGGGTTGGGTAGATGAGAGTGTTGTGAGAATAGTTGGGAGTTAGTGTGATAGGAGGTGTTTATTGACCCTACATTTAAACACCTGGAGATTGTAACTGTCGGGAAAGCAGACTTGTGGAAGGGAGTTCCACAGGCGGGAAGCGCGAGAAAAGAAGCTGTTGGAGTAGAATTTACAGTTACATCTTATTTGTTTAACTGTAAAAGGGTGGGACCTAGTTGCTAATCTAGTATCTCGTGTAAATTCGTGCTTAGGCGGCACCAGTGATCTAAGCTCATCGGAGCAGAAGCCATGAAAGTACTTGTAGAAGAGGCACAGGGAAGCCACATCACGCCGGTGTGAGAGCGGCTGCAGCCGGTCTGCCAAGTCAGTATCAACCACATTACAGATCCTCCTTTGTATTTAATCCTTAAACTTTATCCCGACAGTGAAATTAACTAAATGGAATGCTTTTCATGAAAAAAAAAAGCTCTATAAGAATCAATGAATTGTTAATAAAATAATACAAAATAATTTTTCTCTTAAAAGGTGAGGATCTCTTAAGGTATTTTTTATAAACACACAAGTTCCATATAGACATCTAAAAGAACACCAAATTATAATTACTTATTTAAAAAATTTCAATCATATAAAAAAAAACTGGTGCCCCCTATATATAAATTTCCTCAAGCCACAAGATTAGCAACTAGGTCCCACCCTTTTACTGTGAAACTAATAAATTGTAAACGCAAGTTCTACTCCAGCAGCTTCTTTTCTCGCACTTCCTGCCTGTGGAATTCCCTTCCGTTTACTTGCTTTCCCGACAGCTATAATCTCCAAGAATTTAAATGTAAAGTCAATAGTCATCTCCTATCTCACTAACCTGCATCCTCTCTCTCTCTCATGCTCCTTTCTCCGTCCACTCCACTCTCATCAGTATTCTCATCCTTCTCTTACCCACTTCTTTACACCCCCTATAACCTGTCACTCTTTCTCATAAATTTCCTCCGATGTCACCCCCTGCAAAACAGTGGCAGTAAAATGCCTTGCTTGGGGCGATATGATTTTAAAAAAAAATTTCTATACCATTATAATGTGGATATAAATTGGGGGATCAATTCTACATTACAATCAATATGTAAACTGATTGCTCACTTTATGGCCACAGTCATCCTTCTCTTACCCACTTCCTGACACTCCCTATAATCTGTCACTCTTTCTCATAACTTTCTTCCTATGAAACCCTCTGCAAAACAGTGGCAGTAAAATGCCTTGCTTGCGAGCAATATGACTAAAGAAAAAAAAAACTGAAGATCTCATTAGAATGTCAAATGGCATTTGGGAAAAACAGTGAAAAGTGAAAAAAACAACATATGAAAAATGATATTATTTAATCAATTTGAGAGCAGAGGTTCCTCACGGATGTAAAGCCAATTTTCTTCAGGTATATTTACTTATACAGATTTTAAAGGGCAGTGGTCAGGAAGCATTCGAGTTCAATCCTCACTGAAGCATCCACAAATTCTACATTTTACCAAACAAAGTACATTACAAACATGCTTTATTAAATTCTATTCTGCAAATCAATACTTTCATAATAAAATTCCTTTTTACCACTTGATTGTGGAAAAAATTGTGATCACTTGATTATGGTAAAAGTTGTTATTTACCACTTGATTTTCATAAAAAAAATGATTTCACCACTTGATTCTAGTATTAACTGTTATTTATGACTAGTCAGTCAGTTAAGTACCATACGTGAAACACGCTTGGGCGATCATGTCTCAAAAGAGACATGACAGATTGGGCAGAAGATTATCCCTCAGTAGGTTGCCATTACATTCTGCAGTAGACTAGTTGCCAGCCAAGGCTATGGAACCCAATCTGTCCTATTATTTAACCCATAACTGGAGGAAGAGTAGGATTAATACCTTTCCTAAGAGCATTTGTGCGTGAATGAATGCAAGGTATTCAACTGGAATTCAAACTTGGCTCGCCAATTTGATGTTCAGAGTCAATAACGACTGTGTCACAATGCACATACCACTAGATTTTGCTAAAAAATGTTATTTATGACCTGATCGGGTAAAAGTTGTTGTTTACCACTTGATGCTGGTTCAATTTTTTTAATATATTTGTATACTACATATGTGATTAACCCTCCCATTGATTTTCAAATAATGAGGGCATACCTTTTGTTTTTCAAACTGAATCATGAGACTACGACACATATAATTTGATTACAGGAGAGTGTGGTAGGGTGGATTTTGTTATTATTAGGTTGACAAGAAAGTTCTTGCGGAATTTTTAATTTTGATTTCAAATGATGTATTTTCAAATAAGTTTTCGTTATAATACCTTTACTTTACATATCATTTTAAAGAACGTTTTTTGCTCTATCTAATCACTTAAATTACAATCGTTTTAAAACAATTATGTCTTCTTTTCAGAATGTTGAATACAAGATGAAAAAAAGCAAATTCGCACAATTTTCTTATTTCAATTCAAGTTAGGCTGAAAAGCTACTGAAACAGCTCGAGATATCAATGAAGCATTTGGCCCAGGAACCACTACTGAACGCACAGCACAATGGTGGTTTAAGAAATTTCATGGCGGCGATGAGAGTCTTGAAGATGATGAGCATAGTGGTCAGCCATCGGATGTTGACAACGATCAATTTAGAGCCTTAGTTGAAGCCAATCTGTGCACAAATGTTCGAGAACTTGCTTCTGAATTAGACGTAACATATACAACGATTTCCAACCACTTGAGAGAGATTGGAAAGACAAAAACAACTTGATAAATGGGTGCCTCATGAATTGAACAACAACCAAAAGAAACACCGTTATGAAGTGTCATCTTCCTTTATTTTACGCAACAAGAACAACCCGTTTTTCGACCGGGTTGTGACTTGCGATGAAAAGTGGGTTCTTTACGACAACCGGCAATGCTCAGCTCAGTGGTTAGGTGCCGACGAAACTCCACGACACTTCCCGAAGCCAGAGTTGTACCAAAAGAAGGTCATGCTGACTGTTTGGTGGTCTGCGACCAGTCTCATCCATTACAGTTTTTTGAATGCAGGCGAAACCATCATGGTGGAGAAGTACTGTCAACAAATGGATGAAATGCATCAGAAACTTTGACAACAACACCCAGCATTAGTTAACAGAAAAGGCCCAATTCTCCTCCATGACAATGCCCGACCACACATTGCTAAACCGACCCTGCAGAAGTTGAACAAATTGGGCTATGAAACTCTGCCTCATCCGCCATACTCTCCAGACCTCTCACCTACTGACTACCACTTTTTCAAGCATCTCGACAACTTTCTGCATGAGAAATGCATCAAAAACCTAAGCGATATCAAAAACGCCTTCAGCAACTTCATCGCCACCAGAACGCAAGATTTTTACGTTACTGGCATAAATACACTTGTTTTGCGTTGGCAAAAGTGTGTTGATTCTGATGGTGCTTATTTCGATCAAAATTTTAGAACGCAGCCAGGAAGCCTTTGCTTTGGACAGCCAATAAGAAGAGACTAGCATGAGAATGAGAGCACAAAAACTGGACATCAGAACAGTTCGCTTGATGCACATGTTATTGTTCAGTATTAACAAAAGAACCATTCTATTTTAATTTAGAATTAACTATTCACTTGGCAATAAATACTAAAAATAGTATGAAATGCATCATTCATTTTTAAAAAATGGGATGGCCTAATAACTATGGCCGGTAGTGTAGGTGTATTAATTTTTGGGATTTATAAACCTAATGTTTCAGTAAACATTACTTTTTTTTACCAGACCTCATAGTAAAATCTAAATGTTTGTAATTGATTTTCTCTAGCACTCTGTATCACTAGTTACCATACTGTATTAATTTTTTATGATTGGCCGGCTTATGATATTTTTGTGACACAGTATATATTCCTTAAGTTTTTGTATTTTCCAGTGGTTTTCTTTATCTATTGTTTCAACTTCATCACACAGGGGATGGTGATCTTTTTCCCTCCATATGTGGTCACCTGATTTTTCTATTTCTAGTTTTATGGCCTTGCTATGTTCTAGCCATCTTGAGATGGCAGCCTGTTTTTCCTTTATATTTCTTATGGCATCTGTATGAGATGGCAAATGCACAGTTTTTAATCATGGTCTCCTTACTTGAAAGAGGTGTTTGCAAAGTGTAGAACCACTTTTGAAAATCATCCTGATGTTATATGGGCCACAGATCTGTATTTTTTCAATAATCCAATACGCAGATCGAGGTAGTTTTCTGAGTGTTGTTACCCTCTTGCCCCCTTCCATCTGCATTTGTTGGAGCTGCTGTCATGTACCCTGGGGTAGTTGTTACATTGTAGGGTACTGCTTATGCTGATCATTTCTTGATCATATGTCCCTGGATCGCCACATGACTTTTGTTTGATGTTGTAGGCAGCAAAAAATCTCTTTCTTTATATTGTTTAAATGGTGAGAGTTGAAGTTGAGATACTATCCGGGGAATGTTAGCCTGTGGTATACTGATGACTTGAACCCATGCCCTGTTGAAAATATTAGTACATTCAGAAATTCTACTTTGTTGTTGTTTTCACTCTCCATTGTGAACTGTATTGATGAACTTATTGAGTTCACATGTAGCTGGATCTTTACTTGATGCCGCCAGAATATGAAGGTGTCATATAGTTGGTTTCAGTGATATGGATTTTAATGCCATCTTTTCAAAGTATTCAATGTATATGTTAGCAATTGGTGATAATGGTGATCCCATTGCTAAGTCTCCATCCTGCTGATATATATCTGATCCCATTCTGTGTGTTGTTTGTGTATAAAAGTCAGCATCTCCATCAGGTTATCTATTGATAAACTAGTACATTCTAGTAGGGATGAGTTTGAGGCCAGTCTGCCACTGACGACCATTAGTGCCTCCACTGTGGGTAACTCAGTGAACAAACTCACCATGTCCAGGCTCACCATCTGATTGGATTGGATAGGAACATCTTTGACTGGTTCCATAAAATGAGAGGCATTTCTGACAGATGGTGGTGACTTTTCTATTAATATGTGTCTCCTTCTGAGTTGCTTCCTTGTGGATATAATTGACCCATTCATAGAAAAATCACCATCATATGTTCGAAACTCCTCGCATTTCATGGAACTAATCAAAAATGCTCTCATCTAATCCAATCAGAACAGAATACTGTCTTTATGAATTTTAGGGTTTTGTTTGGTTTGTTTTACGGCATATCAACATCAATGGGTCATTTAATGCCAACCAAAATTTTACTATAGATTTGTATGAATAGAATATACTTTCTTTGGAAATGGGTTTCATTAAGAGTCAGATGTCTTGCTGGTAATATTTTTTTCCTTCACATATTTTTGTTAGTAACATTTTTCCTTCAAAAACATTTTGCTGGTAATATTTTTAATTGAAAAAAGTTTTGTTGGTAAATACTTTCATAGCATTTTGACTTTGGTTTGGAGGTTAACTATTTACCCATAGCTGGGACCCTAACAGGTACTACCACTCTGGGTCAGGGTGGACCTGGGAACAACAGCAATTAAGAGGTAGTTCCATGCTCCTCACAACCTCCTAATCAGAGGCCTTGCTACTGGATACAGTTTACGGTCATATCCAGGATAGTGAATTTTAAGGAGACCACGTGTGAGATAGCTTGCTTTAATGTTGAAATATTTGCCTTCATGTCTTAGACTAGAAATGATCCTCATTCTTGATTAGGATCTTCAACAGTTGTAGTTCTGTTTTCAATGTTGGATCTTTCTTTACTTTATTATAGTGCTACCATTTCTAATGAGGTCTTCCAGTTTTTCTGTATCTTCTGTTTTGCACATCACTACAGTCACAATAACTTTGTCAGCTGGTAATATGATGATGATGTTTATTCCCTTGTTGGGTTTTGATTGCCAGCCTCTTCAGTTTTGTAATGCTTAATTTGGGGGGCTTGTCTCCAATATTTGTCTCACTTTTCATCTTAGCACATCTGCAAAATAATCAAGCCTATTTCCTTGATTTAGGCTATGATGTCCAAGTATGGTATCTGTCTGAGGGCTGTTGCCGAGTTGAGATCCATGTACAGCACTGACTCTTCAGAAGCACTCAACTGATGCTGACAAATGTTGATAACAGCCTACCCACGGCATTGGGGGGTGGATCTTGTGCATCCTTTAATCTATTCAATCTTCATGCTTGGCAGACCCTTGACAGCATCAGATTCTTGTCTGATGGATTTTTCCAGTTTATGATGGATCCCCTTCTTATCTTCTCCGTCAGTGATTCTGTTGGGGGAATGCTTCGAGCGCCTGTGAGATACCAAACTGTAATTTTTGTTTTATCCGCTGATTGTACTGGATTCTTTCTCGGACAAGAGTGTGTCCTCCTTTTTCTGTGACCAAACAGGCTCTCCTTGAACTGACATGAGGTCTTGGTGCCAAGCCTGCAGAGATGAGTCATAAGTCTCTGCATTGGTGTAAAAATGAGAACAACAGTCTGAATAATGTAAATATAGACAAATATAAAAAGAAATCATTTGGAGATGAAGAAGGCACTTTTCTGAAGGCTCAAAATGGTGAGAGAGGAGCTTCCACCATATAAAATCTGAAGCTATCCCAATAGGCTTTGGTGTGCCTAAAGATTTTCTTCTGAAATGAATCATTGGGAGATACCATTGGTCTGGCACCAATTTCAACAGTAAAAGTGAATGGTCTGAAGTTCTTAAGGGAGCTAACAAATTTAAGTTTCTATATGGCTTCTATCATTGGGATTTGTTTATAAATAAAACATTATATTTCACTGACTTTATTTGCATAATAAAACCTGACAGCCCCAAAACAAGTGATCTACATTTTCAGAAAGGCTAAGATATTGAAACTAATATTTTATATCGCACATATAAATAAGTTCTGAAAATGTTATTCACATCAGCTGATTAATACTAATTTGATTATGAAAACTCTGACACACATAATAAAAATTGACAGTAGAGAGCAGGATATTCTAACCTGAGCGATTTCAACTGTTGGGTGAGCAATGATCAACTGAACAGAAAATAGTTGGAAATTGAAAATTTTGTGGCAAAATATAGAAATCTAAGTGCTAAAAATGTATTTCAACATATTGTAGCTGAAAAAATATTCAAAAAAGATATGCAAAACACCTGTATTTAAAAAGACAAAAAACAAGAGATTAAATGAGATTAACTGAGTCCCATTCCAAGATAAAATATAAGTATTCTTTAAAACAAAAAATATTTGGATATTTTCTTTAGTTTTGAGAAGGGTCATTAACATTCAAATAATTCTTACGATGAAATAACTTGTTTTTGGTGGGTGGGGATATAAATCAGGTAAGAAAAGAACAAAAACAGCAAAAAATATTCAATTAATTTTTATTAGTTGCTAGAGGCTTATTATATATTTGTCATTTGCAACACTATGAAACTAAATTACACACATAAAGTGTCCATATTAGAAACCCAGGCTTTTGAATGCTTCTTTGCTTATCATATGTGAACACATACACACCTCAGATACACACAAACACACAACCTTTATGTTGGGGCACCTTCCCTGTCTACACTAATATGGACTTTTCCTAAGACTATATAAAGTAGTACTCATTAGTGGACTACAGAGCATAACCAGAGTGTTAGTGTATCCAAGCGATCTAGTCCTGAGGGTAACATTGCCAAGTCTCACGTCTCGTATTATACCATATTCTCTCATATTCGACTAACCGTATTGTACGACGTTCTACTAACCTCCACTGTATATATTCCTCTTCAATATATTGCGTTTTCTACCGTATTACTCTGCGTTGTGTATTTATTGGATCTATCCCCAGATCCACGACACTTTAATTTCCATAAAATTTTTTATTCCAGTCCATGCTATTCATTTATTATTTTACACGTTTCTAACCGAATTCCTTTCATTCATAATGTTATCAGGGTTATGCAAATAGACGAAAAAATATTAAAATTAATCATGTGTCTTGTTTGTCAATTGAATATTAATTCTTCTTATGTCTAAAGATTGTTTAATGGTCAAAAGTGTTCATGTTTTTCATTTTCACCCAGGATTGGCATATGATTGGATCTCAAGAAACCTTTACTGGACAGATTCAGGACTGAAATCAATTATGGTGTCTCGTTACAATGGGGAAACTGTTGTTCATCTTGTGTGTCTATGAAACTAAATTACACACACATACACATTTTTTTTATTACATCATAAAATCAATTCATGAATCAGAAACAAATATTTACCAAACAATTTTGGTCCACTTTTGAATATTTACACTGCACGTAAAAATCTATTCCGTGTAAAAGTGAGCAATGATACAAAAAGGATTAGGGATTTCTTTTGTCGAATGATAGTTGGCAAACACCTTCTAAACGTTTGTTGCCAATGTAGAATCTAAAAAGCATATCCCATAATTGTGGTTTTAGATGATATTAACCTCGGCTCTTTACCACTGGGTGCATGCCATAATGATCAAATCTTGCAGATCATTCACTGCTGCTGAGGAATTTAATCCTGATTATATGGCCAGAAATTGTAACCTCATACCAAATTTAGTGGAATTAATACAAATAAGAGATAATTAGAGTAAAAGAGAAAATTTTTTACATCTATTTTATATAAGTGAAACATCAGGTGACCTTGCTAGGATATTTCTAATAAAAAAAACAAAAACAATGAAAGCATATTTGAAATACTGCAGAAAATGATGTCAAGCCGAACTGCAATATGATTCTTCCTGATCTGGAATCTCAGTTTGATCAACTGATTCTACTGGAAGCAATTAATAGACATTTCTTCTGGGAAAAGGAAAATGTCCAACTTTTATAAAAGATTCAATTAGTGACAGTGGATCTGGAAATTAATGATATAACTTTTGTCAAATAAGACTCCCGAGGTAGAATCTATTACAAATTTATAACTAAATTGCCAATTCTTCCCTGATGCAAATGAGAATTCTCTGACAAATATGTCTATCCGTATATGTACGAATATTTATAAATGACTTTTAGTTTAGAGACGAATACAAAAGAAAAAATAACATCTGGAAGAACGACTTCAAAGCTTGAAATTCAGGCTGATACGAATATGAACTGGACTAAGTTCGTTTCAACAATTTTGCTGTTATTTACTGAGGCTGAATATTTTCTATGTCCTGTGTCTATTCATTGGTGGTCATGGCTCTCCATAATGTTCTGCCTTTTGTAGTTCTTAATAAATTTTTTACTATTATCTCTCCTAAACCTTGTTCTGCTAGCTATTTACCCAAGTTTGCCAGGTAGGTTATGTATTGTTTTCTTGTCTTCAATATGTCCTATGAGTGTCAAATTTTCCAAGCCCTCTTTCCTCATTATGTGCCTTAGAATCTTCATCCGTTTCAGTTCTTAGAATCCTTCACATGTCACATTTTACGTCAAATCACATGCAGAAACAATTTTGGTTTAAGAAATTTTTTTTTCTATATACGTCATTTCAGGTCATGGGTGATCACAGCTCTCCACAACTTCCTTCTTCTCCCTTGTGGCCCATAGCCATTTTTCTCCCTTTGCTAAGGCTTCTGTCCTCCATTATGCAGTCTATCAATACAAGCTCATCAGGTATGTGTTTCACATATTCCTTTTGCCCTCTTTCCTCATTATGTGTCCAAGGATTGTCAGCTATCTCTTCTACATTCTGACTGTAAGCGTTCTTTCTGCTGCCATTTTCTGAAGACTTCCTTGGTGCTTACTTGTTTCATCCATGGAATTCCTACTGCCTCCTTTGTTTCATTCTTGCAAAATTGTCCAGCACTCACTGCCATAGAAGAGGATGGATACCACATAGCAATCCAGCACCTTGCTTACTTTTGAAAGTCCAATACCTGTCCATTCTTGGTCTTGCATGTTACATTCTCTGTTAGGATGTTTCTCAGATACTTAAACTTCTGCACCTGATCTAGATTTTTATCTCCAATTCATGACTCACATGCTGACTTTTATCTTTTGCTGATAACCAAACTGTTGTGGAGTAATTTTCACACTGAAGGTAATAATTGTGCTATGTCGGTTGCTAATTGAATCTCCTTAGTATTCGGCTAACTGCCAACTAATATCAACTGCCTTAATAGTTCTACTGAACTCAAGTAGAATTCTAAAGAACTCTCTAGAACTTCTAAGAATTCCTGTTAACTTCCTGTTAACTCTTATTAATATAGGAGGGAGAGTCCATTATCTGAGGAATAGGTGTGTTTCACCATAACAACTACGCTAGCAAATTTTTTCCTAATTATTGTTCAAAAGTGATTTGTTTTGTCTCATTAACAACTGATGATTTTTCTATATTTTTCTACTGCACATTTGACAGATGAGTTATGCAATTTTCAACTTCAAGGAAAAAGTGGCATTTAAAAAAAATCATTCTGCCATTTTAACACCACTTTTCTGCTAAAAGTTTTGCTCCTAAAGACTTTTTGCATCATTGTGTATTCGATTATAAAGGAAATTTAAAAAAATACCTTTGTTATGTGGCATCGAGTAACAAGTTAATCCACTGTAAATGCTGATAAGCCGTGCATTACATGAGATCTAAAGTATTTGAGGGAAAAGACCAAGCAAAAAAAAAAGAAAAGTATAAAAAAGCTTATAGAATTTGTTATTATAGAAATTCGTTCTTTATTGTAAGATGGGAATCATTGATTAAATCAATGAAGCAAAACAGCATTATGTGTTTAAATGTTGCATAAAGCAAAAGTGCATGCTAATATTATACGGTTAAAGCCTAAATAGAAGATAACATTAGAGTCTCAAAAAATAATACTTCCGGCCGCACTTCAATCCTGTTCACATGAATCTGAAAATGGCAGAGGAAATAGAAGTGGCACCAGAATATATTTGAACATTACCAATTTTATCTCAAAATGTAAATAAGACTAAGCTTATTAATGAAGAAGTCGAGAAAACAATAAAGAAAAATGTTAAATCAATAAAGCCTAATCAAAGAGTTGAAAGTAGTTTACTCTATTTTTGAATTCAGAAATAAATTTCTCAACTCTATTAGGGAAGTCTGAAATCAAACAACCTATCCTAAATAAGTGATATCTGTCACAAATAAATACAAAGAAGTAGTCCTAAAGACCTTAGCATATATGGAAGCATTTCCATTGGTTCCATTATAGTTAAAGTAGTCATGAATATTTTACTAATTTGACTTTTATCAATCTATGAAAATCAACTTCTCACAATGTAATTTCTCTTTGTTTTTATTTTTGTATATGGTGAAATGATGGCCCATACATCATTAAACAACTTTATCAGAACAGTGTACTGATCACATTAAAAGTTGTATAGCCGCTATGCTGATCTCACAGCATATAATATAATGACATCAATAAAACCCTCTTATTCTCATCCCTAAGAAATCTTCTAAGCTCTGATTCTGTTGACTGCTTTGATCTGGCAGAATTCAGCAAAGTAATATATATTTAGTGAGGAACCAAAAACTGGCTCATTCCAAACCTTGTCAGAAGCACAACAAAGAGAAAATAAGAGACCCAATCTGTTTGATTTTTTTCCAAAACAATGTTTTTCATGCTTAGAAGCACATGTGTGAATAAATGACTTTAGAATATATTTTCTTATATCCCAAATGAGTCTACAAAGAATAAACTGCACTTTTGCTTTTTATCTAAAAACCAGCCTATCAGGAGCAGGCCATACTGATGACATAGGTCATCGATGCAATAAGAATGATCTAGAACAAAAAAAAAAAAATCAATCAAAATGTGTCCTAATAAATAGGACTTAAGATAAAACAAAAACTATGTTCGGGTCATTTTTTTTTTTTTAATCATTTCACCCCAAGCAAGGCAGAAACACCACTGATGTGCAGGGGGTTACATAAATGTAAAAAGATTAATTAGAAAAGAGTGAGGAGTACAAGCTAGTTAGAAAGGAACAATAGAAAGCTGAGAAAGCAGGTGCAATGACAGATACATAGGCGGAGAGAAAGTGAAGGTTATACAGGGGAGGGGAGAGAGCTAGAGTCCAGTGGTTAGTAGATGAGTATTAACTTTGCATTTAAATTTAACAGTAATGATACATGCCCTGAACCCATTATAAAAATTCAGAAGGCAAAATTAATAAATTTAAAACACTTCAAATATATTAGTGTATGAATTATTCATAACAAATTTAATATGTGATAAGAAAACTGAATATAGAATAGGCTTTATAGGAGTAGTTTCCCCTGAACACCACAAGTTGTTACTAAACCAAAACACTGACCTGAAAAATAAAGTAATGTTTTTAAATATCTTCATCAGATTTAGATTTTAACTCAGCAATGTTTAAAGTATAATCTATACACCGTTTTTTCTAAGATTAAAAATGGCTTAAAACAAATAAATCCTTTAAATCTTAAAAAATTGTCATTCATCTGACCCCATAGACTGGCACTGCAAACTCAGGAAAAACAACACGATCAATGAAAGAATTCCAACAGCAACAGGAACAAAACTGGGTGACACTTAGTAACCAGAACAGAAAAATAAAATATAATCAAGGTGTTACTTTTTCACATTATTTTAAACAAAAGATTTAGAAGGAAACTCTCATCAATACTAGAAAGAATCATAACACTGGACTTCAGAGGCCAAATTTTCCGAAAAACTTAAAAAAAAAAGGTTTTAGAAATTTCAACTAACAGTAACACTAAAAGTTTCATTAACGAATGCTGAATGTTTCCTGGATGGAAATGGCTTATTTCCTTGTTGCCATCAGAGATACTTCAGATTAAAATTTTGTACAATTTAGTTTGATTGTTTTACTAAACACTGTCTAAAAACTGATTTTCTAATGAGACCAAAACATTTGTACTCATCACCTTTGAAAAGCAGCCAATTTCCAATTCTTTGCTGAAATTATGAATTGGATGATCATAGTAGATGAAATCAAATTGCACATCTCAACCACTATAAAGAAAAAAAGTGCACTCATTATATAGCAGGACAATATAGGGGTAGAAGCAACAACCAAAGAAGAAGTAAAGCGTAAAGTTGAACAAATATTAACAAGATTAAAAAACCAGGATTAATGGTGAACAGAGACAAATGCAATTTTCAGAAAGCGATTGAAGGAGTGTTATTAGGAAAAATAAGTAACATAATTATATATCAAAATAATATAGGTGTAGGAGCAAAAACCAAAGAATAAGTAAAGTGTAAAGTTGAACAAATATTAACAAGATTAAAAAAGGCAAGATTAAGGCTGAACAGAGACAAACGCAATTTTGATTGTAAGAATTTGTCGTATTTGGGCTATCAGATATCGAAAAAAGACATAGCACTTGATGAGAGGTTGATGTAGAAGATTACAGATATAGCAACTCCGATGAATAAGGAGGAGTTTGAAGCTTTTTAGGGCTAATAAAATTTTACAGCATGTATATTCCAAAGTATATGAAATAACTGAGATGTTTGCAGAGTTACACAAGAAGAGCAGTGTGTTTGAGTTGACGCAAAGGTGAAATAGTTGCTTTTGAGGCACTAAAGACAATCATGAGAAGAAAACCAATCTTAAAAGTGTTCAATTCTAAAAAAGAAATAACCGCTGACGCAAGTGAAAAAGTGATCACTGCTATTTTATTGCAAATGGAACATCCGATTTTGTATTTGTCAAGGAGGTTAACATTGACAGAGATTCAAATATTGTAAAAGAGGTGTTAGTGATCATATGGTGCATGGATAGAATAATTCAGTGGATAGAGACAGATGTATTTCCTATTAATAGACTTAAAAGTGAAACCGAGCAGGATCCAGTGTTAAGCAAAGTGATGGAAAGAATAAGAAGTAATAGATGAAGCAATTGCTCAATGGTAGCGTGACCATTCAAGGAGGTAAAACATAAGTTCACCATAGACAGTGGTATAATATGTAATGGAGAGGTAATAGTAGCTCCATGGGTGTTGAGAAAAGATGTATTGAGAGGAGTGCATGAGAATATGCATTGTGGAGTAACAGTAACATGGAGAAGGTCAAAACTGCAAGCATGGAAGCCGGGATATTCAGAGAATGTTGAGGTTTATATTAGGAGGTGTCCAAAGTGTAACTAGATAAGAATATTCAGGCAGAAAGAAATTCATTTGTAGTATAAGAAAGCACAGTCCTGGGTTAGAATGCAAATGGACCATGCACATATCATAGGGTCATTTTTAATTCTAGGTGATGCATACTCAGGTTGGTCAGAGGTGATCTAAGTAAAGGATAGAATAGCTACCACAGTAAAACAGGTTTTAACAACCATATTTTGGAGAAATGAAGTAACTCAAATGGTAGTTAGAGACAATGTGCTTGCATTTTAGGATGAGAGCTTGTGTGTCTGGTTAAGATAGATTAGATGTGTCCCATATAAGACACTGCCATACAATCTATAAGATAGCAGGGAGAATAGTATAAACTGTGAAAATGACTCTGAAGGCATTTTTACCTATTCATCAGAGTATTGAGGTCTGTCCCACATGCGGGAAGAAAATTGAATCTGTCTGCACTAATGGGAAGGCAGATCAGAGCCCTAATAACAATGTCTTTTGCTATGAGGGAGACGGTTTCTTATAAGAAAAACAAAGTAGTGAGTCCGGAAGAGATGAATTTCCTGTTACAAAAAGGAAACAACACAGCCATAATTGAAAAGAAAGGTCAATGTAATTTGGTGCATGCTGACTAGTTTAGAAGTAGTAATGTGTTGGAGGATATGGAGATGAAAGATCAAGAACTTCAAGAAGAAAGAAGTTACAATGATGAGGTAGAGCAGAGAATGAAAGTGCAAAAGCAGGGAGAGACAGATAGCTGCAGATTTGAGATTGAGCAGGATATGGAATTAAGTGAAAGTCAAAAGATAGATGAGTATGAGGAGGTGGATGAAGAAAGACCGAGGTTACCGTTGGAAAGATGACAAGAAGAGTGAAGAGAAGGACAGTATAAGACAAAAGTAATTAGAGGAAGTAACAGAAAGAACAAGGGTGTACAACTGCTTCAGTTCAGGGAGGATGAAAATTAGCCCAGCACTATTTAAGTAGTAAGTAGCTGACAGGTGATGTAGCAATTCATTGTGTCACATTTGACAAGAAGAGCTTCATCTTGTCTATTGCTATACCCAGAGATATGTCACAATTATTGCTGCACACAAAAATATACGAGACACAAGAGCAAAAAAGTAACCCTTTATGTTTTCTGTATGCAAGAGTTGTGGTGACTTGATTGTGTGTTTGGAATACAACTTATTCTGAACTGATCATAAGAAACAAAATTCATCAGGTATTGTGTAAAAGAGAAGATTATACATCCATCAGAAAGACTGAAGGCTGCTAATATTGTTGTTTATGGTAGTAAAATTCGAGCTATATCAGCTTAAGACCCAGATGTAAAATGTTACATTTCAGAAAAAGAGAAATTCTACACGGTATTAAGTAAACTTTGTATATTAAAAATGTTATAGTGGAACATCCTGCCATCCCCGAGAACGGAATGCTTTAGGCTATAAAGGACAGGGACAAGCAGTACGAGAGGGAGAAGCAAACGTCTAGGCAAAGGCATTCGCTATTTGATAGTTTATTCCACTCCTACTCGTTGATGGCTTATCTGTATCTTAGTGTTAATTGTACAGTAGTACAATAAATCCGTTATATTGTATTCCTGTGTCAAGTACCCTTTGTCCACTAATCTTTACACTGATATTCCTTTCAGGGATATAAAAAAAAAATGGGGATTTTAATATAACTGCAAGCATTTTTAAGCACTTTTCTTATGGTAATAAGACATCATCTTTTAAAAAAGAAGCCTCAGTTTCAATATAGAATTTCTGTTAGTCCTAAACACATGGTTCAATCCTCCAATGGAAGATGGCATCACATGGCATAGTCCAGATAACATAACCTGAAAGGTTAAACATCTCTATGGAAGAAGATACAATGTCTACTTTTCAATCTGGTCACAGACTGCTTCTCATTAAACAGAAAATATCAGTCAACAAAAGAGTGCACTTTTGCCCACATCAACCATGAAAAGCATTAAAATATAACATGCAAGCCCTTGAAAATGAAAAGGTAAATTTAGAATTCAGTAATAATAGACTTGTGTTAATAAATCTCAATCAAACAAAGAGAAATCAAATAATGTTCTCACATCTTCATTAGTGGAAGCACACGAGACCATTTCAAGAATAGCTAGAAGAAAGAAGAATCAACAATCTAGAGTTTAAAAATAAAATGATACGAGAAAGAGAAGAGAGGGGAAAAATTAGAGGGAAAATACTAGACACTTAACAAAAAAAGTTAAAAAGAACTATTTAACACTCTGAGAAAGCAATATCTCTGGAAAATTGGAAGCAAAATTAATGAAGCCAAGCAAAATTGCCTAAAATGCTATGACGTAGAGAAACACAAAAATTCACAATAACATCGTGTAATTGAAATCAACACAAAATGAATGTCCTTGTCTCAAAAAACACTGAGTCGTATTTTAACTATGACTACACTAAACTAACGATGCCTGCAGAAATAAAAAACATACCCTCTATAGATCCTATCATTACAAAGTTCATCCCTAAACATAAACTATAATGAATACGCTGATGAGAAATTTAAGAAAGCTGTTAAAAAAATAAGGAATGTTGAAGCTGGACTTTTGAAAATAGCTTAGTTGCTCCCCAAATTCAAAGAAAAAGTTTTATATTTTTACAACATCATATTGGAATAGAAGACACATTCCCCAAAAAAGTGCAATTTATCATGCTTTAATGTACTACAGAAACAAAAAAAAGGTTGCCCAAAAGACCTTCACACATACAAAGGGATCTCAGCTAGATCCAGTGCAGTTAAAATATTAATGAGTATAAAGTAGGCTCTCGTTAATATATGAAAGTCGACTTGTCTCTCTAATACAAAATTGCATCCTTGCTATGTTTGACTTCACAGGGTCACATGACTAGAGACCTTCCACTTCTCGTTCATTCCACCTTCCAATTATGAAACTGGAACTGAATGCATCGTATGATCAGTTTATAAAATCTTGCATGTCTGGAAAGGACCTTAATATGGAAACATTTCAAAGCTCATCAAGAATATGCTAAGGAGGAAGTGAGAGCCCCAGTTTATTTAATTTTTTCTCAGACAATGTCCTGCACATTTACAAACATAGATGTAAAGAAATGGGCACTAATCATCTTACTAATAGAAAACAAAAATCCTGCTTTACTCCTGAGGTCAATGTACTGATGATGAAGGAGACTTTGTTGATGACATAGATATTCTTAGTTGAGATAATAATCATCTTGAACAAAAAAAAAAATCAACATCCTCTACCAAATGCTCCAAGAAATAGGATTCAAAATAAACCTTTAAAAAGAGAAACTATGATTTAGAATTGAAAGCAGTGATGGCACCCAACCCTGTATCCCGCATAAACAAATCTGGACATGGAATTAGTGAATAGTAAACAAACATTTCAGTGTATGAATCAGTTATAACCAATTTAGTGCAGGAGATAAGGAAGTTGACCACATGTCAACTGTGCTAGAGGTAGCTTTGCTCAAAACTGCAAATTGCAAAAAAATCAAAACAAAACAGTAAGCTAAAAACTGAAGTCATGTTCTTTAATAGTATCATCAGATCAAGACTGTCAAATGGACATCATGTATGGCACTAACCCCCATTCAAATATCAAAACTGTCAGCTGTATATAAGCTTTTTCTAAGATCAATGGTTAAAAATGGCTTTGAGCAAGTGAAGCTTGCAAAATTTGGTGAAGATCATCTTCTCTGAGCCTTGAGGACTGATCTGACGTTAATAAACAAGAACTGTACCAGATAAACAAGAGAAACTACATCAGGACTTACAACATATGCAACAACTAAAATGGATAGCACATGTAACTGTAAGAAAAAAATGATGATATAGTCAAGACATTACTTTAAATAAAAGGTTAGAAAGAAAAACAAAACAAAGAATTTTAAAAATTTCAACTGCACTGGCTGCTCAATCAATGAATATTTCCTTTTACTTTGAGTAAATATAATGTACTTAAGTATAATGAGTGTTGAGTAAGTATAATGAGTATTGAGTAAGTATAATGAGTGTTGAGTAAGTATAGTGAGTATTGAGTAAGTATAATGAGTATTGAGTAAGTATAATGAGTGTTGAGTAAGTATAATGAGTGTTGAGTAAGTATAATGAGTGTTGAGTAAGTATAATGAGTGTTGAGTAAGTATAATGAGTATTGAGTAAGTATAATGAGTGTTGAGTAAGTATAATGAGTATTGAGTAAGTATAATGAGTGTTGAGTAAGTATAATGAGTATTGAGTAAGTATAATGTACCATTACTCTAGGTAAGGTACATCAACCTTATAGAAAATTTTTGCCATTCATTGCTGTACAACTTTTCTTCACAGATCAGGTTCGTTTCAAAGTGTCATATCTATTCTCCTAATCTTTAATGGTTATAGTTATAATATTAAGTATCTCTTTATAAGAAAACAATGAACATTCATTGCTTGAACAGTCATAGCTACTTTTGATTGAAATTTATAGATAAATAGATTACTCAAGTCCAGTTTTATTGAAGGGGAATTTTCTTCCTAACATTTTATTCTCTCTTTGAGTTATGTGATATTCATTTTAGTTGTTGCTATTGTTGGAAGTCCTAAAATGATGTGGTTTCTCTCATTTGGTGCACTTCTTTGTGATTCTATAGCACTAGTCCACAAGGTTTGAAAAAGGACAAGATCTACATTTTTAATCTGCCAAGAAAGCTGTTGTATAAAGCTGAGAGTGTAGATATATCTGAATGGGTTTTGTGCCCAACAAAATATCCATTTGAAATTTCAAAATCATTTTGGGTCACAGCCAGAAAACCAGGTGAAAGCCTCTCCCATTCCACACCGCTTTAAAAATAACTGAAAAGCAAATCCCCTGAGCAACATATTGCTGGGTTGAAACAAGTGCTGAGGCTGAAACCATTTTGTGTTAATCATTAGCTTGGGCTGGTCAGAGAAGAACCTGATTACACCCTTCTATTACCCAGGGCTTTTGCATCCACCCGGCACCTGCTTTGCTGGTGTTTAGGTCACTTTCTCATCAGGAAAAACAGAAAGGAAAACTTACATTAAGGAAAAATTACATTAGCTGAAAAAAGAATGATTGATTTTTTTTCTATGTAAAGACGAATTGAAAAACTTCCCACAAAATATTATTACCAAAAAGTAATTTTCATTCTCAACAAAAGACTTAATGAATAAAGTGACTAAGAAAATATCAAGACAAGGCATCAGATGTAAAATTTGGAACTAGCAGAGAATGGTTTTTGTCCTTTTGGGTTTTTTCACGTGCTAATGACATAAACAGTATTTGTCAAAAAATAAGTTTTTTTCTACATAGGGAAACCTATTTTATTTATACCGTAGGAATTCTTCTGTCAACATCAAGGAAAATAAAGGAATTAAAATATCACAATATGCTTTTATCTCCAAATGATGCAACTATTTAATATTTTTGAAAAAGTACCTTAGCTAGAGTAATGGTACATTATACCACTCAAAGTATTTACCTTGTGACTTCACAAACTTATGCCAACATTCCTTCCACTTTCCAAAACAGTCTGTTGCAAAATCCTCTTTTTGAAATGCCATCAGCCACCTCTGAAATCTCCCTTCTTGGGAAAAAGCCGAAGTTGGAAAGAACCAAAGTTGGATGAAACAAGAACAGACAGCACTGATTGATGGAAGATTTTTCAGAAAAATTACGCCCGCACAAGACATAATGAATGAGGAATTAAAATATTAAAAATGACTGAATACATCCTAGGATTCCATAGAATCTTCAGATATTCTTTTGATTCACAATTTTCTTTGTTTGCAAACTGAACTCACTGAAGATTTTTGAAAATTTTGATTATTACAGTTTCTCAAGAACATAATTTTCATTGAACAGATTTCTGACCAACTTTGAAATTTCAATAACAAAATTTTATTTCAGGCTAATGGATTGAATCCTTACTGAATCATTAGGACAGTTTCAAGCAAAAACTTTTAAGACATTTTTATTGTAAATTCAATGGTCACACAGCACAAAAACACACTCACTGGTGTCTCATCGCCAACTGAGTTCACCTATTGAGTTTTCATTCACTCAGATTGTTGAGTGGTTTCCAAATAGTATCAAGGCAACACAACCAAGTCTTGAAATATTCAGAATGACTGCATACTTTCTGAGCTTACCTCAAAGTTGTTTGTATTTCTGATAACTTGAAACCGGGTACGAAGGCATTAATAAGAGATTAATAAATTAGGGGTGCAAAGATCCACAAAGACGTTTCATGTTTTTGATCAGGAAGATA